>CADEHL010001172.1:5101526-5701526 GCA_902827135.1 Harpagifer antarcticus
TTTTTGTATCTGATAACATGTTCACACTTATTTATAATTGTTCTGTTTTCAAATGTGTCTTTGTGAAGAACCTTGTTGCTGAACCTGTTTGCCTTTTAAAGTGCTATATAAAGTTGCATATACTCTGTGATATTACTACTGTGTACCTCTCAGTGCAGTCAGGCGTGTTATTTTCACAGTGGATCCCGCTGAATCCGGCCGGGCAGGTGCAGGTGTAGCTGTTGACGCAGTCGGTGCAGTTGGCTCCGTTCTTGCAGGGGTTGCTCTCGCACTCGTTGATGTCCTCCTGGCACTTTGTGCCCCTGAAGCCGGGCTGGCAGGTGCACAGGAAGCCGTTCACCTCGTCCTTACACAGGCCGCCGTTACTGCAGGGGTCTGTGGGAGGAGGGGGCATCAGGATAAGCTAAGTGAATGTGTTTTAAGCCATTTGTTAAGCTCTTGGTTTGAAATGAATGTAGAGTATTTGATGAAGCAGAGTATGTAATGTACGAGAAACTTGAGAACGTACTGGGCTTGCAGTCATCCACGTTGCTTTCGCAGTTGCGTCCGGCGAAGCCCGGTTTGCAGGCA
Organism: Harpagifer antarcticus; assembly: GCA_902827135.1. NCBI lineage: Eukaryota > Metazoa > Chordata > Actinopteri > Perciformes > Harpagiferidae > Harpagifer > Harpagifer antarcticus. The sequence continues at coordinate 5,102,097 of CADEHL010001172.1, forward strand.
CAGCGGTAACTGCCCAAAGTGTTCTGGCAGGTCGCTCCATTGCGACAGGGATTCTTCACACACTCTTTGATGTCCACCTCACATGTTTGACCTTTGAGGGGTGGAAAAAGGAAGATACTGTAAAGTACAGCTCTCTTTTGTTAAACATTGCCACATGTATTTATTTATTCTATACTATTCTATTGACTTGTTCCTAGTTGTTAGTTGCTTTCTGAAGCTAGGCACAGGGATGAATGATTTGAACAGTAAGATTGTGTAAGTAATAAATAAATGTAAATATTTTTTTATTGATATACATTCTTAAATAATCTGGCATTTTTAGCAAGACCATACTGGGAGAAAGAACATCCCGAAACTAGAGTTCTGTTGTAAAATGGGCTTTAATTTGTTGGGAATTCATAGAGGAATTGTTAACTAGTTCCTTTAGGTCACACAGGAATTAAGACATTAATGTTTACCTTGCCATCCTTCAGGACAGATGCAAGAGAAGCTCTGATAGTCCTCTGACTCCTGACACACTCCTCCTTGCTTGCAGGGTTTAGAGCTGCAGGGTGCCATCAAGGTTTCACAGTTCTCTCCTATAACACACAATCAAAATAACATTTTTAATACAAATAAATGACATCTGTTATGTGTTTAACATTAAGTATACTGCCTGATATCACCTATGAGTCATAAACTTGGAGATAACCCAACCCAAATGGACACAGAATCATCTTTCAATCAGTGCTATCAGAAGATTTTAGCCAGGTTCTGTCAGTGTGAGAGGCCTGCGGAGACATGTCCCTATCTGTTTCCATAACACACAGCTCCTACAGGAAGCAGGGTCCAGTTTCCGGCCATTGTGAAACCATTTGCTGTTCTGTGAGACAGGAAGCAGGCAAACAGGAAATGTGTCAAGAACCCCTGTTCCCACCCCGGCACAAGCGAAGTGCCCTTTATTATTTAAAGTCCTGTGGATTTGTTCGCAATAGACGACTCGACAAATACGAGAAAACATAACCTTCGCCTTTCCATCATTATCTGTTTTGTCACAAAATAAGTGAGATGGCATGAAAATATTTTCCAGCTCTCTTATCGGGATGCTTGTGTAACACAGAAGCAGAAGGAGTCAGAGGTTCGGTGCCATTCAGCCCTGAGGGAGTCTTGAGGCTGAACTTTCCTCGACAGTTATTTGACCCCACGCACATTTTTCCTCTTTGCCCAATAACTTAAAGCACACAGGCTGTGGAAAAGGAAGGAAATGCCTGAACACCAGGCCAACACATGGGTGTATCAAATATTTTCAATAATATTTTCATACCCGTGTAGGGCAGGACACAGTTGCACTTGTACCCAGCGACATCATCAATGCACGTCCCCTGGTTGAGGCAGGGGTTGGAGGCACATTCATTGATGTTGGTCTGACAGTTTGGGCCTGCGGATAGAGCAAACAGTATTTTATACACACTTCAGTTAAGAGGTAAAACAGTCAAATAGTTTGGAGACACATAAAGGCTTAAACATCAACAAATAATAATCCACACAAATACTGACCGGTGAAGCCCATGCGACAGTTGCAGACATATCCGCTGGTCATGTCCTTGCAGGTGCCTCCATTCATACAGGGGTTGGATTCACACTCATTGTTGTTAATGTCGCAGTTCTTACCGCTCCAGCCAGAATCACACAGGCATTTATAGCTGTCGTAGAGAAAAACAATAAAGTATGATTAAAAGGTTATTTGGAAATGTCATTGAGCAGTTTGTAGAAAGTCTCACCCGTTGATCTTGTCATCGCAGTGGCCATGAATGCAGGGGTTGCTGAGGCACTCGTTGACCTGGGAGAAGCAGGTGGTGTCATGGTAACCTTCTGGACACACGCAGGTGAAGCTGTTGATGCCGTCGATACAGGTGCCGCCATTGTGGCAGGGGTTTATGGCACACTCGTCGATGTTGATGTTACACATGGTACCTGAGAAAAAGGACAGGATGCTTTACTATCATGTAGCATCATTTGTACAACAAGTAGAAAACATACTTATTATCACCAGCCTGCCAAGAGGCAAAAGGGAACTGGGAAGATTAATCAAACTTTCAATTCAGTGTGCTAAAACTGTGGCTAGAGCTGAATAGCCTAACTTAGCATTAAGACTACAAAACAAAAGGGAAACAGTTAGTCTGGCTTTGTCAAAAGAAAACAAACCACCATCAGCACCTTGAGTTCACTAATCAACACATTGCATCTTATTTGTTTATTCCACATCAAAAATGAAAAACGATAGGGTTTATACAGGGGGACTATAGGAGCTTTAGTTCATCAGAACTAAAGAGTTCTGATGAACTAAGTACTGGGAACTAAGTACGGCAAAGTACTTGGTGTGAAAGCGCCTAATATGTGCTACTAAGCGACCTTGGGTCCCTTGAAAGGCGCTATATAAATCCAAGCTATTATTATTATTATTATTATTATTACTAGGAAGTCATTATGCTAAGCTAGGTTAACTGTCTTCTTGCTTTAAGCCACTTGAAATGTTTGGCTCTATGAAACCTGATGTACTTATATGATTCTGTTTTCTTCAAGGTTGTGTCTTCCTGGTCGAATGTACTTATTGTTAGTCACTTTGGATAAAAGTGTCATCTAAATGCAATGTAATGTAATCAAATGTTTAGTCAACAGATATAACACTTCTGATAAAAATGTTGGCAAGAAAGAGAATAAACGTCTTTTGTAAAGACAGTAAACTGATGGTTTTTAAAAATTGTACAATCATTTCTGCAACAGCTGTCAAGAACACAATTTTGCACTTCATGTGAGGTACTATGTGAAATACACAGAGGCAAGTCACATAGCATCACACAAAGCCGCAACACAATGAAATCTATATCTCAGAGCAGCCAATGTATCAATTTCCAGAAACATGAGGGGTTTTTAAGTCCCTCTTTGACGGCCACTTGGATCATTGACACCATTCAGCCTGGTGCCACGCATAGCATGAAGGCAGCCCATTTAGCTTTAGAGCAGGGACCTGCTTCCAAGCTTTTAAAAGCTCAACTTTCAGGAATCTTTTCTCCCGCTCAAATCCCAGGTGACTGTGTGTGCCAGAGTGTGTGTGTGTGTGTGTGTGTGTGTGTGTGTGTGTGTGTGTGTGTGTGTGTGTGTGTGTGTCCTCTCTTTGTACAGGAGGGCAGCTTGTTGTGTCCTAACAGCAGCAGGTTGGGGACAGGGAGGAGCTGGAAAGTGATACTGGTCGAGCCTCAGCGGAGCGTGCGCACTCGCTCGCCATCTGTCACCCTCCCCATCAGGAAGGCTCGCTCATCTGTCCTTACGTTAAATCGTACACCTTAAACACTCATTCATCTGCTGGTCACCTGAGATAGCAGCCATGTTTACCTGTCTTAAGGTAACTTTGCATAGTAGAGAGCCTATTGGCATATTGAAGGTCTGTCATGATTCAGTAGGTATTAGTATTAATTAGTATTTTGAAATCAAGTGGGTTAAAAATGTTATTCCCACACAAAAGGTCATACGCAATAATGACCAGCTGTCTGTGTAGAATAATGCTTACCAGTGTAGCCGCGTTCACATGCACACTCGTAGCCATTGATCTTGTCGATGCAGGTCCCATAGTCACAGGGATTGCTCTTGCAGTCGTCAATGTTGATTTCACAGTTGATTCCTGTTGAAAAACTTATTTTAGTATCCGTGAATGTCATTAAAAAGTAATGATTACATGTGTTTGTGTATGCATGTGGCAGTCACCTGTGGTGCCCTTGAGGCAGCTACAGATGTAGGCGTTCTCCCGGTCCAGGCAGGTGCCTCCGTTCCTGCATGGCTGGCTCAGACACTCGTCGATGTTGATCTCACACAGACGCCCGGTGTAACCCGGCTTGCATTGGCAGCTGAAAGAGGCCAGGCCGTCGATGCAGGTGCCGTAGTGGCAGGGGTCCGAGTAACACTCGTTGATGTCTGTCTCACAGTGCCTCCCAGAGTAACCTGGATAAATTAAAACATTTGTTTTTTAACTGTTGTACTAATCTTTATTACATTTGGCATGTTTTTTCCTAGGGTAAATATAATTGGTTTATTTTATTTCTGCAATTGCAAACCTTGCAGTTTGCCTTAAAAAACAAAAATGTGATGTTCGGCTTTAATCAGCACTTGTTTACCTTCAGTGCACTCGCAGGTGTACTTGTTTGGGCCGTCTGTGCACTTGGCGCCATTTTTGCAAGGCGTGCTGGCACACTCGTCGATGTCTATCTGGCAAAGGTTCCCAGTGAAGCCTGGAAAAACAACAAGGGGGGTTACTGTGTGCATGTGAGCATGAAGGAGTTTCTGTTTTTGTGTATGAGTGTGTGTGTGTGTTCTCACTATTTTAGACCACTCATAATCTTGAGTCCCATACTCTCATCGAATCAGAAAATCTGCATGTTAATTAACAACTGTGCAACACTACAAACTCTCTATTTTCCCTTTCACTTCTTTTTCAGCACGACTCCAAAAGGAGACGGGAGGGTGAGGGGCACCAATTCGTTCAAAGTGGGGGAGAGGGAGGGAAAGAAATGAAGGGAAGAATGATGAAAGTTGCGAGGCCTCCTGACCAAGAGTTGAGAGACAAAGGAGGGCCTGTCTGCTCAACGCAACGCCAAACTGAGCCGTTGCCTCCTTTGTCCCAAAAACTTTTCCATCACAATGCGCATTCTCCCGTCTTGCTTTCACCCCTTCTCCACCACCCCCTCCACCTCCCGCCCGTCCGCCTCTAAAAGCCTCGCTTGACCTTTGACCTGCAACTATTCAAACTCCTTGTCATTCAAAATCTACCAGCGGTCTTTCTCTTTGCTTTTTCCCGGAGTTATCCCGATCTCAGCTATTTTCTCTTCGTCTCCTCCTTGTTCACATGATGGTATAGTCCAGGTACTTGTAGGATGTTGTCTAATGAAGAGATAAAGCCCTAGCTCCCCTCCTCCTCCACACCACACAGGAAACATGCAGGTGGTTTGAGCTAAAAAGACTCAGTTGCTGCTCAACTGAAAGGGGGAGCTTGATTTCTCACAGTGGACTTTGCTAGAAGCATTCATGAGGACATGCATGTGTATTTTCATCTATACACAAACAGTATGTAAAAACAAACTGTTTTTGTGTAACTAAAAAGAAAAAGTACTAGAAATTTGCCAAAAAGATTATAATTTGGAAGTCACATCAGGTAACAACTGGATGGTTTATAAAGAATTGGATGGTTTATAAAGCTATTTGTTATGCTTTATAACAATTAGCTTATAATTGTTGAATAACCTTTGACATTTTCAACAGTTTTTTAACGATTACTAAGATATTTTTAAGGATTTTGAAAAAGCGTTGCCAGTTTTTTTATAATTTCTCTTTTAATTCTGCAGGTATTTTTAACAACCTTGTAACTCAAATGTTGTTAATAACTGCTTGAAAATGCTTTAAAAAGCGTTGCATTAGAAACATTTTATGATCCAATTTTTTTAATTTTTTTTAGAAACTGTTTGACCTTTCTGTTCCTATGAGTCCCTCATATTTTCTAAATTAAGTGTTTGTTTATACAATATGCACATTAGTAAGCCATCCTACAAACACTTTATTAGGTCACTGTTTTAGTGACTGTCAATTTTTATGTGACTTACAGTAAGTTTATCAAACTGATTATGCAAGCCTGAGAAAACATGTTATTGCCCTAGAAATGAAATTCTAACCACACTTAAACTATTCCATCACAATAAAAGCTGCCTATATTATACAGCATAATCGAAAAGTGGAAGACCAGCTGTTTTGCAGAGTGAGAGGGGAAAACAACACCAGTTTATTCTGCAAGCAATGTTGCCAGTTTCCAACAGCGAGAAAGAAGCCTCAGAAGTTTTTGCCCAAGATGTGACGCAAAAAGTAAAATGTCTTTAGAGTTCGTTACAGTGCCCTGTGAAAGAATGTCGAAACCCAGATGCACAAACAAGCATACCCACACACAAGCTGAGGCAGAATGCACACACACACATCATGCATCCCAGCTGCCAAAGAGGGGTTTATCCCCAGACTGCAGGAATCTGACATTCAATGGCTCTCAGTGGGGTTTCCATGGCTTATTTCCATGTACAGAAATAATAAGAGGGGACCCTCGCCTCGGGCCTGGCTCGCAACGGGGACAAATTACATCTCAAGCAGGGCGGTTAAGGCCCCTTCCCCTTCTATACCCCCCCTCCCTGCCTGCTTCAGCATAACAGGGTCCGTGCCCTCTAATACCCCCCACCACTCCATCCACCCTCTCAAAACAACACTTTCACCACCACTTTGTGCTGCTTCCTCACATACACACTCTCTCACTGTCCCACAGTTTTCTTAGGCGTTAAGCTCTTCTGTTCACTCTTGTACTCCTTCTATTCATTCTAAAGCTTTCCTGTTGGGGTGTCCCTCTTTCTTTCTTTCTTTTATTTCTAGCCTTCTTCCTTCCCTTCTCAACAGGAGGAATCCTGCCTCACTCCACCCACCGCCTTTGATCCACCCGACTCGCTTCTTTATTTTTCTCCCCGAAAGGAAAGAACGTAGAAGAAGAAAAAAAATCACTTCCACCTCAATGATCCCAAAGAAAGAATGCAAAACAGAAAAAAACACTTTGAAGATCGCTCCTTTGCTTTCTTCTTTTCTCTCTATCCACATTCAATAGTGGCATTCCTTCACTCCTGAACAAAACATCAATAGCTGTCCAAATAATGTACACCCAATGGCATTTCAAAACAAAAAAAGCGCTTAAAAACACAACTACAGTAGCTGCCCTCAAAATAGATCAAACCATTACGTCATTCACCATCAGAATGCAGAACATCTCATGTTATAGTGCCTGCTATTATTAGCTCTCCCTTGCTCTCAGTCACAATGTAGACTCTGGTTTAGATCCACACGTTTCTGCTCACTCATCAGACTTAGCAAAAGTTATAAGAAACTTGTTCAAACTTCCCCAGGCCTTTCCCTATAGATTTTTTTCTTCCCTCTCCTCCTCGACTGCTGCGTTCATTCTGGGCTACCCGGGCCTGCGTAAGCCTGCCTCAGGGCGGGGATTAGTGCCCGTCCAGAAAGGTGTTTGTGTGTATTTGTGTTTGAGTGAAAGAGAGATAGAGTTAGAGAGTAAGGAAGAGAGATCGACCTCTGTGCCCCCTGGCCCCATGCCTCCTCCCTCCCTCCCTCCCCCCCCTCTGCAGCAGTACGCAGCCTCACCTGTGGGGCACTGGCAGTGGAAGGCGTTGATCTTGTCGATGCACTTGCCGTTGTTCAGGCAGGGGCTGTTGGCGCACTCGTCTGTATCGATCTCGCAGAACTCCCCCTCGTAACCTGGCCAATTAGCAAGGGAGGATAGGAGGGGTGGGGTGGGGTGGGGTGGGGGGGTAGATCGGTTAGACAAGAGACACAGAGAGAGGCGCTTTCACACTGATGTTATATACATACACCGCTGTAGCTAATTTCAATTATACACAGAGGCTTTGTGAAAACCAGTAGGACTGCAACTTATTTCTCATGTTATCATAGTGAAAAGTGGCCATCATAATTCATGTTCAGTTTAAGAGGACGTAAACCAAACAATTGATTGAGATAATTGATTGAGATAATCACTACACTTTCCTTTAAGATGAAGAAAATTGAGAACATTTAGAAACTATTGTAGAACTGTAGAAGTTTGGCATTTTTTCTGGGAAACTGACTTATATTATTGATCAATTATGAATAGTTATTTTCTGTCATTTGACATTTCAATTAAAACATTGAAATCATTAAATACATAATTTCTCCCTTTTTAAATGGCTTTAAATACATTAAAAAGTATTTATATATTTGAATCAATGTAACAATAACAAAGAATGCATTATCAAGGCTTTGCAATTTATAAAATGTTACTCCCAATGTCTAGAATGTCTGTGATTACTCTCACAATGTCTTACCTGGCATGCAGATACAGTGGAAGTCTCCTATCTGGTCCAGGCAGGTGGCCTCATTCAAACAGGGGTTGGACATGCACTCGTTGATGTCCAGCTCGCAGCGCGGCCCCACGTAACCACGCTGGCACTTACACTGGAACGAGCCCTTGGTGTTTATACACTTCCCTGCGTGCTCACATGGGTTGGAACCTGTTTAAAACAAATCCATACTTTAGCTTTACGTTACTTAAACAGCGTATTGTGTATGTACATGATCTTACATGGAGCCCTCTGACCGCAAAGACATGACTTGGCTTTTATTTTGCTGACATTATGAGCACAAGTATGGGAACCAAAGTAACAATAATATCAGGAAAGAAGGAGATTATATAAAAGAGTTATACATGTGTTTTGAAAAACGTCATTTCATTGTCATTTTTGGGCTGAATATAGGAAACATATGTTCGATTTAGTTTTACCCAGTGAGCACTCGTCCACATCCTGATCACAGGACGCTCCGATGTACCCGGTCGGACAGGTGCAGAAATGGTTTCCGCTGACAGGGTTGGTGTCACAGTTGGAACCTTTCTGACACGGGTTGCTAATGCAGGCGTCCTTCAGCTGGCACAGCAGTCCTGGTAACACAGAAGATAGACTTTATACTCCATCCTGTCCAGTTTAAAACATTAAAGAGAGTTACTGCTAAAGTAACGCGTGGCAACATGTATTTACTGTGAACCAGCACAGAATTAAAACCAAAGATTAACAATTATTTGGGGAAGAAAAAGGAGGTGAAAAAGACATCCCTCCAGTAAAATAAAACTGATTCATCACAGTGGCATCTTCAAATGGCAGTGAAAAGATAAGTTAACTGAACGTCTAAATTATAAAGTTATTAAAAGAGTATAGCGATATTTCAAACTATATATTAAGATCAGTTCTACTGATAATTTGATAGTTAACAGTTACATAATAAAGTTCAGTTTTGTCTCTTTCAATAAATACATTAAAATCCCAAGGTACAATATTGCATTCTTTCAATGTTGTGTTTATTGTGCATGTTGACATTGCAATGGCGATAAAAAAAGATATATTTCAAACGAGCAGTTTGAAAACCAAACATTATCATTTATTTCACTTTTTCTCTATAGACTTTTTAGCCTTTAATTTAAGCCTTCATTTCCTGTACCCTTCACAACACAGCATAGAGTGTAATCTGATCATAGAAAGCTATCCTAAATAATTGTATCTTATAAGGCTGAAACATGTTCATATAAAACCCTCTTACATATTAAGAGCTGATTAAAGATAAATACCTGTGCGGCCCGGCAGGCACTGGCAGTGAAAGGAAGCCACGCGGTCATGGCAGGTGGAGCCCTGATGGCACGCGGCGCTGGCGCAGTCGTCGATGTTCTCGCTGCAGTCGTCACCCGTCCAGCCGTTCACGCACACGCACTGGTAGCTGCCGTAGGTGTTGTGACATGTTCCGCCATTTTGGCAGGCGTTGGGCATCAGCTGGCACTCATCGACATCTTCGGTGCAGAGTTGACCTGCGGGCGGACCAGGGGGATGACTGACCAACTCTTTAAGGCAGGTTAAACTAATCAAAGTGATAAGGAACATCTCTAGACAAACCTGTAAATTCTGGTTTGCACTGGCAGTTATAGGTGTTGACTCCATCTACACACGTCCCTCCATTCAGGCACCCATGACCTGGACAGTCATCAATGTTGAGGTTGCAGTTTTTCCCATTAAAACCTGTAAGAAAGTGTAAAATATAAATGACTGTCTCCAAAAAGTGCGGGCTGATTTACAGTTCTCGTTTACGACAAAGTGAGTGAAACTTCTCTACAGTTAAATGTGGTCAACGGTCTTTCTAAACCCCAAAAAAGAAAGAAGGCAGCTGTGCCATCTGGAGATCTGTGGTTGTCTCACCATGTAATAACATTCACTCTGCTGTACAGATACATGACGAGAGGAGCATGTGGCATGTTGGATAATACAAATTATCAAAAACAGGACAAGTCAGCCCTGCTGCTGCTCGGAGTCACATTTGCTCATCTTGTAAAATAATTGTTTAGGTCTAAAGTCAAGGCACACAGCTAATTGTGCTGAAGACCATTTGTACAGCTGTTTTCCCCTTTCATTTGAGGTTTTCTGGTGAAAAGGACACTTAAATAGTAAGTAGAGGCTTTAATGTTTTGTCTACAAAATTAGAAGAAAAGGGGAGTACCTGAGCTTTGCAAAAGTATATTCGTAAAAGAAACCTCTTCCTGTAAACATTTATTTATGGGGACTTCACTTACCAGTCTATCAGTGTATATAATATAAAAGGATTGTCAAGATGTCTCTAGGGTCAGCTTGTTATGGATGGGAGTGGCAGCAGACAAAGACAAGGCAGAGAGAGACTGTGCGGAGGTGATGAGAGTGCAGGCAGGACCTAACGTCCCTCAAGCTTTACTTCACCCCGCTGCTATGTGGAAAGGATGTTGTCCTTTGACCATTTCCTTATGATAAGCCCCAATGTCTTCCTGCTCTGCCTTGTTCACACACTGTACTGACACACACACACACACTGTACACACAACACTGTACACACACACACACACACACACACACACACACACACACACACACACACACACACACACACACACACACACACACACACACACACACACACACACCACACACACACACACACACACACACACACACACACACACACACACACACACACACACCACACACACCACACACACACACACACACACACACCACACACACACACACCACACACACAACACACACACACACACACACAACACACACAACACACACACCACACACACCACACACCCACCCCAGCCTTAAATGACATCATCCCCTAACCAGCAACTAACAGCAGTGACATCTCAGGGGGACGTGAGCGGCTTCAGGAACACAGTGCACTAAGAGATAATACATTTGCGTTTATTCAAGAGGATCTTTAATGGTCACATGGTTCATGACAGCATATACAATTACCTTTAATTCTAAATTATTAAAGAAGTGAATTTGTTATTGACAACAAGACACTATGTAAAGGCCAGAGAGAAACCTAAAGAGCAGCACAGTGTGAGTGGTGATGAGTGAATGAGAGCAGGGCTTGTGGGCAGAAACTGTGGCAGGAAAGCTAAATACTAACGACTTCAATATTTTGAATCTGAACTGTCCATTCCACTGTCATACAAAAACAAAGTGGATAATGCATCTGTATTTGTTTTCACACATCTTTGATGCCTTAAATGGAACAGCAGAGCTTATATCACAAAAGACCTCCCCACTATTCAAGTATAACCTGCGTACCTGGCACACAGGAGCATTCGTAGCTGGTCTCTCCCCTCTGGATGCAGGTGCCTCCGTTGTGGCATGGCGTCGGGTTGCAGGGCATGTAACGGCTCTCGCAGTGCTTCCCCGTGTATTCCTGCGGACACTGGCACTTGTAGCCTCCGACCTCATTGATGCACAACCCGCCATTCCTGCAGGGTGACGGGCTTGCGTCACACTCGTTGATGTCCTGTTTGCAGGTCTTTCCGGTGAAGAAGGCCATGCAGGTGCAGATGTAGTGGGACTCGATGGCGGAGCATTTGCCGCTGTTGGCACACGGGTTTGAGGCACAGGGGTCGGCTTGTTGGCACAGCTTACCTGAGGGCAAGGAGAAATTATGTTATATTGTTGACCATGCTAGGCCTTTTCAGATCAAACATATTTGTATTGCGTTTCGACAATGCAAAAAAAGTTTGTCATGTAGAAATGGAAAGCAAAATATATGCATACAAATGAGACAGTGGTTTGTACTGATTGTATGTACAATAGGGGTGTAACGGTATCCGTATTCGTCCCGTACCGTCACGGTTCGGCACATGCAGTCACACGGCGAATACGCCTTTTTTTACGAGTGGGAAAAAAAGTCTGTCACTCAGGGCAGTATTACACTATATATAATCCAGGGGGCGGTATTGCGCCTAAAAGCCAGCCGCCCGTAAATAACAAATGAAGAACAAGAACACAACACAACAAAACGAACACAATATATGAAGAAGAAAAGTTAGCTATCGCGAGTTCACACAACACACAGGAGCTAGAAGACCCACCTGCTTCTTTTAAATCAGGTGTGTGGGAACATTTCGGGTTCCCTGTGGACTACAACAATGATGGGGTGCGAGTTGTGGATCAGACGAGGACGGTGTGTCGGCGTTGTTCGACAGCGGTGCGGTATGCTGGTGGTAACACGTCAAACATGCTCAATCACATCCGAGTCAGTCTCAGTCCCCAGCGAGAGGGTTTTCTCCACGGCAGGTAACATAGTTACTGCCAACAGATCTGCCCTCACTACTGATAACTAGACAAACTCATCTTTTTGAAGAACAACTTGAAAATAGAGTAAAGCTTGAGTACCTTTATTTAGGCATAATGGCCTTACACACTCACAAGTTAATTACACATGTTAGACATTGCTCCTAAAGGTACAGATTTTATTTTGTTTATATTTATCATTGTATTTATTTTATATTTTGACATCAGGAGATGTTATACCCCTAATGTACAAAGATAAAAAATTAGAAAACACACAACAAACAATAACAACGACTAAAGTAATCCCCTACATTCACTGCCAGTGAGCCTCATACACACGATTATTTACCAGAAACATAAATGAATATGTAAGTAGTGCTGCGTACCCAGACTCACATTCAGGTTCAGGTCCGGACTCAAGTCCAGAGGTTCAGGTTAAGTCCGGACCTGAACCCATGGCTTGTGTCAAGTTGTGTGAGTAACTAAAGTGAACTTATTGTGAGCTAATTATCAATGAAAATAAACTCATAATCAACTCAAAATCAAACTCGTCAGGTTTATTGTGCTCCCTTCCAACTTGTGTCTACATTTCTAAAAAACACTTTTTGCCACTTAGTCTACAAATGACTTATGACAGCAACTACTACAAAGTTCAAACATTTATTTCACCAAACAAAGGAGTTAGCGACACTACCAAATATCCAATATGGCGACCAGCAGCCCACGCTGTCCACTATGTCTAAGCCAATCACATCGCTAGCTTCCCTTGACGTCACACAGATCTCGCGAGCAGTTGTGATATTTTGCGAGACTTCGTGAGTTCAGTAATGGCCGCCATATCAGAAGCCGACACGATGTTTTTCGTCTTTTCTCAGCGCAAATGTCTCGATCTATGGAAGGTTTTAGATGGTTTAGAACAAAAAGGAGAATATACGTAAGTGCTAGTTTTTTTTAAAGTTCGGCGTACCGGTACGCAGCACTATGCAAGTAATACATATGCATATACATACATGCAACAAATGCATACTCATACACATCTACTGTATACATACTGTACATATGCTGCAGGTAAGCTATACACATACTAGGCTTTTTTCTTAGGATTTAGGTCAACAACTAAAAATGGATCTAGAAAAACCAAGGTTGATCCTTTAAGACCCATCAGATAATAAGAAAGAAAACACTGCTCTGCTGTCATAATCCTGTTGTTTGTTACCTGACCATCCAGGGGGGGCAGCGGCACTTGTACGTCTGGAGGCTCTCCAGCTCGCAGGTGCCTCCGTTGCGACACGGCGAGCTGATACACACGTTGTTGATGGGCGTCATGCAGCGGCGGTCGGTGTAGCCCAGTTTGCAGGTGCAGTTAAAGTCCACCGTGTTGCCCTTGGTCACAGCGCGACACATGCCGTCGTTCATGCATGGCGATGTGGTGCACGGGTCATGAATCTGGCACCTGCTTCCTGTGAATCCATTCCAGCACCTGAGGAAACACAGGTAGAGAGGTGAGCAACAGGAAGGCGAGAAAGGGGAACATTGCATCTATGAGAGAGAAGAAATGATTCTGCAAACTATTTAGCATAGCTTTGACCCTCATTTACAGAGTGACAAAGACAACATATATTGTACAGCTACTAACATACCTTTTGCAGATAAAGGAACAGGCATTTTGAAATGGCATTTGGCAATCTGTGCTGTTGTATTTGCTGTTAAGCGTCACTACTGTAGGCTATTTTTATTATATGTACAGCACTTTGGCTCGACCAAAAATCGTTTATAAATGTGCTATATAAATAAAACTCGATTTGATTTGGGACTTTTGGCCACATTTAAGTAATAATCAAACAAAAAATGATGATGAAGACTTGGACAGCATTGGACTTGTGACGCCTCACTATTTTCGCCTTCGTGCCCTTATTGTTCTGAAACTTGTGACTGTGCTGATCTGTGGCCTTCTTTTTCTTTTTGCTTATATTATAAATGAATAGCTCCTTGTTTAAAGAGCCTATCTTTGTTTATATCGTTTTTATTTGAGTTTATTATTAGAACCAACCTCTTACCAAGAACACCTGGTCTTGTGTTACTTCCCTTTTATCCAAACGAGCTGGGGACGTAACATATGTGGGTATAAACAGTTTACTCAAGATCATCAAAAAACTGCTTCTTTCTATCTTCTCATAATGTAAATTATTTTTTATTTATTTTCCGCCTTTAAAATTAGCATCACAAAGAGTGAAATTGGTGAAAGGGAATTCCCTAAAACTATTTTCCTCCATCCAATCTTCAATTTCATCTCATGCAGTACGGATTGAGGAGTTCACAGGGGTAAGACAACACTTCAGAGGAGCGAGGGCCATCTCTTTGTGTGCTTATAAATCAGCTGCTAACCAATAGGAATAACGGTCCACTCTTAAAGGACGTTCCTGTCCCTGCTGTTTTTTACGACACGGCAAGACGACCATGAGAAACTATTCTTTAAACGGGACATTTGACTTCCTACCCTCACCCCCCCCCCCCCCCCCAAACAATGTGTTTCAGGCTGTAAAACAGAGTGATCTGAACAGAGGGAGGAGGGGGGGACAAACTCCTGTGATGTTTCTCACAGGTCGTGTCTGAATCATAAACGCAGCTTGGACCCCAGCGAACAAGTTCCCAGAGAGAGAGAGTAAGGTGGAGCGAGAGAGGGGTGGGGGGGGGGGGGGGGGGGGCTGCTGGGACACATTCACACATTTACAATTACAATGTGAGGAGTTGAAGGGTGTCCCCTGAGGATATGCACGGCTCAACAAAGGGGCCACACACACAGAGCTCATACCTACACAGTGTGCAGTCATTTACACTTACACACACACAGGAAGATTACACACAAGTACTACACACATACGTTCACAGTTACATGCACATCAAGCTGTGAAGGTATGGGTTATCCGATTAAATGTTCCCATACATTCGAATATAATTAGAGTTATATCCGAGGTGTCTATTGTTATATTACATATTATGTAAAAGTGACATTTCCTTGTTCCAGCTTGTATGTGTGATGAAATGCTGATTTTGTCTTCTTTACCTCCCTAGAGAGACTGGCGCGAGAGACCAGAACAATTTTTTTTATTTAAAGAAAATAATAATCATAATTTGAAAAATGATTGATTAGAAAATAATATAATACAGTACAGTACAATTACGTCTGGGTCTCTGCGTTTCATTCAAGCTCGGCTCTGTGTGTGTGGAACGAGCCATTTTGTGTATGTGAGCGAGCGACCCTATGTGAGGTCCACACACCACCTATAGAAATAGCACTTTACCCCTGCTTGCACCTATATGCGTGAGCTGATTATCGAGCCTTCATTGTAACAGTTGCGGGTACACTGTGTATTTGCTTGGGGAGTGTTGCAGTAGAAAATTCCACTGTAGCGCCCGGTACATTAATGGGAAACCCTACATGTTTGAGCACCCTCTATGAAACGTCAAGCTACCCCACAGCACCCCCAAAATAAATCTCTGGCACCGCCACTGAGCCTGCAACCCCGTTTTGAAGAAATGTGCAGTGCAAAACAGGCTCAGCCACTAATGCTGTGATAAGACACATTTTGCCAAATATCAGCATTTTCTTTGCAAAGTGGCAAGTCTCCCTTGAAAAAGAGATCAATGATCTCAAGGGATACACCTGGGTAAATAAAGGCTTGAAATGAAAGTATTATAACTTATTGTTCTAGCAAAGTGTTTTTTTTTTTTTTTAAAGGAATGCTCACGTTCATATTGATGTATTTTTAATAAATGTTAACTTGGCCAATTACGTGACTATTTGTGTTGCGGGGGCCTGACTTTTTCTCCAAAGGGGGGGCCTGACAGAAAAAGTTTGAGAACCACTGCTATAAACAGACATTCTGTTCAAATTAAAGGTTTCTTAAAACAGGTAGTCATACAATAACGTTGCCTTAATAGAATCAGATAAATGTACTGCAGGTGTTTCATCTGTAAACATCTTATTAAAAGAATGGGTTAAATGGAGAAATATACTTTTTTCCCCCTTTATTGGCTAGAATTATAAGATTGAATCCATTGCAGTATCTGTACATTAAATACGAAACCAGAGGCTGAAGCTGGTTAATGTTAGAATACAGACTCTAAAAGACAGTTAACAGCTAGCATTGTTTTGTGATATAAATCTGTTCAAGTCTTAACAAATAGGCAACTATGAGTTTGACTGGGTATTCACTGCCAACTGTTGATATTTCAATGCAGAGTGTGCGTCAGTGTATGGAGGTAATAATGCCCAGCTCTATTTGCAGCTCCATTTGACACCAGAAACAATCCCCTCCGACATGCCACATTGGACCCTCCGCGCTGCAACATTCCCATATTCATCAACTTCAGGGATTCAATACTGTTGTCAACAACGCTGGGTGGTCATGCTTTGTCATGACAAAAACAAAGCATCAACTTAACAGCACAGGAGACAAGAACAACAACTAAATCTGCAGTAATTGGAATCCTTGTTCCTAATCTGTCCTATCCAGGAGTGGAGACACAAGAAAAGCATCAATCATGGCACCTTCAGCAGCTCTCGGGGCTGAAATGTGCTCGCTTTGACCTTTTTGTCGGCACTCATTCATCCTGAGGACAAGGCCGCATCTATGCCACAGTGTTTGAGCTGCAAGCCAACATTACTGAAACTTCAAAGCCTCTTGCCCCCACCTCAACGCTTGTTATTCCTCCCTCCCCAGAGAGGTTTGCTCCTGCATCAGACAAGGGATGGGGAGAGGATGAAACGGGGGAGACTGGCGCTACCTGACAGATTGCTGGAAAGTGAATTCCTTCCTCAGAGGGGAACGTCTAGAAATTGAAATTCCTTAAGACTTAATTCTTGAAAAACAGTTCTCTTTGTAAACTGGTGCGGTTCACTCTCACACAGAAACAACATTGTGCGTAAAACATCCTGTCGACTTCAAAAGCGGCTTTCCTAACGACATTAAAAACCGGCATTACTCTCAAATACCTGAACAGAGCCAGAAAGTCTGTTAGCCCCGAGGGGCTCACAGGGCCATGTCCCCAAACATTCCCAGGGGGTCCAGTATGTGTTGGTGTGTGTATGTGTGTGTGCAGAGCCATGAGTTGTAGGGACAGGGTTGTAGGGACAGGCGTGTGTTTGGACAGGGTCTCCCTCTCAGGGGATTAGGCAGCCTAAGGACTGTGGTAAGGAAAAGAAAACATCACATGCCAGGCTGCCTGCTGCACAAACAGTAGTAGAGAGTGGTGGCATGTGAGCACGTAGAGAGAGAGCGAGTGTCATTTAGTCTGGGACCACTGTAGCATTAAGGTAAAACAAGAATTGGCTGAAAGTCAAGTCTGTTAAGTAAGAAATTCTTTACAGTGTGTTTCCTTTACAAAACAAAAATCAGTTATTAAGAGGAATGACGAGTAATTGTATAGCCCAAAATCCCATATTTAAGGGTTTTACAATGTGCAACATTTCTCTTATGAAGCCCTAAACTAAAACAGTAAAACAGCTCCCAATATCACTTTAATGTTGGTGATAAAGGTATTAGTATTTGACAGAAAACGAAAGTAGTAGAAAAACAGAAGTTTAATCAGATGGAAAATTGTTACATTTATTCTATTAATAACTTGAAATACCTTAAAAGGGCCCATGTCATGCTTTTCCGGTTATTACCCGTCCCCTTGTGTGTTATGTAGCTTGTTATGCTGAGTCACAAACCCTCAAAGTACACCCTGTAGTGAGTAAAACTCTAACACAGAAAAGACGTGTCTATGCTGCCCCAGAACGCCTCGTTGGAGATTTCTCTTTTTTCATTGTTTTCCTCTTATAGTGTAGTAAGTACAGTGACTTATTAGGTATAGTGACATAACCGAATGGTGTCTGACTTCCTCACACACACACACTCAATCTTTTCTCAGCTGCAGCTCCGCGGATTTCTTAGCCTGAACTCAGCCTGAGACGGCGAGATGCAGCGGGGCTCGTTCTGAGCACACACGCAGACTCACAACCAGGCTGCAGGTGTGTGTGGTGTGTGTGTGTGTGTGTGTGTGTGTGTGTGTGTGTGTGTGTGTGTAGGGTCCGTACAACCAGAAGAACTTTTTGTATCTCAGCCTGTGGAGTGAGACTATGGAACAGTGTGAATGTGGAGCTAAAGCGATGTCCAGACATTAACCAGTTCAAGAGGAAATAGAGAAATTATTTTATCGAGGGATGGGGAAGGTGTTTGACTATGTGTATGTGTGAGTATGTAGGTGTGTATGTGTGCATAAGTATATCAGTGTATGTATATGTATATACGTCAATCAACAGGTAAAGCAGATTAATAATACTAATAATATCAATAAAAATGCATACACATGATAATTATTGCAGAGTATAGATTATAAATAAATCATTTAGGGACAAGGGGGTGAGATTAAATAAATTATACTTCTTCTCACTCCTTTTCGAACACTAGATGTGGCACTGTTTATGTTGCTAATGCTGTTGTTGTTGTTGTAAATGTCTTTTTTTATTTTTATTTCTCTTACATGACTATGCACTGCAACATTTGTTTTGTTATTATTTATTTTACTTGTTCGAAATAAATGTATCAATCAATCAATCAATCAATCAGGCTGGGTCTCGCTGTGTCTCGCTGTGTCACAGATCCCCCGCAGCAACCAGGAAACGACACCAGTAAGCCAGCTCACACTGTCCGCTCCAGCAGCGAGCCCAGCAACGTCCCACCAACACGGCACCCAGACCGCACGCAGCATTCTCACCTGTTTGTCATTACTGGTGTCATTTTCTGGTTGCTAACGCCATTGTAACACATAATCACTGATGTTACGCTGTAACGGTGGTGGACATATCAGAACAGAGTGGGCAAGCTGACCAATCAGAGCACACTGGGCTCATAGGGGGGGGACAGGAGTTCCAACAGGACAGAGAGTGAATACCGTTTAGGACAGAGAGTGAATACACATGGTATACAGAGATGCTGTATGAGAAACCAATGTGAGTTTAGATATAAATCTATTCTAGTATCCCTCAACAATGGAATTATGATCAGTAGAAATGGCCAGGACATGGGACTTTTAATGTAACTAGCACTTCCTGTTTACTTTGCACGTCAAGGCTTTTTGTTCTTCTGTTTGTCTCAATACTTGTTCTTGCACTGACAATAAAGTTAAATCTAGTCCAATAAGACAACATATAATTCTGAATTAAGGACATACTTAGAAGTTGATGTGATAGTGAAACTGCTCTATTGGTGTATTTGTAGGCTGTTGTTTCAACATCAAGAAGCTGTTGCACTTTTAAAATGTTTTGTCAGTGTAACTTGTGGTGTAGCTGTACATTCTTCTACATAATATCTGAGCATCTGTACTGTCCCTTAAGAGGACAGTCGGAGTGTGTGTGAGTATGTGGGTTGCATTGCCGGGGGGGGGGGGGGGGGTCATTGGAGAAAACAGCAGATCTGGCTGCTAGAAGGCCAGTCCAGTTAAGTCCCAGTGGTGGCGGGTGCTGAGGTCGTGAGGCGCCACACGAGCTCGCTGGAAAAAGGCCGCAGGGAGCAGGTGCGCATGTTAATGAGGAGACGGCAGCTGCTGGGCTGGCCCGGCCATTCACCCCCTCCTTCTCCCCCCCACACCCTACCACTCTGCCTCCTTCCTCTCCATGGCACCCCATCCTACCACTGTCCTCAAGCCTAGACAGAGACAAGGGCCATGCACTGCAAAAAAACAAGCTTAATTACTTGTAAATGTCATTTTTTAAGGGTTTTTTTTCATTCTTATTATTTCATATGTTGTGGACCAAAAGTCAAATATACAAGGACTTAAAAACTAAAACATATTTCACGAATGCAAGTGATTAAAGTTGAAAATGGTTGTCGAGTTAGACATTTTTTACAGTGTTGGTGTCTGAATGGCCCGGGCTCCCCCCACCCTTCCCTACACTTAGCAGAGATATGAGGAGCGAGTGAGGAAGAGGATAGAGAGGGAGAGAGACCAGAGGATGAGTAGGCCCATTGTTTTTTCCCTCCCCATTCAGAGTTGACCACAGGCCGAGCGTATTCAGCTGTTACACCTCCTCTGTCCTCTCCTTTGCCTCTCTCCAAAAAAGTGTTCCTAATCGTCTTTCATTACATATGGCTTATCCCTGAATTTTTCCCCTTTTTTTCTCATTATTGGTTTCACTTCCTCTGTTCAAAGTTGTATGGTAGCTGGCATCCGCTCGCTCCCCAAAACCCCTCTCTTCCCCCACATCCCCAGCCCTATTCCTTTTCATTTGAAAGACACCACATTAGGATTTATAAGCCTCTACAGACTACTGCTCACTCCCCCGAAAGACTTCTTTCCAAGTTACTGCTCTGCAACGTTTTAGTGGTCTGTGATGTTGGAGGCCAAGCGTAGGGCAAAAGAAAAGCTTAAAATGCAAAAACACACACACTAGCGGCGGGACAAATAAAGGAGTCTGAAAGAAAGGAAACTGGAACTGGTTTGGTTGGGTTTGTCGAGGGGTAAAGGGTTTCCAGTTCAGAAGGAATTTTTGGAGTCTCCTGTCCTGAATGTTAACGCTGAGGGTAGCTGGCAGCCTCACTTTTATGGATCCTAAAAAAACCTGGCACCAGCTTTGAAAACCTGGCACCTGCCTGCGCAAAACAGCCCAACGTCTCACACCGAGGCCTTAAAGACAAACAGATAGCGCCCCCGCACCCTTACCTCTACACACGTGGACGCACTGTGCAAACACACTCCTGCTGAGGCGCAAGCAGTAAGTGAACTGTAGCACACGCTAGGCGAAGAATGCCAACAGTTTGCTCTTTAACTTGGTGAGGGACTGTCAAATACATACTCAGCACAAAACTAATTTTACAGGCAGCGGGCTTAACTGCCTCAATGAGTGCACGATCGTATAAAAGAATAAGAGAAGGGGGTTGAGACAAAGGATATTCTACGACTCTTTTATGGAGTCTTGGCTGTATTCAAAACAAACAGAGAAAAGCAGCTGCTCCAACAAGAGAAATCTGCTGGGCTGGCGAGCGGGATAATCTCAACAGCAGCAGGTAAACTGGGCTGCTGGAAAGGTAAATAAAGAAGACCTGAAAAGAGGGGCACAAATCAGAAGCTGAGCAAATATCAGGTGTGGGGAGGTATCGTATAACAGCAGGACAGCAGTGGAATTATCTCCTCTGTGAGGCTGATACTGTTATTATCCTCTCTGTCATCCCTGCCCAGAAGCACTCATTGTTCTCCTTTGCGCTCACTTCTTCTTCAATTGCTGCCGCAGTAGCCCGTGGCAACAGGTTTGCGACACTGATGGGATGCATAACAGGGCCGGGCGGCGGCTCGAGCCTGTAGCAGATGTTGTGGTGACATCTGACCCTCGGCCAGGCGTCACTGTGAAGGGGCTTTCCTGCCAATCTGCCATCTGCCATCTTTCTGAGGTCGCACACAGATGGAGACGGAGGCTTTGAACGTAATGTGCAGACTACACATGTGCACTGTATACAAATAAACCTGGAGTGTGCACACAGACTTTGGCAGCTGTACAGACCCAAATCTGTATCCATTTTAAGGAGCTTAGAGAATTAGGTTGTGCATTTATTGTGCCATGTAAAGCTCTGTGGGAGACACAATCACTGTCTGGTTCCATTTCTGTAAATTACTTAATAAGGCTGTTTTAGGGTTAATCTTTGTTTATGTTTTTTTTTATGTATTGCATCAAAACAAATGACAAGAGATAACGCATGTTAAGGCTGATAGTAAAAATGAAAATGGGGTTTATTGACACTTGGATCATTTTACTCAGATTTGGAAATAACTCGTATAATTTCTGATAACACTGTACTGCCAAAGTACGGTGTTAAGGTGTGGGCCAAAAGTTTACCAACTTATTTTTGAGATTAAACTGAAATAAATAATTGTGCGGAATAAAAACGAAATTCCTCCACATCAGGTGATGGGGTCGCATGCGGCCTCCAACTCCTCTTTTTGCTGCCCTCAGATTAATTGATAAACAACGTAATTAATTCAAATTAAAAAATAACGAATCAGTAGTACTAGACGCCTAGCCAAATACCGCAAAATAATCTGTGACGCGGCTGTTGTTATGCCTGCTGTGACGTTAAGTTGCCTCTTGTAATTATGCCTTTACAAGCTTAAAAGTTGTATTTATCATCTGAATTTGGCGAAACAAGTTTAATATTCTAAAAACCAAGACTTTGTTTATTTGAAATCAGATAAACAAACTGTCACGGACCCTGCCGTGTTATCTATGATTACTATACGCTTTTCATTCATAATTTCAGCGGGAGGGAGTGGGGGCGGTGCTGAGGAACATCAGAGTGCGGGCTGACAGGTGTCTGTGTTGACATTCCCCTTATTGTGCGTCAGCAGAGGCTACAAGTGTCTTAGCTAGGTTCAAGTTAGACAACTAATGTCTGGGTTAGTGTTCATGACTTCATGTTTATGTCATATTAATGGTTAATCTCAATGCACACACACTTTCCGTGCTTTCCATTAGTTTAAAATAGTTGTATTCCACTGTTAAATAACCTGTTCAATACAAACATGCCACTTGTAAAAATTAAATAATATTTCTGTGAACTGATATTTGTTTAGTGAGTTTATTAGAGGATGTTCCCTGAAAGATTGTAAAATGTCAATGAAGATGTCAGACTTAGTATATTTGTTAATAATACATACAATACATGGAATGTGTGTGTGTGTGTGTGTGTGTGTTCCAAGTGAATCTGCGGCCCCCTGGTGGCCAGTACATAAATTATGTGGCCCCCACCACCATCCAAGTTGCCCATCCCTGCACTAAATGAATGCCAATTAAAATAACAGTCATTGTTTTTTGTTAGGATACACTGCTGTTATCCTGTAAAATATCATTTTAAAATGTGAAATATTTCGATTTGAAGACTTTATCTGGACCTTTTGCAAGATTAATTAAATAAATAGAATTAAAGAGATATAGAAAATATAATCTGTGGCTGAAGCCCTACAAAGGCATTTTTGGTAATACTTTGTTTTATTTTTGAATATCCTTCTTTTCAGAGAGGATGTCCAAAAACAAGTAAATACGTTAAATAAACCAGAGATATACTGTAAGACTGTTTTTGTGTGTCCCTCTCTCTCTCTCTCTCTCTCTCTCAGGTGTCTCCTCCAATGACACGGAGCTTCTAAAGTGTGTTATTGGAGCATGTTTGTACCTCTGTCCCCCCCTCCCCTCACCCCTCCTGTCTCCCCACCCGTTCTAATTTCCTGGCGGTTTGGTCCTGTGCCTGGCCTAAGTCCCCTTTAGTCTTGTCTGATCTGTTTTAAAAGCATTGTCTAAGGGGGCCTCTCTCCTCCTCTCCTTTCCTCCACACTTCCCTCTCTTTTCTGTCCTCTTTAGTGTTTGCCCAGCAGCAAATAGTGGCGAACCACTGTGACAACTCTGTAGAGAAAATCAACACTGAAACTAATCCCAAAATTCAGCCTAAATCCCACAGATCGAATGTAGTGAAATATAAATAGCTTCTCGCCTAAAACCAAAGCTGGCACAAAAAGTCGGCGTGTTGTTTGTTGTGGAACTGAAACCAAAGTTACCACCCAATCCCCATTGGCTAGAGAAATTACAGGGGAAGGCTGCCCCTCGTTCCCTCTCCTTAGTTACATCCATCCTTCTTTACCTTCCTCTCTAATCGTAGAGGGGAGCTGACCTGGCCAACCCACATCTGGCAGCCTCCATTAGAAACCCTGTTTATTTGGGAGCGTTATGGACACAGCCCATGGGAAAGAGCCAGCTCCCCCAGGGACCAACCACTCTGTGTGTGTGTGTGTGTGTCTGTGTGTGTGTGTGTGTGTGTGTGTGTGTGTGTGTGTGTGTGTGTGTGTGTGTGTGTGTGTGTGTGTGTGTGTGTGTGTGTGTGTGTGTGTGTGTGTGTGTGTGTGTGTGTGTGTGTGTGTGTGTGTGTATCTTGAGAGTCTAATGACTTCTGCCACTGCCTACTTTACAAGGCTGGGAACCACTTACAGGCTTTATGGGTGTCTGAAGGTGTAGCTACCGGACTCTCAGGTTATTAATGTACTTGGCGACTTCAAAGTTTGTGAGAGCATGCCGATATGTACCATTACTAATAATAATAATAATAATAATAATGGGTTCCATTTATAAAGCACTTCATATCTGATCTCAGATCCCAAAGTGCTACAAGTAGTCAGCATGAACAGTATAAATAAACATTACACAACACGGTAGAATTAATAAAAAGCAATACAAAAATAAAAATAAATAAAAGGGATATAAAAAGGTCTAGGCAAAGGCTCTTTTGAAGAGATGGGTTTTGAGGCCTTTTTTAAAAGCCTCCACGGTCTGTGGTGCTCTCATTTGGTCGGGGAGAGCATTCCACAGACAACTACAACCTCATAAATCTGCAGACTGGGATTAGATTGTTAGCAGGCTTTCGTTTCAGATTTTAGAAGCTGTGTATATTAATTGAATTGGTCAGCTAGCCAAATTACAAAATAAAGTGGTGGCTGATTACTGGTAAACATGTCTCGCAAGCCAGTATCTACCCTCTGAGCCAGCAATGTTTTAGGGGTGAACTTTCTCATAATGTGTTAGCTACACATGTCACTTTTGAATAAAATAAGGAGATATTGACACTAATGTGGAACATTTGAATATTACTTTAAGTATGTTTGTCAGCATTAACTCTTGATGAAAGAAATCGATGTTCTTATTTTTAGTGCAGGGCTTTTCATAGTCTGACACCAGGTGCAGTTGTAACTGTGTGCTTCAACTTGAGCCAACATTTGGATCAGCCCCTTTTTTCCAATGCACCCATTGATATGCAGACAACTATCATTGGTTTACAGTAATACTGAAGACAACTTCAAAATGTTATTATTCTAAGTAAATGCTGGGGAGATTGGGCGTTATTTTTCCTATTATTTCTAAGCAGATTTAAAGATGAATATTAGAAAAGAAATACAATACAAGAAAGACAATTACCTCCTTGGAATTTCAGTGTGTTAGGATTTGACAAGTTATGACTCTGAGCCCTAGAAAATTATTCTTATTAAGTAATCCTGGCTAAACCATGGCAGCTTGTCCTGTTTAGATAAATGTTGAAGCTCAAGGAAACGGTTCTAGTGACAGCAACCATGATTGGTATCAGTCTTACGATCTGTGTTGCTGCTTAACTGAACAAACTGCTCTACTTAACCACAAAGGCACCATACTCCATTTTCCTAAATATCCTGTTAGTGAGTGTGTATCAGGCAATGACTGAAAGCTAAAGGCACACCTGGCATTCAACAAAGATCTGTTCCAGTGTGGAGCTGAATGAGCATAACCACAAGTAATCATGGGTATTATGGAGCATGCTGGTGTGTGGGTGAAAGCACGTCTAAGTTGTTACACTATAACCCACAGACAGGTGGTCTGGCTGAATGAAAAAAGAAATGAGGAAGTGTGGTCTGGAGTATGCCCAGTGTCTTTGTCTCTCACACACACTGCACATACACACACATTCTGTCAGTCCTCTCAGCCTGCGATCAAAGTTTATGTGATTTATCTTGGCATGTGCCAACCAGGGAGGCTCAAATATCATTAATCCTCCACACTGAGGTTCCCCACCACCAAGTCACTTCATTCAGCCCAAAAACTCTGACGATCAGCCCTCTCACCAGCCCCGCTCCTGCCAAAGGGAACCCAACACCGGCGGCAGCGCAAAAGCCTTGTGCTGTGTGTTTCTCGCTGTGTGATGATATGATCAGATAGATACGGCACCTTTTCTTCCCTCAGGCCACTGGGAGGCTGTTTCCTCACTCTGAATGGATGCATGGGGGGGTGCAGTAGTGCGTGTGTGGGGGGGAGATAGACTCATCTGACCAGAGTGAACAGAGGTGCCATTAAGGAATCCCAAGAACCGGAGAGAAAAGCACTCACTTTCATTGAAGAGGGTGTATAGTGTAGCAGTCGCTATGTTATCTAATGCAAACACTAAAGTTTCATTTACTTTCTTTTTAATCAAGGTTTCCCAACCACGATAACATTTCAACATATTTTTTCACATGATGGCCTGCTCATGTCAATTACAAAGGAATGTGAAAAAACAAATTGGCTACAATTTTAACAAATAAAAACTCCAAACATCTCAGGTGATGGAAAGTTGGTAAGCCCAACTATTTTAGTGATGCGTCTGAAGTGATGGATATGAAACCTCAATACATTTGTAAATACATTTCATTTTTGAATCCGAAATCTGTCAAATGTCAGTGATAATTATCTATGTCCAGATTGTCAGTTCTTGTTTACTTATTTATCGATCAGGTTTAGCCAGGTCCAAATAAAGAAATCAGTCAAGTTTTATAATATGTGTGCTCATTTAAAGTGTAGTGAATACTGATGAATATATAAGTTAAGATGTTTTGTCAAATAAGGAGGGATTTTGAAATACACAGTATTGAAATGAATATGTTGAATAGTATTGTGGTATCTGTCATGTCAAAAAGGAATCATGTACGCAACTCAAATCCTACATTTACCAGCAGTCACTTTTTTATAACTATGTTTTATGTCAACCGGTTAGAAGAACATTTTAGTCTCTGATGGTGGAAAACAACAACTTATTATCAATGAAATACAAACTAATCCGAATGTATATTAAAGCCTTTGTAAACTGATTGATTACATAATAAACTAGCAGCTCAGGCTTTTGTGTTCAACAAGATAAAAATGCAAATGATTCTTCTCTACTGAAACATTAGAAGAGTTTCTGTTGTATCTCAAGTATGGCCTCTCCATACAAACTTGAGGCTTTCATCTGCAATGAGAACCTAAATCCTAAATCATCACGTGACTCCCGACAATCAACAGGCTGTCTGTCTGCTGTATGTTTTCATCACGCTGACTAACTGATGATGAAGGTTTGTGATCTCTCAGCAGCATCCTTCCTCGCTCGACATCTCTCATCCCTCCTGGCAGAGAGAAGCTCTTTCATTCTGGCCATTGTGCCACTGGAATTTGGGAGTTATTTTTCCTGGTCCGGATCGACTCGGCTCTGTCACTGCTCTCTCCTGCAGCCAAGCCTCTGCTGTAAATGAGAGGCCTCCTCCAAGCTCTTTGGAGATAACACTTCAGTCAGGATCTAACAAGGCCAGGCAAGCCAGATACGAAGAGGAGATGGTATTTATGGTATGGCACGTCAAGTAAGCAGGCATCTCTGTCAGACCATATAAAACTGAAGCTTCCAATCCCACTTACTTGACCTCGACATAACTCTGGAGTTCAAGAGCGGCGGCTTCTTGACTAAGGACAAACCAAGTCGTAATCCTGCCAGGAATGAAGCGAGGCAGGGGGCAAAAAAAACTCTGCATTGCGTTCACTAATAAATGATTGTCATATTGTATAATGTCTCATCTGGTTATGACAAAATAATCACAGGCATTTCCTCAGGGTTATCTTGGCTTGGACCTGAGATGTCAAAAGTTCTATAACAAACTGCGGCCATGGGCTTTGAAGATTTGGGCCTTTACCAGAGAGGATCTAAGCCTTAGTAAAGAAGCTATTGTTTGGGTTAGGCTGGATCCTACCAAAATTATTTTTAGCTTGAATACCAGCACTGAAAGTGTGGATACCACAAGCTCTGGTGCACCTCAGCTGGATTTCCCTTTCAGTCATTTCAAAGTTGACAAAGCAATCCTTTAATGAAGAATTCTCATGCGAAAACAGAAGTATTCTTTGTTCCTTCCAAAAGATTTTGTCAACAAGTCTCAAATTGAAGAACAACCATCACCTCCTTACATAAAGGACCAAGCAGCAGCTGGTTGAATCATCACAGACACATTATACATCTTTAGAAAGCACAAAACCTCCCAATTTCTAAAACAATAAATCACCTTAAGAACCTGATTGCGCCACAACAGCAACATTCTTTTTAGGGAGTGCATTCACAAAATAACACTAATCGAAAATAATAGGTGAGAATAAACTTGTACATTTACTGCTGTCTTTAGTAAGTTACATTTCAGAAGAGAAGGGGTTCATAACTGTAGTCGAAAAGAGATAATAGTTGTTTGGAGTATGTCAGTTTTGGACTTGTGATCCAAGAATGAATGTATGTTTTGGTTCAAACAAAAGTACAAAATCTAAAGATATTGAGTTAGCAATAACATATGACAAGAAAGAGCAGGATATGTTCCCCTTTGCAGTGTACTTTATACTTCTGGTTAACGCTGCAATGATTAGTTGACTAATCGACAATTAGATAAACACATCGCCTAAGACTTGGGGTGGCTATTATAAGTATATTATTATTTATTATCATTATTTGAACTTCTGAAAATGATCCTCATTCATCAAACATCGACTAATTGATCAACCAAGTTTTCATTTCACCACTAAGTTGTTGCAGTCAATATTTTTCTGCCTGAACTTGATGAACCTAAACTTTTTCTCCATGCCCTCTGGTGGTACAGTGAAAAATAGCGCAGCAATGTTCTCAACAAACACATAAAGCCTTGTTTGCCCGCTTAAATCTTTTCAAAACTGCGAGGATGTCCATCTCCATGTTTAATTGGAGAAGACTGAGGAGTAGGACAGTGAAGGGGCACAAGGATGGCTTTGTGGCCCAGTGAGGAGGTAGGGAAGGTGGGGAGTTGAAGGGTATGGGTAGGGGGGGGGGGGGGGTGTGTGATTGAGGGGTGAATAATACAGCCAGAGCAAATTAAGATGTGGTGGGGGGCCAAGATGGCTGCCTGGGTCTTGCTGTCTCGGAGCAGTGACCCAGTCTGCCCAATCATTCCCCCGGTCAGCGAGCCCTGCGACAGTAAGATGACACTGGCTGATCTGCTCATGCCAGGATGGAAATAGAGCCAAGCGTAAAGTAGGCTATTGTTGTAAAGAAGTGGAAAGAAACACTTCTGTGCGGCTTATTGGTTTACCCGGCCTGAAAACATCTCCAAATTAAAAAAAAGGCAGAATGTAGAACTTGTTTCCATTCCTTTAAGCAGGTTAAAAAACATCTAGCCGATGCCATCTGTCTAAGGGAATGAGAGGAGAGAGAGAGTACTGAGGGCCATTGAGGAGGGGACACAATCCCAGGAGAGAGGAGGGGTTGTGAAGAGAGGGGGGGGGGTTGAGGACAGGGTCTGAGGGTCTCTCTGGGAAGCCTCACCCAGATTAGTCACACAGAATTAATCGCAACGGAGAACAATGGTAGCCGAGCTTCTGGCAACCCCAGCTGTCGCTCGGTGGAAGAAAGGAAAAAGGCAGATTTAGGGCTGCGAGAGGGGAGAGTGTGGTGGCAGCAACACACAAACACACTCTCTCACAGTGACCCCTGTCCTCATCAATGTCCACTCATTTCTGTCTCAGCTCTCTGACCATTCGCCTACAAGAAATAGCAACACTGGTGTGAGCTTTTTCCCCCTTTACAGCCTTCACATGTCAACCAAAAATCTGAGTCATGTCAAATTCCAAAATCACACATTTCTCTGCAGGTATTCCTCACCAAGAATCGGTCATGGGGAAGAAAAAACTAAACTTACTTGCACTCTCCATTGCCATCTGGAGTTGCTTCACACCTCCCCAGGTTCAAACACGACTCCGTGGGCATGGAGCATCTTAGACCTGCAAATGAAAAGTTTTAATACACCTGTTGAAACTTTTTTAACTTTCAAAAAACGTAACGAACCAGTAACTATTTGGGGGTTTTATGTGATGCAGCAAATATGTGTTTTCCTTCAGTGAATACTCCATAAATGTGAAGTCTAGGTGTGACTCTTGCCACCTCAAAAGAGCAGTTTTTGTGGTAAACAGGGGGGCTGACACTGGTTTGGCAGTGGCATGCTTCTCTCTGCAGCTGTCCCAAAAAGAATTTGCCATTTGAGGAGTAACACTGCTTTGCAATAATATTAAAAAAAAACACACACACACTGCTCTGAATGCAAACTTCAGAGGCATGCGTTTACATACTGAGAACAAAGTTGAGTGTTTGCTGGACAAGTGCGCCCAATCTGCCCTTGCACAGTGAAAAAGCTTGGATTTATCCAGTTTGCAAATTAGGAGAGCAGGAAAGCTGTGTTTAAGATGATGCCCACAGTTGCATGAAATCGCACAGTTAAGCAAGTAAGTAAGTAAGTTTAAGTAAGGCAAATTAACAGTAAACTGAGTTCACATGCAGGATGATTCAAAACAAATTGCTACACTTCAGTTTCAGTCCATCAGTTCACAAAGCAGCGAATGCAACAGGTTCGAGTCAAACTCTACACTGAGTCTTCAACACACACAATAAGTATAATAAGACATTTTATCTTACTGATGAAGACAACAACACATAAAGTGAGTCGTCCCCCCCCCCCCTCGCGCCACTTACCTCGTGTTAGTGCTATCAGCGACAACAAGAAAGTTAGTTTCACAAAGAAAATATGCATTCCTTCTGGTTTAAAATGGTTGAACAAATCCACGCGGGTTTTTCATAGATCCGATAGTGTGTCTTCCTCTCTGTCAGATAAAAAAAACGACTTTCAGTTCATCCTTGAGTAGATCCACAGAGAAAGTAAAATCGGTGAATGCGATGAACACCGAGCATGAGATGTTGTCACTTCAGATCCCGGCTTGGAAATGACTTGAGGGGACGCAGTGCTCCATCCGCTGCACTGAGGGGCGTAACACACACAAACACAAACAAACACACACACACACACACACGCACGCGCACGCACGCACACAAACACGGACACAAAAATCACACGGTCAGTCTACTACATAGACAAGCACATACAAGTTTTCTCGGTTTTTTTTGGGCTGGTTGCAGCAATTAGTCTGGGCCATGGTCTGTGCCCGCGGTTTCCATACAGCACTTATCATGTCTAAAAAAGTTACCAGTAATGTTGGTGCGTGCGCACCAGACGACAGTTTGTTACATTGTTTCATTTTTCAGAATGTTCGGTTTGCGTTCACACGGGCAAAACTCAAACGGACTATAAACTTTAAACACAAGTCATGTGCCCGGAAATGCTGTTCAACCATTGGTCAGACATTAAGGGGGTAAAAACGCAAATCCCGGCAATTTCTACCGAAGCCTCCGCCATGGAGCATCGGCACTTTCGGCAGGTTATTCTCATGCTGCTGTTAATCTGGAGATCAACAGACACTAGCGGCCCGCGCATATGATTATATAATCAGACAACGTCCGTTAAAAAACATTATAACTAGGGCTGTCAGTCGATTAAAATATTTAATCGCGATTAATCGCATGCTTGTCCATAGTTAATCGCGATTAATCGCACATTTTTTATCTGTTCTAAATGTACTTTAGAGGAATATTTTTCAAGTTTTTAATACTCTTACCAACATATGAGTGGACAAATATGCTTTATGCTAATGTTTATTATCATTTGAACAATGACAAATATTCTCATGAATATTAAACACAACAACCTCTGAACATTACAAATATTCGCCTCAATTCAATCTGGAACCTCTCTCATTCAATAATACAATACAAATGGTGTGTGTGTGTGTGTGTGTGTGTGTGTGTGTGTGTGTGTGTGTGTGTGTGTGTGTGTGTGTGTGTGTGTGTGTGTGTGTGTGTGTGTGTGTGTGTGCGTGTATGTGTGTGTGTGTGCGCGCGCGTATGTGTGCGCGTGTGTGTGCGTTGGAGCTATGTGCAACTCAAGGCATATGCTCGAACGGGAGCTGCCTGGACACTGCAATCATGTTGCGCACTATCCGTGCTGAGTGTGCTGACTTTTCGTACAATGTCCCGCTGTCTGGCTGCCTGCATCAAGTCAAGTGCTCGGCGCAGTTGTGGCGAAATGTCGCTCCTCTGTTTTCATTTAAACGGCTCCTTATATCCGTTAGCGCAGCTAGCTAGCACCAGATGCTAACAACAACAATGCACGTAAGGTCTCTCTCTCGCTCGCTCGGGCCACACATACACACACCCTCCCGGTCCTCCCGATAGCCAGTCGGTGCCTGCCGGTGAGCGTGGAAGTGTGGTCTGCCACAAGCGGGCGGCAGGAGCGGGGCTGTCAGCATCAGCTTGTAGATGGTATTTTAAACTGGATGCGCTCTGAAACTACGGGGCGGCCGAGGAAAAAAAATACACATGCGTTAATCGCGTTAAAATAATTAGTGGCGTTAATTTATTTTTGCGTTAACGCGTTATTAACGCCAACGCGTTATTAACGCGTTAACTTGACAGCCCTAATTATAACATAATGAGAGACGTTCTGCAGTAAGGAGGAGGTTTCACCGACGACAGGTGTTCTTACTTTTATGTAGTTGACGGAGCATTTTTACTTTACACGACACTGTTCAACACTTAATTCTGCTTCACTCTTTAATTAAACAACCGTGGATGTCTTGAAAGACTCTTTCGCTGAAGATTTTTGAAGAGATCCGTGTTCTTGTGACACTTAAATACTACGCTTCGTATGTTTTGGTGCGGACTGCTTTCACACCAGCAATGAACCGCTCCAGAGTTCGCAAGCAAGCGTTCCGAGACCACCTATTTTAGCGGACCAGAGTCCGGTTGTTTAGTTCACTTAAGAGGTCTCGGACTGCGTTCACAGCGACCCAAATGAACCGCACCAAGCGGCTAAACGCACCAGGGTTCGATTCAACCGGACTATACAAGGCAGGTGTGAACGCACTAAACAATTAGTTATCAATGAGTCATTAAGCCCAGAAGTTTGTTCTTGAACAAAAAATAAACACATTAGCCTTTAGTAAATTAAAAACCGTGTGCGTTGTCTTCTGCCTCATAGCCAAACTTTCAAAAAAGCCTCAGAAAACTTTTTAAGTGACTTAACTACACTAGGTAAGCTTTAAATTTGTGTATGAAAAAACCTAAACTCAGCACATTTACTAAAGTACAGTACTGTACAATTTTGATGTTATATGACTTTTAGATAAACATTGTGACAAGAGTGAAAAAAAATGTTTTGGAGACAAATTATTATTATCAACACAGTTACTTTGTTATACAGTGAGGTAAATGGTAAATGGTGAATACGTCTGCATTTCCTGCCAAATACTAGCCTCAAAAAGATTAAAATATAATTAATGCAAATAAACTACTTCTACTAATAATCATAATCAATTCAATAATATAAATACTATATTATTTTTATCATAATATAGTTGTAATATAGTCAAGACAAAACATGCTTATGACATGCTCAAAAACTGATATTTCTTAAATCTGTATTCAAATGTAGTTCCCTCTGTCAGCAATGTATCAACAACCACACACACATTTCTATCAGTATTTCTCTGTGTTATGGTTGACATGATGACGACTGTTAGGAGTTAAGGGGAGAGGCTGAGCATCACCATGAAATGTGCAAATTGACATACAAATGAATAAAAGGGGGGAAAATGCTCCATGTTTTTTAGGCTGTAAACTTTAACTGTTATGTAAGCCAACTAGACAGACAGTTTTTCACTCTTCCTCCTGTACATTAGCAGATCAAAGGCATCAAATACTTGAATGAATGATAAAGAATGCTGGAAATAACTGCATCATCATTAGCATATATGCTATGCAGAGATTGCCTACTTCATGTCGTGAATTGCAGCTGATGTTTTAATATGGCAATTGGCAAAAGTTTGACATTTGACTTAATACAACATTCGCAGGTTGTACATTTGACTAATACAATAACCCACCTTCGAGTGATGCTCTAGTTTCTTCATCTTTTTTTCCCTCTTGCTTGCGCCGGACTGAAACTGTCTTTTCGCCGACATATCTTCACCTGCACTAGTGGCCGTATCAAAGCCGTGATTGGTCAGATGTCGATTCATTGCAACGTGTCAGGTTACAGACGTGCTCCCCTTCTCACCTCTCACTCTCGTGTGTCAGGGGGGGGGGGGGGGGAGAACTGCGCTGAGAACTGCGCACAAGCCGAGCTCATAAACCGAGGCCCCCTGCGCAAGGCCCCCTGCATAATGTGAGCCCCATGCAGCCTGCATGATCAGCCTGTAGGGAGGGACGGCCCTGCCCATAAGAAATGTTATTTTACCATAGTAGGCTACTCGTACCATAGTACCATGGTATTTCAACCCAGTCTCATGGCATTTCATGTTATAGTCACGAAATACATTTAATCTATTGATTCGTGTTCACCAACACGAATCAATAGATTCACACGTTCTATGTGACATTTCTTTCGTGTCACACAGAATGATTTAAAAAGCAAAGTATTTCTATTGGTAGTATGTTTCGTGCGTGCACCACGTCTTTTTGACCGGTCGGGTCTTGGAAGACCAGAAGCTGTGCTGTTCATAAAAACATTTTCTTACTCAATATCAAGCCACGATTATTGTTTTTATTTTAAATTGTATAATGTCGGACTTTTCTTGCGGTCCGTGAGGAAAATAAATGGGGCTCAGAGCCTCAGAATACTGAAATCTGTATTTTAAAAATATTTTTTCCTTCTAATTTGTTATTATTTGGTGCAGGCACGAACTATACTAAGTACCAATAGAAATACATTGCTTTTAAAATCGTTCTGTGTCAGAATACTGAAATCTGAATTTTTTTTCATTTTAAATTGTTATTATTTATTTATTATTGAAAATCGTGTTGGTGAACACGAATCAATAGATTAATTTCGTGACTATAACACGAAATGCCGTGAGACTGGGTTGTATATTTACCATGGTACATGTACCACAGTATTTTTGATATGTGCTATGGAACAATACCATGGTACTATAAAAATATACTGTGGTACTATCCAGTGGTGTTTTTATATGCAAAAGTGGAGGGGCACGAACAACTTAGATGTGTAAGCTTCTGGTGCTTTTTTAAACACATAAACAAATAGCTGTAGGCTATCCATGGTTCCGATAGAGAGAGTGGGGGGGGTGTCAAGATATGACATAAAATGAACTTACCAAAGTTGAAGATGGTCAGCTTCATTCATTTTCTTTCCGTTTGACTGGTTTTAATCGCTATATGCTGCTCTCTCTCTCGTCTCTTCTTCACAAATAACTACTATTTCCGAGGCATACGTACTTACAGACATTCAGCTCTCTGCATTATGAGATGACGTTTGGTAGGTATGTCATCACAGTGCCCCTATGGTGATTATTTTTTTGCCGCACACATTGAATAGAAAAATACTCTGAGCATGCGCAGTGTAG
Source organism: Harpagifer antarcticus (assembly GCA_902827135.1). Classification (NCBI taxonomy): domain Eukaryota; kingdom Metazoa; phylum Chordata; class Actinopteri; order Perciformes; family Harpagiferidae; genus Harpagifer; species Harpagifer antarcticus. The sequence goes on from CADEHL010001172.1 coordinate 5,137,476, forward strand.
TTTTTACAGTACCCATTCACTTTCACAGTGAGAGAGAGGGGCTCGATCGGGGCTAGATCGGGGCTTGACCGCTTGACCCACGTCGCTCAAAGTGGCTCAATAGGTACACCGTAGACACTAATTAGTAGAACACAGACTAAAACAGCAATGTACAGACGAATCAGATGATTAAACATGATCTTAAAATATATTTTAAGATGTATTTTTTTTGCATTTATTTGCATTTTTTTTAAATTATTATTTGACACTAGGGGCTGTGATAAAAAATACTGTAATACATGTACCATGGTAAATATACCATGGTACTATGGTACGAGTACTATGGTAACATTTCTTATGGACACAAACAAACAAAAAATACCTTTCAAGAACGCCATTTGAAACAATTTCAAAAACATCACGTTGTTTTCAAACGTCACTAACATAAGCATTAGTTGAACATAAATTCTAAAAACTTGAAACCTTTCTTTTCAGTACTTACTTATCCATCAAGTATGGTAAACGATACATTTGACATATTATCTTTAACTTTTGGTAGAAACGCTGTAATGTTTGATGGAAGAAGTTTTTTACATGATACCAGTGTTTGGTTTCCATACAAAATATGAGAGAGAAGGACCAAATGCAACTTTCATTTATTAAAGTATTAGTTTTGGTCTTTAAAACTCACATTATTTCAACTTTTTGCTGCACTATTGCATCGGGTCATCACAACCTGACAAACCTGGGAACCTGTTAGAGATAGGATCTCGACACTGATAAATAAACGCTGACAGGGAATCACTTTCAGTCAGCCAGGCTGCGGAGTCAGCAGGAGCAGGGTGATGTTCCCATCAGGTGGTTTATGAACACAGTCTGAGCAGCTTCACACAGGTAAACTGCTGTCAAGTTAAAAAAAAATAAAGACAGATACCATGTGTTTATGTAATATCACAATTTCTAACTGGGGTCAGTAGTTGAGGAGTTTCACTGTTACCACGGTCATGGTATCTTGATTTCTCAGCATAGTTTTTACTGTCTGTCTCTTGAGTCCCAAACTTCATGGAAGTGCAGCATGAAGCAACTCTTTTAATTAATGCTATATACAGTAATCTCTTCTCACCTGTACATTTTTGCTCATTAGTTCTTCGTTGACCTTTGAAACGGCAGTTGACAAACAATCTTCATTCAAGGTCCACCTATATGTGAACCTATAAAAACTGTTCATGTTCATGTTTTATAACTTATAGAAATCCATATGTACTATGGGTCTTTTTTTTACCCTGATCCACATAGTTGCTTTGTATACCATGGTGTAGATTTTGGCTCCATTTGGGGTATTTGGTTTTATATTCGTGCAAGTGTATTTATACTGCAATTGATTAAATCCTACTTTGTGAAAATGTCCGAGGCCGGGTTTAAATGCAATCCACATGTTTACATTGTTAAAAGAGTAGTTCAATTCTTGCGTAGCTAGTGCATGGTTGCAAAATGGAAAGAGGCAGTGGATCAGAGCATGGAAGAAATTATTGAAAGTAAAATTAGAGTTGTTTTGCATCTTTGAGTTTGTCTTTAAAAAAAATGCTGCAGCACCTCAAGAGCAGGAACGGTTAACGTTTTGAGGCTTGAGTTATCCAAATAAAAGTTTAGAGCCATAGTCAGTGTGCATTTACCTTTGTGTTATATATTACAATACTGTTAATGCCAGGAGATCAGTACGATTTATATATATTATTTTAAATTACAATAATGGTTACAATACATAAGAAGGAAGATAAAAGAAGGAACTTTGAAAATAATGGCATAAGTGCAATATTGGTCAAATATAAATATATCCCTTCATTGGTTCGCCCTTATGATTAGTGTAAAAAAGTCCCATTTAATACACTTGGACTTCATATTGTATAACAGTAAAATATAAGAACCAAAATAAGTATTTTAAGGGATCTCTTTAAAACCGTGAGTGACACAGAGAGACTCACCCAATACATTACAGGTAAAACAGCAGCCCGAGAGGGAAAAAAAAGCAGATGTTTAAAGCCTGAGGGCAGACAGAGCGTAGGAGTGGAAGAGGAGACAGTGATGGAGAGAACATGTTAAACAATGAAGAGATGTGTGAAGCCAAATGTTAATCAGTCAGTTCACATGCACATTAATAACATGATTATAGTCAGATTAAGGCAATACTATATGGGTATTGTTATGTTAATATTTCAGTCTGGCTATAATCAGCTTTGGCTTTTTGGCTATTAACCTACCTAGATTTAAGTCACTTAATTTAATCACCTTAAGAGGATAACCTGATTTCATTTGGTGTTTTGAATTTTCACATGCATGTAAAAGCAGAAGTTATGGCGAGGGGTGGGGGGAAACTAGAATCGGTTACATTTTTTATTAAACATTTAATCATTTAGACTTTTCTTTAATTTGGCATTCCTGCTTATAGGCAATTTTTACACTGTAAACAACAACTTTAGATGTGATAAAATGTTCTGTGGCCCCAAATGTTAAACACTGGACTTTGACTCACAATGGGTCAACGTTTGATCTCGGTCTCAACCATCAAGGTCATACTCTGGTATAATTTTTCACTTTTTATTGACTGTTTCTCACTGCAGGTCATCTCCCTGGTGAGAATAACCAATGTTTGAAATACAACAACACAACACACATCCTCTCTACAAGTTTTAAAACATTTTCAAATATGCCTATAACTCCCTTTTGTGCAGTTGTTCATTGTGGGGAAAAACGGGGGGAAATGTGTTTATTGTGTCACATTGTGAGGTGGAGAGTAAACAGGATTTGTGTTGATTTCCTTCTCATTGTGTTGACCTGGGGGTTGGATCTGTCCCATGAACTGCAGCAGCACAGATGGAGAGACCTGTTCTACTTCATCAGCCTGAAAAACAGAGACAGATGCTCAGGATTGGATCAAATCAGAAAGCTACAACACAATCCGTCAAAACCGTGATTTCTGACATTTTAGCCATCTAATGAGGGATTACTGTATACCTAGAATGCAAAGTGAACTGTATTCAACGGCTGAAAAATACATAAACAAATACATTTAAATGGTTTCCTTATTTGATGAATGCTTTACTAAAACGAAGAGAATATATTCTCAATGTATTTTCATGCATGAAATATTTTTGGAGGAATGACTCTCATAACCACTCTCAATAGTTCCTTTTCTTATATATGGAGTATGTTATTTTATCATGAACTAAATGATCACAGGGACATATAATCTTGCATCATCTATCATCATGACCGTTCTCCTGATATTTGGCTGACAGTTATGTTGATGACGTAAACTTGTTCAACTGCTGCACTCTCTGCATTTCATGAATGAGCTTTCTGCCAAGAATGTATGATGCTAATTCCACTTTGCATACAAGATCTTCTGTTTCGCCTTTGAGAAAGAGTGTGGGTGGGCGCCGGGCAGCCTGCAGCGACAGATGTGGTGTGTATGGGACATGCCTGGACATGTTTATGTAACGCACTGTCATGGAAAGTACTTTACTTATTAACTGTTCATCCACAGCTAAAAGTAAGGTTGTGGACAACTGTAAAAAGATTATTAATGTTTTGTCTCATCAAGTAAAGCAGAAAATAAAACATGAAAAAACATTATAACTTATTTTCTGATACAGACATACAGGTATCAGTATAACTGCTTGTGGATTTAAAATGATTATTATATTATTATTCACTCTTCTTGTTTCTGTCAGCGTTGGAGATGTTCCAGGTCATCTGTTGACACTCATCTGAGATCTGCTGTGAGCAGGCCACATCCAGTGGTTTTCAACAAGTCATCCAACTCATATCACCAAATAGGTCGATTGTTCAAGCGCAATTATTACGGCCTATAATCACGTTTTAAAGTGTTCGACCTCTAGTGCTCCCGTTGAATGCAAACGCTACGGAGGGTCGTATATTCACAAATAACCCTCTCTGGAAAATCCTAAATTGTAGGATAGTTTGGCCATTAAAATGCTTTTTGATTAGATTTCTAGCGAGAAGTGTATATTGTACTTTCAGAATCCACGTCCAGTGGATGTGTAGGATCTTTGATAGATATTACGAAGATGATTTGAGGTCTCTCCAGGAGAACGAGTATATACGGCAGCGCCCATGTAAAGTTAGCGTCAACCCTCACGGGGTGAAAACAGTATTTCCGGTCTCGAAGTTTTCATAACAACACCGGAAATATTCCCCTCACTGTCTAATGATTTTAAAGCTATACCTGCAGTACTCATCCACTAAAAAACATCAGTTTATCCTTGTTAATTACACAACATTAATTGGTTTAAATTGTGTACACTGCTTTTGTGTTTTTCCCATAGGTTTTTCCCTTTCGATTATGAGAGACACATTTATTGTTTCAGAGGTTTTGATAGGCTACAACATCGAACTACCCATAATCCTCAGATATATCGTTGAAGCTCGGTGATTGGATGTTTTAGCCGCAATGCACATTGGGATATGGTGTTTATGCGATATGAAATCCAAAAACATTTAAAAAAAATAAAAAAATACTTTATTCCGAATGTGCTTGCTTTTCTCTTTGGAGGTCATCACATAACGGCATTGTAATGCACGGTTCGGCTGCATTAAATATGAAATATCTGCTGTAGTTCTTTATTTATAGAGCCCTGATTAGCAGACTTCTGGACAAACTGGAATAACTGCCACCGAAACTGAATACGTGACGTGGATCATAAATATATCAGCAATTAAACAACATCTTCAATTTCTCTTCACACAATATGTCTCCATGCAGTATCAACACTAATTCGGCTGACTTTTATATTTGATCCAATTGGTAGATAGGTTGTATATACACCATAACAGTGCACAGCTGATAGAATGGGACTTGTAGTTTTTAAAGATATTGCTGATTTTCTTTTAATTAAAGAATGTAAATACTGAGTTGAGAGAATAGTCAGGGGTTTTGGGTGATGGGAGACACATCTATGGAATCAGAATTCCAATAGCTTACCATTAAATGACAGATATACCTTTCTGTCTGTGATGTTTTGCTAATCAGATATTAATGTGTATACAAATTAATATCTGATATATTACATTATATATCATATATAATATACATGATATTTATAAATATATATATAATATTTCACATATTATAGTTCTATAGAACTACAGTGAAATATTATAGCAATATCCTGTACAATGATGCGAAAACATGATTAAAACTACACATCTTCAGATGTTATACATACATAAGTGTCCTATACTAATAATACAAAGTTGTTATGGCTGCTGTGTGTTATTTGTAACATCTTCAGAAACTATCTTTCCAACTGCTCATGCAGTTGACTGTTAGAGGTCTATACAGGTTCATGGTAAAATGCATAAGCTTCAAATCGAGAGACTGAAACTTTTTCTTTGCCGTTCTGTTTTAATTTCACAATAAAGTTAATAGTAATATTATGTTTGATATTATTATGTTTTATTATTATGTTTTATTAACTAGACCACTGGTTTTTTAACTAGTGGTTAAAGCCCGTTATTGAATTTTGTTGTTGAATATGTTATATTTGATGAAAACATTTGAATATTAAGAGTAGTCTACATACAAAATAGGGGAAAAGTAGAAGGTCAATGATAGAAATATAGAATAGAAAATATCAAGAAGATACTGTAGTGATCTCTACAATAAAACAGCTAGTGGAGGACGTCCAAAGATATTACATTACATTACATTGCATTTAGCTGACGCTTTTATCCAAAGCGACTTACAATAAGTGCGTTCGACCAACAAAATACAAACTTGAAGAAAACAGAATCATATAAGTACATCAGGTTTCATAGAGCAAAAACATTTCAAGTGCTACTCAACTGGCTTTAGGTAAGCCAGTCCTTTATTAGTATATAAGTGCTTTCTTAATAGTTCTATTGCTCGAAGTGGAGTCGAAAGAGATGAGTTTTCAGTCTGCGTCCTGATGTCAATGGGGAGCTCATTCCACCATTTTGGAGCCAGGATAGCAAACCCACGTATTTTTGCTGATGGGAACTTGGGTCCCCCTCGCAGTGCGGGTGCAGCGAGCCGTTTGGCTGATGCAGAGCAGAGTGCACGTGCTGGGGTGTACAGTTTAACCATGTCCTGGATGTAGGAAGGGCCAGATCCATTCGCAGCATGGTATGCAAGTACCAGTGTCTTGAAGTGGATTCTAGCAGTTACCGGAAGCCAGTGGAGGGAGCGGAGGAGCGGCGTGGTGTGGGAGAATTTAGGAAGGTCGGATGGCACATGCAGGTAGACCAGCCAGGAGGGAGTTGCAGTAGTCTAGGCGTAAGATGACGAGAGCCTGGACCAGAACCTGCGTCGCTTTCTGGGTCAGCTGGGGACGTATACTCCTGATGTTGTAAAGCGTGTATCTGCAGCAGCGGGTTGTAGCAGCTATGTTTGCAGTGAAGGACAGGTTGTTATCTAGGGTCACACCCAGATTCCTTGCAGTCTGAGTCGGGGAAACAACCGAGGTGCCGATGTTGATTGTCAGGTCAAGAGTGGGACAATCTTTTCCTGGAAGGAAAAGCAGTTCAGTCTTGTCAAGGTTGAGCTTGAGGTGATGAGCAGACATCCACTGAGAGATGTCAGCTAGACAAGCAGAGATGCGTGCGACGACCTGGATCTCTGAGCGGGGAAAGGACAGGATTAATTGGGTGTCGTCAGCGTAGCAGTGGTATGAAAAACCATGCGGGCTAATGACCGATCCGAGCGAGTTTGTGTACAAGGAGAAGAGGAGCGGACCAAGAAAAGAGCCCTGAGGGACCCCTGTAATTAATTGACAAGGGTCGGACTCCGACCCTCTCCAAGTAACCCTGTAGGTGCGGTCTTTGAGGTATGAGGTGATGAGGGAAAGAGCAGTGCCTGAAACTCCAAGTTCTTGGAGAGTGCGAAGGAGGATCTGATGGTTCACCGTGTCGAATGCAGCAGACAGGTCCAAAAGGATGATGACAGAGGAGAGGGAGGCTGCTTTAGCAGTGTGCAGTTCGTCAGTGACAGCAAGGAGGGCAGTTTCTGTGGAGTGACCTGCCTTGAAACCAGACTGGTGCGGATCCAGAAGGTTGTTCTGATGGAGATAACAGGAGAGTTGTTTAAAGACAGCGCGTTCAAGTGTTTTAGACAGGAACGGGAGGAGAGAGACAGGCCTGTAGTTTATAACATCAGACGGGTTGAGAGTGGGTTTCTTTAGGAGAGGGTTTACTCTTGCCTCCTTGAGACTGTTTGGAAAGTGACCAGAAGTTAGAGAAGTGTTGATGAAATGGGTGAGAAACGGTAGAATATCAGGAGCGATAGTCTGAAGGAGGTTTGAAGGGATAGGGTCCAGAGGACAGGTGGTAGTGCGGGCAGAGGTAATGAGGGTAAGAAGGCGTTAATAAGGCGTTTTTCAATTCCAAATTATAAAGGCCAAGTCTCTCTTTATAGATTTCAAAGTGAACCTGGAGATTTGTTTTTCGCCACCTGCGTTCAGCTTTTCGACACTCTTTTTTCTGCTCTCACGGTCATGGCCTTTCTCCATGGAGGTATTTTCTTCCCAGTCACTTCCTTTACCTTAGTTGGAGCAATGGCATCTATAATATTTTTAATTTTTGAATTAAAATGATCTACTAGCTCATTTACTGAGATGTTAGCAGGGGCAAGTGTGGAAGAAAAATTCTGAGTAAACATTTCCCTAGTATTTTCAGTTAAATATCGCTTTGTGGTTACCTCTTTTTGAACATTTTTGTGAACAGAAATAGAGCTCTCAAATAGACACAAGCTTGTTCTTGACACTAAAACCTGTGCTTTAAACTGAAACATTTTGACGGCATTGTGTCCACAAAACAACTAAGAATGTGATACCATTCTCCATAATCTCTCTTTGACAGTGTTAGAGTCACTTCAAACTTTAACATTGTTTCTTCAAAGGTAATATAATAGGCTTTAGAAGCTCCTCCTAGGTGTCATCAGATAAGTGTGGAGTGCAAACAGACTCAAGCAGATCATATACCCATTAGATGAAGTGTGAACAACTGTCACTGTTAGAAGTTTGGATGTGTTTATTGTCTATCTACTTGATCCTGAAAGGGTGTGACAGTTTTCCCGCAGACACTTACAGTAATGGCGCTACAGTTTGGCCGCGAGCGATGATTCCTTCTCCACAACTGTTGTGTCGACATCTCCAAAACTCAAACTCTCCCACAGATGTTCAGTGAGCATCTTGCAGGGCCGCAGAGGAACCCGTTTGTATCCTCTACAGAGCCCTGTGGACTTTTGCAGAGAATTACTATAAGCCATTTATAATTAAACAGCCTTGTTTACAACTGACACATTCACAGGCTTGTAACAAGCTTCATGGAAGTGGAAATAATTGACCCTTGTGTCCCCCTGAGGACTCTCATTAGTCAGACAAGGCTGCTTGGGACAAGAATAGTTTAATGTGTGTAAAAAACAGTGTGGTCTACACTCAAGACATCAGATCATGTCCTTTATTTATTTTGAGAGATGATGTGCTTCTATTTTTGATATATTTATAATTAGATTTTTTCATCAACTTTAAAATTGTCCTCCCTCCCTTGCAAATATGTTTGTGTTGTTGGGAGTTGTTTCTATAAAGTAATACAGGGAAACACACAACGTAGCTCTTATTTTGGTCCATAAAGTCGAATTTTGGACAATTCCTTAAAAGATCTATGCAATATCACACAATTGCTTATAGAGAGTCAGCTGACCATGCTTAGAATAATAATAGAAAAGTTTGTAATCTAATAAAAGAGTCACATTATTACAGAGTTATGGTGCACAGAAACTCTATTTCCTTTTCCCAGAAACTGGCCCTACCTTTGACACCAGCTGTTTGATTTATTGTAAAAATCGACATCCTACGCTGAGACAATTCTTACAAGCTTGGTGTCCACGACGATACAAAGCATACCTGAGGGAAGGAACATAGGCCATTGTATTGCAGTGGTATTATTTCCTGAGTGTTTCAAACTTGGATTAATGTATCCTGGTGTTGCTGTGGCGTCTTATCAGGGAGGAGGGTCTACGGACTTTATTGTTAAATTGTAGATTATGTTGGCCAATGTGAGGAAGTGCAGACGAGGGTCGTTGGCTCCTGCTTTCCTGCAGCAGCAAGGTTAAGGGAAGGAGGCGGCTGTCTTAGAAGCAAGTGTATTGTTGGGATAGTTTGGGAACCTCTGCTCCAAAGCACATTCTTCAGTTGTCCAAATCTTTCGGTGGCTGAAATTAGAACTAATATAGCCATTTAACCATTATTCTTTACAAAATAATCTCAGCAGCCGCTTTATTTATTTGTTTTTTCGAGATGGTTGAATCAAGTTATATAGTCAGTGTATGGAGATGGTTAGATCTTAGTTTCCAATTTGTATCGGAGAAGTATTTATAGTTGATACGGTGTGAGACATCTGACTTGGCATTTGATAATACAAAAGTTCATGAACAAGGAGTAAATAGGAACTGATCATGTCAGTAAAATTCACTTTCAATGTAATTAGGAGACATTTACTGTGTTAAATGTGGTGTTTTACTTTAGCCTTCACACAAACTCTGTATTCATGCCATCTTGAGAGGACCAGTCGTCAAGATGGCAATCTTATCTTCACATCTCAAAAAATAAAACTCACTTTGTAAAAAATGTGTACCCTTTTTTAACTTACTTGTTAGTAGAGTTCTTTATAGTGTTGCATTGCTACTTTTACAGAATAAAACTGTATGCTTATTCCACCTGTGGCATTATGAACATGATGCATTGGCAGTCAATTCATTAATACACTTCAATTGATTGGAAAAAAGTCAATGTAATGCAATAGGATGAATAGAGAGTGATTTAAGACGGCACAACAAACTTGAATCTGACAATTCTTTTGAAAAAATTCACTCTGTAATTTTCCTCCAACCTAATGGGAATACAGTAAACCTGTAAAAACGACTGATTCGGCAAGTTAAAATACCATTAGGACTACTTCCTGTGCTACCACCCATTAAGCTAATTACACTAATGATAGCTGGTGTGTTGCATTCCATTACCAACATGTATTTGTCACTTTTATGTCCACCGCAGCTGCTTCCCAGTATTGTGGCGCCCTGGCTTCGTGAGCACAATGTGCGGACAGCCAGGCGCAGCGGGTCAGTGGTTCTCCGGCCCGAGTGAAGCAGAGTCGTAGGAGGTCCAGAGACCCTGGTTCTGTTTTTGGACATATAATCACAAACAGGAAGTCCCAGCAAGCAAGTCACACAGAGCCACTTCCTCCTTTTGTTTACAAGGTTGAATTGAACTCCCAAAGACAAAGTTGTACCAATGTTTGCTGCTCCAGCATACATTTTTCCCCCATAACTCTGAGATGTTATGCTTCTCAAACAGCTTCCTTGGCATCAGTGAATCTTCTGTTATGTTGTTTTTCCTTTCAAAGACTTATTGATATGAACATTGGGGGAAAAAATACATTCGTCAACCCTGTAATGTCTACTTTTTTTGACGATAAGGGCTTCAGTTCAGAAAAGGTTTGGTTGGGGTCGATTTTGGAGGCTATCCCGTCATTTGTTGGGAGGACTACATAAAAAAAAAATAGAATGTATTTTTCCTCCATTCTTCTTCTACAGTGAAATTAGCGCAGTGTAAACTTCAGCTTCCTGTCAAATACCAATGGACACCCGTCATGGTGGTCAACATATTTTGGGTTAATTTAATTTAGTCAGCTGTGTTTTGCATGGTTGCACTTGCACATTTTCTATGGAGCCGTGGGGTTAGCATATTTTGCATTAACTGAGAGTCCTTGAGTAGAGACAACAGTTGCTTCTGAAGTCGAATAGGTGCAATAAAGTTTGCATTTATAGTACAGTTTTTATTGTTATTTATATATAAGGCTCACTCATTTAGAAATGTGTGAATAGCTTGATGTGAATTCAGATGTTCCTTTCAAAGGAATGCATCTAGCCTGTTGTGGCTTAAGAGGTGGTGTGACACACCTACAAGCCACTGTTCCCAGGCAGAGAACACCATTCCTTTGTTCCTTAAAATATTTGATAATTACTGCAGTAAGAGCTCTTATTCCTCTGCATACCACCCTCTACGTGCTGTTCTGGGAAAACTATTCCTCTCCTTGCGTCGTGTGAAGTCTCAGCCATTATGAAAAATAAAAGCTATTTTAGTAGTTTAGTGGAAAAAAGTTATATCAAAGACTGTGTTATGAGAATGCAAAAGCATCTCAAGGGGATTATGTGTTACTTAAAATGTAAGCTTCCCAATGTTACACTGAGGCTACTTTCCTGAGGTGCAGCCAGGAAAGAAAGTCTGTGTTTGGGAATGATGTGGCCTTTCCTTATAAGGACTTCCCATGGGATTCTGCAATTCTCCTTCTCCTGCATCCATCCATGGTCTGAGTTTATTTTCCTCACTTGTAACCTCTTTTACCTTGGTCCTGCCTCGCCCATCTTGATGTCATACACTCGCCTCTCTTTTCCATTTTAATTCACTGTTTTCTCTTTAACATTTTAGCTGCCAGTCCGTATTTCAGTAGTCACTCCCACACTCGCAGTGGCTGTGCCATGTGTCAGAGGTCCAGGCTAGTTGAATTCCCAGGGGCAATTTTAGCAGCTCTAATCCACTTTTTTCCAGCAGTTTTAAATTGAAACATGAAACTCCCAGTGAAATATAAAAATATACTTAATTCACATGCCATAAAAGGGCTGTTGTGATTGACACACTCTTAAATATGGACAGTCTCAAGCACAAGTCGAATCCAGATGAATGTCCTTTTAATTTGATATAAATAATCGTTCACAGAGAAGTCAGCTTCATCTGCAAAACAAAAACACATTCAGCCATGCCACATTTTGCACGATGATGTCACCAAAGGGCACCATATTCCCCAACATTGAATCACTTCCTGCAGAGTAAGGGCCACCACCTAACTAAATAATTTGGTGCGTCACCTTTTCCCAGTCATAGCCCATTTTGCTCCAATTTTGGCATTCCTAGTTTTCTTTTTATGTATACTTAAGAGCCCAAACCCCTCCTTTACACCCATTGTCAGAGACATTGTGGAGAGAGACAGGAAATTGGGCAAAGAGATGTAAGAGTAAAACATGAGCCACCACTGAAACCTGTCTGGGTGTGGTCCATTACTACAGGACAAATCTGCTCTGAATATAACAGCCCTTATAATTGATGTGAATTTTCGCATTAGGATTTTTTGTTTGTTTTACCTGTTGACTGATTTAGTTGTACTAAAGCATGATATGTCTATGCTTTGGCAGCACTGCATGTATTTGATCCTGATTACACACACACTTCAGGCATTTGATTTAGTTTTGCCACGGCATATATTGTTGTGTCCCATCAAAAGTGTTAAGTCCAGTCATGTTTCATGTTGTTTAATCATTTTCTGTCTTGTCTCCCGCTCTCATCAGCGTCAGCTGTGCCCAGTTACCTTTTGTTTATAGTCCCCAGCTTCCCTTTGTTCTTTGTCAGTTCGTCTTGTCCTGTCTTCAGGCCAGAACTCTGCTCATCAGCGTTTGCCCTTTTTGTTACATGCTATATTCATGCTCCTGAAACGTATTGTAAATGTGTTCCTCACGTTGTGAGCGATTTATGTTATGCCTATTTGAAGCCTTTTTGTCGCCTCGATTAAGAGTGTTTTTTTTCTTTTTGTATACCCTTTTTTGGCAAATAAAGTATATTAATTATACTTTACCTCTGGCTCCCGGGTCGTGCATTTGAGTCCTTATTTCCTTGTGTATCCAAGTTCGTAACATATATACCAGAAAGTAATCTCAAGACGTAGAATTAATTTATCACATGGTTTGTAAGTGAAAAATAAATTAATGGTAATAAATATATAAATATAACTAGCTCCCCCTTTGCCTCTCAAATGTTCCATGGGGGCAAATGTCTTAATTTGCTCATTTGAAATAGCTGTTGCAGTTTTAATATATAACAAAAGACTTCCTGTCTAACAGTGAGAGTAATCACCTGCATTCCAAGTGCTGAAAAAGATCTACTGCATTCTCCTCTGATGTAACAGTGATCAGCGAGACATGATGTGAAAGGCCAAAGTGTCGCCGTGCAGCTGGGACAGAATGGCTCCATCACCCTGTGGGATTGTGGGTAAATATCTGCAGCCCAGTCATGGGAATGAAATAGCTACATGTCAAGTCTGTGAGCCGGGGTCATTGATATGGACTTAACCGGTGCAAGGTCACCGCTCCAAACGAGGGGGACTTTCTGTCCTTCTAACATTTGGGAACTTTTTCTCTTCTGCTGTTTCTGTCTCTTTAAAACAACTCAAACATCTCACTGCTGTTTCCCACTGTTCTGTAAATCCTTGCTGGAAAAATATTTGCTGGAAAATAACTGTTTACTCGAGTGTTTGATGCTCTCCGGTTAATTATTTGCAGATTTATTGTCTCACGTCCCTGAAGTTTTGACAATATAAGTGCAAGCCCTCACAATATGTGAGCGTGTGTATGCGTGTGTGTGTGTGTGTGTGTGTGTGTGTGTGTGTGTGTGTGTGTGTGTGTGTGTGTGTGTGTGTGTGTGTGTGTGTGTGCTGATTATTTGTGAGTGTAATCTCATAATTGTAGTTTGTGCGAGGGAAGGAAGGGTGAGGATTAGTGTTCCTCTGTGTGTCGCTGTGTAATTCGTGTGAGAGCTCGTGACACAGTGCCACACAAAGAGCGAGAGAGGGTTAAACCTCGATGCTCGGCGCTAAGGAGGATGTGACGGAAAGAAAACATGTACACAACTCTCGGTTTCTATATGAAACTTCACTTTTAGCAGAGTGGGGGGCCTTCATTGTTGCAGTTTACTGTAAACAGTGAAACTTATCCTATATATTAATACATCTCTCCCCAGGTAAGTTAATCCTAGGATACAGGAAGGGAGTGGTTTGTAATCATTTTTGATAAGAACAACAAATGTTTAATGTTGCCCACATTTTCCCTTTTTTGCAGGAGAAAGGGACCATGCCACAAAAAGTAATGATTTGTTGTTGGTTTCTGTTCATTTGACTGGAATTGTCTTCATGGATATGACATGAGAATGAACTGTATTTGCATAGGTTTGGGGAAAAACCCTCCCCTTCTTTTATATGAACAAATATAAATATATTTACACAGACAAATCTAACCACACCATCACGTTTTATCCAGTTGAAATTGTTCTGTTTCACATGGTCTGGCAGTGTGAAGTGTTTATTTAAAATGGTTTATATTACCAACATTCTGAGCAAAGATGGCTGGACCATTGCATTACATGGAGATATCCTAGAAGATATCTTTGAAAACATCTTAAAACTCAGAGTAATTTTTTACAGCAGACATTGTGACTTAAAGTAAAAGAAACACAGGTGTTGCTCATAACAATAAGGATGGCTGTGTTTTATTCAAGTGTCCCAGCAACAATGAGAACATGAGGACCCTAAGTCTGAAGAAGAAACTGTAAATGTAATTCAATAATTGTATTGTCATACACCTGTGCTTTTTGTGGAAAAACACCGTGAATATTTGGCCTAAAAGTTACAGTGTGTTGTCTCTGGAGGCAGCAGCATGAGAACCTTACATCCTGACAATGTCGTAACAAAAGGCAAAATGGACTTGAGTGCCTACTTCCTCCTGAGCGGTGCCCGACCGACAGAATCACCTACTGAGCTGCTTTTCCCAGCGGAACGTACACAGTTTAGAGGAAGTGAATGTTTTGTTTTTTGTAATTAAGCTCCTTAACCTTTTGTTTTAAAAAAAGAAAAGCACTCTCTTCCAGGTCTCACCTACAGGTCTGTGGGATAAAACATATCCCTAACTTTTGTTCAGAATTCCCCTTTCACTTCCACAAATCCAGAAGACCTTTCATGAATTATAGACCCGGTAACCATTTGTTTATGCACTTAATCCTGCTCTTAAAGGAAAACAGCTATTTGAGGCTCTGCTCACAGTTCACAGGGTACTTGGATATCCCCGCTGTCTAAACAGAGACAAATACAGCAGTCTGCATATATAGACCTGTTTGTCCCTGGCTGGCTCTCATGACAAGACAATATTACAACTGTGGGAATTTATAATGCAGCTGGGCTACATCATTAAGTGGCATTAATCCCTAAACAGCAGTGGTGAGAAAGTTCAGAGAAATAAAAGGTGTATTGCACCTTTTGACTGCTAATAGCTGTGAATCACTATTAGTTAAACAAGGACTACATAGATAAAACTAAACAATGCATCACTGAGTGAGTTTATTGGGTTGTTTTATTGTAAAGACACCTTAGTGGAGTTAGTCAGAGCTCAGTAAGGTGAGAGACTACTCAAAGGGTTTTGATGCCATAACACAAAGTGCTATGGAAGCGCTTTAGGAAAAGAATGACTCAGTGATTACTTAAACATGTGCTGAGATCTTTGTGGTGTTCAGAGCTGGACTATAAGTCAATATTTTGTATTTGGGAACAGGAACTAACCACATGGCATCACATTTCAGTTGCAAAGACAAATAAGCCTTATTCTCAAGCCAAAGAAAGGCAAATGACAACATAAAATACAGCCGGTTCTCAGGACACACACTCGGCACTGATGTTGGCCACTGCTTATACATTAAATGGACCAAACATGGTCCGCATTACTCAACTCTGTGCTTGTGTAACATTAGTGTGCTGCTTCTTTTTTATCAGAGATATTAAACTCAAGAAAATTAGTCTGGTTACATTTCAGCAATACATTTGTATTTATGCAACCACTTTTACATTATCCTTTAATCAATTAAGGAATACATATTAATTAAAATGCTCAAATAAATATTTCAAATATAGCTTCATTGAATTACTTTAAAAAGACACCAAAACGGTTTTTTCTTCATTTTTTAAACAAATTGTAACTTTTTGTGAATGTTTACTGATATATATATCGTAGTAGAGTTTAAGAAGATTGTTGACAGGTGCATTGTTTTTGTGAAGGGAAAACTAGTCATTTAAAATGACCCAGCGACACAAAGTTGCCAATGTAAACAGATACAGGGGCAAGGCAGAGGCACTACAGCCTTTAGCACCTTGAATAACTTTTTTTTTTGTTAAGTATAATCCCTTACAAATAGCCTAAAATGTTCCCACTCAGTGGTTTTATTGTAAGGCCCTCATCATGTTGACATGCAGGAACACACATCCCTTCGAGTCCCTGGTTGATTGTGTTCACATTGCTGTCTAACATCTGCAGAAAGATGGAGGTGGAAATCAGAAGTCTCGAGTGGGCAGCACGACAGGAAATGGTCTGTTATTCCCAGCATTGAACTGTGATCAGAGCCAAACAACGAAGCAGCGTAGAGAGAGAGTGCAGCTGATGATAGCTTCTATTTATTAGTTTTGATTTTAATATATGTAGCTTCTAGAGTGAAAACCAAAACCAGAGGGTGGACTCCCTGGGGAATTTGATTCTTCAGAAAGTGGCATTAAAAAATAATAAAGTAATGCGAAATGACTACAAAGTAAAGTCAAAAGACCAAAAAGTTGTACAAAATGACAACATAATAAATGATGATAAAAAAGAAAGCACAAAGTGTTTCAAAATTGCTTATAAATGCCCAAAAATGCAATTTCATGCAAAATGACCACACAATGTGCACGGCCAGCCCCAACACCATTTAAAAGTCTATAAACCCATATCTTCTAACATCAAAACAACCATTTCCTGGTCCAGGAAAAGGCAATTTGCACCTACAGCAGCCTCACAAACTCTTATCAAACTTGTCATCAGTTTCCCACACTGCACTGTGTGCACAAGACATTCCTGCTCTGACGGTGATTGTTTTGTAAATGAGAGAGATTTTTCTTTCAATTCATTTCTCCTGGCCCAGGTACTCTGCAGCCATCGAGTATCTTTGAGACCATCAGGCTTTGTCTCGTTCATCTGACACCTGTCATCTGATTTCATCTCAGTTAACCGTTTGTTTCTACTCATCACAAAGGAAAAAGCCCCAGGGCATTTTGCTATTGTTTACCAAGCAAGCCAGTATCTTTTTGTTTCTCTTCACACAGTGATTCGTGCCTATTTCCTTTTTTAGGCAGGAACAAAATTCCTTTGAAGCCATCTGGGAAAATTAGGAAAATATTATTATTTATATTCACAAAGTGGCTACCCTTTTGTGACTTTATAGTGATATGAGTTACTCTGTGTGTAGAGTAAAACTGTTCACCTACTGATATACATTTGCATGCATGAAGAAGAAATCCACAGATAATAATCTCGTTAAGCAGTTGATATATATTTGAATAAACATGTTATTATTAAAAACGAAGGGATTTGTTAGTATTTTTGCATAACCCTGTGTTGAATGTGTACGCGGCAACATTCACACAACACACTCATCTTATTTAGAATTAATCAGCTCTGCAACTGAATGAAGACACACTCATTAGCAAAGAGGCACCTTTCCTATTTGTAATGAGCCCACTGCTGATCGTCCCAGCAGCCTCTCTGCGGCCTTTGTCTGTGCATTCAGAGTCACTGAGCTGGAGCTGGAATGTCAAACAACCACAGATCATCCCATCAGGCTCTGTCGGACGCTATTTAGGGATTCCACCTGCCGAGGGCTAAGACTTTGCACCACATCTCTGTGTATGGAGATGTGGAAAGAGCTTCACACCATCATAGTGGAGATCCAGACTGTGCTTAATATTCATACATTGTGTTTTCCTGTTCAATCTGTACTTACAAATTCATTATGATGCAACACTAATGTGACAATGACATACATGGATGTGCTGTTGACGTTTACTGTGAGCAATAACACAACTTGACTTTGTTTATTCTACTAAATGAGACCAGTTGATGCAGAGAGTTGATCATAGATTTACCTCCAAAGTGAAAGGTTAATATAACTGTTGACAAAATATTTGACAAAACACTTTCATTATAGTAGGCGTTTCCAAAGCATTCAATAACAGTCCGTTTGAGATCCCAAAGGGTTAGAACATTGGATTATGCGATTGATGGTGACCCTGGCTTACTGAAATGAATATATATATGTATATATATATATATACATATATATATATATATATATATATATATATATATATATATATATATATATAGAGCAAGTTCGAGTCTCGTTGCCAGCATGTCGGTGTGTCCCTGAGCAAGACACTTCACCCCAAACTGCTCCTGTGGGGATTTCCCACGGTATTGAATATATGTAAGTCGCTTTGGATAAAAGCCTCTAACAAGTGACATGTAAATGTAATGTAATGTAAAATAATGATATGACATGTTGAAATTAAGCCTTTACTTAATATTTGATTTATTTTGCAATAAAATGTAGAATCTTCCAATTAAAAAAAGATTGTGTAAATGCTGACATTTTAATTTTAGAGCTATGGTTCGACATGTGTTGTATGGTGAATCTTCTGGATGTCCCTGAGTTCAGGCCCTGAATGGCTGCAGACTGCTGCAGGGGCAGGCCTCCTCTTGATCTGGATGCTCTGGTGCTCGTCTCGCTCTGTCTGCTCGCCCCCTGAAACAAAGGCTGTTTCTGTGCTGATGGACAATGCAGAGCACAACAAGTCGCCTGGCTCTGACACAGCCGACGCGGGCCACACAGACTCTCGTCCTTTCATCGCAATTATGTTTGGTCCTTCTCCTAATTGCAGAGAGCTGGCTGGAGTGAGGCGAGGAGAGGCTGGAGGTCCGGAGTGAGGGGGTTTATTGAACCGGGTATTGGAGGGAGGAAGACCGGGACGAGGCAGGGTCGGGGAGATGGTCGCTTATTTGGAAATTGAACAGCTGCCAAACTCCCAGCTGCCTCGGCTCCACACAGGGCTTACTGTGGAGGCATCGCTGTGGTTCACTTCCCTCTCCTTATCTCATCTATCTGTCATCCTTTATCTTTTCTATTCTTCTTGGCAATCTCTCTTTCAATCGTTCTCTTTATTCACAATCTCTCTTGATCTTCCAGCCTTTCGTGCCTCCTGTTGTGCTTTATATCCCTTTTATCAATTTGCATCACTCTTCCTCCTGCGTGTGGGGCAAAAGGCAGTAGGGTGCACGTGACTGAGATCAACGCCATCTCTAACAGTCGTCACCGATATCAACACGAGGCCCATCTGCGGCATCATGCCAATTAACAGGCAGCGTTGTTAAAGGGCCAGTCCGTCAATGTTCATCTCCCTGTGGTCTGATAGGGCATCATGGGAGATGTGGTTTAGCTGGAGGCTCAAGGGACTTTAACACAGTGTAGGAACTGTGACAAAAGAAGTGTGTTAGTGATAAAGAAAAAGCCAAGCTGATTGACATCAAAGACTTGGACAATGGACTTATATGTAAAATCAATATAATTAATGTTGTGCTTTCTAGACGAGTGACATTTTTCATTCAAATAAAGATAACTCAAAAATAAAGACAGCAGACAAAACATCAACATTTATTCTGTATTTTTATCATGATACCAAAATGGACACAAGCACCCTAATGTAAACATTGTCTACCAGAACTCACAACTTGCATATCAAATCTGTCTCATCAAAATTACATTGAATTTATATTTTTCAGTGACAAAAAATGCCAAACTGAATTATTTGGGAAGATTTCGAAACTGTTAGATGCTAAAGAAAGACAAAGTCAATCTTAAGATGCAAAAAAGCTAGAAAGTGAAACTTACTGTTACTGTTTTATTTCCAGATACATTCAAGATACATTTCTCTATATAATCTGTCAAAATATTGTTCACACTTCCAGGAATGAAAGTCTAATATAAATACTCTATCCTGTCGTGTCATATCCCTTATCAATTCATTTTGTTGGCCATGAAAGAAGGGGTCTTTGATGTGGCCGAGTCAACATTCTCAGAACATTCAACACTCATCTTGTGTAAAGATGTTGTAAAAGAGGGCCAAAGAAAGTTTATGTAAACTTATTTTCCAAAAATCACAGAATTCTCAGTTAAAATCCTTTATATATACAGTCTATGGTTAAAATACAGGTGACACTTCACAGTCTTCCTTTCTAGCTAAAGCCCTGGATCCAGAGCACGTTGAACAGTAATATGGTTTGTCAAACACCATGATAACTGATGTCACGTCAGATGTGTCAAACCGACTGTAGCGCTAAGACTTGGCTTAATATCCCTTTCAACATGTCATCAGCTGATCATAAATTGGACCCCATGAATGTCTGCCATGACCGGCATCAAAAGGACCACATGTCCGTCCACAGACAGACGGCCACCTGTTTTTTCCTCACCATATTTTGAAGGATTAGTTAGGGTGAAAATGTGATTCTGCATGTGACACCATGGACATTTCAGGTTGGCGAGTACAAAGAGAGAGACATTTGAGTACATACATTTTGAATTGACTAGTTAGTTTGTAAAGCAAGCTTCAAGAATCTACTTCATAAATGTGTACCTCTTAAGCCCCAAGCCTGTTTTTCAGGTTTCATGCTCGAAAATTACATTCCCAGAATAAATGACCATATCTTCCCTTCTAAAAGGGTTCAATTAATAATCTTTCTTCTCAAAGTAATGATAAACCTGTGAGTTGGATGTAGAAAATCAATCAATATAGATGTTTTTTATTTTAAAGAAAATTCAGATTGAACATGGTAAAAAACTGTAAATTATAGTGTCCGTCCAAAATATATTTTGTACTTATAATGAAAATTAACCTTGGATGATGGGTTAGTAGACTACATATAATAAGTACCCTGTATCAAGATTGATGCGAAACAAGTGATATTTGACCTTTTTGACAGATTTAGCAAAAAAAGCCTCTTCTGGGGCCATTTGGGTGGATTTTCCTTATCTCTGGCCCCCCTTCTTCGATTTTGACATGTGGCATCTCTTCCTGACCGTTAGAGCCAATAGAATCCAAGGGAAATCATCCCGCACACACTCATGTTACAAAAAAGGTGACGTCTTCGCGCATTCAATGAAGCTACAGAGCGTAGGAATGGCCTGCTCTACTATTTTAAAACGGAATTGCAGTTTTATTGTTTATAGATTATCAGAACATTTCAAAGGGGACACATTGGATATTAACCTATGGATTAACTACATCATCGTTTTTATCGTTGTAATGCCATTGAAGACCAGTTTAGACCAGACAAAGACGAAGGTAAGCCATGTTAGCGTTGTGGGCTACCTAGCGCCACTTGTTTTGATGTACGTTTTTGTTGATAACGTCGCGAGTTTGTATCTTTCGGTGTTGAGGTGGGCACCGTTAGATTCTGTGTCTTTACCATCATAAACGATGTGTTGGATGTGCAGCTAGGATAAGTAATAAGGGAGCTAGGAGTGATTTTCGGTGCAGTAATAGGTTAGCATTTTTCGCTCGGGGCTAATTCAGAGGCTCACTGTTAACATTGTGTTTTTTTTTAGAAAAAAAAATGAAAAAGATCAGTTAAATTAGTTTTTTACCGTTATATGGATATAAAAAAATATTCATAGTTTATTCAATATTAAGGTTCCTTAGACGTTGTTTCCTGCAAATGACGCGATTTCGGCCCCGGAACCGGGTCCGTGGGGCTTAAGAGTTAAGGAGCAAAGCTTTCGAAGACCAGTGAGGTCCTTTTATTGTGACTTATTTCAGCAGTGAGTTGAAAGGACCATACCACCCTCTGAGGAAGATCGTGTGATATGATTAAAAGCTCCAAAGCAGCCACTGAAAGGACCTCATGTTGACTTTGTTTTTTCAACTAAGATCCATCTTATCTCAAGTAATGTTTCCTAAACCTAAAGAGATGTAACGTACTGTAGTGTAACATTTTTCTAGCTTTGAAAACAGATGTATTAGTTCCTGAGTTTACACTACGTGCCTTTTCCTAGTCCCATTCCAAAAGTCCATATTAGATGCCTTTTTTATACTCACTTAACCTTGCTTTGTTAACCTTATCCTATTCTGCCAGATGTGTGTTATTGGATGAAATGAACCAATACTTTCAGACAAAACTGAAAAGTATTTGTCCATTGGTCAAATGGGACCACTACGTTGTGATCACAGGCATGTAAACTCCATTAATCTTAACCTACACACAGGTCAAAACAAACACTTAGCTTTAAGAGACTGTACACCACAGACATGTGTTGACTGAGTGTGACATGTTGAGTTTGGCATGTGAGGCACTGCTTGTTTATCCTGACTGTGACACAAGACTGCCTTTTGAAAGCTGAGCAGGGACAAGTATGTGCCACCTGTGTTTGATGTTAATTTGTTGTGGGTCCAAGAAGTAACATTATACCTTTATGAAGTATCAGCTGTCGTTGCCAAGTTAGCTGTGCAGACAGCAGAGGTGGAGGAGGGGTGACACCTCAGGCCTGTTGACCTTTAATCGTTCACACGACCCTCCAGAGTATGGAAGATCATATCCGCCACTGAGAGGAAAAACAATACTGTAAGTAATTATTAGTACTTTATTTCGCGTTATTATGACCCACTATCTCTTTGTCATGACTTACTATCTCGTTATTTTGACTTAGTATCTCAAAATCATGGCTTAGTAGAAGCTACTTTCAGCAGGGGGTGTTGTCCTGGATTTTCATGCACTTGACATGCTCACACGCATACATAAAGTCATTTGGATTCTAAACTGACAGATGTTATGTGATACTATTGGTAAATCTTAAACTTGCTTTTATGTAAAATAGGCTACATCACTGCAGCATGATCTAAAGCTATCGGTTAGCATCTTTCCAACACCAGACTTTCAACATACCTAATACAGTTATATGAAATCTGTTGACATAATACATTAAACTAAAGTCAACTCTGCAGGAGAGAAGGATCTTAAGCTGTGGTTCACTAACCAATGGGTTACGTTCTTATAATAATAATAATAATAATACATGACATTTATAAAGCGCTTTTCCTGGTGCTCAAAGCACTTATAAACGGTCTATGGTCAGTCCACCACTTTGGCTCAGACTAAAATATATTAACAATTTTCAGATAGATGATCAGGAAAGATTGTTAATGGTTCTCAGATAATACATATGAATGACTTTGGCCATCCCTTATTCTTCATAAATCACCACTGTCAGGTCAAAGTTCTTATCTGCCAACTACCAGTATAACTTTACCTGATTTAGTGATGTTGAGCAAATGTTAGCATGCTAGCATTCCAAACTAAGCTGATGGACAGGTAACCATTGTTCCTGCTAGATATCAGCGTGTTAGCACTTTGAATAGCATTTAGCTCAAATGCTTCGGTCCATGTCTAACATGGGTGTAGGTTCTTTGTCTTGTTCATAGATTTCCTTACAGGGTTTCTCTGCGCTTCATTTGAGTAATATTGTGTTGAATTCCTTTATTGTCATTGTCATTATCAACAACCTTTAAAAAGCAATCCTGTCAGTGCATAACAAGCAATACAATAAAACAATAATATGTTCAAACACTGTATAGAAAGCTGATTAAGTCTACCAATGTTCCTAATAATGTTGCATTCCTTCTTTCCTTTTCCAAAATGAACTCACTGTGAAGGATAAAGTGCAGTTAAAAAGGTTTTGTAGAAAAAGTGTTGTTCAACGCAAGGCAAGTTTATTTATATAGTACTTTTCAACACAAGGCAATTCAAAGTGCTTTACAAAAAATGAAAGACATTAAGAAAATGGCATTTCAAATCAGTCATTAAAAAGAAAAGCTAATAAAATAAACATTAAAAGAAAAAATACATGGCTAAAAGTTACAGTGCAGTCAATTAATTGTTCAATTAAAAGCAGCGACAAAAAGAAAAGTCTTCAGCCTGGATTTAAAAGTAGTCAGAGTTGCAGCGGACCTGCAGGTTTCTGGGAGTTTGTTCCAGATATTTGGAGCATAATAACTGAACGCTGCTTTACCATGTTTAGTTCTGACTCTGGGGACAGAAAGCTGACCAGTCCCTGAAGACCTGAGAGATCTGGATGGTTCATCATTTAGCAGGAGGTCAGAAATGTATCATGTAATGTTCAGCCCAAATTATATTCAGAGATAGTTTTGGGCAAAGTGTGAAGTCTTGATTGTCTATTGTTTTTAGTTATATTGACACTTCAATAATCTTGAAGAATGGCAGCAGTTCGCTGTAAACGCATGAAAGCAACCGTGCTGTTATGAGCTTTGGGAGCAGCCGGCTGCTGTGTTTTGGCCACTGGCTGCAAGACGTACATGCTGCCGACAGCTGCTGCACATGCATGTGCGCACACACTCACACACAGCCTTCTCAGAGGTCTTTTACACACACAGCATGCCTTTGTTAACAGCTGGTAGGGGTTTAACTGCTGTATTACTCCAGACACGCAAAGGGAGAGGAGATAATGTGGCATGGTAACCTTGACTGTCAAAACTGGGATGTAACTGCAACAATGTGACACAAATAGCCACTTTGTTTGCAACTGATATAAATCTTGTGTAAGCGTGTAATCCCTGTATAACAGTGTTAAATCACATACATACCAAGCATGCTAATAAATGTGTAAAAGGCAAGAGAATTTGAAACTAAGTATCTTTCTGGTAGTAGTGTGAACGTAATATGAGAAGGTATAAAAAACATATTCTTAATACAATGGTTAAAAGCAGGCATCTGATAGCTGCCGTAGTTACAGGAAAAAGCAGTGAATCACAAAAAGAAGAACGGGCGTCTTTGAATCATTATAAGTAGAGGCAGCAGACATGCTATTTTCAATTGAAAAACTCTAAAAAGTCCACACCAAATTACAAGAAATGTCACAAACAAGTCCATAATGCATTAGCAAAGGTCACAGACACTTTTTCTCTATTCTCACAATAACTAACATCTTTTGCCCTGCCGGAAGGCCACAGACCAGTCTAGAAAAACAAGCAGCCTAAGATTTACATTTTTCTCAAAAATGCAAGAAAAAACGTTTTGGACCAAAGAGACTGAACAGTAGGTGTGAGTTCATACTCTTAAGAGCTCAACACCGCTGCCCCTCCACAGAGAAGACCTGGCCAAGAATCAACCAGCAATAGATCTGCTGAGATCTCTAATGGATTACATAAAAAATACTATTAGTATTTGTGTTAGTATTAGTTTTCCATAGTCATTTTAAGTTACTTGGGTTATTTGAATTTTAGAAGGGCTGATTCTAAGCTTGAACGGGTGTTTTAAAGGTGTTCACATTTCTATTGGGTTAACAGTGTAGGACCTGGGTGTGTAAATGGATTCTAAGCCTTTGAAAATATGACAGAATTCAAGTCTTAACTCAAGTTCCACCTGCAACTGAGTGCAGTTGAGAGATGACAAGAAATGAGGGAAGAGTCAGAGGGAATTAAATATTTGTATATTATACATATTTATCAACTAGTTTTACTTAACTTTAGTTGAGTTTTTGGAGGATATGCACACATCCTTATTAACCCTTGATAGATGGGTTACACTTCATAGTTAATGAGATAAAATTAAACACTTATTGAATTTAACACGACCATTTCTTCCTTGTTATTTCATTTCCAATCCAGTAGATAAGATCACAGAGTCCAATCAAAACTGAGGTAAATGTGTAGAAATATGCAAAATACAAATGAATATGTGTATGGAAACACACCTTAGAACCAGATCTCTGCACATACTGAACGGAGATAATCACAATCATCAGATCGGTAATGCTTCTAAAGGTAGAGGAACATAAAGACAAGCACAGCAGAGAGAGCAAGAAACAAAGACAAATTAGTAGATAGGCATTATAAAAGCAACAACATGAGTCAGGGAAACGTGTGGGAGAACTGAGTCCCAGCCAGGCAGAGCAGGTCCCAGGCCGGTGCAGGGGCTGGTCTGAGCATGGAGAGGGGGGGTTGGGTGGAGACCAGAGAAGTTCCCATGCCCTGGAGGCCCCTGGGGACTTGTGGTGGCAGATGTGACGTCTGGGGCACGGCCTCCCTCCCTCCCTTCATCTCTACTACTTCCCTTCCTCCCTGCTCCGTGTCCTCTTCTCTGTGTCCGGGCTCGTCTGCTGCCTGTCTACTCACTTCAATTCATCACTCTGCTTTCCTTAATCTATAAATACTGACACCACTGACACAACACTGCTTCTTGGACAACCCAACCACCACCCTCATGACCAATAAGAAGAAAGATTGTCTCGTTGTATCTGAGGATCATAGTCGCAACTAGAGATTGCAATTCCTGAAGAAATTGCTCGTGGGAATGCTTTATGCTGAAAAGCTGACGCTGAATTGCTATGCTGAAATGTAATGTGTAATGGTACCTTCGGGGGAGAGCATTGCAAAACTGGCCCCGGTAATGGTACAAATCTCAACCTGTCGTACAATGGACAGCTTCCCCCCCCATCTATGTATATACTCGCATTTTAGACTCTGTTACTAACTGTATATCTGTAGACTTGGTATGTCTTAAATGTCCGGTTAGGATGTATTAGAACGAAATCTAAAATGAAAATTGTAAATAAGAAATCTGTATGTAAAAAACCACCTGTATGTAAATTGTAAATAAGCCATCTGTTTGCCAAATATGTCTTACATGTCTTAAATGATATGATGAATTGGAAATGGGGGACCCTGATGTAAACAAGACGAAAGTCTTTCTCTGGTCTGCATCCCCTTAACAATTGTATGTTTTGAGCTGTACTGTACTGTACCCAATATACAAGCTGTTAATAAACTGTACTGTACCCAATATACAAGCTGTTAATAAACTTTTCAATCAATCAATCAATCAATCAACGTCCACACAGCAGCTTTGAAAAAATCTTGAAAATCTTGGAGCTGGGCGTGTCTGAAAGCTTGGGGATTTTTTGCGAGCAACGCGACCAACAACCAATCACATGAATCTCCCGCCCCCGACATACAAAGCAAAAAACCCCAGGGATTTTATGCGAGCAATATATATATATAAACTCACCAAACAGGCGAAAACCTACCAGTTTCACCCACTGTCTCTGCCACCTCCCTCCATGCCTGGTTCCTCCGGTTTGTATCCCGGTAAATAGTCTGGTCGTAAAGAACCGGGTGATTTTCTACCGTAATTTCTCGTTTGGAATATGAGGAAATGAACTGCGGTCTGGTTCTCCCTGCTTACACATGGTTTGATTGGCTAACGCTTGTACTCTCAGATTTGCATAAACGGGATTTGATTGGCTGACGCTTCCAGCTCAGCTTCAAAAGTTGAACATTGCTCAACTTTTGAATCCTGAAAATCCTGGAAATCTTCGCTTCGCTCCCCCACAATGCAGTTCGGCGAAAAGCGAGGCAAAGTGAAGTCATCCCCATTCAAAGCCAATGGGCAGAGAAGCGTTGGAAGCGGTAGAAGATTTGTTTAAAGCTGCTGTGTGGACGTACCGTAAGAAGAAAGTGAATATTTGAACTGCAAACTTTTGAACTAACTTGATGGTGAATGATCTGTTGCCATGCCAACGGCATTTGATGACATCCCATAATATGCTTAGATGCGTTGATGGCTGCATCGTTACCAAACCTGTGAAGTTGTGGGCCGTTGGGAGCATTTTCACTGAAGTTATGAGAAAACTGTGTTTCATGGCGAGCATTGTGTTGCCATGGCAACGGCATTTGAAGAAATCTCAAAACTGTCCCGTAGATGTCTTCACGGCTGGACTGTTAGCACACATGTGAAGTTTGAGCACTTTTTGAACATTTTCATAGGAGTTATAGCGACATCGTCTTTTATGGCGAGGGATGCGTTTCCATGGAAACGGCATATGATGAAACCCCATAATTGACGTAGAGCTGTTGAGGGCTGGACCGTTAATCATTATCTGAAGTGTGGTGCTGTTTTGACCCTTTTCATTGGCGTTACGACAACATCGTGTTTTATGGCGAGGGATGCGTTTCCATGGCAACAGCCTATGGTGAGATCTCAGATTTGACGTAGAGCTGTTGAGGCATGGACCATTAACCATTATCTGAAGTCTGCTGCTCTGAGCATGTCAGTTGGAGTTATGACATCATCGTGTTCCATGACACAGGTGTTTATATTTGTCCAGAGCTCAAAGGTTTCCATTGTTCTGAATGAGAGATAAACCTCTTACATGTGAACGCTTTGTGGAAGAACCGTAACAGATATCGGTGAAATTTCAAAGCATGAAGCATGTCAAGGAACTTGAGCATCTGAAGTGTACTTTTTGTGTACTTTCGGGTTAATAATGTGGCCTTTTTGGCAGATTAACTAAAGGTGTGCGGCTGCTGTGGTGGGGAAAGGTGAGGCTGAACTTACAATGGGGTTTAATGGAGACATGTTTTTGTCACTTCATGCCAACGGTACCGAAGGAGTGGCAGACCGGGGTGGTGGTTCCCCTTTTTAAAAAGGGGGACCAGAGGGTGTGTGCCAATTACAGAGGCATCACACTACTCAGCCTCCCCGGGAAAGTTTACTCTAAGGTACTCGAAAGGAGGGTCAGGCTGATTGTCGAACCTCAGATTGAGGAGGAACAATGCGGATTCCGTCCTGGTCGTGGAACGACGGATCAGCTTTTTACTCTCGCAAGGATCCTGGAGGGGGCTTGGGAGTACGCTTATCCGGTCTACATGTGTTTTGTGGACTTGGAGAAGGCGTATGACCGGGTTCCCAGGGAGTTACTGTGGGAGGTGCTGCGGGAGTATGGGGTGAGGGGGTCTCTACTCAGGGCCATCCAATCTCTGTACTCCCAAAGCGAGAGCTGTGTCCGGCTCCTCGGCAGTAAGTCGGACCCATTTCCGGTGAGGGTTGGCCTCCGCCAGGGCTGCGCTTTGTCACCAATCCTGTTTGTAATATACATGGATCGGATTTCGAGGCGTAGTCATGGGGGGGGGGGTCTGCAGTTCGGTGGGCTAAGGATTGCACCACTGCTTTTTGCAGATGATGTGGTTCTGATGGCTTCATCGGTCTGCGATCTTCAGCACTCACTGGATCGGTTCGCAACCGAGTGTGAAGCGGCTGGGATGAGGATCAGCACCTCCAAATCTGAGGCCATGGTTCTCAGCAGGAAACCGATGGATTGTCCACTCCAAGTAGGGAATGAGTCCTTACCCCAAGTGAAGGAGTTCAAGTATCTCGGGGTTTTGTTCTCGAGTGAGGGAACAATGGAGCGTGAGATGGGCCGGAGAATCGGAGCAGCGGGAGCGGTACTGCAGTCGCTTTACCGCACAGTTGTGACGAAAAGGGAGCTGAGCCAGAAGGCAAAGCTCTCTGTCTACCGGGCCATTTTCGTTCCTACCCTCACCTATGGTCATGAAGGATGGGTCATGACCGAAAGAACGAGATCGCGGATACAAGCGGCCGAGATGGGTTTTCTCCGCAGGGTGGCTGGTGTCTCCCTTAGGGATAAGGTGAGAAGTTCGGTCATCCGGGAGGGACTCGGAGTTGAGCCGCTCCTCCTTCGCGTCGAAAGGAGCCAGTTGAGGTGGTTCGGGCACCTAGTTAGGATGCCACCTGGGCGCCTCCCTAGGGAGGTGTTCCAGGCACGTCCAGCTGGGAAGAGACCAAGGGGTAGACCTAGGACCAGGTGGAGGGATTATATCTCTTCGCTGGCCTGGGAGCGCCTTGGGATCCCCCAGTCAGAGCTGGTTGATGTCGCCAGGGAAAAGGAAGTTTGGGGCTCTCTGCTGGAACTGCTACCCCCGCGACCCGACCACGGATAAGCGGAAGAAGATGGATGGATGGATGGATGCCCTCAAGAGGCATTTTGTTTAATTATTTTACTTAATCTTTTTTTATTTTTCAAGCTACGAGATGTTTTCCAACGTTTCTCATGAACAATTATGTCTCAGGAATGTAGGGTTTGGGAATTATGGCAGGTTTAAAAGAAAATATGAAGGCAAAATTAAATCTGTCCTCCACTCTGTGACATCACGCACTCTATAATCTTAAGGCAAGGCAAGTTTATTTATATAGCACTTTTCAACACAAGGCAATTCAAAGTGCTTTACAAAAAATGAAAGATATTAAGAAAATGGCATTTAAAATCAGTCATTAAAAAGAAAAGCTAATAAAATAAACATTAAAAGAAGAAATATATGGATAAACATTAAAAGAAAAAATACATGGATAAAAGTTATAGTGCAGTCTAAGATATGAATAGTTCAATTAAAAGCAGCGACAAAAAGAAAAGTCTTCAGCCTGGATTTAAAAGTAGTCAGAGTTGCAGCGGACCTGCAGGTTTCTGGGAGTTTGTTCCAGATATTTGGAGCATAATAACTGAACGCTGCTTTTCCATGTTTAGTTCTGACTCTGGGGACAGAAAGCTGACCAGTCCCTGAAGACCTGAGAGATCTGGATGGTTCATAATTTAGCAGTAGATCAGAAATGTATTTTGGGCCTAAACCATTCAAAGCTTTATAAACCAGCAGCAGTATTTTGAAATCTATTCTTTGACACACAGGAAGCCAGTGTAAAGACTTCAGAACAGGAGTGATGTGATCCACTTTCTTGTTGTGTTAGTGAGGACTCGAGCAGCGTTCTGAATCAGCTGCAGCTTTCTAATAGATTTTTTAGTGAGACCTGTGAAGACACCATTGCAGTAGTCGAGTCTACTGAAGATAAAAGCATGGACAAGTTTTTCCAAATCCTGCTGCGACATTAGTCTTTTAATCCTAGATATGTTCTTTAGGTGATAGTAGGCTGATTTAGTAACTGTTTTAATGTGACTGTTGAAACTCAGGTCAGAGTCCATGACTACACCTAGATTTCTGGCTTTATCTGTTGTTTTGAACATTGCAGACTGAAGCTCAGCGCTAACTTTTATATGTTCTGCCTTGGCTCCAAAAACCATTACCTCAGTTTTATCTTTGTTTAATTGGAGAAAGTTCTGACACATCCAGTCATTGATTTGTTCAATGCACTTACTCAGTGTTTGAATTGGAGCATAGTCTCCTGGTGAAACTGTTACGTAAATGTGTGTGTCATCTGCATAGCTATGGTAACTTATTTTGTTGTTTTTCATTATCTGAGCCAGTGGTAGCATGTAGATGTTAAAGAGAAGAGGCCCGAAGATGGAGCCTTGAGGTACCCCACATGTCATATTTGTCAACTCAGATGTGTATTTACCTATAGAAACAAAGTTGTTTCTGTCCTTTAAGTAAGATTCAAACCAATTTAGGACTGTTTCCGAAAGTCTCACACAGTTTTCCAGTCGGTCTAGTAATATGTTGTCGTCAACAGTGTCAAACGCAGCACTGAGATCTAATAATACTAACACTGAAGTTCTGCCACTGTCTGTGTTTAAGTGGATGTCATTAAAGACCTTTACAAGAGCAGTCTCAGTGCTGTGGTTTGGATGAAAGCCTGACTGGAACACATCGAAACAGTTATTTAAATGCAAAAAATAACTCAACTGTTGAAAAACAACTTTTTCAATGATTTTACCTAGAAATGGGAGGTTTGATATGGGCCTATAATTGTTCATTACTGAAGCATCTAGATTATTCTTTTTTAAGAGCGGTTTAATGACTGCAGTTTTCAGGGCCTGTGGAAAAATACCTGAGTGAAGAGATTTGTTTACTATATGAAGTAGATCTGAGGCCATGCAAGGCAAAACATCTTTGAAAAATCCCGTTGGAATAATATCAAGGCAGCAGGAGGAGGATTTCAGAAGTTGTATAATGTCCTCTAGGTTTTTATCATTAATCTGATGGAATTGTGTCATGGTGTTTGAATTGATATTAGGTGGACATAGGGACAACACATTTGCTGTTCCTGATGCAGAGGCACTGACTGCTTGTCTGATTTTCTGAATTTTGTCAGTGAAGAAGGAGGCAAAATCATTGCACGCCCTGGTGGATAGAAATTCAGAGGCTACTGACACTGGGGGGTTAGTTAGTCTGTCGACGGTAGCAAACAAGGCACGTGCGTTGTTTTTGTTTTTGGTAATGATGTCAGAGAAGAACGATTGTCGTGCGTTTTTCAATTCCAAATTATAAAGGCCAAGTCTCTCTTTATAGGTTTCAAAGTGAACCTGGAGATTTGTTTTTCGCCACCTACGTTCAGCTTTTCGACACTCTCTTTTTTCTGTTTTCACGGTCATGGCCTAAGAAGAACAATGTTTAATATCTCTAAAAGTACGAATCAGATTTAAAAGTTGTGTTAGACGAATAATGTCAGAAAGATTTGTAACATTTTAAAGTTGGAATGAGGTTTCTGAGTGAAAGTATGAAGGAGCAGTTAGCAGTTGAAGTTGCATGAAGATTGTTCAAGTCTGAAGAGTTTCTCCATTGACTTCCATGTTAAACATTTGATGAATTATGGGATGTTTTTCTGGAATTATGAAAGTTATGAATGAGAAAAGTAATAGCCATCGATTCCCGACCGAGCTGAACGTTTTGATGTTTGAACGGAGTTTGTGCGATGTGGAATGTGGGAGAAGAAGAGGTGCAAAATAACCCGGCGGAAAAATAAAGAATTTTGTGCGTAACAGATAGTGGGAATGCTGTATCAGCATTCCCACTAAAAAAGTTGAATGTATTAAATACTATAAATATCATAAAACTTAAATAAATGATTAAGGACAAAGTCATGTAATTTTTAATTTTGTCGATTAAGAGTTATTTTTTATGTAAGTGCTTTCAATGGATTTAGCCTTTGAAAACATCAGGTAACATAACACAATATTAAACTATAACGCAGATTCAATTTATAGTTTAGCAATTTGTCAAATGTATCAAATAAATGTGTAAATGAAGGGAGTGTGATGGACCTGGTCAAATCTATAATATTTAACCTTAAAGAATATGTACAACAAAGTCCTAATCGTTGTTGAGACAAGTTTCCATGAACATTGAAACAGGAGATGTATGGATGTAATTGTTCTAATGAGGAAAGGAAATAATGTAAAAAGGAAATGTTGGATTAAAAGAACAGTGCTGAAGTCTCCTAAAAACTGAATCATTTATTTATTTATGAAATATAAGGTCAACGATTTAGATAAGGTGGTTGGCATGTGTCAATGGAGCGGGTTTTTAAAATGTTTTGAATTTCATGTGCCTGAGAAAAATATAGGGAAAGATGTCTGAGGCTTTGCAGTTAAGTGCAGTGTTATGAAGCAGCGCCATGAGGACACTTTATCATAACAATGATAAGAGAGATTTATGGGTAAAAAAGAAAGCCAAGCTCAAGGGTTTGAAATGAAGTGTGAGTCTGTGAAGAAGGAAACATGTGGAAGAGATAGAGCGGCAGAAAAGGAAAGGATCCACCCGAGACAGTTTTTCCAGGAGCCTGTCAGCATGAGACAGCTGTGAAGAGAGGCCTTTATCTTACTAATGCACTGTATTACAGCAGGCCTCTTGGAAAAAGCCCTGTCTCTGTGCAGCTGGATGAAAAAGATCCAGATTGGATCCCCCCTCCTCTGAACAGATTAGGACACTGTGAGCAGTCACACATTTGCAGCCGCCACGTTACTCTTTGAAGCCCCGCAAGTGGCTGTCCACGCCATCAAACATGGAACAGGAGCAGCGGGCAGCCTTCTTTGAGGCCCCTTCCCTGAGCTCACTGATGATCTGTAAATAAACATGTTTAAAGTCCCTCAGTGATAAGTGCCCGCTTGCTTTGTGCCATGTTTTCTTTTGGAATTAGATGAAAAGAAGAGGAGGTGATGAAGGCATAACAAATTAAGAAAGGACTTCCTGGATTGTTGGAAAAAGAATGCTGGGCCTTCAGCATGCAGAGCAATCAGGAATCACAAACAGGAAGTGACCTCAGATCCTCTGTGAACAAATGCCAAAGGAGTATTTGTAAAATGGATTCAGATCCTGAGAGACGTCGTCCTTCTGGGACATGGGTGTTTTTTATCTATAATTTCCAGCCAGGAATTGAATGATTAAACCACATTTATCCCCGCTCTGTAATCTCAGACCTATGGCCATTACTTTACTCAACGACAAGAGTGAAAAACATATGAATGGATTTCCATGATATGTACAGTAATAAAGGGTGAGACCTCGAGTCAAGAATCGCATACAAATCACAAATGTATGCGATTATGTTACAACTATAGTTACTGATGAAGAAATACTGGTGGAAGTTTGTTTTTGACCTTAGAAACAAGCACCACATTTCTACTCAGGGTCTTCACTAGTTGTGGAGTTTTGACCACCTCATACAGTCTTTACAATTAGAATCAGAACAGATTTGCTTTTATTACCAAGTAGGTATACACATACGAGGAATTTACTTTTGGTGCTTTTGGTACACAGTAGGAAAAAGAGTTCAAACAGAGAAATCACAATAATGGGAGTTTGAATATCACCATGATAATCCTGTTCATTATCTGCTTATGAAATACTGTCAAAGAAGATGCTTCTTAAATCCTAATATGCTTTTGATGACAGCACTTAAGGGTTGACTTGAAATGTAAATGATAGTAGACCACTTGATAGTAAGTTTGACACTAGTTGTTGTTGTCATTAATGAACAAACAAAAGGGTGCCAGAGGAAATACTTCTGAGACACTTTGACTATTAACCTCACTAAGATTTAATATCTGTCTTCCAAAGATGTATAATATGTGGTAGCAATTCATTTGTTTCTTGAAAATCCGATCCATCAAAAGCTTCTCCATTATACCGTTGCAGTAATAGGACTGTCTGAAGGTTAACAAAATGTGTACGTGTCGTCAACACAGAGTACATCTCGGAGCTGTTTTTAGACAACAACCTATTTTTTTCACACACTGCATTGTCCTGAAGCATCCTCTGACATATTTATATTCTCAGGCATGTAAACAGTGCACCATACACAGAGCTCTTATAGGTCCTTGGGGGACGCCGAGCAGCACCTGTTACCCTTCACAGAAAAGGATGTCCACACAACAATACAGAGAACCTATACTTCTCAGAAATAAAACACAGGGATATACAATGTTAAATATAGATTTCAGGAGACTTGTCCCTGTGGAGCCTCCATCTGATACCATTGTCCCTGCGTACATTAACACCCAGACTCACACAAAGCGGAATCTTTTAGCAAAGTTTGAAGAAAAGGTTGGGGGCTAGACAAAGGTGGAGTATCTGCACCCACCACAGTGCCTTCCTCTCTGCCTACAGGGCTTCCCTCTCACTGAAACCAGAGCAGAGAGAAAGATCCCAGCGGCATCTCAGATCTGTCATCAACAAAGGGTCAGAATCTGGTCCTCTTTGTCAGGTTTTGTTTCAGATGTTTGGCTTTGTGAGAGATCTAGAGAGTGTGTTCTGCAGAATTGGAGAATCTCATTTTTAGATAAACTGAAAGAGTTTAAGAAGTAACAGCACTACTGCCCCC
Organism: Harpagifer antarcticus; assembly: GCA_902827135.1. Lineage (NCBI taxonomy): Eukaryota > Metazoa > Chordata > Actinopteri > Perciformes > Harpagiferidae > Harpagifer > Harpagifer antarcticus. The sequence goes on from CADEHL010001172.1 coordinate 5,172,640, forward strand.
CCCTGGCAATGACAGCTATTGCACTGACCAGGGAGAAATGTGCTGCTTTATTTTTTGAATATTTGCATGCCAATACAACAAAACTCTAATACTAGAATCCTGGTAAGGTAAAAGTACAGAGATAATAAAAGCACCATGCTCCAAAATGTAATGTTAATGTTAGCAACAAACTGGTTGTATGAGATTATACACACACATCCTAATCTATAACAAAGTAATTACAATTTCAAACTGAATGGGTTAAAAATGTTCCCAGTTTTAAATTCAGTGCTTTCTTTGCTGTTGAAGATTTTAACATTTCCTTAATTCAAAACCAGTGGAAAACAGTGTTATCCTGTAAAGAAAGAGTGAGCAAACATTATGATTTATCACCATAGTTATACATTGATTTTGAGATCACTGTTCAAGCCAAATATCATTTTTGCTCATCATGAAAATATTTTCCTTTTAAGGTCAAGAAACATTTCCTTGACTGGTTTCTCACATATTAGGGTGGAATATCTTTCCAGTGTTTGTTGTGTTTTTGTGAAGCTGCGGGGCTGGAAGGCAGCAGCGAGGTGCATCCTGGACACTTCAGTTTACACCCAGACTGCAGCTGTGTCAACAACGTGGCCCACGCCAAACCTCGGCAGATTCTCCTAATCTGTCGGTGTATTACTGAGAGCAGAGATAAAGCAGATAAAACGTTTGTAATGGCACAAAAGCAAAAATGTACAACTCCCTTCCCATGTGATTACGGTGGTTGAACACTACAACCTTAACCAACCTTCAAAGAAAATACTTTATCATAAACTGTATCATTTACAGTAAATGTATCGCCTTTGATCATCATTTTCCTCACTAAGATTGGTATTTTCCACTGATCCAGACTTTGGGGGGTGTTTAATGAGGTCAATTTAAAGGGTACTCCACCAGGCTCTCCTCTCTGAATCACCATATGGAGCTGATCTGCTGGGGTTACATTAAAAGGACTGGGCTGAGGACAGAGGTCATAGGTCACTGCGGGTCACCGGGGCCTCACCAGCACCTTCACACCAAAACTGGCTGAGGTCGAATCAGCAGCCTTGGACACCGGGCTCAGCTGAAGATTTATTGGTTAAGGCGGAGCTTTTCACATATAAATTAAAAACCTGTAAAACCCCTCTATCTAAATGTATTACTTAAGTTCACCTGCAGTGACTATTGGTATTTTTAAAGGGAATATCGCAATACTAAGCATTTATTCGTATTATGCTCTCTACTGTGAAAAAGGTTCAGCTTTATCAAAGGAAAAGAAAAACATGTTGTAGCACTCTGGATACACGTCTTTATAGCAGAGACTCTTTATCAGTAAGTGACCTGAGCTACTGGTGTTCTACGTGTTTACCTTTCAACTCGCTAAGTGGATAATGAGGTGGAGGTCAGAGGTTAATCCAAGGAAGCAGACTCACAGGTCGTAAAGAGTTCCCTCAACTACTTCAGTTCCTCATTTGAGGATCATAGTGAACAGTGATAAGTCCTGGAGATAAAGGTGAGAAAGTCCAGGGATCCAGTGAATATCTGAAGATAACAGATAAGTGTGAATGTGGATAAGTTCATTCAAACATTTGTCAGAAAAAAGAACATCATGGGTGTTATGAAGAGCCTTTCCTTAACCTTTTTTTCAAATATTGTGTCATCAAGCAGTGGCAGGAAACAAAACATATTTAAAACTGCTATTTTCAGTATTTTAGTTTTTAAAATGGATGGACATTTATGGGAGAGTAGGAATTGTGACCTGATCCAAAATGTTTGCAACTTCAGGCTCATTGTTGGAATTTCACGGTCAACAACTTTTCCGTTAAGGTTCACTGCTCATATCAGCCATTTTCTAATGGTGCTCACTGAAACACTGCTCTAGGTACTGCCAAGTTAAACATGTGTGCAAAAAAACATTTGAACTTTAAGAAAAATGTCCCTTAAAAAACAAAAACAAAAACTGATAATTTTCAGTGCAGCAGCTGATATGTCTATTGAAACATTTCTCATGTGTTTTCATAGTAGGTAGTTTCATCCATGTTGGTGCTGATAACCACACTCGACCTGCCACTCAATTACAAGGTCAGAGGTCAGTGTCGGACCTCAATACTGCTGACCAGTGCAGGGTGAGTTCATGTGTGTGTGTGTGTGTGTGTGTGTGTGTGTGTGTGTGTGTGTGTGTGTGTGTGTGTGTGTGTGTGTAATAATAATAATAATTCATTTATTTTATAAAGGCGCCTTTCAAGGCTCTCAAGGTCGCCGTACAGACACTTAAAAAACAAGATACACAATACATAACACCAGCATAATCGACATAAACAAGACAATGCAGTAAATAAATAGATCAGATAACCAAATAAATAAAAAACAGGATGTGTGATGGATAGTGATCAGGGTGGATATGCGAGTGTGAACAGATATGTTTTGAGGCGTGATTTGAAAATGGGGAGAGAGTCAGAGTTGCGGATGTCAGGTGGGAGGGAGTTCCAGAGGCGGGGTGCAGAGCGGCTGAAGGCTCTAGACCCCATGGTGGTTAAACGGAAGGGGGGTGCAGTGAGGCTGAGGGAAGCAGAAGATCTGAGTGTGCGGATGGGTGTGTTGATGTGCAGGAGGTCGGAGAGGTACAGAGGAGTGAGGTTATGGATGGCCTTAAAGGCGAGGAGCAGAATCTTAAAAATGATACGGGATTTGACGGGGAGCCAGTGAAGCTGCTGAAGAACAGGAGTGATGTGGTTAATGGAGGGGGTTCTGGTGATGATGCGGGCGGCAGAGTTCTGAACCAGTTGAAGTCTGTGGATGGATTTGAGAGGGAGACCAAAAAGAAGGGAGTTGCAGTAGTCGATGCGGGAAGTGACCAGGGTGTGAACAAGAATGGCGGTGGTCTTAGGGTTAAGGGACGGGCGGAGGCGGTTGATGTTGCGTAGATGGAAATAGGCAGACCGAGTGACATTACTGATGTGAGATTTGAATGAAAGTGTGCCGTCGAGGATGACACCCAGACTCTTAACCTGAGGGGAGGGGGAGACTGAAGAGTTGTCTATAATAATGGAGAAACTGTCAGGTTTGGTTAGGGTGGATTTTGTGCCAATGAGGAGAACCTCGGTTTTACTGTCGTTAAGTTTGAGAAAGTTAGAGGAGAACCAGGATTTGATGTCCTGTAAGCAGTCAGACAGGGAGGATGGAGGGAGGATGGCGGTTGGTTTGGAGGACAAGTAGAGCTGGGTGTCATCCGCGTAGCAATGAAAGTGGATGTTGTGTTTACGGAAGATATTTCCAAGAGGAAGTAAATAGATAATAAAAAGAAGAGGCCCCAGGACAGAGCCCTGGGGAACACCGGTCGTGACTGGAAGTGGCTGTGATTTGAAGGTTTTGAGTTGGATGAACTGAGTGCGGCCAGAGAGATATGATTTAAACCAGAGGAGGGGTGTGTCAGTGATCCCGATGGAGGTCAGTCTGTCAATGAGGATGCTGTGGGAAATGGTGTCAAAAGCTGCACTAAGGTCAAGGAGGATGAGGATAGTTAATAGTCCGGAGTCAGCTGCCATGAGGAGGTCGTTAGTGATTTTCACCAGTGCTGTTTCTGTGCTGTGATGGGGGCGGAAACCAGATTGAAATTGTTCGTACAGGTTATTGTCAGACAAGTGGGTATGGATTTGGGATGCAACAGTTTTTTCCAGGATTTTTGAGAGAAATGGTAGGTTAGATATAGGACGGTAGTTATTAAAATTGTAGGGGTCTGCACCAGGTTTCTACAGTATGGGCGTGATGGCGGCTGATTTGAAAAGTGAGGGAACAAGACCAGAGGTGAGGGAGGAGTGTATGATGACAGTTATAAGGGAGGACAATGAAGGTAGACAGGCTTTTACCAGGGGGGTAGGAAGAGGGTCTAACTGACAGGTAGATGGCTTGGATTTACTGATGAGGTCAGATATTACAACAGCAGAGGGAAGTGTGAAACTTGAAAGAGAATGAGAGAGATGGTCGGTGAAAACAGGGAGAGATATACTGCAGGTGGTGTTAGGAGTTAGTTGCTGGTGAATGTTTTCTATTTTGTCATTAAAAAATGACATGAGGGAGTTACAGTAGGCAGTTGAATACTGATGAGGTGCAAGGGAGTCCGGTGGTCGTAGAATGTTCTTCACTGTAGAGAACAGGATCCTTGTGTTCCCTTCGCCAGAGCTGATGAGAACTGCGTAGTATGATGATTTGGCTGCAGAGAGAGTGTCCTTGTAGTGGAGAATGTGGTTATTGTACATCTCTTTGTGAACGACAAGTCCGGTTTTTTTGCAGAGGCGTTCCAATCGACGGCCTTTTGTTTTAAGTTGGCGTAGTTCAGGTGTAAACCAAGGAGCAGAATGGGTGAAGGAAACAGACCGGGTTTTTAAAGGAGCCAGGGTATTGAGCAGTTTATGAAGATTGTTATTGTAATGAGAAACCAGTTCATCAGGCGGGGATGAACAATTTATGCTGGGGAGGTTGTCAATGCCACTAGAGAGTGTAGTTAAATTAATATCCTTGATGTTGCGGAAGGAAATAATACGTGACAGATTTGGTTTGGACAGTGTTAAGGTGACAGTAAAGGATATTAATGAGTGATCAGAAATGGGAAGATCAGTTGCAGTACATTTAAGAGGAGTGACACCAGAACAGCAGATCAAGTCCAGAATATGTCCTTTGGAATGAGTCGGAAAATCGATATGTTGCTGTAATCCAAAACTGTCCAGGCAAGATGTGAAGTCCTTTGTGAGAGCATTGTTGACAGTATCCATATGTATATTAATGTGTGTGTGTGTGTGTGTGTGTGTGTGTGTGTGTGTGTGTGTGTGTGTGTGTGTGTGTGTGTGTGTGTGTGTGTGTTTTGATGGGACATTGGGACACAAAAGGCCTGAATATCTGCCATTACTGCCACATCCACTCTCCGTTCGAGACTTCCTGGGTATCTGGTGTTACGAGCCGCCTGAGTTCCCGTGATTGTTTCTTTTTAACAAGGCTTCCAACTGCAACAAACTCTGGGAAGAAGCCGGTGAGGACAAATGTGGAGAGGGAAACGGAGTTGTTATCAGTGATGGCTGGAAACAGAGGAGGAGATACAGTAGTTCATTGAGGCACAGGAAGCAGCAGGGAGAAGACCATACGTCTTGTGTTTTGTGGGTTGCGATTGAATCGAACATTTTAGGTTAGTCTCAGAACAAAGCTAGGAAGTCGGACTGATATATGATCTGGGATACATTAAATCTGTGCTTAACCAAGACGCTACTTGTATCTTTTTTTTTGTATATATGCCTAGTTAAAATATACTAAACATAACCATATTCCAATATGATGTGATCCCTTGTGTTCATTATCTGCTAGCCCTGGCCCAAGTACAACACCTACGATTACTTATTATTGAGAATGCTCAAAAGAACAACAACATTATTATAGTTACAAGAGTAAATGTACTTGAATGTACTGTCACTTTAACCCTATGTTTAAGTCAAGTCAATTGTATTGTTGGTAAAAACAGGTTTACTCAGACAGACAGTATGCAAACATTTGTTTTTTGAACATAAAAAAGCATGTAAAGGTTTTAGAGAACTAAAACACAAGTGTGAACCTTTAATTGAGCATTATGTCCTCTTTAAATAATCTCTATCAGACTTTCCTCTGTGAGTGTACTTAAGGTGGCGCACATCTTGGAGCTAGGAAATGTTAGTAACATTCCTTCTGAAGAAACAGAGGTGTGTGTGGTACATCTGCATGTGTATTCCCATTTTTGTTTCCTCACTCTTGTACAGATCAGTGTGTGTGTGTTTATATGTGCCTGGTTGCAGTCTTTCCCTCGACCCGCTGCTTGAGTGCCTGAGGCCTAACGTGTGCTTGTTTTCACTGTTGGCTGCAGATGCTATCATGTGTGAGATTAGTGGAGCGTGTTTGTTGGCACATGCTCTGTCTGATAGCAGTTACACTCGTCACTGATGTGAGCTGCCCCGAGGAAAAACCCCTGCACCTGCCTTTGTCTCTGCCAAATGTAAACAGGTAGGTATTGTGAGCAGGAGGGAAATGTTGATGTAATGGAGTAATTTGCACAGAGGAGATCAAGTTGTCATGGTGCGTTGAGGCCATATTACCTGAGGAGAAAAATTATACAGCCCTTATAAGACATGTAAGATCAGCGGGTCGAGGGGGTGGGACCCAGAGGATCACTAATGCAAATGTGTGTGAAATGAGGCAGGAGATTGTTGTGGATTACAACCCGCGTGTTGGCGCAAAACACCACCTCTGGGGAGGATTCAGCCGCTGCGACTCACCGTTGCACTCATTAAACTGATAAACTGTTGGGACTTGTTTGTCTAGTCGAGCAGCTTAAATGACTAGAGGTTCACAGTTATGGTGCATTTATAATCGTGGAACCGTTTGAGGTTGAAGGAGCATTTATGATTTATCTTGTTTTATGTATTGGTTCTTATTACATTGTTGTGATTTGCTTATACTGTATGCATGTAGTAATATGAGTTTATATTCAATTTTAATGACTGTTTTTAAATACCATTTTCTTAATGTCTTTCATTTTTGTAAAGCACTTTGAATTGCCTTGTGTTGAAAGGTGCTATATAAATAAACTTGCCTTGCCTTGAACAAAGTGCACCTGTTTAATTAAATAATAAGCCAATATAAAAAAATAAGCACTTCATCTTAACAATATTTTTGTGATGTTTGGCAGCTGGCACCGCAACACCCTCATGAACAAGATCCTCCAAATAATTATTCAAACTACAACCACAGTAGGCCTTTTTTAGGACATGTTGACACGTCACTGTGGAATGATGATGAGTTCATGTTGGCCGAATGGGTCTTGATGTTGCTTGATGCTCAACGCTAAAGTTATCGTTGCATGAGAATCAACTTTCCTTTAAGAACAACAAAATAATCCACATCTATTTTGCATCATCAAATATTAACTCCATAGCTCAGAACACGAAAGTGCCCACGGATCATCATTGGAGAAATCATTTCAACTTTTTCATCTCAAGATTTGCTCATGCAATGTAGAAGGATTTTCTGGGTCTCCACTGGCCTAGATCAGGGAGGGGAAAATGGAAACCTGCCAAAAAATGAGCTCTGATTTCAAGAGTCCTGCCTTAGGTTAAAGACAATGAACTATACTGGGCTTTGATGTGCCTTCATATCGAGGCAGAATAACTAGCTCCTTTGACAAAGCTAATGATGTCTGCGGTGTGTTAGCATACAACAAAGGAGGATCTGTAGCCACATGGGTACCTTTAATGAGTTGTATTTGTTTTGTTTTATCCTCCTCCACCTCCTACTCACCTCAGAGTAATGAAGAGGGAGGGGTAGCGCGGGCTAAAGTATCAGCCTTCTCCACACCTTCGCTGAGCTAATTACCCAACCCTCACAAGGATCATCTCACAGCTAAAGGGAAAGGGATTTCTCCTCCTCGCTCCACAAACATAATTATTTACCAACCTCCTTCGTTAGTCTAAATTGGAGTGAGGCTAGATGGGAGTAATTTAACTTGGCAACTATTCACATCGACAGAACTCATATACCTGCTGCTGCTTTACGCATAGATAGTGCTTCAACCAACAATATGTTTTCATCCAACTAATGTAAAATGTCAGGAAATATTGAAAAATGTCCATTCCAGTCTCTTAAATTCCAAGATGAATACATTAAATGTCTTGTTGAAAGATATTCAGTTAAATATAGTTTAAAACAGGGAAAAGCCTAATGGAGGGGCTGACAACACCATTGTGTGCTATATTTGTACGAAAGGGTCAACTATTATGCAAAATTCACTTTTTCCTGTCTTTTATTCATAAACATGTGTCCCCTCTGTGAAGAGATTCTGAAAGTTTCAGGAAAAAAGATTTGCTCTCTTTTCGTCCTGATCCATTTTTATAAAAACCTGTCTGAAAATGAGCTGACCAGATTTTGGCCGCTTTATGATAGCATAACGTTGTTTTGGCTTGTGTAACCATTAGCCAATCACCAACCAAGCCAAACACTTCAGAGACATGTTTCGTATATAACTGAGAACTATAATATATTGATGAAAAACAATATAATAGCGGACCTTTAAGGATTAAGAATTTTTCGAAATAGTGTTTGAATATTTGTTCTGTCACCAAGCTGAAATAAAGAACATCATGAGCTAACAAAGGGTGAAATAAATAGGTGTGTGTCAAGAATCGATAAGGGTATACAAAGTCAGAGAACCATTTAAACTCGGAGAACACTTCCCCAACTTTTGTGTTAATGCTGCACAAAACCAAAAGCATCGTATCTTTCCAGGGCTCAGCGTTAAACCTTAATCCATCTGTTCCACTTTTATTTTTCAGTCATTTTCACACTCTCAGAAGTCTATAATCACTGACACAGACTTGTGGAAAGTGTGCCTTTTTTACGGCATCGGTCTCAGCTCTTTCTCCTCACAATACGCTCCCTATCTCCGTCTGTCGGACTGCAGGTCCCAGTCCATCCCCTCCTCATTAAGCATATGTGTCATTTTCCATTTCAGACAGGAGATAGCATAGAAGTGCACACAAAAGCACTATTTTCAGGCCCTTCTGAACATCTCGTCTGAAAGTCTAATGAGAGCGGATCAAATATAACTGACACCGAGGGGAGACAAAGGGAGACGTAGCTCTGGGTAAAAGATGAGCTGAGGTAGAACAATGGACCTTAATGTGCCGTCACTGCGGCGGTATGCAGCAGGACGAGTGAATGCAGATGATTCTGTAATGAGGGATTAAGTGGTGGATTATGGGTCTTTATTAAGATGTTTCTGATCCTCATTAGGCTGAATCTCGTATCAGGGCATCGATTCCCCACTCGCTCGCTGGATTGGCTGTTCTCTGGAGGAAGAAGAGAGAGAAAGAGAAAGAAAGAGTGGGAAAGAAAGACAGAGAGACATGTGCCTCTATAATGTTCCTCCGAAACGTGAAACAAAACCTTTATGCATCTTCTTGAGATTGTGGCAGGGGTTATATGTGCATTTTCTTATAAAACTTTAACCAGAGTCTACTGAAAACACAAACAATTATTGTTATTGAATGCCAGCTTTCACGGTTATTTGTCATAAAGTATTGGACAAATAAACGTTTTGAACTGATAATGGTGCTAGATGAAAAGTCACAGGTTCACCAAGGTTTTTTCAAATCATTCTAAGGGGCACATGTCTGTGTACAGAGTTTCTAGACAATCTATAAAATATGTGTTGACCGGCAAATACTTGCATTGACATACCCTAAACTAGCATGGCTGAAAGATACTAACAGGAATCGTACAGTATATCTTACCTTAATATATTTCTTTCCATTTGGATTGGGTTGTTTAAAATGTAAATTCAGGGGAAAACAACCAGGCTGTGTGACTGCTGGCATATTTACACTTGACGCATTTTTTGTTTTAAGTGTTCATTAATGTGCATTGTCCCTGTCAAATAAACGATTAATAGGAACTGGACTGAGGGAAACACCCAGTCAAGCAGAAACAAACCAAGACGCTCCAAAGAAAAATATTTACATCTCACAGCAACTCTGAATAAGACTGAAGCCAAATTGGAGCAGTGTTATTACATCCCAGCTATTCCAGTATTTATGTGACAATGTCCAAGTTTACTATGAGAGACTCAACAAATTTGAATTTCACTCAGGATAAGACAAAACTTCCTCCAGCTCAGTGCGACGATTTCAGCTGACAAAAGCCATGATTTACAACAAGGAGTCCAGCAGCAGTTTGTTTCACTGCTACTCAGCTGCAAATCAAAAAGCTTCACAGATGGTAAACAGCCCCAGTGCACAGAACACATGGAAATCTACCTTCACACTCCCTTTAAACGTACAGTCCTTTTTAATGCATCAGATCTAAGAAGAAGAAGAAGAACTGAAATGACGAGAGCAAAACATGCATGCTGCCCCTTCCGCCTGGAATAATGTACAGAAGGAGCTGAAACTGTCAGATTTGATGGGGGAGTTCAGGCCACCTTAAAGGACAGAGAACAAAATACTCTTGGTCTATGTGATTCCTCTTATATCTCCTAATTTAAGTTGTTTTAAAATTGTGCCAGTTTTGATGCTTTATAAAAAAAAATTATTTGCATATTGACTGGATAATGTGCCATTTAATTTGTGTTTTACGACAGCTGTAATCGTCTGCCTGTGTTGTCTGTGTTTTATTTGTTGTAACTTTGTTCATGCTACTCACTTGGCCAGGTCGCTCTTGAATAAGAGATTTTAATCTCAATGAGACTTTTTACCTGGTTAAATAAAGGATATATATAATGAACATGGTCAGAAACAGATACATGGTAACAGAAGAGTAAATTCTAGAAACGAGGGGTTACGTATGGTAACCCTTGTTATATAAACACAGGCGGAGCCCTCTACTGGACTCTATGGGTACTCCCCTCGATCCTATCATGCAAGCATTCATCCACTGAGACGTTCGAGACGTAGCCGGCCCATGGGCGGGCCTACCTAAATGTGCATGCATATCACCGCATAAAAGGAGGCCTCTCCTCCTTACTGTCATCCTTTACTTCTCTTCAGCAAGTAGCATAGAACAGACAGGGCCCCTGAGTAGAGGGCTCCGCCTGTGCTTATAATCCTTATATAACAAGGGTTACCATACGTAACCCCTCGTTATATCTCTCACAGATACCCGCATAGCGCGGTTTATCACTCTCACCCGTGCATGCGCACTAGCTGCCTCCTTTACTGGAGTTGCAATCTGGGCAGCGAGTGGGGAAACTGTACTGTCAACATTACGTGGCTGAGTGGGTGTGTGGCATACATCCTGCACACTCCGCCGCCATAGTCATCACCGCTGGGAAGTCCTGTTGCGCAGACCTGTCGCGCAGACCTGTGCTGTTGGCCTTCGTGGCGGTCGCCGGAAGTCCCAGACGACGAGGTGTCGTCAGCGTCGTCCCCGACGCTCGGACCCACCCGGTCCGCTGGAATGGCGAACACGAAGGGCACTCCCTCCTTGAGGTCCTCCATCTCCACCACGTCGAGCTCTGGGTCCTCCATCGGCGAGACGTCGCAACCCTCAAACTGCGCCAGCCATTGATGGCGGCCGGGGCGAGGAATTAGCTGGCAGGCGCTGCAGACTGCAAGCGGGCCCAGGTTGGACGCCGTGTGGTCGGACCCCAGGCACTCGATGCACCGACAGTGGGGGTCGTCGCCCGGACACGAAGGACAGGGGCGCTCCAATGGGGAGTCCATTTTCTTCGTTGTCTTATATTTTTATCCGTCTCTCTTCACTCAATTGTATCTCACTGCCTTGCTGAAGAGAAAGGGATGACAGTAAGGAGGCGAGGCCTCCTTTTATGCGGTGAGATCCTATGGGTGAGATGCGTGCACATTCAGGTAGGCCCGCCCAGGGGCCGGCTACGTCTAGAAAGTCTCAGTGGATGAATGCTTGCATGTTAGGATCGAGGGGAGTACCCATAGAGTCCAGTAGAGGGCGGAGCCTGTGAGAGATATTACATTACATTGCATTTAGCTGACACTTTTATCCAAAGCGACTTACAATAAGTACAATCAACCAGGAAGACACAACCTTGAAGAAAACAGAATCATATAAGTACATCAGGTTACATAGAGCCAAACATTTCAAGTGCTACTCAACTGGCTATAGATAAGCCAGTCCTTTATTAGTATATAAGTGCTCTGTTAGCAGTTCATTGTTAGTAATTCTATTGCTCGAAGTGGAGTCGAAACAGATGAGTTTTCAGTCTGCGCCGGAAGGTGTGTAAGCTTTCTGCTGTCCTGATGTCAATGGGGAGCTCATTCCACCATTTTGGAGCCAGGATAGCAAACCCACGTTTTTTTCAGCTGATGGGAACTTGGGTCCCCCTCGCAGCGAGGGTGCAGCGAGCCGTTTGGTTGATGCAGAGCGTAGTGCACGCGCTGGGGTATACAGTTTAACCATGTCCTGGATGTAGGAAGGGCCAGATCCATTCGCAGCATGGTATGCAAGTACCATTTTCTTGAAGTGGATTCTAGCAGTTACCGGGAGCCAGTGAAGGGAGCGGAGGAGCGGTGTCGTGTGGGAAAATGTAGGAAGGTTGAAGACCAGACGAGCCGCTGCATTCTGGATGAGCTGCAGAGGTCGGATGGCACATGCAGGTAGACCAGCCAGGAGGGAGTTGCAGTAGTCTAGGCGTGCGGTGACGAGAGCCTGGACCAGAACCTGCGTGGCTTTCTGGGTCAGCTGGGGACGAATCTTCCTGATATTGTAAAGCGTGTATCTGCAGCAACGGGTTGTAGTAGCGATGTTTCCAGTGAAGGACAGGTTGTTATCTAGGATCACACCCAGATTCCTTGCAGTCTGAGTCGGGGAAACAACAGAGGTGCCGATGTTGATTGTCAGGTCAAGAGTGGGACAATCTTTTCCCGGAAGGAGAAGCAGTTCAGTTCAGTCATCCACATATTGAGATATAACCTCAATATGTGTATTGTAGTGCTAATGTATTCGATTGAGCAGATTTCTGTGTACAATTACATAATCCAGCACCTGAATCACTATCTGCCGAGAGATTGGAGGCATGAGATTGTTGTTGATTAGAAATGTGGTTGGAAAATTTAGAAAAGGGTTAGCGAATATTCTATAACCGTCTCTTTGAGAAGTCCCTGTGAGTTACAGCCAGCAACAGAAGTGTGACCTACTCTAAATTGATGTAAACTGTACTCAGAACAAGAAATACTCAAACACAGAAGCAGTTTAGGTTATGACAGTTTTATTGAGTGCCAAGAGAGTTAATAGCAGGAGTCGTTGATGCGCTTCATGCTCATGAACCTCATGCTGCTCTGGCCCATGTTCATGAAGTTCTTGTACTCGCCGGACCTCACGTACATCATCCTGCCTCTGAACTGGGCCTGCTCGTACATCAGCCAGTTGCCCTCCATCACGTTGCAGGACATGCAGTTGGACATGCGGAAACGCTCCATGACGTTGTCACAGTCGTCCATCAGCTCGGACATCTGACCTCCGAAGTTCTCCCTCTCGTATATCTTCATCCTGTAGGATCCCCTGTGCTGTGGTGCAAAAGAGGGGTGGGTTTAACTCAGAGCATTTCATATTTTCAGCATGATCTCTATATGGAGATTCGGTCTACAGTAAATCTAGCCAGGTGAGATCTTACCATGTTGATCATGCGGCAGGACTTGATGCAGTCGCTCATGCCCATCATGCTCATGTAGTCGGCGTACTCGCCCCTCCTCATGAAGTACTGGTTTCCCATGTAGTTGGTGCGGTCGTACACCATGAAGCAGCCCTTCTCCACCCTGCAGGAGTGGCACCTGTTCAGGTAGGAGGACATGTCGGAGAAGTCGCTCATGCACTCATAGGAGCGACCCTGGAAGTTCTTCTCCTCGTAGAAGGTGATCTGAGAGAGGGAAAGTCTCTAGTTAGCATCATGTGTTTAGGTTGAAAGCTGTACATGTCTAATGTAGGAAAACATGAAACATGTTCAATGTGAATCAAGCGTTCTTTGGATGCACTGCTGTTAAGGATAACCCTTAGTATAGCTGCAAAAACTGATGTTTTGTCCAGCAGCAGAAACAAGCTCCAACACAACACAGTTACCTATTTATACATGCAGAAGGCATGGAGCAACATCAGTATTTATTTGGAGCTGTGTTTCTGACCACTTGGTTCCTTGTCTAGATAATTACATTTATTGTGTCTATTCTTTAGCTAAATGCTTGAATCATAACCTGCTTAATACTTCGATAAAGTCACAAACTAACGTTTTTTGAATGCCCTTTAGTGCTGGGCAGGTTGTGTTTTTAGAGCTTCTTTACAGTTAAACAGCTGCCTGTTGCGACCCAAATGACACAAAGAGCTGTGAGAGTAAAACCAAACAGTAAAATGGAGGGCCTCCAAACAAAAGCATTGAGCTTAACGACCCTTTAAAGCTTTAGAGCTGAAAGGGAAACTGCCGAGTTGGGTGACAACTTGCCTACAAGATACATTTAATCATTATAAATCGAAAACTGCAGCAGTTTTCAAGTATCACTGATTCATAAGACTCAACTCACAATGGCAATTTGCAGATTATCTTTAGTTTTTGTGACATTATGAAAATCAGAGAGCTTACCTTGCTGTTCATGTTCATTCCGGAGGAAGTCATCTTGCTGGTCAGTGGTCTGCTGCTGCTGATGGTACTGCTGCTGCTCTTGTACTGAACTGTACTCTACCTGGTTTAACCCTTTGCTTTTATACCTGACCGGCAGACTTAACCCTTTTGTCTAAACCCCCTGAGCCAGCAACAGAGCCATAGAAATGCAAAGAATATGGAGGGATTGTCCACATTTCCAGGGGCCAGGGAGCTTAGGAATCCCTTTCTCGTGAGGGCGTCACAAAAACATTGAAAGTGTTAACAATTTGGGCTAACACCTGGACATTGTAAAGTCATTGTGTCAGTTACACCATTTATAACTGTTGTTTATATTTTTCCTGACACTTAGCTGTTTAGTTATTAATTTTCTTGTAGTAAGTGCATTATTTGTTTGTCAACTTTTGTAAGTTTTATGATGAGGATGTCAAAGCATGGTATAATCATTGTATAAAAATTGAACATGGCAAAAAAGAGAATAACGTCAAAAAAATTGAAAACTGTGTACAAAATGTGTAAACATTTGTTATTCTATTACGCAAAAAAGTTATAATGACGTTGATTGTTTTACACCGATAATGTGTGAGTAAATGGAACAGAAGTAAGTAATGAGGTGATGTTAAAATATAAATAAACATATATAAATATATATATATATATATATATATATATATATATATATATATATATATATATATACATATAAAATGAAAGGGAAAACAAAATTGAATTGAATGAAAATGTATTAACAAAATTAAAGGATGTATTTTATTTGATCATAAAGGCTAAACATTCAGTTTTAATATAGCTAATTCCGAAATGTATTTCGTAATGTTTTTTTTTTTTTTTTACAGGTTCTGGATATAGTTCATCTTATTTTATTAACCCACTCAATTCAACAATTGTCATCGGGATACAGGCACCATTATGACATGAAGTCTGCTGTACTGGTAGATTTAAATAATGTAGGTGCACTGTGACTTCTCTCCAATGGAGGGCGCTGTGGCGCGTGCTCTGCTCTCTGCGGTGACTCTCTTGTCTTGGTAACAACAGTTGTTGTCAAACGTTGCTAAGGAAGCTACTCTTTAATAAGCCACACTGAATCCAAAAAGTAAACCACAGGTAACTTTACATCAATGTGATAACAGTTCAATAACTGTGCTGCATAATGTTAGAAACTATCAACACCTCCTGTTTATTAACGCGATCTTATAAACGTTTGCTTTCAACGTTAGCTCAGCTAGCCTTTATAATGCTTCTGTTATGCTAGGCTAGTTTAGGTTTAGCTGAAGGTAGCAGTGGGTTTTATGTTACTAAACTTGACTTGTTGGCTGGATTAATAGATAATAAACAGAAATCACGGAGGTTTTATGAGCGATTACATTGGAAAACAAGGGGACTTTCGACTCAGTCTCAGACTCTAGCTAACTTTGCTAACATTAGCATAACTACTTCACAGTGCTAGTATTTATTTAGTTAACTGGCCTAAATTGCTTTACGCCAATGTTGAAGATATATCTAACTAACCGTAATGTTGCACGTCAACAATTGTTAACATTGGCTTTTATTGCCAATATCATAAGACAAACAAATTATACAGCAAGCTTTCCTTGTATTGATACCTGATGATACCTGATGTACTTATATGATTCTGTTTTCTTCAAGGTTGTGTCTTCCTGGTCGAATGTACTTATTGTAAGTCGCTTTGGATAAAAGCGTCAGCTAAATGTAATGTAATGTAATGTATTGCTAACTAATTTGAAGGCAGCATCTCAATGAATACTTGTATTCTCTTTATGTTCAGCTGTATGTCAGATAGCAATGAGAGAGCTTCATCCTCCTGACCACAGCTGGTCTCAGACATGACGAGAGGATGACCGAGAATGGAGAGGACAGCCCCCTCCATCACCAAAATCCTGCTAACGGAGATTCAGCTGTCAACAGCAGGACCCTCAAGACCTCCTTAGTGGATGTCAAATCTATCAAGGAACACAAAGATGCCCTTAAAGTCAATGCTAGAAATGCAGAGGGGGAGTTCAGTCCATACCAGCCTCGGCCACCCCCACAACCCAGGCTGTCCAGCAAAAGTGTCTCAGTGGAGGAAACGCTGAGAACCAGGAGGTTGAAAAACAGCCAGGAGAGTCTGAGTGACCCGGTAGAGACTGGCTCCTCCTCAGACTCGCTTAAAGAGGACCTGACAGCCTTAGCACAAGGTGGGTTTGTTTTCAGGGAGGCTGCCACCACAAGGAATGACCAGGAATCCAATGTGAGACCCCGCTCTGCTGCTGCGTCAGGATCCCCTGTCTCCCGGGACAGAGGGAGCAGTCTCTCTGATCATGGGGGGAGGCCCCGCAGCCAGCAGAGCGACCCGACAGACCTACGAGCCAGGCCCAGCAAGGTGCTTCTCTCCCCGGTGCAGCCCACGGGGAAGCTGCCTGCTCTGGAGAAGGGCTTTGTGTCAGCCACTTTAAAGGCAGCTAATAGGATTGACGGGGATTGTTTGGATTATGCTGTGTCGGCCAAAGAGAAACCTAGTGATAGACTCCACAGGAACCTGAGCGACAGCCGGCTTCTGGAGAACATGGGCTCGGATAGCGCCTCTGTCCACTCCATGAGGTCCAACTACAGCGTGCTGAGCCCCATCAGACCCCAGGATGTGAGGAACAGGTAGGCACATCATGACCATGTAAATGATGTCCTGGAGCCATCCACAGACATGTGAAGGCTGTTTTGTAAGGCTTACTCTTTCCGGGGTTGGAAGGCTGTCTCTTTCAAGGGTTGATAAGGTCCTAATTTAGATATAGGCCTATCCATTCCAACAATAATGCAGTCTTGTAATGGCATATATGGCTTACTTTGTCAATGGTGTATCAGCCTGAGCTCTTGCAAGGCTTCAACTCCCTTATACCAAAAGGAAGTTACTCTGTACAGGCACTGATACGTATAAGTTATAGTAACTTATATACACTGCAAGCCTCTGATTTGAGCTGATTAGCACTGCACTGGAGCTTGGTTCATTGAAACCAAGGCCCCAGGATTTTTTAATTGTGTGCACAACATTCCCATCTTTAGGAAAAGAGGGGAAGGTGGAAGAGTGGTGGGGGAATAACATGAGATCAGAGGAGATGCTCGCTCAGTAAAGTGTTTGACAGAAGGAGCGGCAAAAATGGGTCGTAATTCTACAGTGTCAAAGCACAGTCAGCGCCCAGGAGGAAATGGTGTTTTTACTTTTATTATTGAATCAACACCTGTGGCAGCCTTTCCTTTTTTCAATGCTGCACACTTCAGGGCAAGTTGGCTGCCATTCAAAGTGTTCATTTAGCTTTTCAATGTGTATTTTTCAGAAGCTTTCTGGAGGGCAGCGTGCTGGGAAGCGGTGCCCTGCTCGGGGCTGAGGAGCTGGACCGCCACTTCCCCGACAGGAAAGTGGGCATCTACATAGCCACCTGGAACATGCAGGGAGAGAAGGTGGGAGGAAATCATGACTCAGCATCTCACAAACCAACAGGCATTTCAAGTCTTACTAATTGAGAAGTAACCACATTTCTAATGTGTTCAGGGGCTGCCAACCAACTTAGATGACCTCCTCCTCCCAACAGACTCTGAATTTGCTCAAGACTTTTATATAATCGGGGTCCAGGAGGGCTGCCCTGACAGGTATCTGGTGTTTGTTAGACTTTAATCATCGTCACATATTAAATGTTAGTTACTATTACTCTATTGTCAACTAACTCGGTTATACTTCTGTGTATGTGACAGGAGGGAGTGGGAGGTCCGTCTTCAGGAGACCCTGGGACCGTACTACGTCATGCTGTACGCAGCAGCACATGGTGTTTTGTATCTCACTGTATTTGTCAGAAGGGACCTCATCTGGTTCTGCTCAGGTAATACACTCCTCCTATGTCAATCCATGCTTATGTCACTTAGCTTTAGTGCAAGTTATTTGAAGATGTTTTTGATGTTATGGTTCCGAAGCCACTAGACATATTGCTTTAAATAAGCATGTGAGCATCAAAAGCTATTTGATCATTATTGGCACAAAGAATCTACATGGTTTTGAGTTTGTATGTAACTGAATATACTGTTTTTGACACTGACTACAACATTTTGTTTTCCTGTTGACCCCCCAGAGGTGGAGCACGCCACAGTCACAACCAGGATCATCTCTCAGATCAAGACCAAAGGAGCTGTCGGAATCGCCTTCACCTTTTTTGGCACTTCTTTCCTCTTCATCACATCCCATTTTACCTGTGAGTACGAGGTGACCTAGTGTTATTTACTCTAGCAAGAGACTATTGTTAATCATGGCTGCTGTAGATAGGATTAGTTTGAGATGTGTTCTTATGTTTAGGAGGAATATTGCAGCATAGAGGGTCATTTTCCTTCTCTTTCATGCCAACATGAGTTGTTTTATTTCTTCAGCATACGAGCAAAGTTATTATTGTGAACTGTCAACACATTGCGACAGGCATGTGTTAGTCATACACTCATCTTAACTGCCTTTACGCCTGCCCTTATGTCGCATGTTTGTATTCAAACTTTGCAGAATGAACAGCTGAGCACTCTTACATGTTCTTAATTTCGGATGATGTTCTTGTTTCAGCTGGAGATTCCAAAGTTTACGAGAGAGTACTTGATTACAACAAGATCATCGAGGCCCTAGCTCTACCAAAAGGCCTTCCAGACACCAACCCATACCGCTCCACGTCATGTAAGACTCTTCTGTGAAAGTTTAAAACATTGTGACGGGGATGTATTTGAACCCTGAGCTGAACAACATGATCAAACTTGAACAGATAGCAATTAGCCTCATATTCTGAGAGAGCCAAAGGAAGTATTTGTTTTGACAGTTTCCATCAAACTGTACAACTGACACTGAGAATAACATCCTTATCATGCGTAATAGTTGTTTTCTAGTTTTACTAAATGTAGTTGTATTGTTATCCTATGTTGCACTTGTGTTAGTATTACTTCTTATACTATTGGTACTTTTTACTCTATTGAGTCTTCTGGTATTTCTGAAAGTCAGAATAAGGGTAAAATAACACATTGGTTCTCATCAATCATCTATCTAAATGCTTCAAAATTCTAATTTGTCACTGGATTAATGGCAACTCAATATTATTTTGAAGCCTCAACCTATTCACCGGTATCCCACGTTTTAAATATTTGACTAGGATTAATTGTACCTGTGGGAACTAGATTTAAATGTCTAGACCTGATGGGTTGAAAAAATAGTTTTTTAGCTAATACAAACTATTTTTGGTTTTGTGTCCATGACTATCTGTTTTAAACCCAGCTGTAGTGCTCCTATTGAATGTAGAATATAAATAATTGTTGTTCATATACTTAAATATTCTGGATCTTTCATTATCATAGTATGTCATTTTGAATTGTAGCCGATGTCACCACAAGATTCGACCAGGTGTTCTGGTTTGGAGATTTTAACTTCCGGCTGAGTAAACCCCGGGCCGAAGTGGAGGCCATCATAAAGCGCACAGCGGGCGGAGACATGGTTCCTCTGCTGGAGCACGACCAGCTCTCCAAGGAGATGAAGGAGGGTATGATTGCATCTCTGTGAACATTAACATTTTGAAAACTCTATAGGTTGTTGTCAATTCTCACTGTGCACATTTGTGTTTGTTGCCTCCTCCAGGTTCAATCTTTAAAGGTTTCCAGGAGGCACCTATACACTTCCTCCCCACATACAAGTTTAACGTTGGCTGTGATGTCTACGACACTACTTCTAAACAGAGAACGCCCTCATTCACAGTAAGAAAATAAGAAAATCAAGCCACTGAAATAAACCAAATATTCAGGATGAAAGCGCACATATGCTGCTCCAGTGGAAATGTGGTTCTGTGTGCGTGTTCTGGCTCTCAGCGGGGCGACACTTGTCTGTTTGTGTTCACAGGACAGGATTGTGTTCAGGAGCAGGCAGGCTGATGATATCAGAGCGTTCAAGTACACCTGCTGCTCGGGCATCAAGACGTCCGATCATCGGCCCGTCATCGGCGTCTTCCAGGTCAAACTCAGGCCAGGCAGGGACAAGTGAGTCAAATATAGTTATCATGTGAAGGATGCTTCCAACTATGCATTGGTGTATGTCAACAACCAGAAGAGCTGACCAATTTCAATTGGTTTGTTATCTTAATTATACCAGTACATATATTATACATTGTGCTAAGTTAGAAACACTTCTGTTGATAAATCCTATGATGCAAAGATGTTAATAAGTTAGATTTTTTATCACTTCTGTAATTGTACGATAATCTCAAAATAAAAACTTTAGTTTAGCTTCCCATTACTATCCAGTGAGTATTACAAAACTTTTAAAAATGGTTGATTTCTTCACTGTAATAAGATGATATCAAAGGAAGGTATTGGCGTTATTGTGATATCACTTTGAGTTCACCATTTCATTAAAAGTGATCAAAAAGGATGACAACATAATTCATATAATTGCACTCCCACATCACCAGCTATAAGTTATCAGTATATTTAGTTGTAATATATAAAGATGATATTATTGGTTTACTTAATGAAGCTGCCGTACTCATTGTCCACAGTTGTTAATCCCATTGGTTTGGGTCAAACAGATCCTACCCATAACAGTGATGCAGTTAGAAAGTCAATTGTTTTAGTAGCTCGTGAAGTACTCTTCTAGTTAAAAGTTTTTAAATCACAAATTAATATGTGGTCATTTTCAAATGTGTGGCAGCAATAATTGTAATCTTTAATCTTACTTAAATCAGGTGCGCTGAATTTGTTTATTTCTGTTTTTCAGTATTCCCCTGGGTGCGGGACAGTTTGACAGAGGCTTGTACTTGGAGGGCATCCGGAGGAGGATCACCAGAGAGCTGAAGAGGAGGGAGGCCATGAAGAGCGAAAGTACCAGCACCATCTGCACCATCTCCTGAACCCGTCCAAAACAAACTCTCCAGACCGGACCGCACTCGATCCATCTGTGCCTGAAACTGGAATCTAAATAAATGAGTGCAGAAGAAGGACCAAAAGGGAACCAGTTGTCTTAACTACACAGCGTGCGCCCTCTGTTGGGCGTAAACGGGAACTGTGTGTGGAAGTGGCTGGCTGTTCTTGAGGGCAGGGACCTCGAGGTCAGTCACACAGAGGTGTGCAGACACAGCAGCAGTCTGGCTCTTATTTATTCAGCTCCCTCTACTCAAACATGACTGAGACAGCATGGGGGCTGCCATTGTGTCATATTCTTCACTCGCATGCTCCAGTGTGAACTGGTCCAACCTTTAAAGGCTCTGTAGCTGCATTCACTTTCTAATGGTCTTTTGTGTAGGTGATCATAAACCACAAAGCCATTTTTTCCTGAATGCTTCATCAGTAGTAAATTGTCATGTGGATTTGTCGTCAAATAGCTTAACAAACATTCTCTAATTTTGGTGGCACATAGAGGTGCACTGTTTCATGTAATTAAGGCGTCAGCCACTGGTCAATTTTAACTTGAATTATTTTCAGAGCTAAATGTTTTGTAGGACAGTGTGACTGAAGAAGGGAGGTTAACATTCCCAGACTGACATTGAACGCTGGTCAGGAGTTTGTTACAACTTGTTACTGTTGAACTTCAGGGAGACCAAATGTATTCGGCAGCCTATATGTAACTTTCTTAAACAGGAACTCACATCTTTAAATAGATGATTGCACTGTTAATGCCTGTCACGTCTTTTTCTCGTATTAGGCCAAGTGACCCTTTGCTACAGAATGTAACCCAATGCCTTACCTCTCGTCTCACTGCAGTGTAACCTCATACTAACTGTCCATGTACTGTATGGAACACATTCATGAACTCGCATTCCCAGCAAGAATAAAGTGCCTGTGGGTCTTGTTTTTGTATCCTTAAGACCTCTTAACTTTATCTGCATATTTGTACATGTCACCCATGATGTAACATCCTGTAATAAACATTTTAAAACACTATTTGTTGGATTCCTTCTGTCTACTGCATTGTAACCCAAGACCTTTACATATATAGTTGTATTTGTGGAAGTAATAACATTTATTTACCAGTTGGTATGCAGGTGTTAAGTTTCACATATTCACTTTAGTCAGAAGCCACTGAAATATTTAAACAAAATACACATAGGTGTATTTGCGTGTTAATACATTTTCCTTAAAGAAATTTGAATTAAAAAATCTACTACTCTGGGACGAAGGCCTGCTAGTTTTAATTAGGCCAAATTAATTCACAGTATCCATTACAAGCACTTTTGTTCATGTGTAATCCATAATAAAATATACAATTATAGTTGTATCTTTATATCTTGTTATTATTAGCAGAGAAAATGTAATGTTTTTACAACAATATACAATAAATCCTACCAATATAGATGGGAACCGGGTTGGGGGGTCCCGAAAATATTTCCAATTACCCAAGGGGGGCCCGACTGAAAAAGTTTGGGAACCACTGGTTTACAGCACATCTGAGAATTGCCTATAGTTGTCAGGTGTGTCACATTTAAACAAACATTTCAAAGTATTCCTTTATTCATCTATTTACCATTTGTGTGCCTGGTAAGGGAGACTACGAAGCTCTTTAGTACAAATGGAAACATTTTCAACAGTTTTCTTATCAATACACTCAATTTGAGAGTTGAGGGGTTTGCAAGCTGAGAAAAACCATAGCTAGGTGAAATATCCGTTTAGACACTGCTGGGATGCTAGACACCCACTTCTGTTGATAATATGTTGTTTAAGTGTAGCGTTTTGGTATGTGGATTTTGAAATGAACACCCCAGTAAATAAGGAAATATGGCTTTCCTGCTCACAAACAATAAATACAGATACTCCCAATGTATGTAGATTACGGTAACCTTAGAGTAATATGTAACTTTTCTTTAAAATCACCTCTCTCAGAGGTTTCGGTGAAGAACTTGGGTTGTAGTCCCCTCCCGCAGTGAGCTGTATCAGTTCTGTGGTGGGAGGGAACACTACTGTAATCTTCCATTCCAGTTTATTTACAGAGATGTCTGCCCGTGGCCACCGGCTCGACGAGGACCTATCGGAAGAGGCGGTACATGCGGGGCAGACGTCCGTCTTTGCTGGACAGGGCGGCCTGGATGTGTTCGTATGAGGGGAGCTCCGTCAGGTCTCCCAGCGCTGCGACCGCCGGCTTACTGCGCAGCATCTTGGTGGTTACTCTCTTAATGTCACTGGCTGTCACGTTGCCTGGAAATTATTTGTTCACAAGTCAAAAACCAGAATGTTGAAATAAGACTATTTCTACTTATTTACATATTTGTTCTCCAACAGAAGGACTTGATGCCATTTATGAACACCATGAATGTGGTTCAGTACTCACTTATGAGATCACAGAGCTCATGTGGCAGCTTTCTCTTCCCTGTGGAGAGAACCTGGCGACCAACATCTTCAAAAATAACCGGCCGTGACTCGAGGTTCATCATCAGCATGGACTTGAGCTGAGTCTTAGCCCTCTCCAACTCCATCTGGAAAAACAGGCAGGAAAATGGTCTACAAATTGTATATCTTTGTTGTTTTTTCTTCTTATATTGTTGACTTTTTGGATTGCCTTGATAGTGAAGCACAGCCATTACCTCTCCTGCGCTGCCAGCCATCTGAATGAACTCTCTGGTTATTATCTCCACCATTTCCCGCACCTGGAGGCAAATGTATGTTACGATAAGACACAAGAAAGCCATGGGAACATTTCAAAAACAGACCATGTAACTAAGTCTAGGGAGGGTTATCTCACACATTTTGACTTTTCTCTGCAAAATAATTATTGGTTAAAATAATAACAACAATTTATTTGTAAAGCATACTTCATAAAGACATGCACCTTAAGGTACTTTACATAAACAAAAACAAGAAACACATCGAGTTAAAAAGTAAACAGATAATGATACAGTTCTCAGCGTTGCTGAAAGCAAGCCATTTAAAAGATCAACCAATACAATTTTAACAAAGAACCGCATGTGAGACCAAACAGATATTTAAACCCTGCTGGTCTGGGCCTGTACCGACCTGTCGGGGGTCTGCACTGGCATGGATACACAGCAGACCACTGTCCTCATAGCTGTGATGGTAGGCGGTGGCATTGTACATCCAATGATGTCTACAGCAGACAAGGAAAATAAGACAATTAGTGAAACGGACTGGTGTCAAGTAGTGTTTTATATGTTATGAGATGCTGAATCAAGGTTTGGGAGAGCTTTACCTGTTGAGCACGTTCAGGTAAAGGCGGGTGAACATTCCTTTCCCAGGTCCTCCAGCTGAAAAGGAGCCACCTCCACCCATCATCATGTTGAGCACTGCGAAGGGGATGAAGTCGTCCTCCTGTTTAGAGAAAACATTTCTTAGACATTTTTAAACTGGACTTTGTTGCCAACATATATAAGATGTTTAGTTGAGAATCTTCGGGATAGCCGTGCAATGCAAACACCCACCAGGAAGGAGCAGCTCTCCAGGCCGATCATGATGTGGGTCAGCTCTGGGATCGGGGTGGGTCCAAGGCTCACATCCGACATGTCCTTCTCCATCTAACAGATTAAAGGAAGATGTTATTCACATACCTTCATGACTAACTGCAACAAAGCTCATATCAGTATCATAAAATGTTCCAGAAAAACGCATGCTGGCTTTCTTTCTCTGAAACACTGTGTAGTAACTGCTGTTTCACATTTCATATCATTTCTCAGTCGAGAAGTGGTTCCATTTAGTCAGAGATCAAATGAACTGCAGACCATCTTGCTAGCCTAAAAAAGATAATTTGAGGATGTGACTTTAAAAGTACGTTGATGGTTAAATGCATTAAAAACACTTCTATGGTTGTCCTTCGGGTTTAAGGTCACGAGGTCCAGATCTTTATTTATTTATCACCATTTTAAAACAGGAAAGCCTGTCAGATAAATGCTTTCAAGACCAGATTTGGGAATAAATCTGGTCGAAATTCAAAGAAAAAAGTGAATTCCTGCTCACACTTTTATCACATCTGCATTGACTTTTAGATTAACTATTACTAAATCATTCAGAGTTGATAACAGCCTGTGAGGGACTTACTGGGGGATTTGCCCCCCCGCACCACAGACGATGCATTATTTACATCAATTCTGGTAAAAAATGACTTGTAAACAATAAAACCATGAAATCACCTTGACGATGCCCCCAGTGTACTGTGCTACGGAGAGATCCACGTTGGCCCCTGAACTCGGCCCCCACACCGGTTTGGCGTCCAGCAGGTATTTCCGGGCACATTCCACCAGCTGCTCGTGCTCGATGCCGACTCCAGCCAGCACCATGCGCTCGGGGCAGTAGTAGTTACTCAGGTAGCTGTGAAGCACCTTCTTGTCAATCGTGTCCACGGTGTCTGCAGGACAGAAGCGAGGCAGCCCGACTGTGTTGCCTCGATATGCGGCCTGGAAATGAAAAATAGACAATAAATCCAAAGCTACAGTAGGATTACAACATGATATCTCTGACACGTTTCTGTTTCCAAGGTCTGGAATTATTTGTTTTCTTTCAGAGTTGATCTGTAATTTTGGAAAGCAGAAAATGACTATGATGTGGCTTTGGGGATTAGATAGTTTAAAAAGGTTTGAAATGATGCTGACATGATGGAGTCGTGGTGGAGTCACGCATTCTGGTGAGAACAGGTTGAGTAAAAAGGCTTCAAAAAGCAGCAGGATATTTGAACTGCAAACTTTTGAACTAACTGGTTTGAGTGATAGTTAGTGATATTTAGTCAACTAGAATTACCTTTGTCCTATTAAACATTTGTGTGAGATTCCCACACAAAGCGCTTCAATTCTTGAGCTAATAGCCCAACATGTGTTTTGGAAGATCCCAGTGACCTTGAACTTTGAACAAAAATATCTAATCAATTCATCATTGAGTCCAAGTGGAAATTTGTGTCAACTTTGACGAAATTTCCTCCATGCGATCCTCAAATATTGCTATATTGATATCCAGCTTGGGCTTCTGGTAACTTCTGGGGGGTAATATCACAATAACTAAATCGCTTTATTAATATTGATAACGGCCTTGACGCTTAAAGTCCATACACTCGTTTGTTCACTTTCACAGCGAGATAGTGTTGTAAGGTCTTAACAGAACATGTGACTCACAGCGTGGATCATCTCAGTGAGTAAAGGTTCAGGGTCCGGCCTCATGTTCAGATCTTCTAACTCAAAGCGTACCGCCATTCTGGTCATCTCGATCTCCTCATCTGCATGTAAACAAACATGTAGGGTCTCAGACAGGCTGTGGAGAGATTTGCCACAGTTTCTAGGGATTTGTCATTTTAAATAAGAGAGGACTTACCCAGCAAGCGAGGCTGCAGCACAGCGTCAGAGAGGAGACTGACCACCGTGTCCAAACCCTTCACTTCAGCAGACACTGCATATATGGTGGTATCCCTGCACAGCAAAAATGACACATAGAAAAGCTGCTAAACTTTCTCAAAACAGGATGTGGAAGGTAGTTCACAAACATTACATTTTATTAAACTGAGAAAAGGTTTCACATGAGAGCCTAAATACCTTGATGTTTGGCAGTCGCATATTCCTCCGTGTTTTTCCAATGTGAGAAGAATTTCATCTTTACTCCCATACTGAGCTGTGGACTGAAAGAAAAAAAAAATCACTTCACGTGGCCCTCCCCCCTTACAATTAAATATGTGTTCTTTACAGTGTTGTACTTACAGAAAAGGCGAGTTTTTCTACAAAGTGTGCTATCCCACTCGGGTACTTTGCTTCATGTCTGGATCCAGAATTTACTAAAACTAAAAATAGGAGAGAAAACTAAAATGTTATTTACTTCAACAAGATCTCTAAGTAGATTATGATATTGAAGCTATCACTGCTGCAGCTTACTCCCAACTGTGCAGAATTGACCAAACTTGTTTTGGGAAGCGACTTTAAGGCCATTCTCTAGCACTGTGATCCTGGTCTCGTACGTTTCCTGACCATCCACAGATGCAAACACAGGCTTCGGTATCCCGGGCAGCGGTGCAGAGAGCGAGATGTTTGGGTATCGGCTGCCACTGCTGTACTTTCTGTAAGCTGCGATCCCATACCTTTGAAAAAAGACAATACAAGGTTTCTCATTTATTCTCCAAAAATGTGGCCCCCCACTTATTTAATTAGCTTATCCCTCTGATGTGTCATCCATATGTACTTTGTAGTAATGTTTTTGATATTCTATCGATTCACTAATGTCAAACTAAATTCAGTTTCCATTTTATTAGGTACACTTTTAAAAGTACTATTACAACTGAATGGTTATTTTGAACAAGCTGTTGAATTGGGTTGCGTTATATCAAGGGTGTTAACTATTTAGTATGCACCAATAGGTATAAATGTGGTGAAAAGATGATTAGACCCACCTGTTTGTAGTATAGTTAGGCTCTAAACATAGTGGTACCTAATTATAACAACCTTCCAAAAAGGCAGGATTTTGTGTCATTTCATCTAACATACCATGATGATTAATTAAGATGTGTTGGTATTAATATTAATAATGCAAACATAGGTTTTACGTATCAACATTGTATAAAACAGTACATTATAGGTATCGGGTATGACATTTAGCATGTTGTAAGAGGTGTGAGGTAGTAACCAAGTACAACATAATATATAATGCAACACTATAACATGGGATAGAACTGCAGTTATGATATTTCAATTATAAATCACTGTGCCGACAATGTTTTCACAAACATTTGACGTCTTGTTTGGAGTAAAAAATACCCAGAATGGCTTAGTTATAATAATAAATGACAACGAAAAACATGGACTTATTCATTTGCTGTAAATTAAAGTGTAATACTTTGATAAGTATGTTTTACTAGTTCTGTTTGAAGGATAACTGAACCGATTATCGATTATCAAAACAGTTGCAAATTATTTCCGTCCATCGACTAGTAGATTAAACTCTACAATAGGATCAAACCCCAAAATCTACTGCTTATTTAACAGATAATTACTATAGTTTAGCTTGCACTTTAAACACTTTTATTCAAATATTTAACTCTATATCTCATACATTATTGTTAGTCTTACAAACTAAAAAAGAACAACACAATGACACATTCTTTATCTCTACTGCTTTACTCCTAAATATTGGTGGTTTACATTATGATGTGACATTAGCATCCTGACGGCTGACAGCTGGACTACAGCTTGTTTGCTGGCTAACAGTTAGCATCGTGCTAATCTTGGGGGTTCAGGACGTAGAAACGCTATGACGCTGCACATGACACGGCAGGTACTGCATGTAGCGCTAATGTGGTTTATCTGCGTTCAAGACATGTCTGGCAGAGCATTGCTTTTAAACGTGTTCCTACCTTTGAACACGACTCCAGCCTCTACACCTCGACATGTGAGTCGCCATCTTGGATCCTCTGTGACCAGAAGGTAACCCGGATGATGATGAAAGTTTACTTCCGCTGGGGACACTCCTACAAATCCAACAAACTGTAAACATACCTCTATGAAACAAGTAACCCATCAAAGTTGTTTAAAAAACGACTCAATTTATTTGGATATACCTTTGACGTATTTGTTTTATTAAACCAACACTGCTTTTGATTAATCTTGAGGTTCAAACGAGTGGAAGATGGTGTTTTGACTATAATTGTATTTTTGTTTTTATTTCGAGATTATTCCTCAATATTGGTCCATAACGTTTAAATTACCCGGTTTATCCTGGTTGCTCTTTTTCTCAAGGACAAATCTAATGATAAATGACTCCTTAGTCGAAAAACATGTCTCTGTTAACCTTATCTTAACATTTATTGTTTTGTCTACACCTTTTTTGTGCTGCAGTCTCCACCACACTTACAATTCAACAATTTTGCACTTTAAAGAAAATCCCCTCCATTTCAGTGTAAACTGATGACACCATGCCGAAACGAAGCACACAAAATACACAAATAAAACAAATAATTAAGTTATGGAGTAAGCTCTTCATGTTTAAAAGATACTCTCGGAAAGGGACCGTTGTGCTTTTTATCCTCTTTTTATTTGCATCTCGACCGGGTGACGACACTACCTGTTGACGCAGCAACCACTGTAAGTTATATTCTTGTTTAATTAGACTTCTCTGTTTCATTTATTCTACTCTGTATAATTGTTCTGCAGTTATTGTAGCTAAAACGGCACTTTTGAGAGATTTTAAATCTCAGATCTGCTCAAGTGTTCCTGTAACACAGGTCTCAGTCGGGCACTCAAGCTTGCATTACAATATAGGCAGGGCCACTCTGCTGTCGCCCATCAGCTGTAGAGAGTTAACTAATTAGAGGGCGTGGCCCCACAGCTGTGAGAACTCAGCAATCAGGCTCCATTTTAGGTAGCTATTTCCTGGAGCGTCAGACATTGGAGTCCTGCTGGAGTAAGACTGACAAAGACATTGGAGTTCTGCTGGAGTCACGAGGGTGGCAAAGAGGAGGCAAATCCTACTTTGATTGAGCTAAGTATCGCTGGTGTTTTATTTCATTTTGTTTAGCCCCTCATGCTATAATCATGTGTATTTTCTCCATTCCTGTTCATGTGTCCTCTCGCAATTATCACTGGCCCTGTGTATCTCGTAATCGATATAACCGGCCTGCTCTCGTCTATCCCACATGCTCCACTGAGATCCAACATCTAGTTTCAGGTGGCCTGTGGAACTGCCAGTCAGCTGTTCCTAAGGCTGACTTCATCTCTGGCTAGCCTCCCTGCAGTCCCTGGATTTCCTTGCTCTCACTGAGGCCTGGATTACTCCATCCAACACATCCACCCCAGCAGCTCTCTCCACAGCATATTCCTTCTCCCATACACCCAGACCCACTGGCAGAGGAGGTGGCACTGGTCTCCTGCTCTCTCCCAAATGGAGCTTTTCCCTCTTCAAGCTAACTAACTTCACTCCTTCCACCTTTGAATTCCATGCCGTCACAGTAACCCATCCTATACAATTAACCATTGTTGTTCTCTACCGTCCGCCAGGCGCCTTGGGGGACTTCTTGGAGGAATTAGATCATCTCCTCTCACACATCCCTGAAACTGGCCCTCCTGCTGTACTTCTCGGAGACTTCAACATCCAGACAGGGAAGATAGACGAACTAACATCTCTGTTAAGCGCCTTTGCTTTCTCACTGTCTCCATCCCCACCAACTCATAAAGCTGGCAATGTCCTTGATCTCATATTCTCAAGGACCTGCACTACTTCTAACCTCTCTGTAAACCCGCTCCACACATCCGATCACTTCTTCATTTCATTCTCTCTACCCCTTTCCAAACATAACAAACTAATCTCTTCTCATCCTGCACCTGTCTGCCGTAACCTTCGTTCCCTCTCCCCCTCTACCTTTGCCTCATCGGTGCTCTCAGCCCTCCCTTCCTCTGACTCGTTCCAACTCCTGCCTCCAAACTCTGCTGCAGAAACTCTCCTCTCTACTCTCTCATCCTCTCTGGACTCTCTCTGTCCTCTCACATCTCGGCAGGCTCGTCAGTCCCCTCCTGCTCCCTGGCTAAATGACGCACTGCGTGCTAATAGAACCGTCCTTCGGGCAGCAGGGCGGAAACGGTGGAAATCCAAACACCATGACGACTTCCTAACCTATCAGGCTCTCCTCTCCTCTTTCTCTGCTTCGATCTCTCAGGCAAAAAGCACTTTCTTTCAAGATAAGATCCAATCTTCCTATTCCAATCCCAAAAAAACTATTTTCCATCTTCTCCACCCTCTTGGACCCTCCCAAAGCCCCTCCCCCCTCCTCACTTCTGTCAAGCGACTTTGTTGTTTGAAAAAAGGTTGATGATATTCGCTCTTCTTTTTCTGACTCACCTTTACTCACCGCTGGGTCACCAGACCCTCCTTTCACCCACACACTAACCTCCTTTTCCCCTCTCTCTCCAAGTGAGGTTCTTACCCTCATTACCTCTGCCCGCCCTACCACCTGTCCTCTGGACCCTATCCCTTCAAACCTCCTTCAGACTATCGCTCCTGATATTCTACCGTTTCTCACCCATTTCATCAACACTTCTCTAACTTCTGGTCACTTTCCAAACAGTCTCAAGGAGGCAAGAGTAAACCCTCTCCTAAAGAAACCCACTCTCAACCCGTCTGATGTTATAAACTACAGGCCTGTCTCTCTCCTCCCGTTCCTGTCTAAAACACTTGAACGCGCTGTCTTTAAACAACTCTCCTGTTATCTCCATCAGAACAACCTTCTGGATCCGCACCAGTCTGGTTTCAAGGCAGGTCACTCCACAGAAACTGCTCTCATTGCTGTCACTGAGGAACTGCACACTGCCAAAGCAGCATCCCTCTCCTCTGTCATCATCCTGTTGGACCTGTCAGCTGCATTCGACACGGTGAACCATCAGATCCTCCTTCACACTCTCCAAGAACTTGGAGTTTCAGGCTCTGCACTTTCCCTCCTCGCCTCATACCTCAAAGACCGTACCTACAGGGTAACTTGGAGAGGGTCCGAGTCCGACCCTTGTCAATTAACTACAGGGGTCCCTCAGGGCTCTGTTCTTGGTCCCCTCCTCTTCTCCCTGTACACAAACTCGCTCGGATCAGTCATTAGCCCACATGGTTTTTCATACCACTGCTACGCTGACACCCAATTAATTCTGTCCTTTCCCCGCTCAGAGACCCAGGTCGTCGCACGCATCTCTGCTTGTCTAGCTGACATCTCTCAGTGGATGACTGCTCATCACCTCAAGCTCAACCTTGACAAGACTGAACTGCTTTTCCTTCCAGGAAAAGATTGTCCCACTCTTGACCTGACAATCAACATCGGCACATCTGTTGTTTCCCCGACTCAGACTGCAAGGAATTTGGGTGTGATCCTAGATAACAACCTGTCCTTCACTGCAAACATCGCTGCTACAACCCGTTGCTGCAGATATACGCTGTACAATATCAGGAAGATTCGTCCCCAGCTGACCCAGAGAGCCACGCAGGTTCTGATCCAGGCTCTCGTCACCTCACGCCTAGACTACTGCAACTCCCTCCTGGCTGGTCTACCTGCATGTGCCATCCGACCTCTGCAGCTCATCCAGAATGCAGCGGCTCGTCTGGTCTTCAATCTTCCAAAATGTTCCCACACCACTCCGCTCCTCCGCTCCCTTCACTGGCTCCCGTTAACTGCTAGAATCCACTTCAAGACACTGGTAATTGCATGCCATGCTGCGAATGGATCTGGCCCTTCCTACATCCAGGACATGGTTAAACTGTACACCCCAGCGCGTGCACTACGCTCTGCATCAGCCAAACGACTCGCTGCACCCTCGCTGCAAGGGGGACCCAAGTTCCCATCAGCAAAAACACGTGGGTTTGCTATCCTGGCTCCAAAATGGTGGAATGAGCTCCCCATTGACATCAGGACAGCAGAAAGCCTGCACATCTTCCGGCGCAGACTGAAAACTCATCTCTTTCGACTCCACTTCGAGCGATAGAATTACTAACAAAGCACTTGTATACTAATAAAGGACTGGCTTATCTATAGCCAGTTGAGTAGCACTTGAAATGTTTGGCTCTATGATACCTGATGTACTTATATGATTCTGTTTTCTTCAAGGTTGTGTCTTCCTGGTCGAATGTACTTATTGTAAGTCGCTTTGGATAAAAGCGTCAGCTAAATGTAATTTTGTTTTGTGCCATTAATGATTGGCTTGTGTCTGGAGCAAAGTGTGCTCACTGAAAGCTGCTTACAGGACGAAGATTTATAAACCCTAAATCAACACTATCTTTGTAGCAAATGTCTTACAACAGTAAACCAGAGAATGACAAGGTCATCCGTGGTCAGAGAACATTCATCCCTTAAGGCCTGAGAAAATCTATATCAAAGATAATAATTACTATATATCAATTGTCAATGGGTTTAACTTCAAAGAAAACCCTGTTAATAACTACATTTAACTCTACTATCATACAGATTATTTTGGAGAAATTTGATGCTACATCTCCATTGGTGGATTTATGTGTTTGATGTTGTCCTGAATCCAACATTGTTACATTTCGCCTGCTGCATCAGTCTTTGTCCGCTTAATTAAAATGACCCTCCCTGCATAGATTATAAATCGGTGCATTTGTACTTTAATTTCCATTTGATTATGCTGAATGGATTGTCAATTTACATTTGCAAGGACTTCATCTGGCACTAGTTTATGCCTACATGTGGCAGGACTACAGTGTTTTATCTGCAGCCATGTTTGTGTGTAAGTTAGACCGTCATTTGTTTTTATACTCTTCTCTGCTTTTAACCCAAAGAACTCGCATTATTTGATCAATGACTAAACGACTGCATGTTTAATCATAAAACAATTGTGACTTTAATTTTAACCCAATGATAGTGCTAGGTGAAAATTCAGATCATCACCAAAATCAATATTATTCATCCTCCAGTGAGAATGTAATGTCTGAAGCCAACACATGTGTCTGTTAAACTGAAAAAGTAAAACTCCCTCAGCTCATGAATATAGTTTGATACCATCCGAACTTAAAAGCATGCTGGAATTAATTTGTTAGCAGCTGTACATTTTGTTGGAAGCAGCCTTTCAGATACAAGTACATAACTTAACCTATACAGAAAATAATGTTGTTGAGTTTTCTTTTACAATGTTCCTGTATCATTGTGTTGTTTTTTCATGGTTTGGTCGTGACTCCTTAGTTTAAATTAGTGTAAATCCTGATTTATGTTAGACAAAAGTGTTGGCACTCTTTGGAAACCATGAAGGGAAAGCTATTTCCTGTTTCAAGCCATGTCAGGTTTTTTTGTTGAAGTTCTTGATTGGCCACATGGGAACGCAGTAGCGTTGACAGGATGAACTTGATCTTCAGCTTGATACAAAATCCCTGCAGCCATCTTCCAAAATCTTGTGGAAAAAGCAGTTTACAGTAATAACTTTTTTTAAATGAGATGTTTAACAAATAAATGTGTGATTTCCATTCCCCATACCCTTTCGACCATGAAGTGTGCATGCTAAGCTGCAGACACATATTATTTGTAGAAACAAATACAATTGCAACACAACTATCAACTAATAACATGCTTATGTAAACACGCAATCAGTGGTCTTTTGGCTTTACATTTTATTACAGTATATTGTTTTGCGAGGAGAGTGTATTTTATACATTTTTATTTGCTGCCTAAATGATGAGTGTACAGTTAAGGCTTTCAAGCTTCATTACAGCTGTTTGCTTTGAAAGCAGGACGCACATTGTGTTTGTGTGAGCGTGTGTTTTTGTTTGTGTATGAAGAAGGGGTGGAGGTTGTCTAGCTGGCACATGCGTGCAGCTGTTGTCCTCTCCCAGCTGGAAGCTCTGTAAATGCAGAACAGAAGTTGTGCACAGACGTCAGACGGACAGAGACGAATGGGCTGAATGCAAAGCAACGCTCGAGCAATCCTTGGACACGTGCAAAGTAAGTATCGTTACTCTCACCTGTATTTCAATGGAATTGATAATAATGTGTTGTAAAATCTTGTTAAAACAGCATCAAATGTTTATTTAATAAATTGTTACATTAATTTAAAGATAAAGCAAATGGAAAAAAGTGTCCTTTTAAAATTTGTATTATAAAAGGAGCATACGAGTCAGTGTGTCGGCTAAAGACATTGTAATGATATGCTAAACAGTGTAAATGATCTGCGGTGTCAGACAAATACACACCCACAGGCTCTCAGCATTATGTGAGTATAACCAGCCACAAGAAATTCATCAATGTGTTTAGTTCAACAGTGACTAATGTTCTAATGTGTGAAATCAAGGGGTTTTTGTTTTTTCATTGGGTCAAGCATCACTCTAGCAATAGGGCTTTTTTGGGAATAGGGCTAATTAATTACTTTTAATGAATTTTTCGGAAACACATTTCCTCATCTTTTTAATTATTTGTTCCTCTAAAAGCATACCATATAATATATATACCATAAACATCAACAGGGCTAATGTGATGCTATTGTGGTTATGATACAAATACGTGCTGTAGATGACATTGTCTAAGGACAAATTACATTGCGGATGTAAGTAATTTATTTGTTATTTAAAGAAACAAAATGTAACATCTAACAAATATCTATATTTAAGCTCGTAAGGCTACATTTAAGTTACATTACGACAACCAGATTTCCACTCCAAGTGAGTTTCAGAAATTAGGGGAAAAACGAACCTTGAACCTATGAATGCAATTATTTAGTTGCACTGGACTGGAGATTTAGCTCCATCTTTTTTTAGGTATTTTAGTTTATGCCCAACTCATATGTGCACAATTGTAGAACCCATATTTGTTTTTTCTTCTTCTGATTTCTTTCTCCAAAATGTGATTAAAAGTGTACTTTTTATGCTAAAAAAATCAGCTAAACCTGTTAAACTGATGCATTTGAAAGCACACCAAATCCATTTTCCTTTATCTTTACACAATCTGTTTTGACCCCTTAATCATAAATGATCCACTTGATATAAAAAATTGTGTATATTTACCTTTAATTTTCCCTAATATTGTCTTACAAATTCAGCATTGCCTGATCAAAATGTATGGCATGTTCAAACAATGAAGGATCAGGCCTTACATGGCATTATTGAGGATCATGAAAGCCTATGTGATCAGACGGGTAGCTCTCCTTGCAGAGGGCCAATAACTGATCTTCATAGTACAAAGCTCCGCAGCCCCTTTTCATGTCACTTTCATTGAGTGGAGGGCCACAGTGCGAGCTCTATAAAGTGGCTGGGACAATTCAAGGGACTAAAGAGGACAAAGCTGAGCTTGCTGCGGTGCAACAGACTCACAGCCAAAATAGGAATTAAGCCAAAGGGAAAAAGAGGGAGGGGGATTTAAGAACTAGAGAGACAGAGAGAGAGACATTTTAAATACATCTGTTGAATTCATTTGCTAGAAGATGATCAAAAGTGAATCTATGCAAACAGCATCTTCAGAGGTGTTGAAGGGCAGCTTTTGTGTAGGAAGTGGTAGTAGTGCAGTGAAAAATGTGAGATGTCATATTAATGAAGAATATATCCATCCTATATTCCTATAACGCTGCTGACTTAAAATCGCTGGGTTGAAACTGTTGGATTATCTCCCCCACACTCAAATATGTTATGGTGGCTTCGTCTCATGCTATTTTTAAATGTACATGACACTGTTTTTCACTTTTTTTAATAAGTATAATAATAAGTGTCCTTTAGCATTTTACACTATGCATAAATAACAATGTATTTCTAAAACTATTAGCTTTTTCTGTCTAATTAAAATAACCTTTGGGGTAGATATTTAGCAATACCTGATTAACGCTAGACACAGAGTTGTTACATAGCAGCCAGTCTACATCAAAGTCCATGACAGCAGAGTTTCAACAGAGTTCAAATGTAACACATCTACAATACGCCTCAGCTGACACCATGGATGAAGCTGTGTGGAGGTTTCCTCATGCCTCTCCGAGAGATCTGCAGTAGGATGCAGATCTGTGTCTCCATCTGGACGCTCCCACAGATGACTTCCCACCTCTCCTTACTCATCCTGTCCAGCTTTGCTGTCTCATCTGAACTGGGTGAGTCTTTGTCCTTTTTTATTTTAAGACAGTCCAACATCACACATTTATTCATGCTCATATATTAACATTATTATTTATCCTGTGTGTTCCAGGTTTGGAGGATGTTTTCTTCAGTCCGCAGGTCCAGACGGTCAGAGAAGGAGAGGGAGTTTTCTTCCAGTGTGTGGCAGGAGAAAGTTCTCCTCCTGCCAGCATCACCTGGCTCAAAGACGGGGCATTAGTCACAAAAGGGAGACACATTCAGGTGAGCACTGATTTGAAGAGCACCGAATAACACTTATCTGTAGTTTTATTGAAAATTCTGACCCAAATGTATCATAACTGTACATGTTTAGGGGGAATATGGAGGTGGTAATCAGAAGAAGACCTCAGGCACTCTGCATATTTTCAACGTCACATTAGAGGATGAAGGGCTATACATTTGTGTAACGCACAATCCTTTACTGAACATCAGCAAGAAGAGCAAGCCGGCTCAACTAACTGTGCAGGGTGAGTCCTTTATATTTACATGTTTTAGTTTTTATACACATGTTCTATTAAATATCTCTTAAAACTATTAGGAAGCCTGACAAATGATCTGTTCCCAATTTAAAGATTTGTATTCTATTTTTTAAAAAGTATTTCATACAATCATTCAACCTTTATTTACTTGAGAAAGATCAAGAAGGGTGACCTTCATTTGCAATGCCATAATGGCAATTACAAAAACAA
Source organism: Harpagifer antarcticus (assembly GCA_902827135.1). Lineage (NCBI taxonomy): Eukaryota > Metazoa > Chordata > Actinopteri > Perciformes > Harpagiferidae > Harpagifer > Harpagifer antarcticus. The sequence continues at coordinate 5,209,996 of CADEHL010001172.1, forward strand.
AGACAAAAGGTTTAAGATACATTTTTTGTCCAAATAGTAGTCTGCAAGTAAACCAATTTCACGGAGGTGCTGTATTCTGTTACAGGAGTAAGGTGTACGAAATGAAAAGTATTTTTTTCCGTGTTCAAGCTCGTGAAACATGAAGTAAGAGTGTGTCTGGTGTTGACGGAGCAATTCTGAACAGTTATACGGTATTCTTCCATATGAGTGTCACATCTCTCTTCGACAGAAGACCATCCAACTCTATCACATAAAATACAATGATGCTTACAAAAGAGATCACTGGTAATACATCTCATGACAGGGTGATTGACTGAGTCTCGATGTTTAAAGATGGACAGGTTGTGTGCCTAACAACCTTTTTCCTACAAACCAAACTATGGGCAGCATTTTCACACCTGGTGCTACATTAAATGAGATATTTGAATATATTATGTTATCTCAAAGGATTGTAACTCTACCTTGCAGGGGTCCCTAGAAGGCTGCAGTTCATCCACGGTCCAGACAGCATCACCGTTGTTATGGGAACAGAGGTCTCCATGCACTGCGCTGTCCGCGGCTTCCCTGTTCCCATGGTGCACTGGTTCAAAGACGGCTGCCTCCTGTCCAACTGCTCGTCCTCGTTCAGCCTGCAGAACAATGGACAGCTGCTCACATTCAGGTCCAGCACTGCACGGGACGAGAGGAATATTCATTTTTTATTGTGAAATTGTAATGATGAGAAAAGAACCATGCACTATAAAAATGTAGCATTGAGTTTTGCTTATGAATATGTTTAATATAAAACCTCTAATTTGAAGCAAGTTTTCATCCACACTGTGTGGAGCTTTTGTACTGCTGACTGAATTTATTTCTGTGTTGTGTGCAGTAACGTGACCCGGGAGCACGAGGGCTCGTATCACTGTGAAGTGTCAAACCACAAAGAGACCATCAAGTCGCAGCCTGCCTTCCTGCTGACCGCCGGTACTGTGCACCACATCTGTAGTAAACTGTTTCATTTTTAAATCACTATTTTTATTACGAGTGAATAATATTCACTGCTCGAACGTGAACTGCTGTGTCAAGTCAAATAACATTGTGGCTGATTTAACTTCTAAATCTAAAACTACACTTAATTGTTCATCTGTTATCTGAGAATTAACATAATGTAAACATTTCCTGTATTAGCCTTGGCTTTTGTGTAATAGCCAAGTAGAAAAAGAACACACATCTGAAACAATAAAAACACTACATGGTTAAACGGTTTTACAGAAATATAAAAGTATCTATTATAGTATAATATATTCCATGTTTTTTTCCACTGTTTACTGATTGTTTTACCTATTTTACAATATGGCTCTTAGACTCTTTTGTACAGTTATATCAAACAACAACTACTCACGAAACATGACTCTTGATGCCTTAGTTGTAACGGCGAAACAGGGATTAGTACATACTCGGCAGGATTGAAACACTCATTTCTAAGTGACACACATGTTGTGTTTCTAGATATGGAATGGAGTTTCGTCCAGCAGCCTGTAAACCAGACGGTGAAGAGGGGAGAAAATGTTACAGTCACCTGCAGACCCCCATACAGCCGACCAGCAGCACAGGTGGCCTGGTTCAAAAACAGCAAGCTTCTCTCTCCCAAAGGCCATCAGACCATGCTGCCCAGTGGAGACCTCTTCTTCTACAGGTAGGTGTGTGTGTGTGTGTGTGTGTGTGTGTGTTGACTTTAATTAAATGTATTAAGTCAACAAATTTCACATAACCGTATTAGGCTCGTTGAAAGCAATAATATTATGTTTAAATTCAAATATGATTGCTTCAACTAACCTAATACAGTGACATTTGTTGACATAATACATTTAATTAAAGTCATAGTTTACGTGTTTTCAGTGCGTGCAGTTTATGTCTGTACATTGGTGTGCTGTAACATAACCGTATGCTCATATTATAACTAAATGTCAGGCTTGAAACGTTTCTAAAAGTGTATGTCTTGATTTTTTCTCTGTAGTGTCCAGGAGGATGACAGTGGGAGCTACTTCTGCAGAGCCTCCAACATCCACCTTCAAAGATTTCTCACCTCCAGAAGAGCGACCCTGTCTGTGCTGGGTGGGTAATTTCAAAAAAGCCCCCAAACTGTGCATCTGGAAGCTGAACTTGTTGTGTGTGTAATAACAATCATTCTTTTCTGTTCCTGGCAGCCCCTCCATCAGTGAAACTGCGCCCCCAGGTGTTGACGGTGCCTGTGGGGGCTCGCGTGGTGCTGGAGTGTGAGGTGTCCGGTCATCCTCCACCCTCCATCAGCTGGGTGAAGAGAGGCCACTCCAAGCAGACTGGAGGGAAAATCGTTTTTGGGTACGTCAATGTGTTTTTGTTGAAAAGCAAAAAATGGTTCATAATATTTTCGGTATTTTATAATTTGAGGATGAAGAACTCAGATGTTCATCTTTTTGTGTTGCAAGCTTTAACATTGTTTTTTTTTGCTGTGGTACAATTGATTTGAAGTGCTTGGGTTTGATCAGCAACCATTTAGAAATATAGGTGATTGAAGGTACAGTATAAAGTACTTTAAATTACATATACTTAAAGGGATACTTCACCCGCAAATGTACTATTTGTACATCAATCACCCATTGTTACCTTTGATTATTGAGGAAACTGTGTTATTCTTTCATACCATCATTAACAAAGAATCCAAATACTTAGAAAAGTCTAAATGAAGTGAAATAAATGACTATTGACATATTTCTCATACAGATTGAGAAATGCCACACTGTACATCAATTCAGCGCGGAGCTACGATGAAGGAGCGTATGTGTGCGAGGCCTCCAACACTCTGGGCCACAGCCGCAACACAGCAATGCTGAAAGTGGCTGGTAATCTTAACATAAACTGAAATGCAATGTATTGTGTTGACTACTCCTCAAAATCAATAGCTGAAGTCCAGGTCAAGTCACTCAGGACCATGTCAAAACTTGCTTTTTTTGCATAAATGTTCCAAAATGTCCTAAAACTCTTGAGGTAGGATTGAAAAAAAGACTTGAATACAGACTCCAATAAAGTTATCACTTTAAATCTTGTAGTCAATTTGGTAAATTCAAAGTTGTATGCACAATTCACAGTATAGAGCCTATTGCTACTGAGTAAAGTCTGTTTTTTTCTCTCTAATTGTATTAGAGGAATACCTGTTAAAGATACTTTTAGGGGGTCAAATACATTACATTTCTCAACATTATATTATATTCACAATACTCTTAAGAAAAATATTTGATTTTGCTTCATGTGTAAAAAAGTGTATTGTATTACATTTTCTCATCCCAGTGAGTCCTATCATAGTGACCTTCGTAGATCGGGTGAGCTGCAGGATCGGGGGGGCAGTAGACCTGCCCTGCATGGCTGTTGGGCTTCAGCCCATCAAATACAGCTGGACCCAGGGCAGAGCAGAGACATATTCAGCCATCAGCCCCACTGAGGACAGACAGATGGATGGTGAGTGCCATTATTTCCATCATGTCACAGTTCTGTCTAGGTTTGGGTGTTTTCACTGTTCTCTGTCATGTTTTCCTCCTGTCGTTAGTGTCCCTGTGTTTTCTCCTCCCTCCTCACCTGTGTCTCGTTAGCCGATTGTGTTCACCTGTGTCTTGTAATTATCCCTCCCTGTATTTAGTCTTGTCTCGTGCTGTGTTCAGTGTCGGTGCTTCTTTTGTTGGTGACGGAATTCACCGGTGAGTGTTCTGTTTTTGTCTGTATTCATTCCATTAGCCTTGAAATAAAGGTTTATCAGAGTTATCTGCGCTTGGGTCCTGCTTCCTTCACTCAACCGTGACAGAAAGCACCGACCAGAGATGGACCCAGCAGATGACCCATTTGAGGTGGAATTACAGCATTTTTCCTTTGCTTTGGCTGGCTGCTATGATTGGTGGAGGGGAGCGTCCAGTGTTCGGCAGAAGGAGGCCGCTCTGGTAGAGGCGCACCGGTTGGCTATGGAGAAACCGGACTTGGTGAAGTTCTTACCTGACTGGATGTTGAACTTCATCTGGGTGTGTGATTTCCAGCCGGCGGACTATAAACGTCTCGGTGTGTTCCGTCTGGAGTCAACCAGTTATTCCGCCCCAGTTCCTGCTCCTGTCCAAGAGGCGTTTTCTGGAACTCGGCTGGCTTTTGGAGGTCCACGGAGCCTTCAGGCGGCTTCTAGGAGAAGGAGTCGCAAGTCCAGGCTAGCAATCCGAGCCCCAAGAGTCATGGTTCCGGCTACAGAACCGGCCCACACAGCCATGGTTCCAGCCCCAGTTCTGGCCCCAGCAGCCATCATTCCGGCCCCAGTTCTGGCCCCAGCAGCCATCATTCCGGCCCCAGTTCTGGCCCCAGCAGCCATGGTTCCAGACCTAGTTCTGGCCCCAGCAGCCATGGTTCCAGCCTTAGCTCTGGCCCCAGCTGTCCTAGTCCCTTCTCTAGTCCCTTCTCCAGTCCCACCTCTAGTCACTTCTCAAGTCCCTACTCAAGTCCTTTCTCAAGTCCCTCCTCGAGTCACTTCTCTAGTCCCTTCCCTCATCCCATCTCAAGTTCCCTCTCGAGTCCCCTTTCTAGATCCCTCTCAAGTCTCCTCTCAAGTCATCTCTCGAGTCTCCTCTCGAGTTCCCTCTCGAGTCCCCTCTCCAGTCACCTCTCGAGTTCCTTCTCGAGTCCCCTCTCGAGCCCTCTCTCGAGTCCCCGCTCAAGCCCCTACTCATGTGCCGTTGGAGGTCCCGCAGACTAGTCTTCTGCCGGGGGTCCTGCCAACCCCATGTCCCGTCCCGTTGGAGGTCCCGCAGACTAGTCTTCTGCCGGGGGTCCTGCCAACCCCATGTCCCGTCCCGTTGGAGGTCCCGCAGACTAGTCTTCTGCCGGGGGTCCTGCCAACCCCATGTCCTGTACCGTTGGAGGTTCCGCTGGGGGTCCTGCCAAACCCTATGTCCTGTCCCGTTGGAGGCCCCGCCGACTACTCTCCTGCCGGGGGTCCTGCCAACCCTGTGTCCTGTCCCGTTGGAGGCCCCGCCGACTACTCTCCTGCCGGGGGTCCTGCCAACCCCATGTCCTGTCCCGTTGGAGGCCCCGCCGACTACTCTCCTGCCGGGGGTCCTGCCAACCCCATGTCCTGTCCCGTTGGAGGTCCCGCCGACTACTCTCCTGCCGGGGGTCCTGCCAACCCTATGTCCTGTTCCGTTGGAGGCCCCGCCGACTACTCTCCTGCCGGGGGTCCTGCCAACCCTGTGTCCTGTCCCGTTGGAGGCCCCGCCGACTACTCTCCTGCCGGGGGTCCTGCCAACCCTATGTCCTGTCCCGTTGGAGGCCCCGCCGACTACTCTCCTGCCGGGGGTCCTGCCAACCCCATGTCCTGTCCCGTTGGAGGCCCCGCCGACTACTCTCCTGCCGGGGGTCCTGCCAACCCCATGTCTTGTCCCGTGGAGGTCCCGCCGACTACTCTCCTGCCGGGGGTCCTGCCAACCCTATGTCCTGTTCCGTTGGAGGTCCCGCCGGTCTACTCACCTGCCGGGGGTACTGCCAACCCTGTGTCCTGTGCCGTTGGAGGTCCCGCCGTCTACTCACCTGCCGGGGGGTACTGCCAACCCTTTGTCCTGTCTCGTCGGAGGTCCCGCCAACCGCTCTCCTGCTGGGGGTCCTGCCAACTCCTGGTCCTCTTCCGTGGGGGATCCTGCCGAAGCCTGTCCCGCCGGCTCCGGTTCCTGTCCGGCCGACACCGGGTCCTGCCCGGCCTCCGGAGCTGTCTGGTCTTCGCCCTCGATCCCGACCCTCTGTGAGCAGCGGTCTTCGTCCGCGGGCCCGGCCTCCTGACTCTTCCTGCCGCTGCCCTCGTCCTCGGGCCCGGCCCCCTGACTCTTCCTGCCGCTGTCTTCGTCCGCGGGCCCGGCCTCCTGACTCTTCCTGCCGCTGCCCTCGTCCTCGGGCCCGGCCCCCTGACTCTTCCTGCCGCTGCCCTCGTCCTCGAGCCCGGCCCCCTGACTCTTCCTGCCGCTGCCCTCGTCCTCGAGCCCGGCCCCCTGACTCTTCCTGCCACTGCCTTCGCCCTCATGCTCGGCCCCCTGAGTTCGCCCGCTGTGGCCTTCGCCCCACCATGGACTCTGCCTTGCCCCCAGGCCGTCCGCCCGAGTCCCCCTTCTCGGCTTCTGCCGTGCTCCCGGGCCGTCCGCCCGAGATCCCTTCCTGGTCCCCTACTGGGCTCCTGGGCGGTCAGCTTAGTCCCGTCCTCCGGACCCCCTCCACCCACCCTGCTGACTTTATTGGATTTTTGTTTTGGGGTGTAGGGACGTCTAGAATCCGTCCCTTGAGGGGGGGGTTCTGTCACAGTTCTGTCTAGGTTTGGGTGTTTTCACTGTTCTCTGTCATGTTTTCCTCCTGTCGTTAGTGTCCCTGTGTTTTCTCCTCCCTCCTCACCTGTGTCTCGTTAGCCGATTGTGTTCACCTGTGTCTTGTAATTATCCCTCCCTGTATTTAGTCTTGTCTCGTGCTGTGTTCAGTGTCGGTGCTTCTTTTGTTGGTGACGGAATTCACCGGTGAGTGTTCTGTTTTTGTCTGTATTCATTCCATTAGCCTTGAAATAAAGGTTTATCAGAGTTATCTGCGCTTGGGTCCTGCTTCCTTCACTCAACCGTGACACATCAGGTCTTTCAGCTTTTTCGGAAGCAAACATCCTTGGAATAATCTCATATTTCTTAAATGGATTTGACTTTGTTTGAGCTCTCTGTGATTCATTTTACTTTATATCTTGTGGTCCAAGCAGAAGATGGAACTCTGCATATTTCAAATGTGCAGTATTCTGACGTCGGGGAATATTTCTGTACTGCTGAGAACCGAGCCGGACGACATCAGAGACGCAGCATCCTCGCTGTCACAGGTGTGTCAACAGAATGTCACTGTTTCTTCTTCAATTGCAGTGTGAAAATACCTCATACAACTAAAAACACAACTTAGATATTATAACTTTGAAGTACTTACTCTCTATATAGTTATACGACAATGTTTCTTTCTTACTTTGTCATTTTAAAGTACTAAAGTACCTTTAGTTGTCAAGGCATTGGATATGAATTTCTTTTTTTATTGGAAGAAACAGGGCATATGAAATACTTAATTCTCCATGCTGTCTTTAATGCTGTCCTCTGTCTTAGCTGAACATCGTCCAGCTGATAGAGGCAAACAGACAAGACTGGTTTTGTCTGCTGTGAGTAACCAGGAAATGTGTGTGACACTGTTTGGCTCCAAAATGAATGTGAGAACTCTATGTCCAGTTTTCATTCGTGGCAACTATGACATTTTCTTAAATGTGCGTGCTCATTGCAACTTAACATTTTGTGAATTTTCATCACTTCTCTGATATTTGTGTCATGATACATGCTAATTCGTTTTTTCGTTGCTCAGTTCATGTCTGATAGTATCAATGTGTTGTGCCAGTCCTGAAACTAAGAGTCTTTCATATTTTCTAGAGCACCAAAACAAGCAAAGACCTGCCAGTGTCCCAATCCAGTGACTCTATGGCTGAGCAACATCTTGGGACAACCCATAATCCACATGTGCAGGCACAGCAGCATGAGGCCGCATGTATGGAAAAATACTTCTATGGGTTATGACAACATTGTTATAGTCAAGAAATTGCTGAGATCTTGCACAGGATAAAATAAAGGCCAATATTGAAATGGCCACCCAGGGTAGCCAAGCAAATATTATGTTTTTATGTGAAACTTGATTTAGTTACAGCGTTGATGCTAGATATTGCTAACAATAGATTGTATTTAATAGAAATGTAGAAGTATAGAATGTATTAGTGATAGTTCTGGTCTTTTGGCAGTTTTACATATCTTAAAAGGCATTTTTGTTTTGTTTTTCAAATTTTAGTAAAGCATATTTTTCCTGTCAACTTTTTTGTTCTATTTCCAGGCTCCTTACTCCACTGTGATGCTACAACAAACAGAGCACCTTCTTCGCCTCCACTCTTAAAGGGAGCAGTGGCCGAGCTAAAGATGCCATCCCGACCACTTGGCTGGTTTTTACAGCACAACCCAAATCATCCAACAACCAGTCCAACTCAGTCGTTAGTCACACAGATGCAGCCTCCTATGTTGCTACCCCCTCCACATCCCAAATTCCAGTCAGTAGACATCTACTCACCCCTGCAGCATACTAGAGCTCCTCTTATGATTTCAAAAAGTGAACCACCGATAACACTCAGCCAGACATCAGTTGCCGCCAACAAAGCTTTGGGTACAATCTTGACATATCTACTTACTGAAAGTCAGTTCCATTTGAGAGTAACATCACCACATACACAATTTCAGCAGCAAGTCAGTGACGAATTGTTGATAAAACCTGATCCTCAGGGCTCTAACATCCATGCTGTGTCTATAGCCAGTCATATCATACAGCCCTTTACTGAGACGTCCAACCTTTCATTGGGTGAACCCTTTGGCCTTCTCAAAAAGGATTCATATTCATCGACTACAACAGAGAGTCCTGTAACCCCAGCTAAGATGACCCATTCTGGTTCAGTTACTCAGTCTTCTGCTTCAAAAGCTGAGTTGCGCCAAACAAAATCACACAAACTGACTACCAAAAGTAAAATATACTCACTCTACCATGAGCCAACCTCAACTCACATTTCTCAAAGCAAACCCCAGCGCCACAGTCTACTTTTACACCAGAAAACAGATCTGCAGCCATCACCAGCCATCTCACAAATATCTGAATCCGACACACGGCAAACATTTACTCCAAGTCTTTTTCCGAAGTACCATCTTGAGATATGGACTATCCCACATTATCTACCTGCCTCACAACCTCCAACTTCTCCGTTCACAAAGCCTCAACAAAACCCAATTCACACTCAGTCAACTTCAACCATGTCTCTGCTTGCTCATTCATCTCCAACACAACATCCACTGCTCCACTCACAATCTCCTCTGGCACAGACTGAAACTTTTACAATCCAAAACAAAAACCACACTTCAACCATCCATCAAACCTCGGATCCCTCAACGCTGGAAACTAAGATTCCTGTTGTCCATCAGGTCAACATGTCTGACCAGGTACAGCTGAATACCAGCCAGCAAGGTGACCCAGTTCAGTCAACTAAATCTGGCAATAACTCAGAACTTACCGAGTGGCTGAAGAGGAACACCTCCCAATCACCTATGACCAGCAATGACCCCAGGTAGATCAACATTTGTGAGCTATGTGTGAGGAGTGATGGGTGTAGTGAAGATGAAGCTGGACAAAGTGTTTCTTTTTAAAAACGTGAAGATATCATGATGTTTCTGTTTTTTTACACTCCAGAGTAACACAGCAGTCTCCATCATGGCTGCCAGTGCTGGAGAAACATGACATCCCCATTGTGGTGGGAGTGGGTGTATCTCTGGCCTTCATCTTCATCACTGTTACCTTCTATGCAGTAGTCCAGAAGAATGAAGCTGCACCAACCGTCCGAGCAGGTCAGAGATCCTCAGATGCATCAAATGTCAGCACACCTAATTCACATTCTGATCATGGTAAACTTCAGAAAAATCTTTATTCTTCAAAAGACAGTATCACATTTTGGGAAATATGCTTATTTGCTTTAGGGTGGAGATTAAGATATAACATTGATACCACTATCATGTCTTTTGATAAGGTGAATTATATTACCGATAACGACTGTTTACAGGTTTTGGGATATATATCTAAAAAGAAAGTTGTATAAGTATTTCTTTGTGCCAGATAAATAATAATGTGCAACTTTGATAATTAAACTGTATGTTACCCTCCTTATCTCTTATATCTCTGCCTGTGGCTAACAGCTCGAAGCTACATTAGCCATTTAGAACTCCAGATATTTTTAGAACTGTTAGCTGTCCAGTTGCATTGTTGGTAATGTTAACAGCAGGTTACTGTTGAATAGAGAGTCTTGCATAGTATATTAGCTGCTTTTCTAAATGTGTGGAATGCTCAGCAGCCTGGAAACTTAGCTGAGTTTTGCACAAAGACTGAAAACAGGAGGAAACAGCCTGACTCTGTCTCAAAGTAAAAATTCTGAGTGGTGTCAATTTTCTCTCCACCAAAAAGCAAATAAAACATGTTGGCCAAAATGCCAAACTATTCCTTTACATTTTGAATGTCTTTGGCAGCTCAGAGGAATCTAGGTATCCCCATAAGACACACTGAATGTCGTGCTGAAGGACGTTCGTATGAAAACAGGTATCTGCATTATTTCACAGGAATAGAAATACATGAGCGTGGCCTTGCAAGTGATCTCTTTGACTGTTTGTAAGAATGTTGTTTTTATGCTCAGAGCTTTTGAAGATGATGACTGTGTGACAGTGATTGAGCAGAGCCCTAACACATCAGACACCCGAGCCCTTCCTCCAGGCCTGAGCCTGGTCACGGTGAAGATGGAGCCCACATTTGAGGATCTTCAGGAGGACACACAGCCTGCCCTGGATGATTACTCAGTCACTGTAGAAACTTACCCGGAGCCCATTCTCGACACAAAGGTTTGATTAATAGAAACACATGAAAACCTGTCCAGGGAAATTCTTTCTCCGACTTGAAATTTAGGATGACTTGGCATTCACAGATTGAACAAATAATGTAGCGCTGTGGTAGTTCAGAAAATAAAGTGTGAAATCTCCTTAAGGTTAAAAAATAAATAAAAACAAAGGGATTAAAAAGAAGTGAGTTTACCAGACCTATAATAGCCCATTGGCCATCTTTGCATGCAAATAGATTAGATTAGCATACCACATCCAAATCTCAGACTAACCTCTAAGCAACCAAGTTGCATTGTGGGTAATGTAAGCATAATATTAGGAAGTACATGAAGACTTTATGCAATACAAAATATGATGTCTGCAAACTATTTTGAACTGAAATGATTTTCTCTCTTAACTGTCCATCATGAGATTGTTGAAGAAATGAAAAGCTAAATTAATTTCAAGATAACCACTGCAGTGACCTTCTCTTGTTCTACATTTGCCTCTCAACTGGCAACGATTTGAGAACTGCATAGCTTTCGACATCTCATGGTGCCAAAATGTTACCTTATAGTTAATTCAATTAGTTAAATGTGCATTATTGTCATTATACTACTTCAGATTGATCCCTCTCTGGAGGAGGAGAAGCGCAGCAGTTTGTCCCAGCCCAGCATCCAGCTGCAGTGTGCTGAGGACTGGACCAGTAGCAGAGGAGATAACCGCTGCAGCCCATGCCACAATGTCCTGCCTCCCCCATCATCCTTACCCTCCCATTCACCTTCCCCCTCTCCACCATCAAGGCATCAGGAGGGCCTGCGCTCCTCATTAACCCTTCAAAGTGCTGAGGCAGGTGGAGCGCCCATCCACCACAGCCTCAGCATCTCACATGGCAACCATCCCCTGCTTCTTTCTCACCAAGTCTCCCTGGGCCTCACTACAGTGGCAGTAGATGTCCATTTTTACCCAGCAGCCACTGCTTCCGTGGCAGTAGGCACTAGCACTCATATCAATTCAGTCTCAAACTCCACTTCAGTGGCTGCACCACCACTGTTCACTTCTCCGTTTGTAAGCAGTCAGGAGAATGACCAAACAGCTGCCAGAATTCAGCAGTTTAAGTAGCAATTAGAACAAGAGAAAATACTTTTCTCTTGTTCAAGAGGAGTTTACAGGACCCAGGAGGTGCATAGCTATGTTTAGCAAAAAGACTGGATGCTACAAGAAAAACCTACCACTCTGTCAGGGTTTATAATGCACTTACTAACCCATATTAAAACATGATGCAACTCCTTTGTTGGATGTGTTCAACTAATCGAGTAAGGGAGTCGTAGCTTCACAATTTATTGTGCAAGAATTTATTTATGTTTATCCATTAACCTGACAAATCTGTACAGTGCCTCGACTGCTCCTGACTGTTTACCAAGAGATGTGTTAAGATTGCAAAATCCTCTATTATAAAAAAAACAGTGCTTGTTTTCTGTTTTTGTACAGATTAAGTTAAAATCTGGATCCATCATGTCACGTTCTTACCACTAGCTGTTTTCTACCTGCCTTTAGTCTTTATGCTTACTGGCTCCCGGCTTTAGCTTTAGGCTAGTGGTATGCATTTTCTCATCTAACTGAAATGTTTCTCAAAATGTTAAACTCTTCCTAGTCTAACTAGTATAACATTGTCTGTATACAAATTTGAATATTTCTGTAAATATGTTTTTCATATCTTTAGCACAGCACCTTCTGCTTTACTCCTGTGGTTACAATATTTATTATGGGACTGTGGAGCAGGTGACTTCTGAAAACAGCTACTAGTTGCTTTTATTTTACTGCTGAAACATGAAGGAGTAAAATCTCAATGTTAAGTAGGGCCTAATGATTTTAATATTAGCTGTGTAGGAATCACATGATTCTGATTTATAGAGGGTTATTGGTTATGGTTTACAAACAGTAAGGCCTAAATGTGTGTACAGTATTGACTTATTCAATGAAACAGCCAAGGATACTTTGTTACAAAATATATGTTTCTTGTTTCAGTGACCTGCTTATTTTTATTTTATCAAACTACTTGACTGTTAAGACCTTTTTGAAACCAAAGCAGCATGGGGCTGTATCAATAAACATTTAAAATATACAACTAAATTATTTTGTGATATTATTGCCTGTACCTCAAGCATGGCCCGAGGACCTTATATTTGACATTCAGGTCTTTATCGAAAATAATGTCAGTTGCTGCTCTTTAATCTAAATAGAGCAAGATTAAACTTTCTGAGACTATGAATACACTTTCATAAAGGCTGTATGAAAAGTGATTTGTTTCCGTATTGCTTCAACGGATCAGTCAGTGCATACATTTAGAAACTCACTAAACACTAAACTCTATCTAAATGATAGTTAGTAGTTTAGTTCATACCTTTGAAGTTTATTTTTATATAAGATTAAATCATACTGTTGTTGCCATCTAGCAGCTGGAATACTAAAATTAAGTGAGCACACTACACATGCAACGATCTTAAAATGTCACCCAAAGAGGTCAGTGCAACCATACTTTCAATGAATTACTGGTTCAGCTAGACATGCAATACATATTATCATACTGTAAAAAATGATCTAGCCCTGTATAACTTTATGACAATTCACAAAATACAGTATATATTTAAGTTAGATTTGTCTTCACAAAACGTAAAGGACAGTTATCTGTTGTTTGTTACTGTACCAGAAATACATGCTCAACAGTACAGGGTGTTCAGCATGGCTGCCAGCATGACATGGCAGTTTTGCTTCCCTGTATTTCCACTGCAGCGCGTAGCACGGTTTCAGCGTGCCGTGCCAAACCCGAGCCGTTTTTTGTTGCATTTCCACGAGGGGTAGTTTCGGCTAACGGGTACTGTTTCACAGTTTTTCTGGCCCTCCAAAATCCAGGTTCTTACCGGGCACACAACCGGGCTGAATGTGCTAAACTAGAGAGAGAATCGCTGGCAAGGGGGCTGCCTACAACTACAACAAAATGAACACATTTTACCGTGATTTAATTGTAATACACGTTTCAAAATGATGCCAAAGTAACAACATACTGATACCGGTTAGTAGAATCCATGAATTAATGCTTTGACAAGTCTGCAGACAGACGGCAGGCAAAAACCTTTTAAAATGCGTGTTTTCTGAATGGAGATCGGCTAAGCTAACGCAGTATATGCTCCGACCGTCCACACTCACACAACGGCCTATACAGATATAAATAAACCAGCGACTGTATTCGCCATGACACAGACAGTCTGTGGTTTGTACTTGTTTAACTAACTAACTAGCTAACGGCTGATGTTGGTTTTGTGTTTCGCATTGAATATGACGTCACAGCTCCGCCTACACTGCGTTACTATAGTTACTGCCCCAGCTACTAAACTGTAATGGAAACGCAGCATAAAGTGAGCCTGGCCTACCAAGGCCTAACTATACCGTACTAAGCCGTGCGAGGTCCTGCAGTGGAAATGCGCCATTATAGTCACATACTGTATGCCGAAGTGTTATTTTCTGTTCACTTCGGACATTTGGATGGTGGAACCTCTGGAGCGCTGACTCCATCGGATAGTTTTTACCAAAAGCTGACGTTTCATGGCACGAAATGCGCTCTCCCGTATGCCCTTTTTACTCTGGACTCGCTAATATCGAAGGATCGGAGCAGCCCCGCCCCCCTGAGGAGCGACGCGTCCAGAGCCCATGTGAAAAAATCATCTTCCAGACTGTTAATATTGTTACTGCTTTTACTCTCTGGTAACGTTAACATTAACCCTGGTCCTGAGTGTTTCTCTGCTTCCCTGCATCATTTGCCAACTCCGAATGAGTTTAGCTGTAAGCAAGGATTGGGTTTTCTCCATGTTAATGCTAGAAGCCTAGTGCCCAAATTAGATGTTTTCAAGACCTGGTTTTTAGTTGCTAAGCCTGATATTGTTGTAGTTTCTGAAACCTGGTTAAAACCGTCTGTCACTGACACTGTTATTCACATTGATGGATATAATGTATTCAGAGCAGATCGTAAGGGCAGAGCTGGTGGTGTTGCAATATGCACTGCTGAGAAACTACAGTGCTCAGTCCTTCACTCAATTTCAATTCCAAGGCAATTTGAGTTTCTAGCAGTCGAAATAACTATAGCAAATGCTCCTCTCACTGTTATTGGCTGTTATAGGCCTCCATCGGCCATCATGGATGCAACTACTAGCCTTACTGAATTGTTGTCTACGTTTTCTTCTGAAATCATATTATTGGGTGATTTAAATTGGGACTGGTTGAGTGATACATCTTCACAGTTTAAGCAGGTTTGTGATTCTTTGAACTTATATCAGCTTATTGATAGTCCCACTAGAATAAACCCTGCCAAACCCAATAACGATACCCTTATAGATGTCATTCTAACAAATGCAGCTCATAAGTATGTGTCTATTGGTGTTTTTCCTAATGATATCAGCGACCATTGTACTATTGCTTGCGTTAGGAGCACTAAGTTGCCTAAAAGCCAAGGGCCTTATTGTGCTCAGGCGCTGCTTCAAACACTTCTCTGAGCAGGCTTTCCTACACGATCTGGCGGAGGTTAAATGGCACTTCATTGCGTTAATTCCATCTGTCGATGTTGCCGTCCAATTTCTTATTGATCACTTTTTATCGATTATTAATAGACATGCCCCCCTTAGAAAATTCAGAGTTAAGAATAGGAACACTCCATGGTTTACTAGAGAACTATCTGATCTAATTCATGATCGAAATAAGCAATGGTCCTTAGCTAGAAAGTCTAACACTAGTGATGACTGGCTTCTTTTTCGTGTCCTCAGAAATAAATGTTCAGCCCTTATTAGAAAAGCTAAAGCTGATTAGTATCTGAGCTTAACCACTGATTGTTTTAATGACCATTTTAAGTTCTGGAAAACAATTAAATCACTTCAGAACAAGAAGGTTTCTAGTTTCCCAAAAAAACTGAAGGTCAGTGATTCTTTTATTTCAGATTCAGATGGTATGGCTAATGCTTTCAATGCTCACTTCAAAAAGGCTGGTCACATTTTTGATGAGCAAAGTCATGACTCTCTAAATGGTCGTACTCACAGCCCTAGTCAAGAGATGAACTCCCCTGTTTTTGATTTAGCTTATTTCTCGGTTTCTGAAGTCTTACAGGGCCTCGACCCGTTCTTTTTAAAAATTGCAGCTCAGATTATTGCACAACCAGTAACTGATACTTTTAATCTCTCCCTGTCCACTCACACACTGCCAGCTGTGTGGAAGCAAGCTCTGGTATCGCCCCTCTTGAAAGCTGGTGATCCCACGGAGTTAAATAACTATCGTCCTATCTCAAATCTTTCTGCGTTATCAAAGATTCTTGAGTCCCTAGTTTCTACTCAGCTAAAACTTTTTTTAAATTCACACAACATCCTTAACCCTATGCAATCTGGATTCAGATCAAAGCACAGTACTGTGACTGCCAGTCTGAAAGTCTTAGACGATATTAAGGCTGCTTTGGATAACAAATCTGTATGTGTTGCATTGTTTATTGACCTATCCATTTGACACTGTAGATCACCACATTATGTCTAATGTTATGTTGATGTCTCGTTTCGGTCATAATGCCATTAGCTGGTTTCAGAGTTATCTAACCGACCGTACTCGGTTGGGTAGTACTGTCTCTGACCCGGTCATCTTGAAGAAGGGAGTTCCACAGGGCTCTATTTTGGGGCCTTTGCTCTTTTTATTATATGTAAACAATATTTGTAATCAGATGCAATTTTCTACCTATCATATGAATGCTGATGACACTATTGTATACTCATATGCTCCTTCTCTGGATATGGCCGTTTCCAATTTAAAATCTGATTTTATCACGCTGCAGCATGCACTTCTTGATTCCAAACTGCTTTTGAACAGTAAGAAAACCAAAGCAATGCTTTTTGCTCCCAAGTCAGCGTCCTCTTGCCTCTCCATTGACACCCTTGATGGCGTCTCTGTTGAGTTTGTCGATACCTACAAATATCTTGGCTTTTGGTTGGACAGTAATCTCAACTTCAAACACCATATTGAAGTTCTAACTAAGAAATTGAAATTCACTCTTGGTTTCTTTTACAGACTTAAAAGTTGCTTTTCAACTTCATCCCGTAAAAGGTTGGTCTCTGGCTTATTCCTGTCCCAGCTGGACTACGGTGATACCATCTATAGATGTGCCTGTCCCACTGTGTTGGCCAAACTTGACCCACTCTACCATGCTGCACTGCGTTATATATCAAATGCACCCTATAGGACTCATCATTGCAAACTGTATAGCCTAACTGGATGGTCCTCACTTACTATGCGTAGGATGCAGCATTGGTTTTTATTAATGTATAAAGCCATTTTAGGTAAGCTTCCACTGTACATATGTGCCAGATTTGCTCCAGTTTGTGACTCTTACAACCTCAGATCCAGTGCCTGGATACGGTTCCAGGTTCCTGCTGTGCGGACTGAGGCTGGGAAAAGGAGTCTTTTTTATTATGGTCCTTGGTCTTCAAGCCTCAAACTGAGGGCACTTGTCTCAATAGCATGTTTTAAATTGAAGTTGTCTGAAGTCCTTACCACTAGCTGCTCTTGCAGTAATAAGTAGTGCACCTTTCTTACTGTCCTAATGTGCACAATGTAGTGACTGCTTTTTTGTCTTTTGTTTTCTTAGTTATGTTCTCTGTATTTTATATGTTTGTGTTATGTGTAACGTTGCTGCCTTCTTGGCCAGGTCAGCATTGCAAATGAGATTCTATCTCAATGCTTTTATCTGGTTAAATAAAAACAAATATATATATTTTAAACAACACATTAAGTTGACGAAACACTTGAGTCAAATGTAATTAAAGTCAGATCCACTCGTGTCTTAGATGGGGCAGTGATATCATTAACCTGTTAATGTACGCATTCAAACACTCGGTTGTTTTTTGTAACCAGCTGTTCTGTATTCACCTTGCAGGTGCAGCTATGTTGCTTTATCCTGGATTAAGTGTTTAAGTCATGGATGTTTAAAGTTTAACTTCTTCATATTTGTCTAGTATAGTTTACTTTTCATTCATGAAGTATGAGGCTGCGTTGTCACTCAGTACGCTTGTCCATGTTTGTGATTGGTCAAATGTTGCTCACCCCGTCCCTTTCACGTGAACGTGCTGTCGGCCGGACAGAGAAACCCTGGGTTGATTTACCGAGTTGATAACCAGCGTCATAGGCATACTTGCCAACCCTCCCGATTTCCGCGGGAGACTCTCGATTTCATTGCCATCTCCCGGTTTCCTCCCGGGGTCATATTTCTCCAGCATTTCTCCCGATTTCTGACACTCACGACTGTTTCCACTCGGACTTTAATACAGGTACACCATTGTTTGGTGTCCATGGTAGCGCGTCTCTTTAGTCAGGGTTGCCAACTCTCACGCATCTGGCGTGTGACACACGCTTTCACTCTCAATCTCACGCCCTCACGCTTCCCAAACTATTCTCACACCAAAACAAGAAAACCGAAGACTAGAAACGGTTTTGAAAACTGTTGCCACATAGTGATCGTCTTCTCAATAGAACATCTTTGATAATGTCTTCTGGCCAATCAGAATCAAGATAACGGCGAGCGAGGTGTTGTTGCAGGAAGTCCCGACGGAGAATACTTTTGCTGTAGTACATCTCTATATACATCGATACATTACATTAAACATTACGTGTTGATAGAAATCAACACGTAATGAAATAAGACCCCACGGTGTGATGATTGATAGGTGTGTGGGCTGTCTTTCATTTTGACACACAGAACAATGGGGGCTATCCACCCTTATCCACAATGTAAAGTAATTCACAGCCTCTTCCCTCTCCTCTCTGTGAGGAGCAGCAGGTTCAGCTTTCAGAACAAAGTAACACAAAACTAAAATGGCATTCATTTTTTTAAATGTGTAGTAATAGATTTATTTATTTTTCTTCTCAAGAGAGTACCAGAATGTGTGCAGGGGTTGGGCTTTCAGCAGGTCAACTCTTTCACCTGTGGGGAAATTGCAGGATTGGCTCCAGGTCGCCCTTTTTATTTACTACAAGACAAATGTGCCTTTTTGTTTCATACAGTTCAATTTGGATTGAGACAGGGAAATAATCTAAACCTCACGCGTGGCGTTTCACTGTCAAGGGGGCGATATAGCGTGTATGTAATTACATTGCAAATACTGACTTGAGCCCCACCACTGTATGGGTTAGCCCTACCAGAGATTACCCAACAAAAATACTCCGGAGCCGATAAATCAATGAATTGCTTATCGCGACAGGCACACAATAAAACAGTGGAAACAAACATGTGTTTGACTTTCATTAGTGAAGGAAACTGTGAGCCTGTTAAGGGAAATGTTTACATATGTCCTCAGTTATTGTATGTATAGACTAGAGATTGTGTCTATTCTGTACTATAGGGATGTAATACTGTTTTTGTACCAGTGTGCGGCACTGTAGTATTACGTGCTACGTAATGACCAGTCTTGTGTCATGTAAATGAGGGTGTGTTCACCTGATGCACGTGTACACTGTCTATGTTTGTTCTCTTCTAAATTAGCTCGGCTGAGCGAAGGAATCACCTGTGAAGCAGAGGAATAAATCATGCTCAAGGGCTAAACAGTTCATCGTCTCCGTCTCCAATATTTCTCTCCGAGTGCAGCGTAAGAAGAAGCTGCCATCCTAAACCTCAACAGAGCCCTTTATAATCTGTGTCCAATATTGGGTATTTGTATATAATTGTATATTGTGGTGACACCATGTGGGACCATAATTCACCTTGCTTATTGTGTTGCCACACCGACCCTTTAGTGGTTTAGCTGCCATTCCTGCTAGCTCATCAGGCAGAGCAGTTCATGTGTTAAAGGTGGGGTAGGTAAGTTTGAGAAACCGGCTCAAGATCGCTTGAATTTGAAAATACACAACCGGAGAAAATCTGCGACTTCCTTATAGAGCCCCTCTTCCAACACACACGAACGTGCACATAACCAATGAGGGCACGAGATAAGTTGGTGCCCCGATGGAAGGCTGACAAGCAGGTAGGCCATCCAGTTATTTTAGCCGGGCCGGCTATAATGATTGGTCGTGCTTTTTACAGCGCCACGGCTTCCACAGATGAAATTTTTTTGTGGATTTTTTGTCAAAGCACTTAAGATATTCATTGCTATCGGGATGTTAAGAGCATTCCATTGAATATAACAAAAAGTGTATCTCGAGCCGGTTTCTCAAACTTACCTACCCCACATTTAACCTCTCTGATATTAATGGATAATAAAGATTGGAACTCCATTCTTAATACACCGCCTCCGACTCTCTTTTCACGGCACTACAATATCCTATATATATGCTAAGGTCCCGCTACTGACACGCTAGCAGTCATTTTGTGCGCATATGTGTAATTAAACCCATAATATCAAAATCTCACTCCAGCCAGGTACCCAAAGTTGGCAACCCTGTGTTAAGCTGTACTTTATGTGGCAGCTCCCATACAAAGAGGGTGCTTCATTGTGAACTTTTCTTACAAATGTGTGTTAACTGTTAACCTACCTGAAATTGTAGGGACAGTTTTTTTCTACTCAATGATACAGACCATTGTTGAGGAGATGCAAAACATACTGTACATGAGTTGGGTCCGACCATACAGTCTATGGTTCCGACATATACTTTGAGTAATGTTACTTTGCTGCTAAAACATGACACATTATCAGATGAGGACATCACCAAAGTGTGTGAGTCTGTCAGGGGATTTGATCTGTTCTCTGCATGTCGTACGTGTACACACTGCTCTGGTATGAATTAAAAATATAATTGTAAAATGTAAGTCTCCCGCTCTTGTCATCGTTCAGGCTTTGCATTTGAACTCCTATGACTGGTTGCGGACTTCAAGGGAACGACTTCCTGGCCTTCCTCACATCCAGGAAAATGGTGGGATTCTAATCCATTTCAATGCCAAAAGCAAGTTATTGTTTTTAATTGATTTTTCGGGGAATTTCAGTTTTATTGGATAGTAGAGATCTACTGGAACCTAACACCAGAGAGAGAGAGAGAGAGGGAGGAGATGATATGCAGCAAAAGGCCCAGCCGGATGGTTGCTGCTCCGTGTGGAACGTGTTCTATCAGGTAAAGCACTTTGGTACCCAGTTATTTATGGTATGATGTTGATGTTGTTTTGTTCTTTATTTTTGTTGTGAGAATGACTTTGCAATTGTGTAAGTGCTATATAAATAGTTTTACTAATATTATTGTTGTTACCATCATTACTATTATTAAAAATGTTTTCTTTGTTTTTTTTATTTATTTGCAGAAAGGATCATGCCAGCCCACATCAAACACCTGATCAAGAAGTTGTGAATATTCAGGCAGAAAAGATGCAAACACCTGTTCAAAGTTCCAGTTTCCTGTACATGGAACCATGCCGGTCTGGGACTCTGTTCCACATGTCTTCAGTCAGTTCTGGATCCCATGACTCGGACACTAGTTCTACCAAGGCTTATTAGAGGTAAGCAGTGGTAGGAGAGGAGTGGAGTTATCTTTGTATTTAGGCTGCAAGTCGACAAAGATGATCAAGTGCTGATGCTAATAATGATCCGATTAATTTGATATTGATTGTCTGCCAATACCGAATCCTGATCCGATTATTCTATTACCCAGATAATACAGCTGCACCGTGTACACTAGCTCTATTTGTTTTTGCCATTGTAATTCACCATAAGCAATTGTTGACTGTAACGTCTATGCCTTCCGACTGTAATTTTTTATGTATTTTACCATACTTTAACGGTCAAGTTTACCATACTTTAACGGTCAAGTTTACCATACTTTAACGGTCAAGTGACCCCATGATAGCTGGGGATTCTGCCATCCTTTACTCCGAAAAAATATTTGTTTCTCCGAATCGAAGGGGAAAAATACAAAAGCATTGCACACAATTTAAACCAATCAATGTTGTGTAATTAACAAGGACAATCTGGTGTTTTTTAGTCGATGAGTAGTGCAGATATCACTGTAAAATCAATCGACAGTAAGGGGAATACTTACTTCTGGGTGTACAATTCTCCGTCATCCAATGAGAATGGACGCTCACATTGCCTTTAAGGGCAGCCGACACAAACGAATGCCGTGCTTCCATGAGCGTCATTACCAGTAGAAATACATTGCTTTTAAAATCGTGCTGTGCAACACGAAAAAAAGGGGAACATCGTGTTGGTGAACACGAATCAATAGATTAAAAATCGTGTTGGTGAACACGAAATGCCATGAGACTGGGTTGGGTACACACATCATACAATGCCATAATAACTTTGTATTATTAGTGTAGGACACTTATGTATAACATCTGAAGATGTGTAGTTTTATTCATGTTTTCACATAATTTTACAGGATATTGCTATATTATTTCGCATGTTTTACTTCTACACATTAATATCTGATTTGTAAAACATAGACAGAAAGGTATATCCGTCATTTAATGGTAAGCTAATGAAATTCTGATTCCATAGATGTGTCTGCCATCACCCAAAACCCCTGACTTTTCTCTCAATTCAGTATTTACATTCTTATATTGAAAAAAATCTGTAATATCTTTAAAAACTACAAGTCCTTTTCTATCAGCTGTGCACCGTTATGGTGTAAATATAACCTATCTACCAATTGGATCAAATATAAAAGTCAGCCGAATTAATGTTGATACTGCAAGGAGACGTATTGTCTGTGTGAAGGGAAATTGAAGATGTTGTTTAATTGCTGATATATTTATGATCCACGTCACATATTCAGTTTTGGTGGCAGTTCTTCCAGTTTGTCCAAAGGTCTGCTAATCAGGGCTCTATAAATAGAGAACTACGGCAGATGTGTAATATTTAAAGCAGCCAAACCGTGTATTACAATGCCGTTATGTGATGACTTTCAAAGACAAAAGCAAGCACACTCGGATTAAAGTATTATTTTTTTTATTTTTTTATGTTTTTCGGATTTCATATGGCATGAACACCATATACCAACGTGCATTGCGGCTAAAACATCCAATCACCGAGCTTAAACCATAGCTGAGGAAATAAAAACAATAATTGTGGCTTGATATTGAGTGAGAAAATGTTTTTATGAACCTCACAGCTTCCGGTCTTCCAAGATCCGACCGGACAAAAAAACGTGTTGCAGGCACGAAACATACTACCAATAGAAATACATTGCTTTTAAAATCGTTCTGTGTGACACGAATCAATAGATTAAATGTTGTGACTATAACACGAAATGCCGTGAGACTGGGTTGAAATGCGCCTCCTTGCATTCAATGGTTGTTTGAAATTGGTAAGAGCTGCCACTGAAGTTCATCTTTGATGGAAAGAGATATGAGGTTCAAATTCAGATTGTATGGTTAAAATATGTTCAGCAAAAACATTTACTAGGTTTTCTGCAAATGTCAGAGCGTGGGATTTAAGGTGAATAACTTTAGTAGGATTTAAGAATAGTATAGTAGCAACAACTTTGACTTTTGAAAAGTCTTGTTAATCTATAATATTTAGAGGATATTGAGTTGGGGTTTTGTGCTCTATGAAGACAAGTTACTGACAAGTTGTAACCGCTACGTTTAAACGTGAAACAGATAAGTAAACCTGTGGTTCCCTTTTTGGATATCAACAAAACCACAGTAAAGTGTGATCACTTTTCTCACACATTCAAGGCGACACAACATCCTCTTCCTGTCATTAAGTTGGTGTGAGAACTCAAACTAAGACATCACATCTAGCGACTTAGTTTTGTGATTGTATGTTTTTACTCTATATTCCAATTGTGTAGAAACTCATTAAACAGCTGGAAAAAAGTAACAATACTAAGAGTCTGTAGACATTATACAGTAGTGCCTGTGTGAGGCTGCCCAGCACAAGCTAGATGGTAATGTCAGCATGCTAACGTGCTAATGGTAAGCATCACGTTTACCATCTTAATAAAGCATATTGTCTCAAATATAATTCAAATTCCTTCAATGGTAAAGTCAAACTTATGTATAAAGCACATGCATAGACTCAAAACATCTAAAAGACATAAAAAGAGATGAAGACGTGTTAAAGATCAGCTGCTCAGCCAGAAGTGTTTTGCTCAAACTTCAAATTGCCAAGTGGGTTATCTAAATAGTGACTATATTTAGAAATTCATAATTTATTTTCTCACAGATTATTAACATTCATGTCAATTTAACCAAGATGAATTAATACATTTTTATTCTTTGGGCTATTTTATTTTATTTTTATAAAAATGTATCTCTTGTAATTGCGCTGGTGAGGAACAAGTGACCTACATTCTTCATGAATTGCATAACTACACCGTAGCATATGACATGACAATACATCTTTGAATCTTCAAATCTTGAGTTGTGTTTCCATTAACAGGCAACAAGAATGTCTGCAGAATATTTATCAAATGTTTTACTATGACTATTTTAGTTACATTTTTCAAGAAGATATGGTGATGTTATACCCTCACTGAGAGAAAAGACAAAATACACACAAAAAAATTACCATTACCAAATAAAAAACATTTTCAAGATAGTGCAAATATCTTTTCTTGCTCCAGAAACCTTGGAATTTGTCACCTGTGTTTTCACGAGGTAGACCTGCTTGGATTCAGAGTATGTCTCTCTCTCTGCAGGCAGGATTGAAACCATGTAGAATTAAAATATCCCTAAAGAGAATAATTTGCAACACATTGGCAGCTAAAGGATGTCCCCTACAGTCAGCATAGTAATAAACTGATTGAGATGAATTGATTAAAGTTCAGAATTTGATTTCCTTGATTTCAGCTCCTCGTCATTTCTTGGAACATGGAAGTCCACGTATGGACACCATTTGGTGTTTAGGCACACCAGTTTCTTCAAGGTGGAAGTTTTGACGATATTGAAGCCCTTCTCTCCCCCAAAGCTGCTGGGCTTCCAGTACTCAGGGGAGCAGATGGGGTTTCCAAGCAGGCCTTTCAGGGAGAAGGGAGCCCCCATCTCCACCATGCTCTCCCCAAATAGACTGTTAGGTCGTGCTTTCTCAAGCAGGACACCGGTGTAGAGCTCCAGAGCATCAATGTCACCATAGAGCTCCTCTAAACCTTCGGCCATCTCAATGTCATCTGTTTAGAAAAATAAAACAGCTGTTAAACCAGCCCTATCAGTCAATACTTTAGTTTAGCTAATATTCGAATATCTGCAAAATGACTGACATTACCGCAATACTCTGCTACATTTTCTATACCGTTTAGCGCTAATTATGAACTTTTGGCACGCTAACCAGCCAAACAGTGGCAAACATGCTAACAATCAACATGTTAACCTATGTCGTGAGCAAGTAAGCATGAAGATGTTAGCATTTAGCTAAAAAAATGCTGTGACAAAGCACTATTGCGTGTATTTGAGATAACATCAGTTGCTACATTTGACTGCAAACCACTTCAGCCCCAGTTTCCCCCGAAAACAACTTGCAATTTGGGGGAAGTGGCTGAGAAAAGAGACATTTATGAAAAGGGAAAAAGGTTTTGTCTGCTCTCAGTGTGATGTCGACAGAAAATGGATGAAAGAATGTACCAAAATGAGAACAAAATATGAGAAGCAGCTCAGTTATTCAGGTTTTTGCAACAACCAAAGTGTTTAGTGAATTATGTTAATTTATGTGATAACAAAAAGTGAGTTTTAGTCGTCCTATTTTGCTTACAGAATTGGCAAGAGTTGCTACAGGGTAAAGAAATACTGAGTGATAATATTCTTTTTCACATTTCTCCTGAATTAATTTTATGTTGGGGAAAAAATATAACAAATGAAGACAAAAGTAAATGTGCTGTATTACCCC
This sequence comes from Harpagifer antarcticus, assembly GCA_902827135.1. NCBI lineage: Eukaryota > Metazoa > Chordata > Actinopteri > Perciformes > Harpagiferidae > Harpagifer > Harpagifer antarcticus. The sequence goes on from CADEHL010001172.1 coordinate 5,235,296, forward strand.
ATTAACATAAAAGAGATTGCAACAATTGAAATAAAGGGGGCAGAGCGGTAGTTCAAAAAGTTTCAGAAGCAGGTTGTACTTTGAACAATATTTCTGCTTACCAGTAAATTCATAAAAAGAGGTGTACGGCTTTAGGTTAAACCTCTTCCTGTATTCATTAAAGGGCTGCACTCGTGTTGCTCGAGACTCTTTGATGACCTTTTCTGCCACGTGAAGCACAACTACATGCGAGTTGTGACCTCCTCCTATCTGAAACGCAGACAAAAAGTTACTTTCATTATGAGTTGTTAGTAATACCATAAGTCAGAACACAATACTAACGTGTTCAGCTTGGCAGGATACAACATCTAACACCTATTCATCTCATTAAACAGAAATAAAGTGTTGCGTGCACATGATGCTGATGAACGATATCTGAGAAGGTTGCCTCATTTAGATTTAGGAAGCATTTGTAAGGGGAAGTTAACTTTGATGTGGATGACTTAAGAAAGAAAGGGAACCAACTTCACATCTAAAAAGTGTTATGCAGGTGGAAGATGATTCCTGTTAACAGTCAGTGGATTGTGCTTATCTACCTGGCCTGCAGGTTGTTTGGAGAAGGCATCCACCATCTTCTCCACCCCGTAGTGCATCAGTAGGGATGTGTTGAACATAAACTGAGGGTATGGGATGTCATCGCCGTCGATGAGGAAGCTGTCAGGCATCAGCGGGTGCCAGTGGTAGATGTGGCAGAACTCCAGAGCGATGCGGTTGCTGTACTGGAAACGTGTGTTGAAGATCAGAGTGGGATCGAATTTCAGGTCCAACAGGTAGCCACTCAGGTGCTGCACGTACTCTTCTATTATTATGTTGATTGTCTCTCCTGTGGGATACAAAACACTCAAATATCATTGATTGATACACTGAGGCAAACTCATTTTAAGAAGCATAAAGATGGACATTTTAACTTGTACTGTTCAAACAATTAACAATTTGCCAACGAATAGATTAGCCTATTGACTGAAATGTATGGGGCAACCACTAATTTGGGAATCATGTCACTCATTTTGCCACCAACATCTTTTGGTAGTTCCAGGTTTGCATACGTTTTTTTTGCTGCCTTTTGGTCTTGAATTATTGTAATAGTAATAACTTTTGATATAGGCCTTTTCATTGTGTTATTATGTTACGAGAAACTTATTCGAGAACATTTTTGTACTTATTATTATGAAGTAAATGTTGATTGCGCAATATAATGGCAAAAAACGATCAAAATGTATTTATATGAATAATTTCATATGTATTACAATCACTCAGTCACAGAGAGAGAGAGAGTGTGTGGGTGCTGACTCCAGTTTGAGACTTAAACTGTAAGAGTTTGCTCCTGACACGCTCACCAATGATGATGAGTCTGGCGGTCTGAAAGAGCTGCTCATCGTCCCAGGTGGGGTGATCCGCCTTCAGGACGTCACAGACTCTGTTGTGCTCCCTCAGCCATATGGTGGCATACATGGTGAGGCCCGGCAGGAGGCCAAACACCTCCTGACCGGTGACCAGACGCTTCTCTGGAGGGAAGTGTTCAGGGTAAACCATGTGCACAGGGACCTCTGATACTGTTGGGGGGTACATCTCACCGTTTACTAACTGTAACAAACACAAAAAGTAATCCACATATGAGAGAGAAGCCTTGATTCTGTGTTATTTAAACGTTCTTGTCTTGCATTTTTCTTAATAAAATAATGTAATTCTTGCCAAACGTTTTTGTGCATGTCATTATATACTTGAGCATAGCTGCTGGTGGTAAAAGTATTACCCAACAAACTACCTCAAGCAGATAAGCTTTCGATAAACATGGTTTGAGGAAGTTTCCTATCCAACCCTGATCACAAGATAAAAGTCACTTTTATCTTGTGATCAGGGTACATATCACACTTAGTGTGATGTGCCTTTGAGTGTTCTCTCTCTTTAACCACTTTATGATTATCACTACTATAGTATCTGGAAATGTACTACACAATTCTCAGTTATCATGACACAGGAAGTTAAAGTTAGTAAGGGCTGATCTTTAGATATAGACTTTCTTAAAGGTGGGGTATGTAATTTATTTCAGAAACTCTTTATGTTATATTCCATGGAATGCTCTTAACATCCCGATAGCAATGAATATATTAAATGCTTTGACAATAAATACATTTAAAAATGTCATCTGTGGAAGCCGTAGTACTGTAAAAAGCACGACCAATCATTTTAGCCGGCCCGGCTAAAGTAACTGGATGGCCTACCTGCCTGTCAGCCTTCCATCTGTGCACAAACTTATCTCGTGCCCTCATTGGTCATGTGCGCGTTTGTGTGTTTTGGAGGAGGGGCTCTGTAAGGATGTCTGAAGGAAGAGGCAGATTTTTTCCGGTTGTGTATTTTCAAATTCTAGCGCACTCGAGCTGGTTTCTCCAAAATTACATACCCCACCTTTAAATGATATGACAACAAAAATACATTTTGGGAGTGCAGAGTGAGAGCAGATTAATACCCCACATTTGAGTAGTATTAATCCTCTCACTCTGCACTCCCAAAATATCATAAATGTATTTAATACCTGATATTTCATCTTTCCATCTTTATGAAGCCGTAGGTGAAGCTGTCGTATGAGGCTGTCTCCGTAGATATTGCTCGCATCTACCTGGGAATATGGAAATACATACATCTCTTAATAAATTAAAATGTCAAACACATTCAAAATCAAGAAATAATGAAAGGGTCATATAGTGATTAGCACAGAATGTCAGTTTAATCTCACCCCATGTCCTAAAGCCTTGGTGAAGCCACCTTGAACTTCCTGGTTTGTCTTGAAGAACTGGTGAGTGAAGTGTTGCGCCATAAAGGCAAACATCACGTTGGTTCCCTGAGGGTCTGGCCTGAATGTCTTTCTCTTAAAAAACCTCTCGGCCAACACTTTGGGATCAGGAAGCTGAGGTTTACCTGTAGTGAAATAATTGTTTAAAGTTTTTCTCAGAGCTCAGCCGGCTGTGTGTAGTTTTGCAGGTCTCACCTTTAGCTCCCATGGGCAAAGGGCAGTCCTCAGGAACAGGAGGGAGGAGACGGGTGTAGTAGGACATGTTGGAGTAAGACTCCCAGCTGAGGTATCCATATTTAGTATTGTAGGTTGGAGGGCTTGGAATAAGGTCGCTTCTGACTTTGGGAGAATGGGACAATGTGAAGTTTACATCATATAATTCACAAAGTATAACTAAATAAAATGCTGAGGAATGTTAGCTGCAAGTGAGGTTTGTTGATGTACCTACTGTGGCACTTTATCTTTACCATGAGACTTTTCACCTACCGGTTAGCACTAATCTCATGAACGTGTCTCGCAGGAAAGAGTTGTTTACGAGGTCCCAGAACCAGTGGAAGTGTGTGAGGAAGTAGTGAACTGTCGTAGGCTTCGGCTTCAGCATGAGACGAACTCTGGTCCAGAGCTCCGCTAAACACAAAGATCAAGAAAAAGTTATTTTTATAGCAATTCAAATTAAGCATCCTGTGTAAGGGATTGAGACAAATCCTAATTAATAATGTATTAATGCTTTACAAATGACTAAATGCTGCTGTGATTAAATGCCATATCATGTTCCAAACCACATCAAGCATTATTTCTGAAACAGTATGGAGCTCAAATGCTTTTCGTCTTGCAGGTTTACTACAAGGTGAGTACCTTTTTATATCCTGCTTTTTTACACATACTCTCTCCAGAACAGGTTCTTGCGTACTCTCTGAGCTAAAAAATTTGCTCTGAGTGTTAGTGATGCTTGCTAATGTAAACAAAGACCATATTACGTCCAAGACACGTCTCGCATTGTTTCTGATAGCGACGTTTCTGATAGGGCCGTGGGTGTAAAGCCAGCCCACATTTCGCATATTACGTCATATCAGACACAAATCTGGATCAGCTCCGTTGTACCCCCGTTTTCAGAGATGTGGGTACGGAGGAAAAGAGAGAGGGTTTTATTTTCTGACATTTTGTGAGTTCCCTGACACGGCAGGGACACATATTTATGTATAAAAGATATCAAAAAGTGCATTTTGCATGATAGGACACCTTTAAGGCTTAATGAATTTCTGAACGTAGGAATGAAGACCAAAATAAACACATACCGTAAGTGCAAAACGAATATTCCTTTAGCTACTCGCTATTGAGCACTTCCGTTATGTTTTTTTTTTTAGTAAAGTGTCTAAATGCACATTACCACAAGCATACACATAGATAGATTAGGGATAAGTGTGTACATCAAAGTAGCAATGGAGGTAAAAGGGGTACATGAGAGGTTGAACAGATATCCACTGTTTTCAAATAAACCCACACCCAGATGTTGACATGCAGATTTATGTCTCACATAAAAAACGTAGCAGTACTCACAAACAGAGCAGTTGACTCCATAAAAGCCAGTTCGAGTGCAGTCACATTCGTAGCGTTCTGTACCAAATCTTACACACACTCCTGAGTTCTGACAGGGGTAGGAACAACAGGGATTCACTGAAACCGAAGAAAGAAATCATATTACACTTTGAGAATGAATAGATCCCTCAGTGTAGGCCCTGCTTTACTAAATGACTGATAGTTCAGATAATGTATTGATTCTGAACACTATGGAAACGAGAGTCGGACACAGACAACCTGAAAATGTTAAACTAATTCATGTTACTGTGTGTTAAACATTGTGTGTTATGCTATTGAATCTTACACAAAATATACTTTTTTATGCTTCCACATAAAACTACAAAGCGGTGGTCTAATGATGAGACCTGTGAAACCAGGAGAAATGAAGGTTCAAAAGTGGTGCATATTGCTTTGTCTTCACTGAAACTAGTTTACTAAATTAGCACTCCCCCCCCCCCCCCCCGTATCTTTAACACTCTCTGCAGGCTTCCTGTCCTCCGTTCATACTTGCAGAAGTTCAATAAGATAATTGACCACGGCAGCTTTCGTCCTTATTTAACTGTGAATAAGACGAGAGATAAGAGTGGTACTAATAACACATATATTTGTATTTACTATTTACCTTTTATTATTTATAGCATTAGTCTTAAGTAACACTGTACTAAAGGATCAACAATGGTACATTGGTAAAGTAAAGGTCACACTTAAGGCCTTAAGAAATTGTAATTTTACAAAAATATGCAACTTTTTAAAAACTGAAACATGTTTATACTGTAGCATACGCGCAACAGCACTTTCGCAGAGACTGAATCGTAACGTGACATGGGATGAAATATATCAGTTTCGTACTTCAAGTTTTATAAGAAAATAAGATTCATAAAGATGAACTGCTTACCAACACTTGAGTCACCAGCACACGATGAGCTCTCCAGCAGCAACAGGTTGATGAAGCAGATCAAGAAGATGCAAAACTCTATAAAAATAATAACGTATATTATCTTGGTGTGAAAACATCATATAACATCCAGCTGGTGTTTCATAATTTGAAGGACTCACCTTTCATGATTCCCACGTGTGGATCGTTCTAGTGTTCCTAGAAAGTCATTTAAGAGATGGGTGTGCTTCTCTCTACCTAAAAGTCCATAGGCCTCTACATGGGCTTTTATGTAGAGATGGCTTTATAACATCAACCATAGAAAATGGGCGGTAACACAGTTTCCTCTACTTCCTCTTTTTAGTCTGCATTATATTTGTAAGAAAGTCTACTGTAACTTGCTCCAAATAATTTGGATTTGTTCCTTTTGAACCATAACTGCTAGGCAATTGTTCTCAGTATTGTATTTTTAACCTTCTGGGTTCTAAAAAGGTCTGCCTTTAAATGATGAGCATTTTTGGTTTAATGTATCAATAACATCCTAAGGGTGAAGGGAAACATGACAGGATGCTTTAGGAAGTGCTTTATCTCCACCTGCTGGCAAATAAATAAGTCACCCAAGGCTTTACTTGTTAGATGAAACCCCTTCAATATGACATTTAATTCATAAAAAATTAACGATGTTTTATCAAATTGACCCTCATATATGTCCATGCTGAATATTCAGATAAAATAATAATCTGTTGAGCTTTTCTCCAAATGCGTGGATCTACTATTGATGTAATAATCCATGATAATATGTTTTGATGAAAGCTGTAATCTTCACCAAGAGGTCAATTTAGAAGCTGTTGTGGAGGTTTTGAAAATGACAGTCTTCCTCTAGTGTGGAGTTTTAACTTATTGTCTGGGTAGAGTACCATTTGTGCACTAGTTTTAGTCCTTAAACATTTTGAAAAGAGAACTTTTGCTTTTAACAAAGTATGTAAACTGTGAAATGGCCAAACAGTGCAGTTGAGTTGCCAGGTTTTGATCTTTGATTCCTTCCCTTGGAGACATTATCTGAGCCAAACCTATGTGAGATGTTTGTCTGTTGGTGTAATTTCCTGCATACTGTAACAATTTTAAGAATAGCTTGTCCATGTGGAGATCAAATCTTGATAATATAATATTTTAAACGTTGCAGACCTCAACTCAGCTCTGTCTAAAGACATATGTTACTGAATTAATTGTTTCTATTACAGTAAATGTTGAAAAATAAAAGATCAGATTAAACATCAGCAGATGATCCATCTTGCTTAAACGCAAACACAACAGTTTTATTTTCCACAACCTGTCTTCACTGCTTGCACTAATTAAAAGTGTAGACAAATTTAACATTTTATTGAAATGTATTATACATTTCTCTGTATGTATCTTTCCTTAATCCTTAATTCTTTGTTATCTTCCTGTTAGAATCGTACATCTTATTTGATTTACAGTTTTTTTAATAGTCTTGTTAACATTTGGTGAAGGGACAAGCATGGAAAAGTGTCCTTTTGACACGTGTGGTCTAAAATGTGTGCTTGTCCCTGTTTTATCTGCGTCACAATTGTGACAATTTAAGTCTGCATTTATAAAAATATTCCAGCAGGACCATCAATTCTGAGAGTGTTTTTTGTCTTTTCAGTGCGGTTTTCTAGTGTTTAGTCTTGAAGTTTTACACTGGAAAACCTAGTGTACACAGGGCATCCATCACTCTTCAATAGACGTTTAGTATACCAACCAATCTCTCCAGCTTCAAACTGTATTTGGATTGCATTCTGTTTCCTAGACATGATTGATATGAAAAAGAATAGGAGGCATCAGGAACTAATTATCGAATCATCATTTCCCGCCTTACAAGGGCCTGAAAAGGCCTCGTATCTGCGCGGGGCTCGTCGACGTGCTGCTGGTTGCCATGGTGCTGTTGGCTCAGGCTGCAGGCCGAGCCTCACTGCTTCCTATAGCACTCCTGCTAATTGAGATCAGATGCTCCTCTGTGTGGAACCTGGACTGGGAGTAACCTGGAAGCATTTATTTTATGGAGAAGATGTTTAGTTAAGCCGTGCTCCCGCTCTAAACCAGCCTCGTCCCGGCTTTGGTGATGAATACGATTGGTGAAAGCACTGAAGGCTGGTTCCTGACTTCTTCCTTCCCCCCGGCTCTGGTTACAGATTAGCAGACTTCCTGTCCAGTTGTTGAACAAGCCGAGCAAACTGACGGAGAGGCGATAGGCGTACAGGCAAGGGCATCATGTGTTATCTCAGATCAAGTTTCCGTCAAAACCACACAGTGGTGGGTCCTTAAACAGCCAGCCAGGTAGGCTATCATTTGTTAAACCTTGAGAAGAAGCTGATTGTAAAGCACTACAGACCTCCTCTGGAGTCCGCTGGTGGTCCACTTGTAAGAAGCCAGGGAAAGTAACATTAACTCAGCTGTACTTAAAGCTGCTCGAGTGGATATTTTCTTCATAAACAATGTGGGCTATTACATGACATTTTGTAAAGTGAAAGGTGACAAATCAACAGAGAATAATCATCTGAACCTGCAGTCTACCTGTTTATGGAGCTTTTTAGTAACATTTAATTCATTGTTTTAGCTATCCGGCATAACATTCTTACATGCCAGCAGTAGCATATTATCATGATGAGTATCTAATCTGCAACCTCCGGGTCTGAAAAGTGAAGCCAATGAAGAAATGCCTTAAACCTGCATTCTCTCTAATGGTCAGCAGAGGGCGACTTGAGTCGTTCTGAAAAATAAGTCACATTTTAAAGGGGCCGTATTATGTTCACTTTAAGGTTTTATAATTGTATGTTGTGCCTCTAGTCTACTGTGACATATCTCCATGCTTTAATGTTTAAAAAGCTCTTTATTTTTCTCATACTGCCTGTGCTGCAGCACCTCTTTTCACCCAGAGCCCAGCCTGCTGTGATTGGTTAGCTGCTAAGAGCCAACCCGCCCGTAGGGAGGGAAACTCCCTCTGGAGGGAACTTTGGCATTTTAGTCTTTGCATATCATTTACTTGCACACAAACCTGTTTAATACACTACAGGAAATGGAAAACCCATAAAAGCAAAATAAGGCCCCATTTGAGAAAATGATTTTACTTCTGACTTTATTGATTACGTTAGTAAACATGTTCCAGATGATGACAGGTTGCTACCACAGTGTTGTCTATAGTTTAAGTGTTTTTTTCATCTTACAGTTTTATCACTTTCACATTTTCATTCATGAAGTCTATTGTTACATTGTTGGTTTCCTCACAATTACTCCACCCTCTAATGTCCCTATTGTTATAGATGCAGCTACAGTAGTAAAGGTGCAGCTACTATCAACATATCCATACAAATACTTCATACATTGATTGTATTTTGCATTAATAATCTGATTCAGTAAATTAGCAAGTAACAAACCTGTCAAAATAAATGACATGGAAAGAGAACAAAATGTACTCCAAAATGTAATAAAGCACAAGAATGAAAACATAAAACGAATATTCGAATAGTAAATGTACTAAGTCACATCCCACCACTGATAAGAGTCTGTTTTGCTGTTATTTCACTTGAATTCCATCTTATATTGTAAATTATGATTGGTCCTTGAGACTGCATATTGTACTCAGTCCTCAGACCTTTTTAAACTACACTCGGCAAATAATCTGAGAGCATAGAGCGAGACATTCATCATCTGTCAGAGATTTGGCACAGTTCCCCATAGGAAAAGAGTCCCCTCACTGTAATGTAGTCACTCTGCACACACACCACATCTTAAGTGCTCATGGATTCAAGCGCCCTCAAAAGTTAAGGGTACATGATGAAACACACATTTGTAGCTGAGCATCCATCACTTGACCAGAAGCTACCATAAAAATGCATAATGTGCCACAATGTGCAGTCTCTGCTTTATCACGCGTACTCCTGCTGCATGACCAGGGTCATTTCTATCAAAATAAACAGTGGGGGAAACCTGGTTTTGCTCCAGGTTATAGATCCTTTCCAGTGCTCTGTGTCCTGTTCCACCTTCCACACTTCCCCCAGCGGATCAGAGTGCGAGCGTGCCTGACGCAGGCCACCTCTGCTTGACACGGCCTGACTACCAAGCTCTGCTCGGATCAACAGAGTGGCAGGATATTGCACTTAGCATCAAACTAAACAAACAATGCGTCCTGCACAAGAAATCTCAACGTTTGAGCCTATTTGATGTGACAGTTGAAACACTTGAACTCAGAGTTGGCCTTGTCTGGGGGAGGTGGTTTTGCAGGAGGCTGGGTGGTGCCGAGTGTGGGGTGTGCCTGTACTGACCTAAAGGGGTCTCCGTGATTAGGAGTCCTGTTCACCTCTGATTGCTCCGGGTCACTGCAGGTGAGTGCAAGTGGTCGGAAGAAGGTAATTTTCCTTCTGGAGCTAGTTACCTGATTGGGTAAGTAGCTGATCTTTGACACTGACCCGAGTCCTCAAACATATCTAGAGTGGAGGTAAAGAGCTGGATCCTGATCAGAGGCAACAAGCTGAGCTAAATCAAAATCACACCAATACGTTTTTCTCATGATATTGAACCATTTGAGTAATATTGTCATATTGTTGCTGCTACATTGAGTGCTGCCCATTGAATTATATTACATGTCATTGCTTATGTAGTATCACAACTATTTCCAATGAGCATTATAAACCTCCATGTTCAAACAGTTGAATGTTTTGTCATGTAAAACTAATATAAAAGCTCAAAGAAATCATCCTCTGAGATTGAGGGGTCAAATGCACTTCAGCTGTATTAAAGGAGGTTAGAGGTCAGATTCAGCAAAAGATTGGAGATCCTGAAGCTGGGAGAGGTTCAGCAACTTGCTAATGGATGTTTAACTTTTTGGCTAGTGAGAAACAGATTGAAAAAAGACAGTCAAGAAATCAAAGCGTCAGAGGCAGAGATGTCAGGCATTTAGTCCCAAATTCCACACCCCTAACTGAGGATTTATGTTATAAATGTAAAGCCAAAACAATGATGATATTGCTAAGGTTGTTTTCTTAGAATAGATCATAAGAATTAGATTAGGCTACGTTCGTACATTTTTTATTAACAGTTTATTTTTTCACACATTATAAAATCAAAAATATGGTATACAAGCATTGTTTTTCAGTTGTGACAAAATGAGCCACCTCAATGCCGGTTGTTTCCCAACATCCAGCACATTAAATAAAGATTTTGCCCTCAAAATATAAACCAGTTAAAACCAAAATATAGCAGTACAAATAAGAAAAGAAAATCTATAAATTCATTATCATTTTATGTTTTCAGTATAATAACAAATAACTGAAGTTTTCATTAAATGTACCATTGATCAATTAAAGTTATTATAGTGGGTTACTGATAGTAAATATAGGACTCTCGTTCATCACGTGGACAGTGACATGACATGGTGTGTAAATAAGCTATATTTGCTAACAGGTTTGCCAAATGAACCTAAAAAGTTAGTGTCAGTGTTGTGTTCATATCTTGTTTCCTGTGCCCTGAAGAGCCAAAGAAAATCAGTTGTTGCAGGCCTACTCACATGTGTTAACTTTCACTATAACATTGGTTCTTTGTAAAAATCAGTTTCACCATGAACCAATATCTGTGTGGGTTTGGGATTATCATGACACATCTGCATCTCTAGATGTTGGCTCTTTTGGTGTGGTGGGTCAAACAAGATGCAGAGGATACACCTAATTCCAGTGCTCACTTGCCACTCGAGGGGTTTTTACTTTCTCCCCTCTGTTAGTGGACTTGATCAGCTGCTTCCTGGCTGTAAATAGGGAGGCATACTGTAATCCACTTGATACATATCAAGCAGAATACAGCAATCAGCTGAAAGCAATTTGCGTGTCTGTGCTCAAGCCAGCGGCTCGTGATTTTCTCTCCTGTCATCTATCATAGACCATACGCTTGGGCCAAAATACACAATACCCCTAAATTGCTGTCATATGGAGTGCAAGTCCTGAAAAAAATCCCTTCATTTTTCCTTGTCTGTACTTCAAATAAACTTGCATTTGTTAAATAACTTCAGAGGTTTTTTCTTCTCTCCAATGCAACTTTTCAGAGAGAGGGATGGTGTAATGTGCCATTTCCTTTGTTTGTTGAAAGCTTGGCTGCAGGACTGTAATCTAGATGGGTTTGACTTCAGAGTAGATGCAGCCTGTTGAATGTTGGACGATGGGGAGTCTTCAAATGTCAAACTGAATCTGCAACAAGCTCCCATAGGCAAACATTCACTGGCTGTGTCAATTTTCTTGTATTTTTCATTTCATTCATCTTCACATCCTCAGCAGTTACTCCCTCTGAAAATCATAAATCTTCTTGCACACATCACCAAAAATGTTTTAGACAAACATTTGGTGAACACACCCTCAGTGTTTACCTCGGTCATGTTTGCTTGCTTAGGCCTACTACTGGCTTCCACTTTAATTTCAACCATTCATTCATCAGTTTTCAACTATTTCAACAGTTTATTATTGTTAAACTAAACAGTTTGGTAATTCTTAAATGTTTTAACTAGTTCAGTGTTCATCTACACTTTTAGCTTTCTGTTTTAACTGTTTGTCTGTTGCTTTAAGCTAACCATTTCAGATGTTATCCGTTACTTTTAAGCTAAGTATTTGAAATGCTTATCCGATACTTCTAGCCATCTGCTTTAACTATTTATCCGTTTCTTTTAGCTAACTATGTTAGCTGTTTATTCATTTGAGGATACCTATTTTAACTGTTTATTCATAGGAACTTAGACCATCCCTTACAGTTTAAACCCTTTTCCATTAGCTTTGGCAAACTTTAACTTCTACTATTGTTTGCTAACTACTGTTCATTCATAAGTGCAAATGTGAGTGTGTTACAGCTAACTCTTTTTGAGGGGCAGATGCTGGTTATTATAAATATGCCAATCATTTGGTATACATATCATTTTTGAGGATTTCCGTGTACCACCTGGCAACTGCAAAAATACCCTTTGGCTACCCTGGAAATCTGTTGGGAATGCAGGTTTTAAGGAGGTAACCATAGTTGTTGCAGCAAATCGTTTTTTCAAGCCCTGTTCTCACACAGACTGGCCTCAGACCCAACTCTTATCTAAAAACATCTAACAATATTGTCATAGTCTTCATACAAAACAAGATAAGACCATGGTGTTGCATTTAGGTCTTGCTCCACCCTTCTTCAAACATTTTCTTTCAGCCAACATGCCAAGCAGAGCATCAGTCATCCCTGTTACGTGACTTTCTGTCGGTTCTGTAACATGCAATCATTGGAGAAAAGAGTATGAACCCTGCACATCTTGTCTGCACCTCGACTTAGAGAATGACAGAATACTCAGAGCTGGACAAACTCATGAACTGCAGGTAACTGGCAGGCTATAAAAGCAACAGAACAGATCAAACAAATATGCGCATGTGTTTGAATATGAATATGTCTACTGTATGTGTCGGCGGGGGGGTTAATTATTTAGGTAAATTATTACTTATTAAGATTATTAGGATTTGAATACTCAAAAACTAATCCAATCTGCACCTTCACGGTCATCATGTTTTCATCACCTCTAATTAGATGAGTCATCATCAGTCTGATATTTTAGGATATCAAGATGAATATAACATGAAAATGTAACATTTCCTCCCATATACTCTTTGCTGTTATACTGCTAATACAAAATGCTGCAGATGATTCTCCAAGTACCCAAGCCGAGATCATATTTGGATTAAATGTGCACAAACTCAGGCTGCAACCGTAAGAAAGACTAATACAAAGTACATATTATACTTTAATTAAAAATTGCATTAGGCTTTGTTTTTTAATGAAGGGTTTACCTGCTTTTGTAAACATTTATTTTTGTATATTGTTTATGACGTCATTAGTACACATTATGTCAATGAGAAATGATAACAAAAATAATTATTCAAACCGCTTCCAACAACCATATAGAGAGCCTTGTTGCATTCAACAATACAAAGCTAAAAAAAACATTGCTAACTTTATGGAGATTTGAGATGACGTCTTTTGGCTGTTCACATGCTATTCCAAATTAATCCCATGGAAAGGACTTACAGTAGTAGCCAATATTATATTTAAGATTGATTTGAGTGAAGGCCAATATGTTATACAAGCATTGTTTTCAGTTGGGACAAAAGGACCCACCTTAATGCCGGTTGTTTCCCAACATCCGGCACATTAAACAAAGATTTTGCCCTCATTTTGAACACAGTGAGCGGAGGTCTCACGTCATACATTGTTGTCATACCAGCCATCAAGCTGTCCACTGGGGCCCATTGGATGATTCTAATAGCTTAAGCATGTGTTACAGTTTTTTTTTATTGCGGCAGTGCTGGTGGCTCATTGTTTGTGCAAATCGCAGACAAGGGCAGGGGCTGCAGGACTGAGTACTCTCTCTCACACACACACACACACACACACACACACACACACACACACACACACACACACACACACTCACACACACACACACACATACAAACACACACACACACACACACACAGTTACAGAGCTGTTTATGATGCAACAAGTGACCAATCACTATTGTCAGGTCTTCGAGGAAGCATATTTCCATTATTCAAAAATGTTATGCTAAAAAATGTTATACTTCATATAGAATAATAGACTAGTGACAACTGAGTAAAAAATACTGTGATAATGTTTGTGTTATGGTTAAAAACAACATTTGGTTAGGGTGAATTTAGAGACTGTTTTGTTTATATTGTAAGACTGAAGGTGTTTTTGAGGATGTGGGTGTCTTGATGAAAATTGTATTCATACTGTAAATGACGTAACAAAGTTGCCTTAATTAAAAAGAATAACACAATTAATTTCATAGTTAAATTCGATAAATAAATAGCCTACTTTATTTCATGTAATATTATAATCGTTAAATATGGCATGATTTAATACAGTTTGTTTTATATGTTAAACCAATATGCGTGTTGTTGTTGTGCCTATAGGAACTAATGTTTGTTCATGTAGCCTACTGGTACTGCGTGTTTTGTTGATACACTGGACAACTCAACGTGGGTTGGCGTCTTTATTTGAAGCTCTGCAGAAGTCTGTGACAAAGTTATAATTTCTGAAAAGGTTATATTGGAAAAGTAACTTTTAACCTCCTTTCACGACAAGTGGCCAACGAGGTATTTGTTTTGTGTTTTCATGTGTGTAGGCTACTATTTTCATTTATATATTTTCATTCATATAGGCTATGTGTGTAGCACAATATGCTAATATATTTGGCTATGTATGTAATTTGTTGTTGTATTTCTCACGGCGTAACGGAAGAGGGGAGGCTACAAGATGAAAACTCCAAGAAATAAACACCCGTTTTAAAGAACCGACCCCTGTCAATCAATCAATCAATGTTTATTTATATAGCCCAATATCACAAATGTTACATTTGTCTCAGTGGACTTCACAGTTTGTACAAAATATCAGTATGACAATACGACACCCTCTGTCCTTAGACCCTCACATCGTACAAGGAAAAACTTCCGAAGAAAACCCACAGTTTAAAGGGAAAAATGGGAGAAACCTCAGGGAGAGCAACAGAGGAGGGATCCCTCTCCCAGGACGGACAGACGTGCAATAGATGCCGTGTGTAAATTGAAAAGATAATACATTTGCAACATAGGTAGTCCAAATGTTTGGAAATGCATGTGTGTATAATAGGAAGATGAATCCACAAGGATATCCATCCAGGACCTATGATCCAGGACCACAGCCACGACTCAAGATCCGGGGCTCGCGATGCAGGACACAGGACCGCAGGATCATCCATGACTCCAGATCCCAGCGTATATTGACACCAAAAAGAAAGAAATTTGGGGAAGCTGGTTTAATCGGAACATGGGAGTACACAGGTATAGACAGAGAGAAGGAAGAAGTAAGATGTCCCCCGACAAACTAAGCCTATATCAGCAAAACTAGGGGCTGAATCTAATCAGCCCTAACTATAAGCTTTATCAAAAAGGAAGGTCTTAAGCGCACTCTTAAAAACGGATAGGGTGTCTGCCGCCCGAACACAAACTGGAAGCTGATTCCACAAATGTGGAGCTTGATAAGAAAAGGCTCTGGCTCCCATTGTACTTTTAGAGACTCTAGGAACAACCAACAACCCTGCATTCTTGGAACGCAATGCCCTAGTAGGACAGTAGGGTATAATGAGTTCTTTAAGGTAAGATGGCGCCTGCCCATTAAGGGCTTTGTAGGCGAGAAGAAGAATTTTAAATTCTATCCTGTGTTCTATAGGGAGCCAGTGTAAGGCAGCCAGAACAGGAGTAATGTGGTCCCTTTTCCTAACTCTGGTTAGTACACGAGCTGCAGCATTTTGAATCAGCTGAAGCGACTTGACTGACTTCTTGGTACACCCTGATAATAAAGAGTTACAATAATCCAGCCTTGAAGTAACAAATGCATGGACTAGTTTCTCTGCATCGTTTTGAGGCAAGATATGCCTGATTTTTGCAATGTTACGTAGATGGAAGTAGGCGGTCCTTGAAATTGATTTTATGTGGGCGTTAAAGGATAAATCCTGATCAAATATGACACCAAGATTCCTTACAGTCTCACTGGAGGCCAAATTAATGCCATCCATAGTTAGTATATCTTTAGATAATTTGTTTCGTAGATTCTTCGGGCCAAGTACAATAACTTCAGTTTTGGTCGTGTTTAACATCAAAAAGTTTAAGGTCATCCACGTTTTTAAGTCCTTGAGGCAGTCTTGAATTTTATTTAGATGATTAATTTCATCAGGCTTGATTGATAAATATAGTTGAGTATCATCCGCATAACAATGAAAATGTACAGAATGATTCCTTATAATATTGCCGGAAGCATATATAATGTGAACAAAATAGGTCCGAGCAATGAGCCCTGTGGCACTCCATGGCTAACTTTGGTTTGCGTGGAAGATTCATCATTGACACGTACAAATTGAGAGCGTTCAGATAGATAGGACCTAAACCAGCCTAAAGCAGTTCCCTGTATGCCAACTAAGTGCTCTAGTCTTTGCTAGACTAATGTCCCCTGTGTCGAGAAGAGAGCTACAGTGAGAACTCGCCTGCTCAGCGCGGGTGGGAAAGACAACGAGACTGCCGCGAGAGACGACGCTGCGTTCAAGGACCGTCCAGTACATCGGAAAAGTATGAGGTGTGATTTGTGCCAAAGAACGAACTCACTGAGCGGACAGTCGTGTTGATCGTCGTCTACCATGCCGTGAACAATGCCGTGAGAGAAGTAACGTGACACTCTCGTCGCCACCCCTCTCGTCTGAGAAGCTAAGTGACGTCTGTGTCTGAAGTTACTTTACTGTGGTAGTTATCACCAAATAACCCAGTAATGTTACAGCTACTTAGTTGCTGTTCAAGCTAGACTCTATTTCAATGTAGTTTTGGTATTCAAATAATGTTACACCTCTTGTATGCCCTGAACGCAAAAACAACGACAGACAAGAATAAATATTTGTAATAATCAAAATGATAACAAAGGCTAAAAAACAGGAGAAGCCTGTCTTCCCTTGGTCTCCAGGAGAAAACGCCATCACCAAGTGTTCTATAGTTTTGTGTGTGAAATAGATCGCTGCAGTGAACACGACTTTATGTATTTGTTTATGGTTTATTATTTACAAATATAGAGTTAATGTGCGGAGATTATAATGTCCCGTTTATTAAAAATATGTATTGTTTTATGATGTTTAGTTGACAAAATAGTCACTGAGCTACATTTTGCTGCACTCAAGCATACATCTGAAGACAAGAGTTGTGTCCCCCTTTGGCCACAAGGGGGAGTGTATATATATATATATATATATATATATATATATATATATATATATATTGTATGATATATATATTTTGTATAGATGTTGCAACTATACAGAGCTTTGGCAATACTATATGTAACTGAGGTCATGCTAATTGAATTGAATTGAGCATACCTTTAAGTGAGCTGTCAGAAGGAAACAAAGGTTCGCCAACACATTACTCTACTGCTGAGAAAGGCTGTACAAAGACGTGAAACGATGTGCTGCAATGTCTGTGTATTTTTGAAGAATGCCAAATAAAGGAAGAAAGTAATAACTCGCTCTGAGTCTTAATACATCACTTTATTTCATTATTTCCCCCCTTCATTTGAGAAACACTATCCAATGATTTATTATGTTTGTGTTACACACACACCATTACTGAATTAATTCTAAAAACAAGAATAACCTACATACAACAATAGGGAGCCCTGGATCAAGGGCGGACAAAACAAGGACACCACACATGATTCTTTTCCAATTACAGTATATTTATTTAAAGAGAGTAACTCAATTGTCAGTTAATCAGTAATGTGTGTGTACGGTTGTGTGATGTGTCAGCGGGGCCGGCCTGGGACTAGGTCAGGCCGGGATTTATACACCCAGCCGGCCATACCAGTTTGTTTGGGGGCATTTGCTGGATGTATCGTCAATATCTACAACGTTGCTGCCCTACTCAGTTGCAATTTCCCTTGTGCCGGATCCTGAATCTTGACTTGTCTTGTCAACCTCTTCAGCATCTGCTGGTACTGAATAAGAACCAGCATTGGGATGGATTAAACTGATCAATAACTATAATAACTTATTGAGAGAACATGAACATAGCTTGCTTATACTGTTGTTATTACATTTCCTTTGGTTTTGTTCAGTGTCAGTCATAGCCTATTGAAACAGTTTCCTCTCTACCTGCCAGTTCTGTCCACTGAGCTCTGCCTGCATCTCTCCCTCAGGGCCATCACCATCAACATCATATGATAGTGGAACTGAATAAGGAGAACATGTAATCATTACATTAACAACTATTTATGAAATAACATTATTCAAGGACATATATTATGCAACACTTATTTTATCACTAAGTTGACCCTGTATTTGCATGGCCTAATACCATAATGATTGTCTCCCCTTTAGGCAACATAACCATCTCAAGTTATTCACTCACAGTATGAGGGGTTTGTAGCCCCACAATTAGCTGCAGTCTAGCGGTTATATTACATATATTTGCCTTGAGTAACATTAAGGACATGTTTGGGTTTTGTGTAGCCGTATAGTCTCCAGTCACACAGGGCCTGCCACTAACTTAGCATTGGACTGAGAAACTGTTTTGCTGACAGTCGATGTGCACATCAGGCTACAATATAGAAAGAAATGTGGCTCATAATGTTCGCTCACTTTCTGCTTCGTCATTCTATACCATACAGGGGGTTCTGAATAAATCAGTGATTTTAGCACATTTCGCTGCCTTTTTGTTGCAGGATGGGGGTCCATCCTTCCACAATAATTAACCTTGCCGTTAGTTTCAGTCGGTCCAGTCCACACTAATGTAAACAGCAGCGCGCTGGTCTCGTGAGAAACGGAGAGTGGAACAACCAATCACATCTTCAATATTCTCCTGAAATTGAAATGTGCCCATTCGCTAGTCTGACAGGTGCGTGGTTCTCACTGCGCCTCATACCGGTGCAACTTCACAAATATATGCCGCATTAATGGATTTGACCTGCAGTCACCGCATCTGGGCTGAATTAAACATGTATTATTTTAGTCCTGTGTGTTTATTAGGCCAGGTCAGCAGGCCACATCATATTATGCCAGCGTTGCGTTCACAAGACATACAAGCCACAAACTGGCAATCGAAACATGCTACAACCTGAGGGACAGTGAATGAGACACACAGACACACACACCTTGAGGGAGGGAGGGACTGTCCCCGAGAAGAGAGAGAGAGCGAGAGAGAGAGCTGCTAGACACAACTCTTATTAATCCCCGTACCAGATACTATACAATGCTAACGGAGGCGAGACGTACGTTATTCACACACTTATCCACACGTACGTTATTCACATGCTTATCCACACGTACGTTATTCACACGCTTATCCACACGTACGTTATTCACACGCTTATCCACACGTACGTTATTCACACGCTTATCCACACGTACGTTATTCACACGCATATACACACACGTACGTTATCAACAGGCATATCTAAGATAGCACTTTCTAAGCTACGCCGCATACTTTGAGCGCGTACTTTGAGCGCGTACTTTGAGCGCACCTATGATACGTCACCGTGACGTCTGACATCGTCGTGACGTCGCCTGTATTCTACGTCAACCCATTCGAAATTGATGGAGGCGTTGGCGTACGTTGACACGTCAGTGCTCCGCTCAGTTAGCTTAGTTATCTGTTCTTTGGCACAAGTCACACCTCATAGCATATATATGCTTCAAGTTAAAGGTGGTGTGAGAAGTGGTTAATCAGGAAATTGCAAATAAGAGGCGCTTTCACACCGGAGTACTTTTCCCCATAATTTTCCCTTTTAGTTCATGAGAACTTTTACTTTTACCCCCTTTTTAGTGCTTGCTAGAGTGGTGGTACTTTCCTGGGGAGAAAAAAGTACCAATTTCTGATTGGCTGGGCGAATTGAAAATGGCAGGGTGGCAGTATACGCCGTGAAGTTGTTTGCGGCCTGCCAGTAAACCCAAAGCAGAAGAAGAAGAAGTGACTTCAGCGGCTTCATTTGCGTAACCTTCCCTCAGGGACTTTTTCCGGTGTGAATGCGATATGCTCTTTAGTTCCATGGGGGAACTAAGTGCTGGGAACTAAGTACGGCAAAGTACTTGGTGTGAAAGCGGCTAAGGACTCAGGTCTATCATCTATGCCAAGGGTGTCAAACTCAAATACACAGTGGGCCAACATTTAAAAAACGGTACTAGTCGAGGGCCGAACTGGTTCAATGTTTATTGCAAAACGTATTGAAATGAACTTGCACATATTAAACCTGGAACGAACAAAGCTTAAATTATTGCCTCTAAAAACAACATGAAACATTAAATAATCAGTTGCATTCATTTCTTATGGCTCTATCTGCAGCTTTTCCGGAGTCATTTCTTATTACATTTTTGCACAGGCCAACAACAGCTTCAAAAAAACAATTTCCCTCAAAGAAAAAAACAAACATGCCCTGTTGTCGCAAGAACAAAAGTGCAGAAGGAAACATCCATTGAAACTCAGTTTGCTGCTCTGTGATGCTAGTTCAAGCAGATACTTAGCATCTCATCTCGGGTGCCGGTTCATCAATGTTTGGGGTCGGGCTCTGAGCTGAGGAAACCCTCAGGATGGAGTGAAGGTGTGCGTGCAATATACCGGTGGGCCAGATCTAATAGTAATTAGAAATTATCCTGCGGTCCGAAATTAAATCCACCAAGGGCCTGATTTGGCCCCCGGGCCTTGAGTTTGACACATGTGTTCTATGCTATATGCTGGTGATGAAGCTAATGTGTTGGTGTTCATGAATGTTACATGTCAAAGGGTTTAAAGACGAACATTAATCATATAAGAAAGTAAAGAAGTTATAAGTTAATAATAACAAAGAAGATATTATTTATTTATTTATTATTATTTAAAAAAGAAGGACATTTTCACATTTTATGAAAGGTATTAAACTTAAAGGACAATTTGCTTAAGCTTTAAAGGGTTATTCCACTGATGAAAAAGACATTTTCTATTATTATTAGTATTTGTGATTTAATGCCTTTCTAAGCATATTTCACTGCATTTAAGGTTTATTAGTACCAAGCTAAATCGTATTCTTGTTATTTTGTTGTAAGCTGAGGTCAAGTTAAACTTGTTAAGGAGTGCATACATTTGTTAACCTCACTGATTACTCACATTTATGCCTACTGTAGCTTACATTTATACATTCAGAGATCCAATTCAAGCTTAGTAGTTACATATGCTCTATTACATTAGGTTAACTTATTAAGTCATCTCAAAATGTCAGAAGCAGGGACTGAGACCTGCCTCAAAAATGCCAAATCATCTGTTCAACTTGAAACAACAGAAACAGAGTTGGCAGAAGAAGTGGAAATGCCACGAAGAAGTGAAAGAACTTGAACACTAACAGAAAAGGGAAAATAACTCCAAGCTGAAAAGTTGAAAAGTGTACAACGTCGCTACAGAATCGTCTATGAAAAATGGAGGTACCATGTGAGAATAGGCAAAGAATACTGAATGATGCCTCCAAGGATGAATTGAGAGAGCTTATTGCAAATATAGAAAGCACTTGCTCAGATGTAAATGCCATGTATGACGAGTTACGTCTCATACATACTCCTGAACCAATCCTGCAACGCAGAGTTGATACATGCATATCACTTTCAGGATTCTTTATTCGAAAGGCAGAGAGACAGCTTGAAGAGAATACAGCAGACTCAGAGGAAGAATCTTGGCCCGATGTTGGATCTGTTCTAAACTCAACTGACTCTTGATCATCTCCACTGTCTCGTTGATCGAAATGTAGCTCCGCTCATTCTAGTCTTCTCTCAGTCAAAGGATTTGAAGCTGCAGCTGAAGCCGCTGCATCTCAGGAAGTCCTAGCAGTTTTAGGTGAACAAGAAAAGGAAACAACAGAACTTCAAAGGCTGGAGAGTGAAGATAAAAAACAGATGGCACAATTTGAGTTCGAAAAGCAAGCCAGACTTCAGGCAATGCAAGAGAAGCGCAGAAAGCTTGAACGCCTGGAAGAGGTTAAAAAGCTGAAAGCCGCAAGAGCTCGAGTCAAGGTGTACAATCGAATAGAAGAAAATTGTGAAGTAATCGATTCACTGTATGATGTTGAACCAGCTAGAGAAACCCAAGCTCTGTACTCGACAAGTCCACCATTCGTTTATCAGTCTCAGCCAGTAACAGCACAAGTCATCAATGCTTCAAGTCCTCCATTCATACCTCAACCTCTACAACCTACAAGTCAAGCTTATAGTCTCCACAGTCCACAGCAAGTATCACAAGCTCTACCAACCTCAATACTCTTAGCTCATATGCAGAATAGTGCTGACTAGCCCTCTAAAAACAAATGCCTTGGCTCAAGTTAAGACACCTTCTAATTAAATTGTCTTAAAGCAACAAAGTTATTTGAGTTAGGGGAGAAGGCTTTTCCTCTACAATCAGAGGTGTTTTTAATTACCACTTACTCAATAATTGGTAGCATAAACACAAGTTTTGAAGTTGATCATTCAAAAGATTAAGTTGTTCCGACTAGTTTTACCACATGATTTAAAAGGAATATTAAGTTGTATGTACTTAATTACCCTCATTCGGGATAAAAGTTTTGAAGTTGATTACTCCAAAAATTAAGTTGCTCCAACTTGTTTTATCGCATGACTTAAAAGGAATTTTAAGTTGTATGTACTTAATTACTATCATTGTGAACACACGTTTTTAAGTTGACAACCATTTATAAATTAAGTTGCTCCAAATATATTGTATTCAATAGTTTTTTTTCTTAGCTTTTTCATGTTTTTGCCTTTAAAGAAAGAAATTAGTTGATTCCACAACAAAAATATTAGGCAATTCACTTTTTATTTTGTACTGCAGTTGTTTATTTCAACACATGATGTTTCAATCAGGAGAGAATTCATTTAGTTTGAACATTTATTGACACATGCCATATGATAAGGTGCATGAACACCTGCAATCACAGAGACTGCAGGAGAGAGGAGAACCATTTTATAGTTTGGCTGCAGCACGTTGATTGGCTGCTGGAGAATGAGGTGAAATGTAATAGGTTAAAGAGAACGCCTGTGATGAGCTGATTATATGCAGCTGCGGAGTGAATGTATATACACCCAGTCTTCCTGAAAGAACTTGCGCTGAACTTAATTTCAATCTTGACAAAAAAGATAAATAACACAAATTGAAATTGCCCCAAAAATAATAAATAAACACATTAGCCATATTACCATGGGAAATGGGGACACAGCAAATACATGCTGCCATCACATCGAAGTTAGAGGCCTTTGCATATTTAGAACCAGTGCCAAATATGTAAAATCTGTAAAGTTTTTGTCAAACTACAGAAACAAACTCTCAATGGCCACCAACCTGCAGATCACACACATCAATTTGACAAAAGATGTAACAAAGATGTTTACACTGCCGACAGTCATTATTTCAAACAGTATGAACACATTTAACGCAGAATGCTCATTCATTTGTTTCCCTCGACCACGATGGTTGCCATCGTATGGTCAGACCCTGGGGTGGACCGGTCACTGATGAAGGCGATATTCATGTCCTTTTGAAGCACATTAAATAATAGGTTAGCGCATAAGAGATAATGAATTAGGTAATTGCATACTTTTCAAACTGTCACTCTTAGCTAATTCAGAGCCATTATTACCAGCTGCTAAAGCAACGCTGGTATTGTTTTCACCTATTGAGTCTGCATGTGTGTGTCGTCATGGCAATGTGGTCCTGAAGACACACAGAGGTGGTTTTGAGTACTTTGCCTAGTGTTTCAATGCATGTGGACAGAATTTGTCAATCACAACCGTGCACGTTTTAGTGTATGTTTTCATCTTTTTAGCAGGTTCCATACAATATGTGAACTGGTTAAGTGAAGAGCAGAAGACACTTTTCAAATGTTACACAATCCTTTTCCCATGCCATTGCTGTCAACAGCTATCCATGCTGAACGTTGCTAAGATATTATTGATTGGGGTGTGGCCAAAAGTGCAATATGCTTCAAAATGTAACTGACAGAGAGCAGTGCTTTTGTCCTGTGTTTTTACACTGTGCCCATGGATTTTATTTTATTTCAAGATTTTTAATTACGTCGCTAAAGTCCTTGAAAAGGTCCTCTTCCTTTTCTCCAAGGTACACAACAAGGCAGCGGATGGCTATAGTTCTCTGCGTACTTCAATTGTATTGTGCTATTTTTGAAAAAGGAAAAAAAGAGAAATGACCTAAATGAATATATTTTGAATGGGTGACTGCCAACAACTTGCATTTCAATGACAACTCTAAATAACAATCCTGCCTCAAGAAGCATGTCCTTGATCTGCTTCACCGAGATTCATTTTTAATAAAAAGCGATATCACAATAGTAACCAAAGTATGTGTACTCTCACAGTAGCCTCTACTACTTTGTATCCTCTCACAGAACTATTCGCAGTTCAAAGGCTGCTAATTTTGGTCAAACAGCAATTTGCCTATACAGTGCAACTCCAAGGCTATCTACTGTATTTGAAAGACAAAAGATGACACTCACCTTAAAATCCTTTGTATATTTCTATTTGTCTTAACTGTCGAACTTGTCCAGGCATGTTAAGTGGGAGTGGACTTGAAATCCTTAACTCAAGGGGTAGAACAATTACGTTTTCAAGCCAATTGCATTACTTACTAGAACTTGAATTTTGTTTTAAGTCAATTAATGCAGAAATCAGAGTTCAAATTATACACAATATTAAGTTGATGTAATTACCAACATTAGTACGTCAACACAACTTATAAATTAATGTTTGCAACTTAAAATGTTTATCTAAATCAATTAACTCACATTTTTATCTTGCAACCATGCATTTAATTAAGTGGAGGTGAAAGGTCGCCTGAATTAGTTTTTAGAGTGTGATTAAAATACTAGCAGAACCAATAAGTGCAAATTACCTTCCAACACCAGAGCCTGCATTATTCACTGGAGATCCTTTGAAATTCAAAGACAGGCAACTATCCTTTGCAACTTTAAACATTCCAAAGAATTAAAAACTGTATTAAAGTACATAGGAGGTGCTGCAAAGAAAGCAGTAGAAGGATTCTTCCTGTTAGGCACCGAAGCAGCATATGACTCTGCCTGGCAGCTGTTAGAAAAACGTTTCGGAGACCCATTTATTATTGAGAAGTCCTTCAGAGACAAGCTACATGGATGGCATCAAAGATAAGCTCTAAAGATGGCTGCGAACTAAGATAATTTGCAGACTTCCTTAAGAGCTGTGATGCTGCAATGCCCCACATTAAGACATTGGAAGTACTGAATGACTGCAACAAGAGTCAACAAATCCTGATGAAACTGCCAGATTGGTTGGTATCCGGCTGGAACCGAAAAGCAATGGAGGCCAGACATCCAGACGCTGGTTACCTACCATTCAAAGTGTTTGTAGACTTCATATCAAAGGAAGCAGATCTCGCATGTGATCCCATATTCTCGATACAAGCTATCAGGAGTGTCGAAAGTGAAAAAACAAAGAATCCAAGAAGCCAAACTATTCAAGCAAAGACACTGTCCACAAACACAACACAAAGTTGCATCCCAACATGCATCTTCTGCAAAGGAACAGGACATGTCCTCCCAAACTGTAGAAGGTTTGTAGAAAAGACAGTTGAAGATCGCATCAAGTGTGTGCATGCAGAAAGGCTATGCTTTGGATGTTAGAATACCGGTAAACAGTCAAAGGCGTGCAATGACAAAGGCACATGTGAAAAGTGTCAGAGGAGAGATCCAACGTGTTTGCATGATGACAAGTTCAAAGGCAAAAGGTCAACAACCTTTAATGGAGACAACATTTCAAAGGACAAAACAGACACCAAAGAAATCGCAGCAACCACCAACAGAGTCATAGGCCCAAGCACACAAACGTCCGCAATCATACCAGTCTGGGTCTCATCCACAAAACAGCCAGAACAAGAAGTTCTTGTTTACGCACTCTTGGGCACACAGAGTGACACGACATTCATTCTAGATGAAGTGGCCCACAATCTCGACACAAACAAAGAAAATGTTCGTTTGCGGCTATCTACAATGTCAACAAAATCAACCGTCATACCCTGTCAGAAACTGACAGATCTTCAAGTGAGGGGATACGACCTGGAAAAAAGGATTCCTTTGCCACCTCTTTTCAAAAGAGAGTTCATTCCAGTTGACAAGTCACACATTCCTATCTCGGAGACGGCCCTAAAATGGCCACATTTGGAACAGTTGGCAGACAAGATTCCACCACCATTGGATTGTGAAGTAGGTCGTTTAATCGGATATAACTGTCAACAAGCCCTCCTTCCAAGAGAAATCCTATCCGGTGAAGACAATTATCCATATGCACGGCGGACGGATCTTGGCTGGAGTATCATCGGCTCCTCGAATCCAGCAAAAGACAACTGTGACACAACAGGAACTGGTCACAGAATCATAGTGCGACAAGTAATACCTGCTTTACAGCCAGCAATTGAGCTGAATAAAGAAGTACACTTTGTGTGCAGAACTCAAGTCAAAGAGATCAATCCAACAGATATACTCAGAGTTCTCAAGTCTGATTTCACTGAACACACTACAGAAAATAACCCAGCCGACTACGCCTCAAAGGGGCTGAGTGCAGTTAAGCTTGAAGAGTCTAACTCGCTAAAAGGACCTGACTTTCTTTTCCAGCTGAACCTCCCATGTGAAGAGAAGGTGTGAGAAGTAGAAACAAACTATCCTGAACTTCGCAAAGTGCATGTTCACACAATCAAGACTATGGAAGAAAATTCAATTGTGAACCGCTTCTCTAAGTTTTCTGACTGGTCCAGGGAAGTGAGAGCCGTCGCAAGACTCAAGAGATTTGCAGGAGAATCCAAGGGATTTCGGCCAAGAACTAATGAAGCAACTAGCCTTGAAGAAAGAAGAATGCAATTATTTGTCAATGAATTCTGTCAAAGATGGAAACGAGAATACCTGCTAAATCTCCAACAGCGGCAGACATGGCCAAAGGCATTACAGAATTCACAAGTAGAGGACATTGTCATTCTGCCAGATGACAGCCTACCAAGAAACGAGTGGAAGCAAAAGCATAAGCGAAAGCGTTAGCGAAAGCTGAAGTTACTAGTCAGTAACACTACACTTGATAAAGGGAAACCACACACTAGACTACCTCGAAAGACCTATTCATAAGGTAGTCACCTTAATTCAGGCCACTTAAGTCCCATACATTATTAGAGTATAGTCATACACACAGAAAACACTTGACTGTTTTTTTAACGAAAATCCCACATTTAAGTTCATGAGTGATTTGGTGGGAGTGTAAATGACGTAACAAAGTTGCCTTAATTAAAAAGAATAACACAATTAATTTCATAGTTAAATTCGATAAATAAATACTTTATTTCATGTAATATTATAATCGTTAAATATGGCATGATTTAATACAGTTTGTTTTATATGTTAAACCAATATGTGTATGTGTTTCTTGTTTCTTGTGCCTAAGAGCTAATGTTTGTTCATGTACTGGTACTGCCTGTTTTGTTGATACACTGGACAACTCAACGTGGGTTGACGTCTTTATTTGAAGCTCGGCTGAAGTCTGTGACAAAGTTATAATTTTGACAAGGTTATTCGGAAAAGGAACTTTTAAGATGAATCTCCTTTCACGACAAGCGGCCAACAAGGTATTTGTTTTATGTTTTCATGTGTCCTATTTTCTTTTATATATTTTCATTCATATTACATTACATGTCACTTGTTAGACGCTTTTATCCAAAGTGACTTACATACTCAATAGCCTACTGTGGGCAATCCCCACAGGAGCAATTTGGGGTGAAGTGTCTCAGGGACACAACGACATGCTGGCTGCAGTGGGGTTTGAACCTGTGACCTCCTTATGAGGTGTGATTTGTGCCAATGAACGAACTCACTGAGCTCACTAAGGTGTCGATCGTCGTCTACCATGCCGTGAACAATGCCGTGAGAGAAGTAACGTGACACTCTCGTCGCCACCCCTCTCGTCTGAGAAGCTACATGACGTCTGTGTCTGAAGTTACTTTACTTTGGTAGTTATCACCTAATAACCCAGTAATGTTACAGCTACGCAGTTGCTGTTCAAGCTAGACTCTATTTCAATATAGTTTTGGTATGAAAATAATGTTAGACCCCTTGTATGCCCTGAACGCAAAAACAACCACAGACAAGAATATATATTTGTGTAATTATCAAAATGATAACAAAGGCTGAAAAAACAGGAGAAGCCTGTCTTCCCTTGGTCTCCAGGAGAAAACGCTACTGTATATCACCATGTTTTCATAGTTTTGTGTGTAAAATAGGTCGCTGCAGTGAACACGACTTTATGTATTTGTTTATGGTTTATTTGATATGGCGGGATGCAGTATATAGAAGTTCAGAGAAGAAACAACCCCTATATATTGTTTATTTTATTTTGTTTCATTTTGGCACCATGGCAGAGGCAAATATAGAGTTAATGTGTGGAGATTATAATGTCCCGTTTACTAAAATATGTATTGTTTTATGATGTTTAGTTGACAAAATAGTCACTGAGCTACATTTTGCTGCACTCAAGCATACATCTGAAGACAAGAGTTGTGTCTGCCTTTGGCCACAAGGGGGAGTATTGTATATTTATATTTTGTATAGATGTTGCAACTATACAAAGCTTTGGCAATACTATATGTAACTGAGGTCATGCTAATAAAGCTATTGAATTGAGTATACCTTTAAGTGAGCGCTTCTGCCAGGAGGAAACAAAGGTTCGCCAACACATTGCACTCTACTGCTGAGAAAGGCTGTGCAAAGACGTGAAACGATGTGCTGCAATGTCTGTGTATTTTTGAAGAAAGTAATAACTCGCTCTGAGTCTTAATACATCACTTTATTTCATTATTTCCCCCCTTCATTTGAGAAACACTATCCAATGATTTATTATGTTTGTGTTACACACACACCATTACTGAATGAATTCTAAAAACAAGAATAACCTACATACAACAATAGGGAGCCCTGGATCAAGGGCGGACAAAACAAGGACACCACACATGATTATTTTCCAATTACAGTATATTTATTTAAAGAGAGTAACTCAATTGTCAGTTAATCAGTAATGTGTGTGTACGGGTGTGTGATGAGTCAGCAGGGCCGGACTGGGACTAGGTCAGGTCGTGATTTATACACCCAGCCGGCCATACCAGTTTGTTTTGGGGGCGTTTTGCTGGATGTATCGTCAATATCTACAACGTTGCTGCCCTACTCAGTTGCAATTTCCCTTGTGCCGGACCCTGAATCTTGACTTGTCTTGTCAACCTCCTCAGCATCTGCTGGTACTGAATAAGAACCAGCATTGGGATGGATTAAACTGATCAATAACTAATTTATTGAGAGAACATGCATAGCTTGCTTATACTGTTGTCATTACATTTCCTTTGGTTTTGTTCAGTGTCAGTCATAGCCAGTGTTGTGCTAGTTACTGAAAACCAGTAACTAGTTACCATTACTAGTTACTTCATTTCAAAAGTAACTCAGTTACTTTACTGATTACTTACACCGAAAAGTAATGCGTTACTGTGAAAAGTAACTTTTTAGTTACTTAAAAAAAGGGCTCCCATTAATGCCCTTATAGCCTTCATTTCAGTACTGTTATTGCATTGGAGAATAATACAATCTGTTGATCAACTTGACATGCATTATATGCATTATATGCAATCTGGATTGCATCGATATTAGCTGGCTTTCCATTTTTGTATATTCTTTCTCCAGGTAGTTGGAAAAAGTTTTCCCTCCCAAATGCCTTGTGCCGCCCAGACATGGTATCATGCTAACTAGCTCCCTGAAAGTGGGTGACTCCACTGTAGCAATAGCCTGCATGTGTTCTACAACATACCATGCAATGGCTTTATCGACTTTTCCCTGGCTAGCAGTCCCTTGGTCAAAATCCAGCCGCTGTTGCTTAGGTGGAGGTGGAGTGGCGTCGGCTGAGTCTGGGTCTGTGCCGGTCTTAGCTACTAGCTTCGTCCCAGCATGTTGTTTTTGCAGATGTTTTAAGAGATTTGAATTACTGGTTTGGGCAGTAGATAGGCTCTTTGACCCGCCAGGACACAACTTATATTTAACAGAAACTCTCTTTTCTTTGTGCTCGACAAAAGTGAAATAGTGAGAATATCTCCAGGTGGAGAAACTAGACTTGAGCTCCGCCGCCGCCATGATAGTCTTGTTAGTAAACAACACAAACACGCCCACAGCCCGTCTCCGCATGTGACACAGGAAGTATCTAAGTACATTTACTCAAGTACTGTACTTAAGTACAGTTCTCATCTCTGTTCGCCTGGCTGTTGACTATATAAAAAAACTAACGCAGTAATGGAGTAACGCACCATGTAGTAACGGTAACTGAGTTACTGAATTTAAAAAGTAATGCATTAGAGTACTAGTTACTGCCAAAAATAACGGCGTTACAGTAACGCGTTACTTTGTAACGCGACACAGACACTTTGTAACGCGTTAGAGAACATGTAATTATTAACAACTATTTATGAAATAACATTATTCAAGGACATATATTATACAACACTTATTTTATCCCTAAGTTGACCCTGTATTTGCATGGCCTAATACCATAATGATTGTCTCCCCTTTAGACAACATATAACCACCTCAAGTTATTCACTCACAGTATGAGGGGTTTGTAGCCCCACAGTTAGCTGTAGTCTAACGGTTATATTACATATATTTGCCTTGAGTAACATTAAGGACATGTTTGGGTTTTGTGTAGCCTTATAGTCTCCAGTCACACAGGGCCTGCCACTAACTTAGCATTGGACTGAGAAACTGTTTTGTTGACAGTCGATGTGCTATCAGGCTACAATATAGAAAGAAAAGTGGCTCATAATAGTGGCACTGACACTAGAACAGTGGATCACATCAGTCCGGTTCTGAGATCATTACACTGGCTTCCAGTCTGCCAAAGAATTGATTTTAAAATACTACTGCTAGTTTTTAAATCACTAAATGGCATAGGACCGAGGTATATAGACGACCTCCTCCATATGAAGCATCCAGGAGTGTCAGGTCTTCTGGGTCGGGTCTGCTCTCTGTTCCAAGAATAACCACTAAACATGGAAAAGCAGCTTTTAGTTATTATTCCAACAATTTGGAACAAACTGCCTAAATCATGCACGTCGCCGAAACACTTCCTATTTTTAAAACTAAAAACGCACCTATTTGCTGCTGCTTTTAATTGAGCTGCCCATACTCACACTACAGTATGCCTTTTTAGTCATGTATTCTGTACCTGCTGTGTTTATTTATTTATTTAATTTCATTACCTTTGCTTATTATGCCTGTTTATAAATGCCTTTTTAATAATGTATTTGTTCTTAAATGTCTTTTAATCTGTAGAGCACTTTGAATCGCCACGTGTGCTATATAAATAAAATTGCCTTGCCTTGCCATAATGTTCGCTCACTTTCTTTCTGCTTCGTCATTCTATACCATACGGGGGGTTCTGAATAAATCAGTGATTTTAGCACATTTCGCTGCCTTTTTGTTGCAGGATGGGGGTCCATCCTTCCACAATAATTAACCTTGCCGTCAGTTTCAGTCGGGCCAGTCCACACTAATGTAAACAGCAGCGCGCTGGTCTCGTGAGAAACGGAGAGTGGAACAACCAATCACATCTTCAATATTCTCCTGAAATTGAAATGTGCCCATTCGCTAGTCTGACAGGTGCGTGGTTCTCACTGCGCCTCACACCGGTGCAACTTCACAAATATATGCCGCATTAATGGATTTGGCCTGCAGTCACCGCATCTGGGCTGAATTACACACGTGTTATTTTAGTGCTGTGTATTTATTAGAGGCCATGTCAGCAGGCCACATCATATTATGCCAGCGTTGATGCGAACTTAGTTCATGCGAACTCTTTAGTTCGCATGAACTAAGTACAGATCGCGTTCACACCGGAAAAAGTCCCTGGGGGTGGATTCGGCAAATGAAGCCGCTGACGTCACTTCTTCTTCTTCTGCTTTGGGCTTACTGGCAGGCTACAAACAACTTCACGGCGGATACTGCCACCCAAAGTCCCCGGCCGGAAGTCCCCGGAGTTGTAAGAGGACTTCAGTAGAAGTTGCTGGGACTCCCAGCAGCTTCTACTGAAGCCTTCCGAGTAAATCGCCAGAACGCCGACACCTCCTCTTCTCCACCGCTCCCATGTTTTATTTTGTGTTGCCATACGTTAGTCTCTCTGCGTTTCTGCGCTGGGCTAATGCTAATGCTAATAATGCGAGGATAATAAAATGGCGGCTTCACAAAACTTTTTGGAAGTTTTACGGGGCGTGGTTTGCAATCCGCCCAGCCAATCAGAAATATAGCTCTTTTCTCACAAAAGAGCCGCTCGAAAGTCCCTGCTCTCTAGCAGGGACTTTCGAGGGGGTAAAAAGGTTCTCATGAACTAATTTTAGTACCGGCTCTTTTTGGTGTGAACGCGATAAAAGAGTTCTCATTAACTAAGTTCGCATGAACCTTTGTGGGAAAAGTACCGCAGTGTGAATGCGCCTCTTGAGGGAGGGAGGGACAGTTGATCGCAGTGCAGCAATCAGCTGTTCCCGAGCAGAGAGAGCTGCTAGACACAACTCTTATTAATCCCCGTACCAGATACTATACAATGCTGACAGAGGCGAGACGTACGTTATTCACACGCTTATCCACACGTAAGTCATTCACGCGCTAATGCACACGCACGTCGTTCACGCGCATATGCACACGCACGTTATCAACACTTATCAACACGCATATCTAAAGATAGCACTTTCAAAGCTACCGCGGCCACGTGAGCGCGTACTTTGAGCGCACCTATGAAACGTCGCCGTGACGTCTGACAACGTAGTGACGTCGCCTGTATTGTACGTCAACCCATTGAAAATTGATGGAGGTCGGTGGCGCACGTTGACACGTTAGCTCTCCGCTCAGTTAGCTTAGATATCTGTTCTTTGGCACAAATCACACCTCATACATCCTGATCCGAACACCAACGGACTAATGCACTGCGCCACACGCCTCATATATGTGTAGCACACTATGCTAATGTTTTTGGCTATGTATATGTTAATTCGTTGTTGTAGTTCTCACGGCGTAACGGAAGAGGGGAGGCTACAAGATGAAAACTCCAAGAAATAAACTGCCTGTGTCTGTGTCGTGAAGAGAGCTACACGTACATCAGGCTGATTTAATATTTTTAAACGACCACAATCTTTTCTCACTATATTTTTTACTATCTGCGATTATCTTTCTAAACTTAATCTTGACAAACCCCTTGCCTTAGTTAATGGTGAGATAAAAACATGTTTGCAGGTTTCACAACAGTAACATTTGTGGTAAGGCAAAAAGTAAGGCTTTTTGATACGTGTGCAGTTTTAAGGATGAAAATGCCATCAAACCACAGCTGTATTGCTTTATATCTTCCCAGGTTCAAACTTCAAAAATGCACATTCTCTGGAAAGGCCTACACTGGTAAGAAAATAGATAAAAACTAACATTCTAAACTGCTCAAAACCCTTCACTCTTGCACATCATTATCACTGAAGACTGATGATGATGGAGTTCAAATAACACTCTTTCCTCCTTTAAGCCCTCCTTCATCTTGACCAGCCCACTTCCAGTTGACCCTTCTACAGATCTGGTAATTACAGTTAATGCACCTAGCCGCCAAAGTGTGTTACTCTCGCAATACAAAGAGACTGAGACAATACAATTCTGCAGTAAGAGATGCTTTTTAAGTGATCAATACAAATTAAAGTGGCATTGATTTCATGGAAACCTTTACTTTAAGTATATCTGTTCCCACTTAGAAGGTGTGGGGAGTTTCATAATTATAGTGGCTTTAGTGTAAAACCTTCAACACAAAAGAAAAGCAAAGTTGTTACGAAAAAATCTCTGAAATATCAACTGTTTCGCTTTCCGTGAAACACAACCTAACTTCTCTATGAATCAGACGAGCTCAAGCTAAAAACGGCACTTAAATCCTCATGAACGTGAAAGGGACTTATTTGCAAATCCCACGAAATAACAAAAGTATGTGCATTATGTGACACTTTTCCAAACTGAACAGAAAAAAAAGTAGATAAGAGTGCTTAAAAGCATGTCAAAATTAATTATAGGATAGATAATAGCAGCGATAGCTCTCATCATTATCTTAACACCACTCACCCTCCATCACTGTAATCAGCAGATAGTGAAGTGATTTCATCTGCAACCATCATGTCAGAAAAGAATACATTTATATGATGAAAAGTGGGCGTTTCCAGACAGATTTTCCCCATTATTTTCGTTTGTATTTATTTTATAAATTCAGGTCCCAAATGTGCATGTGTATGGCCCTTCAGTAAAGAATGGTAAACCTGCGGGTCTGGTCCAATGGGCAGCATCACATCCTGTCTGACTGAACTGGGTGTACACTTTGAGTCGAGGCGGGGAGAGGGAACCACAGCGGACACTACAGCTCACACTGGTTTGATCCCCACGAAGTTTATGGAGAACAATGTCTCGCGGAATTATTTGGATCTTTTACCTGTGATGTTCTGGAGAAACTTTTATTGGACGATGTTTTCGCTGCTTTTGGGAGGTTTTCCATGTATGAAGTATATGTTTTTGTCTTCCCATAGCCACCTCTTCTTATCTCACTGCCTCCAATATTTATACCGTAGCTGGTAATTAACATAATATTGCATTCCTGTTCATTTCAACCGAAGGAAGGACAACACGGACTCCGGATTGCCACCCAAACGCAATTTTTTTTGGCATTTTGTGAATGCAGCTGTAATCACCAAGGGGAGCCTCAAGTGTTTAAATGGGTCCATCAAGAGAACGAGACAATCAAGCTCCTTTATTCCTCGAGATCAGCTGCAGTTTCTTCACATTGTCTGTTATGAATAGACCGATCTCCAATTGAGCCTCTTCACTTTGGAGATTTTTCGATTTTCGATTATACAGCTATTGAAATTAGGATGTGCCGCTTTTTCTCCTCCCTTAGCTTGGTGGCTCGGTTGCCTTTTCTTGATTGCCAGATGAAATTGACACTCGGGTTGCCACTTATCACGCGAAGCATTTCAATCCACCGCTAATTGCAGATATAGTGCCATCCTTTCTTTTCACTGCGTTTGATTGCATGGGAATACAGCCTCCTTTTGCGCACGAGAGGAATGATCGATCACATATAGGTTTTTTCTTCTTCTAATTGCTTCAAAATCTGTTTTGTTGCCAGGGTTTAAATGCAGGAGAAACTGTTATTCGTTGTTTTGGACCGGATATAGTGTGGGTTGGGGCAGAGATGCGTAATGCGCAGAGCAAGCTCCATCTTCTCTCCAAATAGGCAGCGTTCAAGACCCGAAAATGGTGAGTCACAAACATCTGGACGAGTTTGCTTTGCAGCTTTTCACTTATTTGTCTTTCAATCTGTGTAAGGTTCTTTCATTCCTCTTTCCCCTGAACCTTTTTACACGCGGTTACCCTCCGCAGGACTTTGGATTTGGCAGAGGTTCAGGTTTAATCATGTTAGACTAAAGGCTGCATGCTTGCATTATCGGGAAAGTGGCCACTGAAAATCAATGTATTCACTCCAATTTGCAGATTAGGGTTCACATAATGCAACATTTTTAGAATAAATATTGTTGGCATAATATATTTTTAAACTTCAACATATTGATTTCTCCAAGCGCATGCATGGATGTGTGCACAAATAATTTAACAGAAAACGCTTATAATACATATTTATAATATTCATTGGATAAAAAAACCTGTAACCTGTGGAAATACAATAATTATGTTTGTATTAGGCTATACTATAGTGTATTGTTTTCCACCACTTGGTCTTTATGCTATTAGGTCTGAAATAGTTCATGTTGTTTATTGCAGGGACACTGTTAAATATATTAGCCCAGGCCTTATATAATATATTTGTTTTAGTTTTCAAGAGACGATAAAATGTACTCGTCTCTTTCGTCTTTTTGACTCAGTCTAAGTCGGAGGTGAAGAAGGAGTCCGGGGAGTGCAGTCCGTCGGAGGCCGCCTGCCTCTGTTCTCCTCCGGCGGCCAAGAACCTGTGCGCCAGCTGCGGCATGGAGATCCATGACCGGTACCTGCTGAAGGTGAGAAATAAGAGAAGAATCAGAAGAAAAAATGTATGTGTGAAGCTTTGTGAGATTCAAGCTAAATGTTCCTCTCTTAATTTGGTTTGTAGCTTTTCTTTTATTCTTTCTTTTATTCTTTACTGAGGTTGATCTCAACAAAAGCGTAACAATAGGCTACACTAAAAATATGCAAATGACTCGATAATTTTACTCAAGCTTTACAATGCATTTCTTTCATCTGAGGTCACTTGCTTTCTTTTGTAAATTTGTGAACGAAACACACAGTTTAGTTTTTATAAATTAAAATGTATGGTACGATAATCGGCATCACACACTCAGGCAAGCGTGCATAACTCTGTTAGTTATTGTTTTTAATCTCCACATGCAGGTCGACAACCTGAACTGGCACTTGGGATGTTTGGAGTGTTCCGTGTGCAGAGCGTCTCTGCGCCAACACAACAGCTGCTACGTTAAAAACAAAGAAATCTACTGCAAACTGGATTATCTCAGGTAGCCTATACAAACAAAATGTGTTTACTGATTGTATTTATAGCGCGAGCTTTATGTAAACATTACGATTTTACAGGCTTTCATTGTAAAATAATCGGTAAAGTTCATTTTTAATGAAATGCTATTTTAAATCAAGGCAAACTGTTGAGTGTAATAATAACTTCATTCACTGAAGTCACTGCATATAAAGAAATGTATCATATTATTGTAATAGGCCTCAATATATTCTTATTCAATTTATTTTTAACGTGGTTCAATTCATTATTTGATTTATTCAGTTTTTTTCAGTTCGTTTTTTTAACAATGTGTTTTTAACGTATCCTCGAAACTGTAGCTATTAGCTATGGTTCATACGTGTCGTTTCGAAGCATTTTTCCGGCAGATGTCTTAAATGTATATTGATATTAGAAAATTAAATAAAATAACGATCTCTGATAGCCTACTGAGTTTTTGTACCTTAGAACAACTTCCATCGAATCCTCACAAATCTGTAAAAGCTCTCTGTGACCAATTGGTTTTAGTAGGCCTGCGATGCCTGAACATCGTCCCTACTTTTGTTTTCATATTGATGAAAAGCTATAGACAAAACAAATGTGCATATAAACACATCATGATTTTGGAAACGTTCATCTTTTCTATGCAGGATTGTATTTAAGTGCTCCTATACCTTGGTGTTTTAACTGATACATTTGATCTAATTTGTTTTATTATTCAGGGTGTTTTTACAGCTGATCTTTATAAACATCAACTTTTAGAATCAAGTATAACACACACTGGGTCATGAAAAAGATGTTCTGCATGGCTACAGGCTTTTGGTTGATAAGATCTTACATAATATATCCCAGAAAACCAAGATCATAGTTTTAACACTGTTTGTCAGACTCTAATATCAAGAAAGACAACCATCCATTTAAATGCATTACCAACTAAGCAGAGTGGACTTCCTGTCCTTGAGTTTTGATAATTTGATAGTAGCAAAATGGTATATTTGTAGGACCTTTATGTTCTGCATGTTGCATATTCTTTAATTAAGTTCACTTCAATCACATATCACAAACGACATGTGACTGAACTGAGTGTCATACTTGAATACTCAGTCCTCTTCATAGAACTTAAAAAATAGTGACTATAGGGAGAAGGAATGCATGATTGCAGTCAACGAAACCTAATTTATTAAGAAGTAGGCTACGGACTGATTAAGAGGCATAGAAACTGAAAAGGGTTTGTTTTTTTGCAGATTTGTTTGCAATTAGTTTGCAGGACTTAACATGTTCATTGCCATATCTACACGGTAGCATCTGTGCATATGACAATAAAGCCCTTGAACCTTGAGATGCTCAACATCCGTACTTTAAACTGAGCTCTGTAACCTATAGCCGACCTTCACCTGTCTGTTTCCTTCTTCCTCACAGTAGGTTCGGCACTAAGTGTTCCCAGTGTGGCCGGCAGGTGTTTGCCAGTGACTGGGTGCGGAGGGCCCGGGGCAGCGTGTACCACCTTGCCTGTTTTGCATGTTTCTCCTGCAAGAGGCAGCTGTCGACAGGGGAGGAGTTTGGCCTGGTGGAGGGCAGGGTGCTCTGCCGCAGCCACTACGACGTCATGCTGGAAAACCTGCGGAGGGCTGCAGAAAACGGTAACAATCATATTAAACATGCTCGTGTATTTCTGATGGCCTCAGTCTGGATTACCAGAACAATATTTAGGAGTCAAGAAAGGGAACAAAATAATAACTCTTGATCTCTTGAGCTCGGAGGTTTCTACTCAATAAGCCTTTTTCCACCCTGGATGACATCATCACAAATATTTTAACACAACCAACTTTAGATTCAAAATGGTCTCATTTTCAACACCACATACCTGTTTGGTCTTTGTTAACTGAAAGATAAAGTGTATCATTCCAACATGAGATGAAATGGTTGAGGTTAACTTAGCTTTGAAAAGAGGAAAGATTTAAGAATGTTTTCCAAAAGTAATCGCAGTCAGAAGATAACACGCTGTGCTTTTAGAGAGGAGTATGTGGGCGTAATGGTGTACATTATTTGGACTGTGCAGTGGTTGGCAAGAAAACATCTTAATTGTGTTGCATTGGTTGTGGCTGTGGCTCAGTGGATAGAGTGCTGGACTTTGACTCAGGGGGTACCAAGTTTGAGTCCCACTACAGTCAGCATGTCGTTGTGTCCCTGGGAAAGACACTTCACCCCAAATTGCTCCTGTGGGGATTGTTCACAGTACTAAGTAAGTTGCTTTGGATAAAAGCGTCTAACAAAAAACATGTAATGTATTGTTTAAATAAAGCTCCTGCCTGCAACACCGATCGGCCTGTGAAAGGTATCACTCTGCTGTTTTGTGTAACCTCACGGTGACTGAAATGTACTTGTGGGTAAAGTGACAGACCTGTGTTGATTGTGATCTCTTAAAGGCACAGGACTGACTCTGGAGGGAGCGCTGCCCTCTGACCAGGACTGCCAACCAAAGCCAGCCAAGAGGGCGCGGACATCCTTCACTGCTGAGCAGCTGCAGGTGTGTGTGTTTAGTAACTGTCAGTGAAACGCCTGTATGTATGTGTGTGTGTGGGGCATCATGACTGTGTGTCCTTTCAGGTGATGCAGTCTCAGTTTGCTCAGGACAACAACCCTGATGCTCAGACTCTACAGAAACTTGCAGAAATGACGGGACTGAGTAGACGAGTCATACAGGTAGGAAACATTTAATATAAAAATACACCATAATGATATTTCAATCGTTTTTAGAGCAATGGTTCCAACCCGGGGAAAAGGACTAGACTGGTTGTGAGAATTGAATAGGTTGAGAATGAAGAACAGTTCAGGATTATCTCTTCAGGACTGAAATCTTTTCAAACTAAACCTTTTGAAAAGGGAAAAATCACTCAGATTCTCACAGTTCGTACACACACAAACCATTGTGAGGTTTCCCAATACTCTAAACATTGCTTTGAACACTCAATACATAACATTATATCTAATATATGCATTATCTGCCACTCACATACTTATTTTTTAAGGCAGATAAAGATGACGGCATTTCTTTTTCTAAACAGATGTTCACACTCTTTGAAGATCATTTGAGATTTCAGACAAATACCCACAGAAATGTAGACTTCCCCCAGAGTTCATAATCTTTAAAATCTCGACTAGCGGTTCCCAAATGTTCTCACTTTAATGAACGGATGTTTATCTGTGATTTAGTTCACTTATGGCATTCATAAGAAAACTACTCAGATGTGGATGGAAACTAATGATTTTGGCCATTTCAAAAATGTTTAATGAAACCCTGACCAATTATATTGTTTTGTTCTTTGTACGTCAAAGTAAGGCAGGTTTCATTTTATGCTTTAAAATATCAAACCATTAATCTGATGGGTAAAGTCCTCTACCACAGACAAACAAAGCAAATGGGGTCTTGTGAGAAGACTCAAACCCTGTTTTGATACTGTTTGTTGCTGGGTTTATTTCCCTTCTGCTTGTTTCCTGTTTACATTGTCTGTATCATTTCACCAGGTGTGGTTTCAGAACTGCCGTGCACGACACAAAAAGCTGCCGCCTCTGAGTGGCTTCTGTCAGGGCGCTCCGATGACCCGGATGCCTCCATCGCTGCCGGACGACATCCACTACTCACCGTTCAGCAGCCCGGACCGACCACATCTACTCGCTCTGCACGGATACCTGGACGGTGAGTTAGGGACTCTATGTCAGTGCCACTTGTGAAGTTTGTTATTGTTGAAGAAAGAAGACAATCATTTGTTTAAAAAAACAGTACATTCTGCAATATCTTTAAATTAATAATCTGCTGTTCTTTGTACAAATTTGAGGTCCTTTTATCTGTTTTTCATGCAATTTCTTATTTCTATTGCAATACATTTCTGATTGAAACATTGTCCTTGAGATGCATTTAGATGTTTGCTGTAGTTACAAATAACAGATTTGAATCTTATTTAAGAGACACATGATTAGTTTATAATACCCAGTTAAACATTTAATTACCCTTCCACATACGTGTTTATTATAATTCAATAAAATATCATGGAGCGTAAAACAATCACTGGAACCATTTTTCTGCTTTAATACATTTTACATTATAATTTTTTTAAGTTAATTTTGTTGGATTTATAATTTCATTTAATTTCATTTTTATTTGTTCCGCTCATGGTACGCAAAACCCAATGTACAATAATTGCCAACAAAACATGTCTCTACAAGCACACCATTGAGCGAAAAGGAGCAGGGAGAAGAAAAAGATCCTATATGACCCTTTAACTGCCCCTTTCTAAAAACTAAAAAATAGAAATAGATGGTCTGTCCTTCATATTTTCTTATTCACAGCCAAACATAAGACTAAGAGAAACACAAAAAATACTTATTTCCAACTTGACTGTTAACGGAAAGAAACAAAACACCAACAACAAACAACAACAACAAAAAACAACAACACCAAAACATCACATGTATAGTACGGAAAAGGAAAAGTGCAACACCCTCATCCGAGTCCTACTGGAGAAGAAGGTGGAAAGCAGCGCATAATAACAATAACAATAATAATAATAATGAAGAATCCTATGCATTATCGTTACTTTTTCTATTGTAAAATATCTCAATGCTTCTACCAACATTGACAATATGTTTATTAAAGCTGTGATTAAAAGTTTAGAATTCAATAAAGATCACTAGAAATGTAAAGAGTTTTTTATTGGACCTGTTGAAGGCCCAAGTTCGAAACACAGCATTATAGTTTTAAAGATGTGCATTCTGAATATATGAACGACTTAGAATACAAATCTGCCCCTGTTTCTTCACGTGTTATGTAGAGTGCTTTAACCCGTGGCTCCACAAACTAATGTTGCTCCTCTGGTCTTCTCCTTGCAGCTCATCCGTTCTCCGTCCTCGCTGCACCGGGCCACCTGAGCCATCCCTCCATGTCTTTACCACCACAGCTCCCCATCAGCCGCTAACCTTCAGCATCTGCTTTTTTTGTTGCGTCGTCACCACTCTATTGTTGTGAAAAGAATCCTTTGGGACGTCCTGTCAGTAATCTGCTCTGACCCCCCCGGGCATGCAGGACCTCGGCGTTCTGTTCTCAATCATTCGGATTCTTCTTCGCTGTGAGACTGCTGACATGAACTTTGAAGTCTTGCAAAGACAGCAGACTGTGGAGAAATGTTCGGCCTGAACGTCAACATGGGAGTTTTTTTAATTTTGAGAAGACCACTTTTATTTGTATTTTTCCTCTTTTTGATGGGACACAAAACATTGCATCAGGTCAGGATTGTTTTCCTTTTGTTTACCCACTCGTACAAAGTATTTTTATTTTGTTGCTGCAATATGAAAAGAGTGTTGTAGTATTACAGTAAAACCTCAGCATTTGTTTTGTGTATTGGTGATGAGCACATTTGCAGCTTTATTGTTGTTTGTTGTTGTTGTGGTGTTGTCAAAAAAACTCTTATTTATTCAGAACAAAACTTTTTTTTAAAAAGCACTTTTTAAATGTGTCTTGAAATGGAATAATTCAGTGATTGTACATTGTAAATACTGCCACAGTTTAATAAAAGGTGTATCCGAGCTGTAAGGAAATGAATAATTGAGGATACATTTACATTTACTCGTACGTGATTGCGAGCGTGGGTGGCTGGAAACACACATTTCCACAGACAGATATGCAATTACATATCCATACTATTTTAGACTAAAAGCTACACAAATCTAAAGGTCGCCTGTCAGGGGCCATGCACCTCCAGTAACCTATAATTAAGAGCAATATCCTGCGACGAACCTGCACATAATCTCCAATTTACATGCTGCACTTGTGATGGAAATGTGATCAATCATATTGTGAAAGCGTGGCCATTGATCGGGCAGCTCGTTGGCTTTCACGGGGCCTTTTAACACAGATTACCTACAGTTGTTACATTGATTGACAGCACTTAAGTGGCTGCGACATGAAGAATGAATGGGATACTTTAAGTTAAAGGATATCATTACATCTGGATTTTTAAACTGGATCAATTCCCCCTTTTTTTTTTACCACTAATGTAAATTCAAGAGTGGCACACCCCCGTGCACTTCCAGTGTTTAAATCCTGAGAGCAACCCTTAACCGGCATTGATACCGGATCTCTAAGTGAAGTTGTGGCTATGGCCTATTGATCTTACCTTAGCAAGCATACTAGTGTAATTTCAACATGTTGAGCTATCGCTTGAAAAAACCTAAACTCATCCTTTATGTATTTTGTGTGTTTATGTTTATACAAATCTGACACAGCATCATCAGTTGTTTTCTTAATCTGTCAAGGATCAATATCTGGCTCATCCTCAATTTAGCAAAAACACAAATCAGGGGGAAAAAGCTAACCTGGCTCTGGACAAATCTGCAACCCACCGACTCTAAAGCTCACAAATCTATCTAACTTCTTCTGACTCGAGCTTCATATATAATGTACAGACATAATAAATATATTGATCCTGTCTTCTGACGCTACATAAAAGTGAAAAGTGTAATTCCTTCTGCAGTGTGCACATATTGTTATTGTGCTATACTGTTTAAATCACCCTAGAAACACATTTAACATTTTTGTGACCCTACAGATTATTTATAAATGTTTCTCCAATGATAAAACCTTGCAATAGGTGTTGCTTGTGATCTGCTGGCTGCTGATACAGTCATGAAATGAATTGGCTTACCATTAGCTTGGCAGAAAAGTAGCTTTTGTTGTTATTATTTAGGTTATGATACCTGGTCAAGAACAGAATTTAAAGCATCATTCATGAAGATCACGTTACATTTTGATTAGTTTTGAAAACATTGTCTCTGAGGAAATGCAGGAACCCAAAACTCAGACAGATCACATCTGCATTATTACAGTTTCAAGTGACAGCAGTGTTTCTCCTGTTGCTTGTGAAGGAGGAAGCACGACTGTTTGACCCAGCGATGCCTTCACAGTCACAGCGGAACTACAGGAGATAAAAACATGCACACAATGGTTCCCTTATACCCCTGGGAGATTTAATTTAAGATACTCACACTGGACCAGGTGTGTTAGTGTGTGTCTGCATGTATCATGTATGTGTTTCTTTCTTTCTGCATGGAAGTTGTGTTAGGAAAGAGAGCATCACTCTAACGTAAGAGGACTCTCAATCTTTCCTAAACTTTAAACCAAACTTTTTTTCCTCCAATCAATCACTTCCAATCAATTCAATCTCCTCCTAGAGAAATCTAAGAACAAAAGCTGTATATATGCTGAGCGGAGAGATGATTATCAGGCTGACACAGTTTGGGCCACCTGCCAGCACTACACTGTAAAAACGCACATTTCTTCCCCATTAAAGTCCCTCTTAGATACAAGCACACAGGCAGCGTTTAGGCATGTCTTCTCTCCATGCACAAGCATCCCTGAGCGTTTAAGCCGCCCCGTTTTGTCATCATGTCATGCGTCCGCCTTGTTGATTGACAGCTTCAAGTGGTTGCAGATGAAAGCGGGCCCCCCATGCTAATGAATAGGCCCCTGATTGCAGAGCTGCTCGCTCTCTGAATTACAGCGTCTCCCACCTAATGAGCAGATACACTGCAGTGCCCCTTGTCTCTGCACATTCACATTTCTCTCCTTCACGCTGATGAGCTCTCCCCTGCACAACAGTCAACAAAACCTCTGTGAAAGATTGCAACGTGAGCCATCTTCATCAGCATCCTCCTCCTCATCCTCCTCAAGTTTACTTCAGACCCTGCCATATGCTGGCATGGTCTTCTCACCCCCCTCTCTCCTCTACCTCACTTGAGGATATGATGATGGCATGCAAACGATCTGAATGCTGCTGAGCATGAACAAGTCTCAGTTTCAATGATATACTAAAGATAATTTGCGTAATACATTTTCAGAATATTCATCATGATATGAATAAAGATATCTAACTGTATCACCAAGCTGACTATGTAGAGGTAAATATATATACAGCGTGGCTTTCTTCATACTGTTTGCCTATTTTAGGAGTTAAATAATCTTGGGAAAGGAAAGAAATATGTATGCAGACAATACACAACTTTGCATTTTAATTTCTCCTTATAAAGTAAGCTTTTAAGGGAAAGTAGAGAGCGCCTTCAGTTCCTTTTAATAAAAATCAAGCCAGAAAATCAACAATTGGGAGAAAAAATAAGAAACTCAAGACATGTATCAGTCTGGTAAAGGTACATTCCATTTTGAATTCGTTTTAAAGATGACTGGAATGTTGCTTCTATTCTGGTTTCTTCTCAACAATATAAATGTTATATTGTTTTCTTCAAATAACAGCTGCTTATTTCTGGAATCACTTAGAACATTGCATTTAAATTTAATG
This sequence comes from Harpagifer antarcticus, assembly GCA_902827135.1. Taxonomy (NCBI): domain Eukaryota; kingdom Metazoa; phylum Chordata; class Actinopteri; order Perciformes; family Harpagiferidae; genus Harpagifer; species Harpagifer antarcticus. The sequence goes on from CADEHL010001172.1 coordinate 5,280,134, forward strand.
TCATCCATCAGCTGTGACACTCGAGAAAAACCAGCAATTTGAGCTCCATTTAGACAAAAGAGTGACTACATTTGTTGCTATAAACTAGACAATCTGAGGCTTCAGAGCAGAACCACGTCAACAAACACCAGAGGAAGGGTTAACACATAGGCCAACATTTTTAGGTGAAATGTTCTTTCTTTAGGCAAGCAGTACCACAATGAATTTACTTTGTGGCTCAGGGTGTTTTGTTTCAATGTGGTTATTTCACAGGCCTACAATTAAACCCTGGCTATACAAGTATCAAGTTTCCAAACAAACCCAAAACAAGTCTAAATGAATTCATTGACTCTCAACTGTGCGTCGATACATTCTGTGCTTTAGAAATTCTGAGAAATAAACAAGGAAACTTTCTCTTGACTCGTACAGTAGCGCACGAGAGCAGAGAGGAGGTTTTCAAAACGCTAGGAAATGGCTGAAACAGATGATTCACTTCACCCAGGCTGACAGCCAACCATGCACTATGCAAAAATAAACACGGGTCTCCACAGCAGGTTCCCAGAATGTGTTTATTTGGGGGGGGGGGGGGACTATTAATGACTATTGAACTATCACAGCACTTCAGTTTGATTAATAAGAAGCTGGGGCAGGATCTAAATCACTCTTCTGACCTGACGCATGTTTGCTATGTTACAGATGGTGGCGCTAAAGCACACTGAAAGGTGGGGATTGTGGGAATTACTCACCGTTGAGTTTACCACGGGTCAATTCTCAGATGTTCACAGTGGAAGACAAGCCTTCTTTCAATATTGTAATTAGATACGCACAAAACTAAGTTACAAGTCAAAGGTCTTGGATTCAAAATCTTTTTTATAAACATCAAAATACCTTAAGCTATATGAAAGCATTGCTGTCATTAATGCATACATATGTTGTAATGTTACCAGGTGGGGCTTAATGCCAGGGGGGTTGTAAGTCTCACCCAGTTTACATCATCATTTATTTTATAGAATGTTGTTAATTTGACTGAGCAAAGCTTCTTGTGAGTTAAGATATCAAATGCATTCCACAGTCTTTAAAACGATCTGCTATTGGTATGTATGCAGTAGATATGTATGTGTATCTGTGTATGTTGCATGTATATGTACATGCATATTCTGGTGAGTATTCGTGTATGAGGCTCACTGGCAGTGAATGTAGGGGATTACTCTAGCTGTTGTAATTGTTTGTTTGTGTTATTCGTTATTTCTTTTTCTCTTTGTACATACAATCAGTACAAACCACTGTCTCATTTGTATGCATATATTTTGCTTTCCATTTCTAAATGACAAACACTGGATACGCATTGTCGAAACGCAATACAAATATTTTTGATCTGAAGATATCAAATGAATGTAGGAGCATAATCTATAGGTACAATAGTTCACTAAATGTAAATAACTCTTCTTGTTGTACTAGAACCTACTAATTGTGTCCATTGACAAATCTAGACAAAGACACCTTCATAATCATAATGTCCTGTACTGATGCAAAATAACTCTAAGCGCCATAAGGTTCTCAAGGACAGGTATGAAATTGTTAAGCAGAAAAAAAGGGAAATGAAACCAATGCAATTATCTGTGTTAGCTTATACCTCACAAAGCCTGTTTATTATTGTCACCTAACTCTGTAGTGTTATGGATAAGGATCAAGGAGTCTATTCCACATTAAGCATATTATTAATCTTACTGTAAATGCCCAATATGCACATATTACTTTGTATCATAAAAAAAGACAAAATGCTATCATTCTTGGCATGTCAGCATTTGCACAAAGTGTAGTGTGTGTTTTCCCCACAAGGTAGCAGTATATCCACGCTGCATCCTAATACACTGTCGTTAAACATTGGAGCTACATGTTGTATTTTACACTTGGTAGGCATTACAAATATGTGATGATGATATACACTATTTGAAAAAGGATATATGTTTCTGATATATGTAATGATGTGTAGCCTCCAGTATGTATTAGATGATATGCAATCCAGCACAATAATCTAGCAATTAACATGAGTTTATAGAAGACAGGACATTTGTTCTTTTCTTTTGGGACTTTGTTTGAATTATTTAGTCTCGGTTTGACCATGTGAAACACATTTTACTGTAAGACATTGAAGATTATTGTCGGCAGTTTCCAGTTTTGAATGTGTGTGTGTGTGTGTGTGTGTGTGTGTGTGTGTGTGTGTGTGTGTGTGTGTGTGTGTGTGTGTGTGTGTGTGTGTGTGTGTGTGTGTGTGTGTGCACAGCATGGTATTGGTGGGTGGAGTTGGCTGAAGGCAGTAACCCAGGTCAGTGTCACATGTGAGATCTGATCCTACACAGAGAATAATGCTTGCTGAGGAATTTAACAATACAGTAACAGGGGATGACATACTGTATGACAGCAAGCGCACAGAGAGACGGGTGAGACGTATTAAGTGTACAAAAAAAGTTGCTTCAGTCTGTGTATTTGTGTGTGTGAATATAAATCAGGTTTCCAGCTCAGCTGGACCTACGCCCTGAATTTCTCAGGGGTCTTCACTTTCTTTTTGTTCTGTCTCTCTATTGTTCCTGTTTACTCCCGCTGGACTGTCCCCAGGTGAGGCTGGTTTCTCACAGCGCGCTCAGTGCATTGTGTCCGCACTCAATAGGCTCACTGTGGAGCCAGCAGGGTGCCTGTTTTCAACCCTGTTAGCTACACTACTTTGTTCTCCAAGTTTCATACAGCTCACTTTGAGGCCTGAGAAGGTTTACCTCACTGTATAAATATAAAGCCATACGGCTCTAACAGTCCTTCTTTTTGATCGAATTGAGCACATATAACACATGGGAACTCAAGGTCAAACCATTGTTCTTTTAGAGCTAGTTATCCACTTTTTTCATTTTTATTTTCGTTTTCATTTTTATGTCAATCGAATCACTCGATGAAGTGGGTTTATTAAATGTCTCGATGCCATGGGCCAATGAAATGGTTCAATTCATTGGGCCAATCAAATCGCTCGATACACTGGGCCAATGAAATGGCTTGATACAATGGGCCAATCAAAAGACTTCCTACAATTTCAGTAAAAATGGGCCCATCAAATGACTTACTGCATTGAGCCATTCAAATGGCTCTATCAAATGGGCCAATGAAATGGCTTGTTTCAGTGGGCTAATCATAGGGAACAATCAAATTGGACAATGAAACTCCTTACAGTAAATTGGGGTCATAGCTCAATACATTTGGCCAATCAATTGACTCGTTACAATGGGCCAATGGAAATACTCGTTACATTAAGCTTATCAGGGGTTCAATCAAATGGCTCAATATAAGGTTTCAATCACATGACTAAATACAATATATTTTTGTTGGATTTGCCCTTTGGATTGGTTAATTGAATTATACAGATTGGACAATTAACTTCATGTATTAGTTAACACTGACTAGTTTATGTGCACCACAGCTTATTTCCTTCGCAAGGTGTCAAGTTGCATCCTCCTCTTTGTTGCTGTAGGGTTGGACAAACGAGAAGTGGCTCCTCCCAACAAAGAGAGTGGAGCCACTGCTTACAAACTCACCTGTAAAACCTGCAGCATCGGGGTGGAAATCTGACCGAGAAGCAAACAGAAGTCCTCCTGAAGAACTTTGCTCAATGTAAGTATCATGTTGTCCTTTTCTTCTTTGTTTTATTGATAAAATAATGGCTTTAGGTCCCTGAATATGCAATTAAGATTTAAAATGTTACTCTGGAGAAGCATACAAGCATTACATTTCACAGCTATTTTGACTCAGGTGGAGGGATTACTTGACTCCAATAAATACCTCTTTTACTTTGTGCACTTAAAAAGTCACATGAAATGAAAACCTGTTTAGTATTGAGCACTTTTGTTTTACTATTGTCAAGTTAAGCCAAAAGTTCCATTAAGTAGCTGTCCTGAGAGACGATTGGATTACTGAGCCAGCCTACCGAGCCTCTCTCTGAAATGACTGTTGATGTTTCTTCTTGGAAAGTCAAGCCAATGCCAGCACAGAGGCATCCATTGACTACAGACAGATGCTCTAAACCAAAGGACTTACTCCTCTATCTGCAGCCGGCACCGTACCATTTTTAAATAGAATTTGTGAATGCTGACTTAGTGCTTCTAAGCAAACTGAACACCCCTGATATTGCCCCGTCTCAGAAGCTAAGCAGGCTTGATCTGGGTCAGAGCTTGGATAGAAGACTGCCTGGGAATACCTGATGCTTTATTAAATTAGCATGTAACTTGTCATTTCACTCACGTGTGCTGAGTGAGACTTGTCAGTGGAAGTCAAAGAAAATCTTGTAGCAAAGCAAAGAGTACGCCTGACTGGAATACTTCAAAATAAATGAATTGATTTAAGTTAAGCAGCATCAAGCCGGTTCAAACCAAACCGAATTATTTATACATATGTATATTATCTTTATGTATCTTACCTGTTAACATAGGATCATATTTACATTTTACATGTGCTAAGAAATTGCAATTTTCTTATTAAATTAAATTTAAATGCAAAATAGTACACGGTGAGAACAATATATACAAATCAATAAATTAGGTTTATTTAAAAGTAAAAAAGGGGAGTCTGTTAAGAAAAAGCGAAACCTAAGAAACGATAAAGCTGGGAGTTAGGCAGAACAGTGAAGTTATTGAATATTTGATACAAGAAATATTCACCAAAATTATCTTATTGTTGTTACAGTATGGGGGATTCTGATAGCACTGTACTGTATAACAATGGAGGAATTAAGTGTTTTCGTATAGAAAAATTCTACAAGATTATTCAAATGCTTTTTTGTAATATCTTTTTTTTAAGGATAACCAATGATTTGGAAAGAACTGTCTTGTAGCACTACTCTGTATAAAAGTACACTGATGGAATATTTCTACAAAAGACAAAATACTTCAAAAGCATATTTCCTCAAAAAAAGTATTGTAGAATAACAGCAGGCCACTAATGGGTGAAGTGATTTTGTTAACCATACACTGTATAGTGAAGTAGCTTCACCATAAGAGCACTTATTAACGTATCTGCTGCAGTGGACACCATGGCCTCCACCCTCTCTGTGCGCAGTTACTCCGTGCGTCAGCCCTCCTTCTCCAGCATGTCCCAGAGGGACAGCGGTCGCAGCATCCGCTCCAAGCCTGCCGTGTCCTCCGCCACGCTGTCTCTGTCCCGCTCTGTTTCAATGGGCAACGGCCTCAACATGCTGGGCTCCAGTCTGTCCTTCAACGGCCTCTGTGCCGCAGCCAGTGAGAAGGAGACCATGATAGGCCTGAACGACCGGCTGGCCAACTACCTGGAGAAGGTGCGCTCTCTGGAGAGGTCCAACTCCGAGCTGGAGGTCAAGATCAAGCAGCTCATGCTGGAGAGGACCCCCAAAGGGCACGACATCGACGGGATGATGGCCCAGGCACATGCTATCGGGCAGGAGGTCAGTCATTGTAGATCATATTCTCCCAAAACAGAGAATTTCTCTGTAGCAGCATTTCATTCCCCCCCGGTGATTGATATTACATTTACATATATGAGGATTTGTAAATATGTTTTTATAATTTGATGTGTAAATGTTGGCATTATTGAGAGACTTGGCTCAAGGTAACCTCCCAGCTTAGGTAAATGCACCATATACAATCAAAAGCAAGGCAGAGATGTTACTCTCTAATTTTAGGTTGATTGAAAATGAACGCTCCTTCAAGTTGACATTAACCCTCAAGAAAGTGCTTCAAAACAATGAATGCAGTAATATTACATTTGGGCATACTTACACACTCAAAATACTAACCATTTGTAGTCATGTGTAGTAGACAAAGTTACCCTTGAAGTGTTTGTTTGAAGGCAATATTGAGATACAACCTTTTATTTATCAGTTCAACAATTTTCAGAAAGATCTGGATGTTAAGACCATTTGATTGCACAGTAAATAAAACAGAGCACAAACATTATTAGAATAATTTCTAGTTATGCCAGATCTTCCTGAACCATCCACTCATGTCCTGCTCAGGTGAGGAAGAAGACGCTGGAGAACGCCCGCATCATGCTGGAGATTGATAATGCCCGGCTGGCAGCTGATGACTTCAGAGTCAAGTGAGTGTCACACAGAGCTTCCTTTCTTTACCTGCCTGTGAGTTGTTAACATAGAAGCGCCAGAATGCAAAGCCATGTGAATAAGAGATCTTTAAGTCAGGCTGCGAAATAAGAGCTTCATTCCCACGCTGCTGAGGCATGTGCATAGATCTCCAGGAGCACAGGGAGTGATGGATCGTGCAGGTCAGAGAGACAGCGTGGCTTCTGAAGTCCAGAGCTGGCTGAAGGAAAGATGGGGGAGTCAGGATACACTGCTGATGCTTTTCACAATGTGTTGATGGTATTTCCTGTGACCTGATGTGCAGGAGCGATACATGAATTGGCAGTGATGGATGGCCTTAGCAGCAAAGAGCATGTTTACCTTCCATGCAGATATTTGTATGGTATTTTCACTTGTGTGTTTCCACTCTGGGATGATTTCATGAGAAGTTTCATAAATTGTTTGCACGTGTTGCATTACCTCCAGTTTGTGACTTCCATGTCTCAAAGGAATGTTCCAAATAGTTTTACTCCAAAAACGTACTCTGTCTTTTGAGAGAAACATTTTAAATGATTTTTCTGCCACATTTGGATCTAAGAATCCTCTTATATTCACATTTGATTTGCAAGTCTATTTTTAATCCAAAAAAGATGGAAGCATGAAGTGATATATATCATCGTTTTGTGTTACACAAGAAAAATATATATAATTTCATATAAAACAATGAAAAATAACCATACGATTTATATTATCATTTGACAAAGTACTCGACTTTTTAGCTTTTCTCTGAGCATCACACAGGACATGATTAAAAGCCAGTTGGGGAAATCTAGTAAGTAAGGACTTTGATTTGATGACTTTTGCCAAATTACACTTCCCATAGTCAAGAATGAATTTTAACACCGAACAACAACATAATGCACCACAGGAATGCAGCAGACAAATTCACTTCCAGCAGCTATCTTTGCTTGGGTTAAGTTTTATACTCATTCATGTAATACAAATACATGAATGGCTCCTTTCCTTCCCTGTGTTTGTGGTGCAGATGGGAAGCGGAGGCCACACTCTGCCAGTCGGTAGAGAGGGACTGTCAGGCTCTGAAGAGAGCTAAGTCAGACCACGACCAGATGACCGCCACGCTGCGAGGAGACCTGGACAGCCTGAAGGAGGAGCTCTACTTCCTCAAGAAGAATCACGACGAGGTGAGATCCCACCGAGGTGAAGGTCCTGTCAGACATGATCAATGAGTGTTTACTTATCAAGATAATCACCTTACAAGTTGTCAAGAGTCATCTTGTACAAATGTCGGATGTCTTTAAAGCATCTCAAAAGATGAATGAAAGCCTCTCAAAATGACTAATATCATCTAAAACCACAGAGCTGTAACACATTCCAGTTTCATATCAGCAACAAAGTAGCCCAGGGTTTAACAGTATTCAGTATCTGAAAGATTAAACTTTACGGACACACCCTTTTTCTTTGGTACCATAGTGCTTCGAGACACCTGTGTACACAAAACAGGAGCACTAGAGCCCATCCACATGTCGGGTGTGTCTAGACTGCAAGGTGTGGTATACAGGATGTAGACTGAACACTTGACTGAGTTTTTTTTATCTAAATTTACATTAATTCCTTTCTTGACCATTTTTTTTCAATAGTTACAGACAATTTTCTTTCAATAAAAAATTGTTTTTCCATAAAACTAAGTACATTTTGCTGGTAATACGTTGGTACTTTGACAAATTTAGTATTTTTGAATTCACAACGTCTTATAAAGTGGTATTACTACTTTTACTTAAGTTAAGGCACTGAAGTTAGATAGTGCAGCCTAAGAGATGTCCAGGGAGTAAATAGTAACTAAGATGTTGCAACATTAAACACTAATGTTTCTTTTCCTTTCTTTAAATGATCACAGGAGATGATTACAGTGAAGTCTCGTCTGGCCAACGAGCAGGTGAGCGTGGAGGTGGACGCGCCTCAGGGCCCTGACCTGGGGGCTATCATGGCTGAGCTGAGGGTCCAGTATGAGGGCATCGCGCGCAAGAACAAGGATGAAGCCGAGGCTTGGTACCTCAGGAAGGTCTGTCGCTGCATGAATCTATTCTTATTATTCCGGTAGTAATACATGTTTATTTGCAATATCATAGACCTCTGTACTGTACATAACACTTTTTTTTTATGTGTGTGTCTACAGTTGGACGCGGTGCAGTCAGAGGTCAAAGAAAGCAACGAGGCTCTGCGTAGTGCCCAAAGCGAGCTCAGTGAGAGGCGACGATTCCTGCAAGCTCTGGAGGTCGAACTTGACAATATTCGGAGGCAGGTAAAGTAGTCATAACATTCGAACAAGTGTAATCACATATTTTTCCAGGAAGAACGCTTCCCATGTTGTCTCTCTTTCAGAAATTAACCAAATATTTTGCTACTACTGTATTTCTCTACTTCTTTGGAGTTCCCATCCTCACCTCTTCTCTTCTGCACACACATTATCCACAGATTACAGCTGCCTTCTCCTTGTCAACAAAGAGACTTTAGCACAATGTACACCGCTATTTCATTTTGCTCCGATAATCAATCAGAGTGACAACAAGACGTAGACTCAAACAAGCCTATGTTTTGTCTGTGTCTCCGTTACATGTTAACACAAGTCAAACTATCATATGGCGCGGTTCAGTGGAGTGAAATATAGCTCATCGATGTTTGCCTTATAGTGAGCACACAGTATTGAATGCAGAGATATTACGGTGCTGACAGTCTCAAGTATGTGTGGTTGATTGGTGAGGGGGCGTGAACATATGTAGGTAAACAGACAAAGTGATGCTGGGTGGTAAAAGTGTCCATTATGTGACAGTGGTGACGCTTTAGTGGACTTCACAGAGGAACATCGTGTATAGTACAGATAACGCTTATGTGAACAATCTGATAAAGGTGCCCTGTTGACAGTCTTTTATATTACAGGAAATGTATCCATGTATTTCTACAACATAGGACATTGGGACATTTTGAAATGATTTAAAATACAAGTGAAACACACAATGATTTTCATTGTCAATTATTCTGTTGATTATCTTGAACAATCCATTAGTTGTTTGGTCTATAAAAGGTCAGAAAGCCAAGGATTCTAGGAGTTGGTGGAGAACAAAACAAAGCTAAAAGTAGAGTTAATGTATGTTTTATAGAGCTATTTCAAACATATGGATGTCATTTATAGATCTTAAACTGCTAAAGGATGCTTATTTAATATGCTTCAGTGAGTGTTTCGTAATGTATAAAAACGTTATAGTACGACGTATTACCTACTGTCACTGATCACTCCCTGTTTGTTCTGTTCACAGGTGAGTGTGTTGGAAGGAAACCTGGCTGAAACGGGGCACAAGTACTCAGTGGAGATGGACCGTCTTCAGACCACGCTGACCCAGTTGGAGGACGAGCTGTCTCAGCTGCGTTTGGACATGCAACGCAACAAGACCGAGTACGAGCAGCTGCTGCGTATCAAACAGAACCTGGAGATGGAGATCGCTACCTACAGGAGGCTGCTGGAGGGGGAGGAAACGTGAGTGAGGGTCGCAGGATCAGTGCTCAGAAATACACAGTTAGCGTACCTATGTTTATTTCTATAAAGATAAAACATGTTTGGCATGCTCCCCTGAACTTGACAGAGGACAGTTTCAAAATGGGGATTAGTGAGAGGGAGGGGTTAGACAAAAGGTCCTAGGCTGCAATGGGCCGTTGTTGTATATGACATGCACTGTAAACATATTCTTTCAGTACTTACAAAATAACACTGATTATAATCCAGGAAATAAATTAAAAATATTGTCATTTAAACCACAAAGATAGTATGTTTGCATTTAGCTACAGAGGAGTACATTGTGTGGAGTTTGCTGGGATATAAAGTGCACTCATTCACTTATTCTCAAAGCAAAAGAGAGCATTTGCATATTTCCCAAAATGTGGAACTTTAAAATGTCGTACTTGCACCAGATAGTTAGTTAACATGATATCTGCTTTATCTTTTGAATGACGTTGTTTTTTCCCTCGGCCTACAGGGTAAAAGAAACCGCTCCACCTCCTAAAAGTAAGTTCAGTTTTTCTTTTTTATGTCATAAGGACAAAAACCTCTTCGGTAATTTTGAATAAAGTCTTCTGTTTCTTCATAAGGTCTACAATCTTGCTGAAGGTTATTTGTTAAAAAAAACAACAACACTAGCTTGTTCCTCAGTGTTGGCTTGTTGTATGAATAACAAAGGATAAAAAAGAGAAAAGGGTTTGTTAGCTTCTAATGTTCACCCCTATCAGATCCTGTGTGTGTCAAGTGACCACCAGAGGACATACTTCCTGTTGGTTAAATGCAATCTGCAAAACTTAGGAAGGGATCTGATACTCCTGCAGGACGTGTTTTCTGCTGTGATGGCCTACCATTGTATTTACGGTCTGCACGTTAATACGCGTTACCATTTGATATTACTAGAGCAGACAATATCCTGCAGGAGCATAAAGGAGTTTCCGATCCTTTCCTACATGCAGACTATCCATTTAGGACACTTGAAATTTGGACTTAGCACACCTGCAGGATCTGATAATACAAAGCACACTCGCTGACTCTCTCTCTTCTATTTCATCCCTTTTGTATTTTTTTGCACTGAATAGGATTACTGACATGTGTTTGTTTTTTTAGCTTTATAGCCGTTTATAGTGTTGTTCCATCAGAAGAAGTTTTTTGACAACATTTTATGTACTTTTTGGGACTTATGTGATTAACCCTCATTTGTTTTCCATATCACAGAAGAACCTGATATAAGGACCAGGAAGATTGTAAAAGTCGTCACTCAGACCATGATCAATGGCAAAGTGGTGGATGAGTCCAGCGAAGTGGAGCAGATCGAGGAGCGTAAAAAATAAGCCAAAGTGTTGCAAGAGGAGAAGACGTCTATTTAACCCAAAGTTCATCTAATTTCAAAACAACATTCTTGTTGAGGCCACACAATAGACTGATTAATGAGTTCAACCTAAAATAAAATAAAGTGATTTGCAACATCATGATATATTTTATTACAGTGGATCTCTTGTTGGCAGAAACTCTTACTTATAGTGAAATGATTCTCATAAATGTTTAAATAGTCTGTATAATGATGTCCAAATCTTATCTGAAACTTCTGCTGTGACTTACAGTGACCTTAATGCAACCGTAACCTCATTTCATCCATCACATTTTTTTAGGGGGATGGGAGGGTTTCTTATTCCTCGCTTACCTTAGCTTAGCTTAGCATGAAAACAATAGTAACCAGCTAGCTTGGCTTTGTCAACCATACAATTTAACTCTAAAACAAAGTGCAAAGAAGTCTTTATTCTAAGCTAATCCAACCAGCCGCCGGATGTTGCTAGTGCACAGACATGAGGGTGTAACTCTCACCATGAAAGAAAATAAGAGTTTATCCTAAAAATATTTAGCTATTTCCTTTAATACATGCTGAAGCTTTCAGAAAATGTCTTGACCTTGCAACCACCTCTACTCTATGTGCATGAGAGTTTCGCTGTAAAAAAAAAAAGGGAAAGGGAGTATTGGAATGTACTGCAGTTGTATGTAAAGAAATAAACCAAAGCAGCTGTACAGTCTCAATAAAACAGGGTTTTAAAAAAACTGTCCCCTTCATTTTTCGACAGAAACGTTGGCTGATAGGCTACTGGAGGAACATCATATTACAGTGAAACAGAGAAATGTGATTCTGCACTGAGAAGGCTGAAACTAAAATACCTAACAATAGTTTCAGGTGACAGGCTTTGTGTGTGTGTGTGTGTGTGTGTGTGTGTGTGTGTGTGTGTGTGTGTGTGTGTGTGTGTGTGTGTGTGTGTGTGTGTGGTGTGTGTGTTTTGCCTCTCACTATGTACACTTGTACATACAACTTACAGGAGTTACAGTTATATTTAAGCAAAAAGTCACTCATTTCTGAAAATGTATTTCAGATGTCAATAAAGTAGAACTACTAGACAACCAAACCAAATGCCTACAGTGCTGCAAGTGAAAACTCCTGATCCATCTTCCAATGAGGTGATTAAGTGTTACTGTGTGATTTTATCATTTTACCCAATGTTGAGGTTTTAGTTTACATGAGCAGATTGTCCTGCACATTACAATGTCTATTGATAGTTTGATGAGCAGCGCCTCCCTGTGGAGGAAATAAGTAAATGCCCTTTAAGAAATCTTTATAATGTACTTTTACTTAGGGAATGATTACAGCAGGGAATGATTACAGCACATCAAATCTGTATTATCGGAGCAGTCACAGGCCGAGAGGAACAAGATGGCAGCCTGAGCTGAGAGCTCCGCACAACCTCAGTGATTAATTTGAGTTTTTTACCTCCACTCTATTATTGACTATAGTTAAGAGTTGACATCTAAGGAAAGACTCCTGCTACAAGAAGAAAGAAAAAGAAGGAAGTATACCAAGAAAAAACCCACGAGGCAACCAAGACCTACCAGAACCGGAGGATGAGTCTCAAGAGGATGATAGAAATCCTTCGTTTGCTGAGATAATGTCCGACCCAAATGGTCGGTTTGTTTTAGTTGTTGGTACTATTTTTGGAACCCCAATCACCTTTTTAAATATCTATGCTCCCAATATAGATGAACCAATGTTCATGTCAGACATGGTGCCGCTCTTCAATGAAAATTGTAAAGGATTAGGACTGATGGGCGGCGATTTCAACTGCACTCTTAACCTTACATTAGATAAATCTAACCAATCCAAGAGCCACAATCTTAAATGCTCAAAGGTCCTTCAGGGGCTTTGTGCAGAAGCGGCCTTATTGACGTATGGCTTCAACTAAATCAGGATGTCAAAGATTACACTTTCTTTTCAAATGTCCACAACTCTTATTCTAGAATAGATTATTTTTGTATTCCCTCAAAATACATGCATAGGGTAAAATAATGTAAAATTGATTCCATTAATATTTCAGATCATGCAAGAGTTTATTTAACTATTCACTTGGAGAGTGGAGAATTGGTATCCAGGCGCTGGAAATTTGATAACTCCTTACTTAGAGACGAAAAATTCAAATAAAAAATGCGAATGTGGATAATTTACTATATAAAAGAAAACAATGACCCCTCTATAGATCCGAATATTATTTGGGAAGCTGCAAAAGCTTCTTTAAGAGGACTTATTATCTCATACACATCTTTTAAAAAACGTGAAAAAATTAAGCTCAGACAAGAACTTGAAAGAGAAGTAAACAGATGTGAAGTACTTCATAAATCTGCATCGATAGATGAACACTGGACACAATTAAACACAGCCAGAGCTAAATTAAATATTGACTTAACAAATGAAATCATAACACAAATGAATCTTATCAGACAAAAGAACTATGAATTTGGCAATAAACCAAGAAAACTACTTGCCTGTCAATTAAAGAAGCAGCAAGCAGAAAGGGCAATAAAGGCAATTCGTCTGAAAGACAACAAGATAACCTACCACCCAAAACAGATTAACCAGAGTTTTTATGAATTTTATAACAAATTATACAAATCTCAAAGTGATTACTCACAAGATGAACTGGACAATTATCTCCATAACATTAATTTACCTACATTATCTGATTTAGATCAAGAGTATCTAAACTCATCAATTACAGAAGTAGAAGTTTTAGCTGCAATTAAATCTATGCCTATAAATAAAAGCCCAGGGCCAGATGGCGCAGAATTTTATAAAGAGTTTTGGACTGAACTTCAACCTATATTTATGTCAATGGTTAACAACTTCTCTCACAACAGAACACTTCCTCAATCAATGAATCTTGCATATATTACTGTACTACATAAAGATGGGAAAGACCCCTTGAATTGTTCTTCATTTAGGCCTATAAGCCTCTTGGATCAGGATTATAAGATTATCACCAAATTATTAGCAAAACGACTGGAAATCATTTTACCTAAACTAATTAGTCCTGATCAAACAGGTTTTGTCAAGGGCAGATATTTTTCTGATAATATAACACTATAATGAAATAAAAAGACTTGTAAAAAAAAAATACTTTTCAAGTTATCTTGTTATCTTGGCTTTTCAATATAGGCCTACGTGGGGAAATGTGTGACATTACCTTTTATACAAACAAATCTGTTGAGGGTACAAAATTCTTGAGAGTAAAATATTGACATCTGTTGACTGAAATTGAAATAACAAATAATGTCCTTGCAAAGCAATGTCAATCCAAAAACAGGTGCATACATGCGGTCTGTACAATAAATAAGTGTTTTAAACGAGCAGGAAATGCGAAACATTTTTTTGTTTTTTTTAAAATAAGTGGAAATATCAATAAAATATCAATACTTGAAATGTCGTTACTGTACATTGAGGCTTGACGCAGGTTGCTAGGTGTTAAGGTCCTTTCACAGCGAGCCGATTTTCGATGAGCATTGTGTCGCCCTACTCAGATTGGTGTGTACTGCACCGTCGTGTCTTTTCGGCCTTGCCGACACCTTCCGCCGCCGATTCGACATGTTGAATCGGTAGGCTGTTGGCCAAAGGCTGTCGGCCAAAGAAATCACTCTGATTGGCTGTTCAGCTTAGCGAATCAGTGCATGAGAAGCGAAACGGAAGTGAGGGACCCAAACAAACTATTAAGAAGGCAAATCTGAGATTTCATTGAACTCCAGCTCTCGACACAGGTTCGGGAAACGAGGCACGAGCGTCATGTTACCATGCTCTTACCATGCTGTTACCATGCTGTTACCATGCCACGCAATCTCTCTTTCCCCTGATAGGTGGAGAGTTGCCCATATAGGCGGAGCACCCCGTTTCTGACGTCAGAACAATTTCAAATCTGTATCAGTCTGTATCAGCCCCGTTTTTAGAGATCTGGGTATGGAGGAAAAGAGAGAGGGTTGTGTTTTCTGACACTTGGTGAGTTCCCTGACACACCGGGGACACATATTCACGTATAAAAGACGTGCAAAAGTGCATTGTGCATGATAGGTCCCCTTTAATAAAATTACTTTTTCCCGGCCGCTTTTTTAGACGATTTCAGCCGTAAAGCCACCACAGCTTCATGAACTGACTCTATTAGTCAAGCTGATGCAGTAAATATCGGAAAAATATTAAATATATTTAATTACAGTAAAGTTGTTGCTGTAAATAACCAACGTATGAGGACAGAAGTAACCATTTCACATCTTTCAATACTTTTAAAACATTTTGTCCGAGTGATAACTAGTTTAAAGTCTTACACATTTGCACAATTTTTCAGAAAATTGTTCTTTTACAGACACCATAGAGGTTTAACCTGACATTTGTCTTGATATGTAGTCCATATTCGATGATTATTTGAAGATTTTAAGTGATTAATACGTCGGTGTTTTCAAATTAAAATTGACATTGCAGACAATTTAAGAAATAAAAAGAAACTGACCTTAATATAAAGAGTAGAAAATAGCTGGTATAATCATCAGGGACATCATTAATTGCAGGTTAAATTAATGATTGTTACGGCCGCCGCCTCCCAGGTCGTGTTAACTCTGTTTTGCCTGTGTTATATGTAAATGAGCTGTGCGGTTGCCCTGATGTCATTGGCTACCCATCTCCTGGTCCGCCCCCGAAGATTGTGATTGGAACATGCCGGGCCCGACGCGCTCCAATCCCAGCCCACATCCAGCGCACACCTTCCGGAGACGACTACAAAGCCTGTGGACAACGATCAGTCGGAAGGCTCTGATGTGTGGACAGACGCCTCTCGCTACTTGCTCTTTGTGTGTAGATTAAGCTGTTAAACTGTGTGTAACTCGTGTGGTCCGTATTTAGTCTAGTGTTGTTGTGACTAGATGTGTTTAGATTAGTTTAGTGTTACATTGACTGTTGTCCTTACGCGTAGCTGTGTTTTCTTACAGCATCCTTTTGTTAGTTTGTTTTGTTTGTTAGTATCTATTCCTTTGTGTTTGATTAGGCTCCCTTTTTAGGCTGCAGCCACACGAGGACGATAACGGAAACGCATCGAAATCGTTATCAAAAAAGTCTCCACACGCAATAGGCACCAGAAAGACAGCACGAGACAGCTCGAACCGCTGGAGACGCTGTAATACATATGCCGGGCCTGTATTGGCGCTGTACTTCTGCCACAAAATACACCAAAAGCAGCGAAGAAGACTTCTCGCGCATGCATGGTTGCCATGGTTGCCCTTCTGTTTATTCTCCGCGCTGGATTTAGCAGCAGAGGTGGGGTTTCGCCGGTCAACATGTTGAAAGTTGAAATCTTACGGACAAAATTAGAAAAGTGCCGGTCAAAGGTCTTCTTTGTTATTCATTGAGCTTTAAAACAAATGAATAACGACTCTATATAATAATATAAGAATAATACAAGGAGGACAGAGCCTCTCTTTTCCTCCCCCTCTCCTGACAGCCCATCAGTATCCGTGGTCTCATGCAGCTGGCTGATCCAGTAATGCGTGACCCGACAGTAAAAATAAACATATTTATAACTAGTTTAGGTAGTTTGAGAGCTAATTAAAATAGCTAAGGGTGATGATCTAACTTGAAGTGTGTGTTTTGTTCCGCTCATCGCTCCATCACAGCAGGCGGAGCTGCAGGTTATCCTGCAGAGCTGCGTGTCTCCTGTCCGATTAGACTTCACACGCATTTATGTCCATATCGATCAAATCTAGCTGGAAGCTCCCGGATGCACTGTCCTGCGAGATAACGGGACCTAGCCCGAAACACTGGGGCTATTGCGTCATCGTTATCAGGAAATTATCGTTATAGGGCGTAATCACGGAACCGTTTTGCCCCCCCAGAGCGTTTCGTCCGCAGATCTACCTTGGTTGGGACCCGTTATCGTTTTCTGCGTTTCCATGTCGGCCTCGTGTGGCCGAACCGTCTATCTGATAGAGAACTGTAGCAGATACGACCGTTATCGTCCTCGTGTGGCTGCAACCTCAGAGTCCTCCCTTTGTTTGGTTGCTCAGTAACACCAGATGGCGTAATTCTCCAATTTTAACCAGGATTTTACGCCAACCTTTATAACTCTGTTACACTTGCCTGCCATTTTGTTAACCTGTTATTTAATAAACTCCTTATAATTATTACCAATTCCACCTAGTGTATGTTGCTTTCCCCTTCCCCTAGTTGGGACGCAACAACGATATATTGAATTAAATGTAAATAAAAATTGGTCTTGAAAAAACTAACTCCATCCTCACTATCTTCTGGCCTCATAGCGTGTGACAGGAAGGGGTGGAGAAAAGGGGGAGAGACCGGGGCTGTGAGGGGACGGGGACAAGACAGTCTCACGCACAACTTCAAAGAGACTGCCTTAATCAACACCTAGATTAACATCAGAGGCTTATAACACACCGGTGTGAAATCACACCTACCTGTTATACACCTCAACCCTCACATCAAAGGATTAGACAACAAAGGCGCTACACAGGGGGGCATTTCACACCTACCTGTTATAACACCTCAACCCTCACATCAAAGGATTAGACAACAAAGGCGCTACACAGGGGGGCATTTCACACCTACCTGTTATAACACCTCAACCCTCACATCAAAGGATTAGACAACAAAGGCGCTACACAGGGGGGCATTTCACCTCACGTGACACCTCACCCCTCACATCAAAGGATCTCGAACAAAGGGAGGCGGGACATAGCTCATTAGCATAATTGGGGGCGGGCCCACCTGTCACTTTGTATGCATACTAATGTAATGGAAGCGGGATCCTTATAACTACTTTTGCCACATTGTGAAAGTTTGATAACATGCACCTTTTCTCTCCTAAGTTACCAAACTAAAGTAGACAAGTGTAAGAAAGTGTATTTTTAAGACAAATCCTTACTAGTGATTTATTCAATGTGAAAAGCAATATTATAAAAGAGCAAAGCTTACGTACAAAAAGATCCATCCTAAAAACACAAAAACAAAGATCATGATCATTAGAAAAGCAATACAATCATTATTAATCATCAATTACTTACAAAACAACCCCCCTTTTGACGCTGTCATTGTCTCAAAATCTCTCAAAAAGGAAAATTAAGGAGACTGTTCAGTGGCATAGGTATCTTGATTGAGATTAATCTAATCGGAGGCGTGTGGGTTAGTGCGTTGGTGTTCGGATCAGGAGGTCACAGGTTCAAACCCCACTGCAGTCAGCATGTCGTTGTGTCCCTGGGCAAGACACTTCACCCCAAATTGCTCCTGTGGGGATTGTCCACAGTATTGAGTATGTAAGTCGCTTTGGATAAAAGCGTCTAACAAGTGACATGTAATGTAATAGCAAATGGGCTTTTCTGATTAAGAAACACAGATTTTCTGGCATTTTAACGAGGAAAACTACAAATGTAATATTTAAAGCCTGTGCACCTCAAACCTTTTGATAGTTAGCTGTTGGGGATTAAAGAAAAAAAATATTCCCTTTCATTTCTACATAAAACGGTGTATTTGCAATGAATTTGGATGTCAGTGAAGATATTTGAGAAGATAAAGTTGACATATAGCAATGCCTCGAACTCCCATCCTACTAAATGAGCCTCAGCTGATCTGAAAGTATGAAGCCCCCCCCCCTGCTGGGGACATGGGGGGAGGCAGATCATGTCCCATCGTGGGAGAACACCAAGGCCTACAGCTCCTGACAGGATGTACACAAATCCTGTGAAGACTCTGTGGAAGTGTGGACACCTCAGTCAGCACAGATATTCACCTGCTTAACCTCCTCCTCTCATGCCTGAAACTCCTCCTATTGGCCTGTGTCCCCCGCCCCCCAGGAAGGAGCCCTGTTTCTCTGGCTGTTTGTTCTACAGGAAGCTGACCCACTGATGTTTGTGGTCCAGCAGGTCTTCACACGCTGCCTGGATGAAGACGTAGCGTTCGGTGCGTTTTGGTTCCGCCTCTGTACGTGATAAGTGAACAGTAAATGTGTGTGGCTGCGAGCTGAGAGAGCGGTGCAATTGGTTGTGTGAAGAGAAGTGTGGAGTGGAAGTGAGAAATATTTTCCTTTAAATTCCATGTTTGAGTTAATACAATTATATTGTATTTTAAACAGTGTGTACAATAATTACATCTAAAGTGCATGCATCAGCAGAGCATTTCTTACACAAAAAAGAAACTTGCACTTTCTGCCATTTTGGATGAAATGAAACTATTCATTACAGTTACTGCTAATTTCCTAAAAGTAGAAATATCCAATTGTAAAAATACTCTGTTACAAGTAAATGTCCTGCTTTCAAAATATTACTTAAGTAAAGGTAAAAAATAATTGGCATAGCTCATTTCAGAATCATATTAAATGACTGGATTGTGATGGAGTGGTGTGTCTATCACAGCTAGTTAAGTTGAAGCTCCTCATTGCCTTTGTATGCTGCAGTTTGATATTTTAACCTATAGTTATATGTCAATGTTTAAAATCAGTTCATTTATATTTTGTGTCAGCTAATAATTGGAATCTGTAAAGTAATTAAAGATAAATGAATTGGAATAAATAGTTCAATACTGGCTTCTAAAATGTACTGGAGTAGAAGTATAAAGTAGCATAAAATGAAAATACATAAGTAAAAGAACTTCAAAATCATACTTAAGTACAGTACTTGAGTAGATGTACTTAACTGCATTCCATCACTGAGGGCAGTGATATTTAGTCTGAGAGGACGATGAGTGACCTTGTCTGACCTTCTCCTTCACTTCTCCCTCTGTTCCTCTCTAATGGCGTGTTTCCACTGCAGCGGGTAGCTCGCTTTAAGCGTGCCGAGCCGTGCGGGGCCCGTTTTTGGTTGCGTTTCCACTTGGCCTAGTTTTGGCCCGGGGCTACTTTTTCACCTTTTTTCCGGCCCGACTAAATCGTGGTTCTAGGGCCAGGAACAACCAGGCTGAGTCGGGCTGAGTATGCTAAACTAGAGAGAGAATCGCTGGCAAGGGGGCTACAACTACAACAAGATGAACATATTTGACCGTGATTTAATTGTAATACACGTTTCTAAATGATGCCGAAGTAACAACATACTGATACCGGTTAGTAAAAACCATGAATTAATGCTTTGACAAGTCTGCAGACAGACGGCAGGCGAAACACCCTTTTAAAATGCGTGTTTTCAAATGTAGTTTGGCTAAGCTAACGTTATATATGCTCCGACCGTCCACACTCACAACAACGGCCTATACAGACATAAATAAACCAGCGACTGTATTCGCCATGACACAGGCAGTCTGTGGTTTGTACTTGTTTAACTTTTGTCTAGTTTCTGAACAGATATGAAGAGCTGTGAGCTCTGAGTGCTAAGAGCTAACGGCTGTGTTGTTTTTCTGGGGCTCTCATTGAAGATGACGTCACGGCTCCGCCTACACTGCGTTACTATAGTAACTACCCCAGTTCCTAAACTGTAATGGAAGCGCAGCATTAAAGTGAGACGGGCCTAATAAGGCCCAACCAAACCGAGCGAGGCCTGCAGTGGAAACGCGCCATAACAAGCTGCCAGGAGGTCATGCTGGAGGCCATGCTGGATGTGAGTCCTCCTGATGTTTAGTTTAAAACCTGCTTCATGTTTTTATGTCGGTGCAGCCTCTTTCTGTGTGTCCTAAAGGTTCAACCAGGACCCCTCCAGGAGCCTGTGGAGGGCCCCCAGCCTGAGCCCTGCCCCTCCTGCCCGAGCCCCCTGGTCTCTCCCCCGCTGCTTTTGATGAAGTGTTGGAGATGATCATGGCCTGGATGTCTCACAGTACCTCACACACACACACACACACACACACACACACACACACACACACACACACACACACACACACACACACACACACTTTTAATTCCTTAGTAGTTTAAGTCGTTTTTAAATAAGTTTAAAGGACTTTTGAATAGTTTGTAGTTTAATTTCTTCTTAGTTAAGAGATATGTTTTAAGTTTCACTTTTTACTATGTGATAAATGTTCCATTTTAATTCCTTATTAATCTATGGATAATTTCTTTTATTCCTTCTTAGTTTTTTAGATAAGCGTTAAGTATTTCACTTTTTAGTATGATGATAAGTTTTAAATGTTTTATTTTTCAGTAGTTTGTGGATAAGTTGGAAATGTAAAATGTGTGTGTATGTTGATACATTTTGACATGTTTTATTCCTTTTAGTTTTAACTGTTGCAGTTGGTGCAGTGTGAGAGATGATCACGGCCTGGATGTCTGACCCTCCCTTCAACCGGGAGATGTGAGTGTCCTGCAGGAGAGCTGCACTGCTGAGACAGTACCACACGCACGCACATGCATGCATCTGGAATTATATTTAGGTATTTTAAAAATCTAGTGAGGTCAAAATATAATGTCTTCCTGACAGGGTAAAGGGTGTTAGGAGCGACACACTTAGTATAATAGTACAATATCAGAATATTAACCTAAGTTAAAACGAGCATTATAAAATTCTACACGACTTCCGCCACTAGAGGTCAGGCGTGCACAACACGATAACATAGTATGTTATAAAAAAGCAATGGTCTACTATTCCTTAAAAAAATTCAAAACAGTATGTAATTAAAAAGCCATAAAAAAAGTGTCATAAAAGTTATTATTAATAGTCTCAGAGTCAAAGCTCCACTGCAGAGTGAACTCTCTCACTCTCTCTCTCTCTCGCATCATCCCTGCAGCCTCTGCACATTCTGGCCTTTGTTGTAACCGTTGTTACTGATGGACATACTGATAATACGTGGCCTTTTCTTTAAAAATAAATACAACTGAATCAACATCCATTGTGTGTCTTCTTGTTTTTGTCATGGCTGATAAGCCGGTTTTTGGCACAATACAAAAGTCATCATATTTTATTTTACAAGGGGCATAAGTTAAAAAAGATAAAAGTGACCACAAGTTATGAAAACATGTGAAATGACATTGTCTTAAAGTCCAATTGCTGCTATAATCATCATACTGAAGATATTACTGTAGATTTGGTTACATTTGCTCATGCTTAAAGTCATACGTCTGTGAGATGTCTGCCTCCACCTCAGTAGTAAACTGTGCAGACAACGTTACACAATACTTCAAAAATAATTCAACAGCAGCTTAGCAGAAACATTATCTCTGCTAGAAGGGATGGACTAGAAATGAAAAACGGTCCTGGACTCTGACCCCTCCCAGCCTACATTTATTGAAGTCCAAAAAGCTGAAATACTTTCCCCTAAAAAACAAAAAGCTCCTAAGCGCATGCGTGGCATTTACACACCACCCGTGAAGACGAGATGGGAATCATCTTCAATAAACGATCTTTGACTGATTAAACACCTCGCCTGTCAACAAACACCAAAATAAGCTAAGTCATTATGTAAGTTCTATAATAACAGAAACTGATTAACTCTGGTTATTTTTATTTTATTTGGGATGATTACGTTTTAGGATCACCATACTGCTTTATTAGTTAAAGGACATAGACAATAAGTTAGCTAAATAACGTGAAACTCTGCTAGCTCATCAAGAAGAGATCGCTTAGCTAACCAAAGCTAAAGTAAATAGATTGTTAGCTTTTGTGAATGACAACTAATTTAGGAATTTGGTTAAAATGACCAGTTTAGAGTTATCTCATCTAGGTTTTGTTAAAACATAGATGATTATTAAAGTATTGTTTTCCTCAACATTAGCTGGTTTTTGGATTTTTACAGGTCTGAGAAGGACAGTGTTTTTCCGACGCAAACCTTCTCTGCTAACAGATTTAAAGCTCTCGACTATGTATTTGAGGTTAGATTTTTGTCATTGACTGGAAATAGACTTATTTGTTTGTTACCTCAGAATATTATCATTAAACGTTAAAGCTATGTCCTCTCAGAGCACCACCAGTCTGAAGGTAATGATGAACCTGCTGGCCCTGCCGCCGCCCTACCTCCCCGGCAGCGGTGATCTGTACCCGGACAGAGGAGAGCTGCCCGAGGCCTCCTACCGGACCCCGTGGATCAGAGGTATACATGGCCAAATAAGGTCATATAAGCACTGCGTTCAATGGTGTATTACATTTTCTTTCAAACGATGTCATAAATATGTTTCTAGAAATGTCGAATTATAAGGAAAATATCCAGTAAAAATATATAGGATTATACACATTATTGAACGAACACAAATAATAAAAAATGAATAATCATTAAAAATAGTTAAATAAAGTCCCATTACATACATGGCAAAACAGAAATATTAATAATACATTTAATACAAAAATACCAACTGTACAACTTTTAGAACTCTATTAACTTAATTTATTCTGGCCCAGTTGAACAAACCATTAATGAAAGGAAATGAAAAATGTGTAAACGGTGATAAAAACTCAAACTGCCCTAAATGAGATCAAAATAAACACATTTCTCCCCTCTCACAGGAAAGGTGATCTCCACATGCAAACTGTTTGTCAGTGGTTCTGTGCTTGATGACCTAGGAGGAGAAAAGCATCCAGTCAATTCACCTGAAAGGTTCATAACTGTCTCATCGTGCATTGTTTCACCCTCATCATGTTTTATTGTTAGTCATCATTTTGATATTTATATTCCAGATTTAATGTGACTCTGAGTGAACTGAAAGGGGAATTGGAGATGATACCAAGCTCTAATCCTGACTCAATTAACGATCTAAACCAGGATGAGATTGTAAGCCTTTTAAAAGAGTCACAGATTGAAAATCCACTTCAGGAATCATTTTACAAGTTGACAACCGACCAGATGAAACCTGAAAAGGAGAACAGAGGTAACTCAAGGTTCCTATCAGCTGTTAAATAATATCTGTGACTTTGATCTTCTTTCTCACCAAGAAAAATGTTTATCTGTCAAAGATCTCCTCTTGCCAGAAGAGCTTATGGTTGTTGATCACCTGCTGCACTTTAAGAGACATTTACCCACGCTGAAAGCCAAGATGTCCAGGCTGCGGACGCTCCCTGTGGCCGACCCTCTGCTCTGTTCGACAGGAAAAAAACTCTCAGAGGACGCCGTATTCCGGTGTGTGAGCTGTAAAGATGTATTAATAGATGTAGTGGAGTATAAGCAATATTATTTTCCTTCTGAAATGTAGTGGAGTAAAAGCTTAAAGGTGGGGTAGGTAAGTTTGAGAAACCGGCTCGAGATCGCTAGAATTTGAAAATACACAACCAGAGAAAATCTGCCACTTCCTTATAGAGCCCCTCCTCCAACACACATGAACGCACACATGACCAATGAGGGCACGAGATAAGTTTGTGCCCAGATGGAAGGCTGACAGGCAGGTAGGCCATCCAGTTATTTTAGTGGGGCAGGCTAAAATGATTGGTCGTGCTTTTTACAGTATTACGGCTTCCACAGATGACATTTTTTTATGGATTTTTTGTCAAAGCATTTAAAGAGCCTGTGACAGCATCCCAACAACTGTTGTGCAATGAAATATTCGGCTACTAGTCATCTCGAACCGTCAGCTTAAAAAAGAAGGTGCGATACCGTTCCGATAAATATCATATAATTTCGAACATCGCGGGGAAATTCCTTCGACTCATTTTTAAGTTTTGGGGGAAGCCGGAAGTGACGTCAATGCGGGAACGCTTCACTGTGCGGCGAGAGAGCCAAACACGGACAAAGTGTGTTGTCATGCGTAGAAATGGTGAATTACTGAGTTTAGTCACGTTAATAACGTTTTAATGAAGTTGACTACAGTATGTTCATATTTGTCAGTGCTTTCATGTCAATTCGGCGAACATAAACATAAATGATCGTGGTGAAGATGATGATTAAATTAGGATTACAGATCGGTAGTGAGAGCTGCTGAATTTCCTCCCGTCGGATGTGATATAAAAACAAATCGATTATTTTTGCAGTTGTAAACTCAAGTGGATGAAACTACATTTAGACTATTAGTGCTTTCATGTCAATTCGGCGAACATATGATACATTAAATGATCGTGAGGATGATGATTAAAAATCGTTAGTTTGAGCCGGTTTGCATTTCCTGATGAGAAAACAAACCGATGCTTTTTGTAGTTGTAGTACACCAGCGTGGATTAAAACGTGTGGGTTTTTTACCACAATGTTGGGAAATTAATGGATAAAATGCACGGATTATTATTATTATTATTCCCACTCCGATCGGGACACTAGGTCCACCGTTTCCCCGCAGCGAGTCTCCCCCCGTTGACAGTTTACGTGGGCTGGGTGCAGTGGCGGACTGGCCATCGGGACGAATCCCGATGGGCCGGTACCGAAGTGGGCCGGTCGGATAAGTCACTATCACATCCCCCATAGGTGGCGCGTGAGGCTCAGGTTTGGGAAGGCTTAATAACTTTTTTTACCTGACGCTGCCCGCCTCCGGCGTCTATAGAAAAGAGATCAACTCAGTGTGCGGAGTTTAAAACTCTCAAATCATATTACAGGAGAAAGGAAATACAGTTTAAACTGCCGTATACAGAGAAGACGCTAGGGTTGCCAGAAACTGACCATGATCAAAATCGATTATTCGGCAGCCCTGGCGAATAATAATCGATTATTCGACCGACCCCCCCCTGTATTATTAATGGCAGCATTGCAATAAATACATTGTGCGCGCATCGCGCATCTCCAAATAAAGGCAATGACAGGCACTTTAGAAAATAACAAAAAATAAACCACCATCATGTAGCCTGTATTAATAATAGCAGCATTGAAATACATGTCCTTCACTAGCATATTGGTGATTAGTGCAGTTATTTCACCTGCACGCATGTCATCACAACGACGTGGCCTCGAAGGAAAGTTGGTAATGGCCGGCTGTGCTGCGTCTTTCTCTGTAACCACTTTGGCTTCGCACTCAAATGCGAACGCATTGTTGAGGTTGAGCTGTGATATACCAACGTCTTTTCGCAGAGCTTGCATTTCACTTCCTTTGGACTTGTAAGTTCAAAGTAGTTCCACGAGGAACTCTTTTTAACTGCCGCTTTGCTCATGTTCAGTCGCACGTGTGAGGGAAAGGAGGGGGGGGCGGGGTCGGTGTGTAGCATGCTGCAGCAGCAGTCTGCTCTGCACGCAGGCTTCCTCCAAGTTTACAGTAGAACAAACTGGTGGTGTGACCAATGGCCATTTACAATTATTAATACTATTACTATTATTAGCATTAGTCGATATGTTGGTTGAAACTAAGCCAGAAAAAAAAAAAATTAAACATAAATAATAAAAAATATATATATAAATAAAATCGATTTTTAAAAATAATATTTGATTAGGGAGACTGTAACGAATAATCGAATAATCGCTGGCATCCCTAGAAGACGCCGACGTGTCGCACTTATCATTCATATTACACCATCAATCAGATCATCGATCATATAATATCATAATATATCATATATTTCCTTATCCGAGTCAGCTTCTCCAGCCATATCTGGCCGTGCAACACTTACAGTGTCACATACTGTATGCAGAAGTATTATTTTAAGCAACACATTATGTTGACGAAACACTCGAGTCAAATGTAATTAAAGTCAGATCCACTGTCTTAGACGTGAACGCGCTCTCAGCTGGTGAGAGAAACCCTGGCTTGATTTACCGAGTTGATAACCAGTGTCGTAGGACCGCTTAACGAGATCTCGTTTGTTAGTTTGTTGTTGTTAGTTTGTTTGTTACTCAAACATATCCAGGGTCTGTTGAACTGGCTTCGTAGTACAGGGCACAGGTGGCTAGCAGCGCTAATGTCAAAGACACAGACATTATACATTATATTTGTATTTTACCAGGATGCAGTGACACATATTCGGGAAGGCTTCGCCTTCCCTAGCCTACAGCACCCGGCGCCCCTGACATCCCCCACTCCCCCCGTTGACAATTTACTAGCGGTACCGAAGTGAGCCGGTCAAGAGTCCCGGGATGATTTTTATTCCCATTCCACCACTGGCTACATGAAGTATGATCGCCCATATTGACGCACCTAATTCCTAAACTTCTAACAGAACATAAACCGATCCTTCAGCCTCATATGAGCTCTCAGACACTTTCAAAATTAAACTGTCATCGCTGTCTGAGCTTGCTGCTGTGTGCGCCATCGTGCGTTTACATGCAGATGCTAGGATCCTGAACGGTGCAGCTGGAGCGCTGTGCCCGCAATGACGTCACACATAATTTGGCGGGACTTGAAGAATCCCCGAGAAGATCCAGAAAATGGTCAACATTGAAGGGCAGATTAATGGTTATCAAAGTACAAATATCCAAAATCAGTTCAGTAACGGTTTTCAAGGGGACAATATTTACTCAAATTGATGGGTTTGGATGATGGGGGAAACTCGTGTCACAGGCTCTTTAAGATATTCATTGCTATCGGGATGTTAAGAGCATTCCATGGAATATAACAAAAAGTGTATCTCGAGCCGGTTTCTCAAACTTACCTACCCCACCTTTAAAGTAACAGAACATTGATATTCTCAACTAAAAAACTGTCATCTCAAATTGTACTTAAAGTGGACCTATCATGCTATATTTGAATAATATAGTGTAGGACCATACCTATATAAGGCATATTTATACTTTTTATTTTTCAAAATACCAAACAGATCATGCATTTTAGCCATTCCTCATTTGGCTCAATTTAACACCGTCTTTTCATGGGCTGATTCTGTGAGAACAGCACCATCTACAGGCCTGGCATATGTACTACAGCGTCTCCAGCGCTTTCGAACGGCAATGTCCGTGGCTGTCTCCTACTGATTGGTGGAGTTGGTCCAATAGCCGTAGCACCACTTCTGTGACGTCATAGAAGTATTCAAATCTGTATCAGTCTGTATCAGATCCGTTGCAGCCCCTTTTTAAGAGATTTGGGTATCGAGGAAAATAGAGAAGGTTGTGTTTTCTGACACTTGCTGAGTTCCCTGGAACACCGGGGACACATATTCATGTATAAAAGACGTACAAAAGTGCATTTTGCATGATAGGTCACCTTTTAGTAATATGCTTAGTTACTTTCCACCACTGCTTTTCAGGCACTGTGCGTCTTATGAAAAACCTCCCGTTGCAAACACCAGTGACTTTCCGATATGTGCAAACACTCAAGAGGAGTTTGGTAAAGAGTCGCTAATGGAAGAAGAGGTAACTAAAATAAAAAAATGCCAAATGATTTTCTTATTAAGTGTGAAATGACAACATTTCAATGTATTTCTGTGTAGTCTCTGCTGCTGCCGGTTGTTCTGGACACACTGAATCTGAGTTGGGAGAAGTGCACTGCCTTTTCAAGCATTTGTGGTCAGATGGACGTTGCTCCTGAACAGCTACATGAGCAACCTCCTGTTCTGGATATGCTTCATAACGGTAACTAACATTATACAACGCAAATGCACATTAGCAGAGAAAAGTAAACTGACATACCGGAGTCACATTTCTCCCAACTATCCCTTCAGATGTATCAGTATCGGTGGACATTTTCAAGTATGAAGTACCAGAGGAGTCCGGCAACAAGTGCTGCATGGATGGAGGCCTGATGGAGTTGGCAGGTAAAAGTTACAGAGAGAAAACACAAAGGGAAACTTGTTGTTGATCGTTATGCACAGAAATCTTTACTACAGTTGCTGGTTTACTAAAATCTATCACCTTACATACCCTCCACCAGTGATTTGAGTCAAAACATTTACTTACGTGAAAGTGAAATACCACACTATTAAAAATACATAACAAGTAAAAGATTTGCATTCAACATTTTACCAACTTACAAGTTTTAGCAACAAAAAGTACTTTTAAGTATTAAAGGCAAAAGTACTCTTTATACAGAAAGCCCGGTCAATTATATATTTTTGGATCAATATCGATAATGAATACATATTTAAATAGTACTTCAAGCAGGTAGTCGTTAATGTTGGAGCTACTTTTATCTGCTTATAATAATGCATTATTTTATAAACTGGTAAAAAAATCCAATTTGTTCTGTAGGTTAAATTTAAATCTGAAAAACCACGTTGGCTGTTAAATGAATGTAGTTTAGAATAACAAGTACAGTATTTGCCCCTGAAATGCAATGGAGAAAAGTGTAAAGTAGCCTAAAAAAGAAAAGGTGTGTTTCAAATTCTAATTGAGTAAATTATTACTACTGCCCCCACCAAAATGACTATCTTCTGTAATGATACATTGTTTTTTGGACACAGCAACAACTAACTTTTAATGTATATTTATAGCTTCCCTACACCTGTGATTAAACTTCATATTCCTCTAAGGACGAGCGTTGCTTCCAACTGAAATGGAGCTGGATGTGACTTTGACGCTGACTCCCGAGACGAGTCAAATCAAAATCTGTCCGTCCACATGTGACCTGCAGCAGGAAGAGCTGTCAGCGCTCGGCAGACTGTGAGTGACCGTACTCTACCACACAGAACAACACCATTTATATAAACACCTATCATGACAGGGCACCCACAGCCAAGTAACAATTACAAATGCATAAAGTCGGCACGGCGGCCCACATTGAAAATGACTTAGGCCTACCTTTGATGATCAAATCACTTAAACACAAAGTCCATCCTCCTGTCCTTTTGGATGAAGCACTTGATGGAGGGTCATGCAGCTGATCCTTTGTTTTTTGTAACTCAATCTTGAAAATGACTCGGTTAATAATTTCGCAACGATGTCATCACTATTACTGACGTGAGCCATCATGAACGAATTTATGCTAATTAGCTACGGAACGGTCATACAATCCGCGATAATAAAGCCCACCCATTTAGAGGGAAGATATGATTGGTCAATTGTACTGTCATTTGACATTACTCTCTCGTTCAGTTACTATAGCTGGCCCTCTGTGAATTCATAGCTGGACTACCAATCAGCTCCTATCTTCTCAGTAACTTGCAGAGAGGCCTAAAAGAGCTTCTTTCATTTAACCCTTCACATTCCAACAGAAACTGAATAGGCAGATAGGAAGGATTTATTTCTTTGGAAATGTTATTTTAAATACAATTAAATCAAGTTATTTTAGTAAAACTAATGAAAAATATAACTAAAAACATATTTAATTTTTTATGTTTTTAAATATAATTTTTTAGTATATCTTAGGAGGGTCCTGACGGCTCGCCACTGTCCAACTGCTTATACAACCTGATCAGGGTTTCCGCTAGGATTTTTTCTCGCCGGTCAAATGTCCGAACA
The DNA here is from genome assembly GCA_902827135.1 of Harpagifer antarcticus. NCBI lineage: Eukaryota > Metazoa > Chordata > Actinopteri > Perciformes > Harpagiferidae > Harpagifer > Harpagifer antarcticus. Next base: position 5,310,245 of record CADEHL010001172.1, read on the forward strand.
GAATTTATTTTACCGGACACCTTTCAAACTTACCGGTCATGTTTCAATAATAATAATAAGAATTGTGTGGCAGAGTTTCCGTTAGCAGGTAATTACCGGACTAGGACCGGATATGCTGACGTTTAAAACTCAGTTAATGGGGCTCGTTTTTATATTGCTTCAGTTTATAATCGTAACAGATCGAAACATTCAGATTCATTTTTCAATAAATGATTCCACAAACAACAAACAACATCATTATTACATTCAAAGAAACTACTTGTAGTAGATAAAGTACATTATTCAAAAGTTTACATTAACTTTTCCTCTCTCCCTCTCTCTCCTGACAGCCCGTCAGTTTCTCATGCAGCGCGCTAAACAGTGGGCGGGGCTTCAGGTCAGACTCAGCAGCTGATCTGATCTCTCTCTCGCATCCGGTTACACTTCACTCGTGTTTATGTCCATATCGATCAGATCCAGCTCTCCTGATCGGCCTATAGAGAGCACCGATCAAACTATTAAGAGTGAATATCGGCCGATAATGATCGGCGGCCGATCGATCGGAGCATCGGACATTTTGACCGGCAGATTTTGAATTTACCGGTTTTTATTCAATTTGACCAGCTAAAAACCGGTAAATACCGGCTAACGGAAACCCTGAACCTGATGAGGTTTTATTGAAATATTAGTGAACATACATACGAAGGATATTCACAGCCTTAGTTTAAATATCAAATTCTCTTTCAACACATACAGGGGTTCAAACATTATCTTTTAAATCATTTGGAGAGATTATAGCGGATATAATCACTCATGTGCAAAAGCTCTTGTAACATCTATGATTGTCCTGTAGGTCTTTGGTGTCAGCGAGGGCACAGACAGAGATGGAGGCGGCTCTTTGGACGGCGGAGAAGCATCCATCCTGGGTGATGGGCTTTCTGTTGGCAGGTGAAGGTTTGATAGCTAAAGAGGTGCTCAGCATTTTGTATACATGAGTTGTTAATACTGAAAATAAATAAAGAAATATGGCGACGTAGACAAGAAATAAGGTGATAAAGGTAATATTAGTCTGAACATTAGTTTGAAAACACTACATTGAACGAATATTAAATGACATAAATATCAAACATTTCACGTGTTTGTGCAGCAGCACCAGGATGGAAAAACATACAGACAAAGTATAACAAATAAAGAAATATATAAAATAAAGAAAAAATAATGTCTGCGGGGTCTTCAAAAGTATCAAAAGTTCATAAATCAATTTAGCGAAAATTAAGGCTATTAAAAAGTATTAAAGGGAATTTTCCAAGGTTTCACATTTTGTAGCTTGTTTTCAATAAGTATATGAATTGTCCAAAGAGGTTGTGTTCTACAGTCTGCCTGAATGTAATCATGGCGTAGGTGTGTAGTGTGATTCTGTGTAGTTTATTGATGGCATCCCGTTGGGTTTGACGTCATCTGAACAGGACATCGCACGCTCACTGCTTGATAGCGTGCAAAGGTTCGTTTATGCCGGTTGTTAAACGTCGTTATGGGGAAATGCAAGTCTGCGTCCAAATGGTTGGAAGATAAGGAGGAAGGACAATCAATACTGTATATAGTCAATGTGAGGTGAAGTGTGTCGCCAATGTAACCGGTTAGAACTCGAAGTGGCGATGAGGTCTTAAAATGTATGGAAAGGGTCTTAAAAAAGGTCTTAAAAGGTATTAAATTTGACTTCAGGATTCCTGCAGATACCCTCTGAATATGCCTGCATAAATATATAGAATCTAAATATATTATAGTACATACTGCAGTTGAATGGGATAACGTTAAAATAATAGTTTTAGGTATAGAAAAATATTGTATGTTTTTTTTTAGTCGATGCAGTTATTCATTTTGTACTTCATCATTGCACAGTAACGTGTTTGATAGTGCAGCACTTCTAAAGAAGAATATAGAAGACTTAACAAAAACACTCAGGCATCCGGATAAGAATGAAACTCTGAATCAGCAACATTTCGTGGTGCTTTGGCCTTTGTGTTGATCGGCTGCTTTACGTTTATCAAAACAACAAAATGTCTTTGAGTTTCCTCACTTTAAAAAAACCCTGAAGCTTAACATTTTTATTTGTATTCACAAAAAGAAAGCCCTAAAGCTTCATAAGGGTTAATCCGCTCATCACAACTTGCCATTGAAAAAGGTTTTATAATGTCCTCTGTGAGTGTGTGTGTCTCCGTCTCAAATTGGAGACAAACTAGTGGCAGGAGTTTTGAAGACAGAGCGGTCAAATGATGCTAGTATAAATTATCTGGGAATCAGAGAATATATATTTTGTATTCCAACTGAAATAACTCATTAACCACAGTATTAACTTTTTAAAGCATTTTGCTGTGGATCAATCACGAATTGTAGACATACTTGCCAACCTTGAGACCTCAGCAATCGGGAGCATTTCAAAACCGCGAAAATCGGGAGGGTTGGCAAGTATGATTGTAGACATGTAAGAAATGCACTTTGGTAGCCCAAGTTTGATCTAAATCTGTCTCCTGGGCCGTTTATAGAGACACGCACTACACTTAAATCCACAAAGTAGGTTTTTCATCATCGAACCTGCTGTATTTTCTTACAGAGCCTCAGATAAATGAACCAGTCATGGAGTTTCAGCCGCTGTCTGAAGCCCGGAGAGTCATAAAGTCAGAGGATCTGCAGTCCCACGGGGAGACGGGACCCCCGCAGGTGGATCTGTGCAACAGCAGCCAGTTCACAGAGAGCATGACCTCCGAGGAGCCCCCCACCACAGAGGAGAAGATGGAGGAATTCAAAAAACTGTCACCTGAACATATGGAGAGTGAGTAGTTTGTACCTTTTATTGAATCTTCTGTTTTAGTGTATTAGAGGGGGAATTGTATGTATGATAACTTTTCATATGAACCTGAGTTAAAACAGTTAGTGGATTCATTATTAAGTCTTAGGATATAACATTAATTGATTTTTTTGATTATTGATTTGTTGATTAATTATTTGTATTAGTTCACGTAAACTTGCTAAACCATACAGATTACAGTTTAATATATGGGGATGTTTGACTTTTTCTAGGAAAGTCAAATGGATTTATTTGCTTTTCTTTGGTGATGGATAAAAAATATAGGGTTGGTCATGAACATGTTTCACTATTTCCTTACTGTTTTGTACACTGAATCAACAGTTTTATTTAGAGGATGAGAGTTTAACAGTTGCAGCAGATTTCTGACATCACCTCACCTGCTCTGGTCTCATTCACAGTTGGATCTGTAACGATGAATCCAACGGACAAACCTCAGTTCCCTCAGCCGAAGAAATGTGAACCTGCTGCTTTTCTTGCTGAAGCTCCTGTAGAGGACTCTCATCTCCATAGAGAAACTGTTGCCGACACGTCTCAGAACGCCTTCCTGATGCACAAAACAAACAATAAGGAAGTCAAACCTGCAGCGGTAATATTTTCAGAACCTGCTGCCAACACCAACACTAAAGATGACGTTTCAGAAAAGAGGTTTTTAGAAGTTGCAGCCATGTTTTCCCCTCGTGAGACTGACATCAACACCAGTAGAGGATACAGTAAGGCGGAGCAGAGCGCTGTGTCCCTTGGACGTCCAGGGGAGAAGGAGATGGACTGTCTGTCCACCTTCATGATCCTGAGGTCTCAGCAGAGAGCTTCGGTGACTGCAACGCGTCAGAGCTCATCTCCAGGTACACCGTGGTATCGTTTGGTTGAAATGACGAAAGATAATGTTTTTATTAGCGTCTCCTCTCAAAAAGCTTCAAGATCATTTTCATTTACCTCCTTTTTGTTTTTACAGCTGTACTTATTCATATATTTTCTCTCTTCATCATTTTGCATACATGCCTCAAAAACGTGTGCATTTTGTGCAAGTTGAAGGTAGTCTTAGTTTAATATAAAATAAAACATTACTTGGACATATTGACTTTGGAGTAGCACATGACATCAATATTTGCTATTTGTAGATACATCATTATTATTATTATTAAATTACTTTATGTAGGATCTATTTCAGTTCAAAAACTGTCTCCATCTAGTGTTCACCTGGTTTATAAAACTCTCCGTGTAGTAACTTTGTGTACATTTCTGAACACTATTATGAACAGCATACAGAGCTTGAACCATTAAATAATAAATCAAGTAATTGATCCATAGAGTTTAAATAATGTACCATTTTGATAGTTAATGAATCAGGGATTTCTTTTTACCCTTCACTGTTGGTTATGGGAATTATTTGGTTCTCTCCATCTCCTGACATTTTATAAAACGATAGATTAATCAGGAACAAAATTGGTACGTTTATATATATACTAACCTTATGTACTCATGGTCTAATGACTCACACTGACATCTCATCCTCTTTCTATTAGCACTAATGGTGGACCAACAAAAAGCACCATCTGAGCATCATCAGCCTCCTCCACATCCTCCGAGGCAAACACCAGATCAGAGGTATTTGAGTGGAGCGGTGTCAGGAAACGCTACCAGAGAGCAGAGAGCAGCGGTTCAGGCGACGGGTCAAAACATCCCTCAGTCCAGCCCTGAAGGCAGACAGGAACACAGAGTCATACTGGTCCAAGCCAACGGTATGACACCAACATATACACCAAAACATGTCTCTTAAGAACAGCATGGAAAAGACGTTTCAGAAGGTGTTTGAAGTTCGTTTTTTTTAACCCCTTATCCTCCCACACAGCCAGTCAGCGGCACGCCCACTGTGAGCTGCTGGCCTTCGCTGAGCCGTGTTTGATCTCTGCCAGGCAGCTGGGGCTTAACTTCCCGGGGCCGGGGGACTTCAGCTGCCTGGCCCCGGACCAAACACACTTCATCCTCAAACAGCAGGAGAAGGCGCTCTGCAGGAAACATGCACAGAGCACAGAGACGGTCAGAGGTACAACATGTCATTTCATTATCCAGAAACACGATTGTACAAAGCTATTTGTGTGTGTTTTCTAGTACTGATAGATTCATGCAGTGTAAGAAAAGGTGTAAAAGCCCTCTGCTGGCCTTGTGTTGCACACAGATCAGGAAGTACAGTTCAACCAGGCGGCTGTGATTCACGTGCTGGTGACATTCAAGGAGCTGCTGCTGAAGTGTGACCTTAAGACTGCATCGGGTCAGTTTAACTCACTTCAAAACTTGGTCCTAGGGGAGTTATATTTTATAATTAAGATTTAAATATATACTATACTACATACTGAACACACATTCTTTTGTATTGTTTATTTAATTTTTAAACTTGCCGAAATGTGTATCCACATGACGGTGGATGAGGTTTTATTAGACTTGTTTGACAGTGCTGATATCAAAAGCAAACAGCTAAACGTATTTTTGGTTTAAATGTTGCTGAAGATTGGGGCACAAAAATACTTTTTCCAACTGAGACTCTTCCAACACAAACAAATAGGAAAATCATGGGTTAAAAACCTGTTTTCACTTCTGTAACTTCAAAATGTTTGTTCATGTTTGTGATCCATCAGTGTGTGTTCAAACAATTCCCTGATTGTAACATGGTATTTATGATGTTGTGACGTTTGACGGCCTTCTCTTAATCCACTAAAGATTACCTGACGAAGGCAGCGGAAGCGTGTGCGGATCAGAGTCTGCAGCAGCTGGTGAAGAGGCTGCAGATCATCCTCTTCCTCAGTCTCAAGAACCAGGAGTCCGACCTCAAACTGCTGAAGCTGCAGCAGCTGCTGGCCGCTCAGCTGCAGGGCAGACAAGCACAGAACACCATGGAGAAAGTATTAACCGTTTAACCAGCAGCCAACGCGTCTTAATGTTTAGTTGTGAAACACTTATGCTCCTGTTTGTCCTCCTTTAGATTCTCATCTTACTATCAGTCGACTCTGACGACATCAGATCTCTAATCATCAGCAGTTTGAGCCACGTGGCTGGTGAGCAACCCTTGATCTCTTTCACATATCGGCTACAACACTAATAAAATAAATAGCACTGTGGTAATAAGTGTTGTGGTTAAACACAAACACTTGTGTGGAACAAACTCGCAAATCAAAAGCCAAAAGTAATACTCAGGAGTTTGCTGCATTTTTAGTAAACAAACATATGGTAATCATGCTTGTTTTTGTCGTCCCAGGTGCTGCTGTAACTGCAGTTTGTCCGGAGGGGGACAAACAGAAACTGAATGGAGCCAGTGTGGTCAGCAGGTACAAATGGAAAGTTGTTCATCATTTTGTATAAATATCATTATTTATACAAATTAATGCTGTCAAAATTATCGTACAGGGGCGCCGTAAGGGGGTGAAAAGTTAGGATGATTCTAAGGGCCCGTGACTGACAGGGGCCCCAAAAAATGTTAGAACATTAAGAAAAAATGTTGAAAGTAACCTTTCATCAATCATCAATAATTAACATTAATATAACGTCATATTGATGATGTACTCACTAAACCTATGATTCATTTCACTTATTTTCTTCCAAAAGTTAATTATCCAAAGCAACAAACACCCCCCTCTATTTACATGTAATGGTTTGGTCCTGCCTCCAAACGCTGTGTGGCACCGCCCGCCCCTTTCTAGCAGAGAGACTAGTGAGAGCATGTGAGGAGGAGGGATGCTAGTACTTACGTGTGTACGATGTCTCAACGACTAACAAAGTCAGGTTTTCTAAAAGAAGAGAAATACAAGAGAGAGGGACTAAAGGGCGACAGTATGTCACACAGTTTTTCAAAAGAAAAGGTGGGTGTGGTCTATGAGTGGTGGAAATTAGTCTGTTCGCTAAGCGTAGTCCATTGTAAATAATAATTGTAATCATAGGCGGCGCGTGAGGCTCAGGTTTGGGAAGGCTAAATAACTTGTTTGTTACCTGACTCTGCCCGCCCCCGGCGTAAAGAGCGAAAAGAGATCAACTCAGTGAAAGCACCGCCTGCTGACCAATCAGAGCTCCGTGTGCGGTCATATTACAGGATAAAGGAAATACAGTTTAAACTGCCGTATGCAGAGAAGACGCCGACGTGTCGCACTTATCATTCATATCACACTGATATCACATCATCAATCAGATCATCGATCATATAATATCATAATATATCATATATTTCCTTTATATGATATATAAAGCTGAGCCGTATCTGGCCGTGCAACACTTACATTGTCACATACTGTATGCAGACGTATTATTTTAAGCAACACATTAGGTTGACGAAACACTCAACTCAAATGTAATTCAAGTCAGATCCACTCGTGTCTTAGACGGGGCAGTGATATCATAAACCTGTTGTACGCTTTCAAACACTCGGTAGTTTATTTATTTTTTAACCAGTTGTCACCTTGCAGGTGCAACTATGTGGCTTGTATCCTGGACTATATGTTTAAGTCATGGATGTTTAAAGTTCATATTTGTCTAATATTAGTTTACTTTTCATTAATGAAGTATGTAGCTGCGCTGTCAGTACACTTGTCCCTGTTTGTGATTGGTCAAATTTAGCTAACCCCGCCCCTTTCACGTGAACGCACACAGAGAAACCCTGGCTTGATTTACCGAGTTGATAACCAGCGTCGTAGGACCGCTTAGCGAGATCTCGTTTGTTAGGGTTAATTAAGATAACTCAAACATATCCAGGGTATGTTGAACTGGCTTCGTAGTGCACAGGGCAGCGCTAATGTCAAAGACACACACATTATATTTTTATTTTACCGGGATGCAGTGACACAAATATTAGGAAAGGCTCAGCCTTCCCTAGCCTACAGTGCCCGCCGCCCCTGATTGTAATGTTTTGCTGACATTAAAGGTGGGGTAGGTAAGTTTGAGAAACCGGCTCGAGATACACTTTTTGTTATATTTCATGGAATGCTCTTAACATCCCGATAGCAATGAATATCTTAAGAGCTTTGACCAAAAATCCATTACAAAATGTCATCTCTGGAAGCCGTAGTTCTGTAAAAAGCACGACTAATCTGACCCGGCCCGGCTAAAGTAACTGGATGGCCTACCTGCCTGTCAGCCTTCCATCTGTGCACAAACTTATCTCGTGCCCTCATTGGTCATGTGCGCGTTCGTGTGTGTTGGAGGAGGGGCTCTCTAAGGAAGTGGCAGATTTTTTCCGGTTGTGTATTTTCAAATTCTAGGGCACTCGAGCTGGTTTCTCCAAAATTACCTACCCCACCTTTAAGTACTGTTAATATCTTCACAGAAAATGCTGAGGTTTTTCATTTCACTCCTCTTTTAGCTGACATTTAATAAATGCAGGTACATTTTTAGCAGCTATTCATATAAATCAGTTGTCCCTCCCCCTGGTGCCAGGACCAACAGATCCATCTTTAGGCTCCGCAGCCCTGACCCCCCATAATGCTTTGCAGTCTTGCCATGCTGTCCATTGAAAGCCAGTTGGCTAGAAAGCTGGACTTCAAGGACTTGATCAGTGACTTTGCCTGTAAGAAGGCTAGGCCCTGGGCTCTCGGTGAGTAAGGCTGAGCCAGGGCTCGTAATAACTGTTAAAGGGCAAGGCTATGGTAACGATATTGGATCACTACACAGGTAATAGGCTCTGATTTAGCACCACCATCAGGCCTTTTCACTTCCATTTCCGCTTTGTTGTCCGTTTACACTTTAATACCCGCTTATTTTGTAGTTGGTATGTATATTTAATTAAAAAATCTGCTGCTTATGTTATTTTTTTTGTTATAGCATTTTATAAATGATAATATTGGTGTTAATGTTCACTTTATTTTAATTTAAGAGGTCATGTATATTTAAGTTATATTTATTTAGATTTTTGAATGTTCCATTCAACATTTTTATTAAAAAGGCATGTACACCATAACAGATGACTATTGAGGTCTATTGTCAGGAATGTTAGTGTTATATCAAATAGTGAATTCTACTGCAGCAGAATGTTGCACGTCTGCACAGTGTTATATTTTCACCGCTCAGTGTCAGTAAATATTGTGCAGTTAGTATTGGACTACAAGATAGAGCAAGCCTGTACAGGTAGAGTTATTTAAAGCATAAATGAGTGGGTTGGGTTCTGGAGGTGTGGTTACAGCATTGTGCTTGGTTGCCGTGACCTGTGCCTGGTGGTGGGGCCCAATGTGATATCTTTTCATGGGGCCCAAAATCCCTGGCGGCGCCCCTGGGTGCACATAACTGGTACACAGGTTATGTGGGTAATCTGAAATGCGTACCGTCACTTGTGTCACAAAGCCCATTTGCGTACCGACGTACTTGTGAAGCTTTTCCAGAAGGCGGTTAGATCACCGGACGACAGAGTCGGTCTCCGTGTGCACAGACAGGCTGCTGTTAACGTCGGTCTGTACAACGGAATTGGGCCAAAACTACGCCAACCGGCTGCGGAGGGAGACTCCCCCCCTTCACTGGAGAACTGCGCTAAAACAGCTGATCACAACGTTCACACTCTGTGGTCACGAAGTACTCCATTAGGCCCCCCCCCGTCGACTTTCCTGAAGTACTCCCCCGTTGATAGAAATCAACACGTAATGAATTAAGACCCCACGGTTTGATGATTGATAGTTGACACATTTTGACACACAGAAAAATGTTATAATAAACATACATACTGTATGTTAAATGGATATATCCGCCTTCTTTCATTTATCTTTCCATTCCCACAACAATATACATAAAGAAATGGCATATTTTGGACATAGAATGGTGATTAATCATAATTAATAAATTTTTAAGCTGTGATTAATCTGATTAAAAATGTTAATCGTTTGACAGCCCTAATACAAATATATTTCAACATTCCTTATCAACCACATCCGGAATGTGTGTTATCTAAAAGAAAAGCTTGTTTTAATATATTTTTCATTCCGAGTTTTATTTACATTATATTATAACAACCAAGTCATCCCTTGCATCGCTGCGTACTGTACGGGCAGCTAGAGAGTTTTGGTGTAATGGAGTTAGTGGTAAATGTCTTGCAGTGTTAATGACGTCATTCCATGCTGCCGTGTGGTGATTAACACACTGTTGTGTTCCCACTGTCACCCCGTGGTACCAGAATGCATCACAGTGTGTGTGTGGTGGTGCATGAGCAGCACGTCGGGGCGGACTTTCCCTGGAGCTGCTTCTCTCTGGTTGTGGAGTACGACCATCCGGGACAGTCGCCGTGGGCAACAGTCTGCAGAGAGAGGGGCATCAGTCACCTCAGCTTCAACACCATCATCTCAGACACTGGTCAGCTGCCACACACACACACATACACACACACACACACACACACACACACACACACACACACACACACACACACACACACACACACACACACACACACACACACACACACACACACACACACACACACACACACACACTTCACACTGTGGTAAAGGGATATGTTATATGTTGTTTTCTTCCCCAGAAGAGAACAGTAAAGGCTGGTGGTGCCTGGAGGAAAATGTGCCCAATGTGCTGTTTGTCACAGAGGGGCTTCTCAACTGTCCACTGCTGCTGCAGACCCTAGAGTCAGGGTAAATGTCTAAATACAAAATATGAATAATATCCAGCCGCATTTCCATTCCATATCGAGTGAAAACAGCAGGACTCAATAGCAAAGCACCAAATATTAGGTTTTATCCAACTCTGGAATTTGTTTCAGAGTTGAATATGACGTACAATAGAAAAGCAACAAAAATCTTCACATTTGAGAGCTGGAAATTGAGAATGAAAACATTACCAAGCAAAGAAAAAATCAATAATCAAAATGGTTTCTAAGTAATTGTCTATCAAGAATCAGTTTCAGCTTTAGTGGTTATACTCAGTGCTTGAATTGGGCCGGAACTCACCGGTACGCAGTACCGGCACTTCTGATTTTTACCCATGTGGTACCGGCACTTCTTACTGAGCACCGGCAAGGTGCCGGCGCCACGTCATGACAACAAATATGCCCGGCCGGTGGCATCTCATGACCCATCAATAACCCATCTATGACCCATCTATGACCCATCTATGACGCACCGCAGCGATAGACTAGAACAGAAAAGACATCACATAACGTTAGCATTTCGAAAATGTTAGCGTGGCTTAATAATAGTGCAAAAAGACAGCGGTTGTCGCCGGACAAGGATTCCCTCTCTCCTTTCCTGGTGAAAGATGGTGAGTGTACTCAGGGACGAGGAGTCATTTAACCAGCCGCCAGTAGGAGTCAGGCTTTACTTTCTTTTATATCCATAAAGAAAAAGTAAATCTGTTTACAGTTGTTTCATATGGATGTTGAGAGGTATACATATATCTCTTCATTTTGCTCTCAAAGTGCACCAGATTGATGCATCTAACTTCAATATTTAAAAAAAAAAGTCTTCCCAGGGGAGCATGCCTCGGGACCCCCCTAGGGTGTCAGGTCCACTCCCCACTTGTAAAAATAGCACTTTACCACTGCACCCCCTCTAATCTCAGATGAGTCATTTTGTTTAAGTACAGTGAGCCTTTCTAAAATATACAGTAAAGAGACAAACCCACCAGCATTATAGGATATAGGCTTACTATGACTTTGAGCCAAATACTTGTTTTTGGGCTGTATAAATAAATTGACTTGAAACAGTTGCTGATTTAGAGTACTGGCACCTTTTTGATTCCAATTCAAGCACTGGTTATACTAGTGTACCTCTCTTTATGGAAGTCCTATCTCGCCTATAGGTATAATATTTATCCAGAGAACATTTGAAGAAAACATACCTCAAACAATTTACAATCGGGCTTCTACCACACTTGCCAATGATGATAAGCTATCATTAGAACACCATATGGTGAAAGGTGTGTGTGTGTGTGTGTGTGTGTGTGTGTTTGTCACTGAACAGATGTAATATAACAGTGCTGGAGAGGAGCCACTGTCCATCCCTCCAGTTCCTCGGAGGGACCCAACACTACTGTGTGATCACGGTGGATGAAAGCACCGCTATCGTCATTCAGGTACCAGGGACACAAATTCCTGCTGCATCCTCCAACACACACACACACACAGGTGCACACACACAATATAATACTACCTTTCTGGAAATGTTTTTACTTTCCTCTACTGAGGTTTTTGGACATTGCATGTAACTGGAAAAATAAATGTGTGTGTGCAGGAGGAGGATGAGCTGTGTCAGGAGCGGGCGAGTGAGAGCGTAGTGATGAGGCTGACTGCTCTCTCTCTGCAGTACAACTGCTGTTGGCTTATCCTGCACTGCAGAGAAAGCCAGGGAGGAGGGTGAGTCCCCACACACACACACACACACACACACACACACACACACACACACACACACACACACACACACAAACAAACATCTTGTACACAAAGGCTCACCATCACTGCTGCCTGTCTTTCTGTCATGGCAGATTTTCTGGCCAAGCCTTCAGCAACTTGGTGTTGGTTTATTCCTCTCTGGTTCTGTTTGGCATGAAGTCTGAGGATCTAGATGTCAAGGTATAACACAAACATCATTTAGTTTCTTTCCTTTAACGGTTTTCCATGCTGTCAAAAAACCTCAGTCAGAAAGATACTGCTAATAAAAAGTCACCATATACTTTAGTTATTTAATTGAGTCATTACATGTAGTTACTGGTATAAATACTGTGGTCAAAAACATTTGAACACCTGACTTTTTCTTTATTAAAAAAATGGAAGGGGATCGAAAATTATTAGATTAGATAATAGGTATACGGAGATAATGAAGTCATAAATCTGCAAGTAAACACCCCCTAATTCTCAAATATTTAAGTCATTATTTGCACAAAAGACACGTGAATGATTTCTTCTGAATAGGCTCAATTGTTGACGTCTCTTAGAAGTCTAAATAATAAATAAATACAAAAAGCTAATAATATAGTGTGATGAGGTTGATCAAAACCTTGCAAAGTTTTTCCTTGACGACATTCTTTTTGGTACAATTTTGACTTGAGAATATTCAAGAACATCAGTTTGAAAGGTCAAACACCTCAAGTAGCCCTAATCTGGTGTATTATGTGATCACTACATCTCTCAAGTTATTTAATTGGTTGTGAATTTCAACAAGTGGTTGAGCTAAAACACAATATAAAGCACTAAGTCATTGGCTGTGTTTGTCAGGTGCTGATGTTGTCTGACGTGATGGAAATATCCAAATGGGTCAGCCGGATCTGCTTCCACAGCCTGATGGCCAGTGAGAGGGATCCTCACGACTTCCTGGACAGAGACTGGCTGGCTGTGATCCCCTCAGAGGTGATGCACCGCATGCATATTTTGTCTTTTGAGTTCAACAACATCTACAAATAATCTCACATTGTACACTTCTTTGTTTGAAAACTAACAAAACCATTAATCAAATAAGTAGGGATGCTCCGATCGCCAATTTCGGGGCAGATTGCCGGAATCAGTATCGGCCGATGCCGATCGCCGATCCAATCGAGTGAGCGGGGCCTAAATGGAAGATTTAAACATCTCTTTAAATCTTCCATTAAAGTGATGTTTAAAACTCAGTTAATGGGGTTCATTCACTGGAGCTTCCACAAACAACAATCAACTTAATTATTACATTCAAATGATGTACATTATTCAAGTTTACATTCACTTTGGATAATAACACGGGAGAAATGAGCGGAAGCGCTCTCCCTCTCTCTCTCTCCCCCCCCTCTCTCTCTCTCCTCCCCCCTCTCTCTCTCTCCCCCTCTCTCTCTCTCTCCCCCCCCTCTCTCTCTCTCCCCCCCTCTCTCTCTCTCCCCCCCCTCTCTCTTGACAGCCTGTCAGTATCTCTTGCAGCTCACTGATCCAGTAATGAGTGACCCGACAGTGAAGAATAAACATATTTATAATAACTAGTTTAGCTTGTTCCAGAGGTAGATAAAATAGCTAAGTGTGTTAGGTCTAACTCTGAGTGTGTGTTCTGCTCCGCTCACCGGTCCGTCACAGCGGGCGGAGCTGCAGGATTTCTGTTTCACACACACGGTGCATACCGCTATTTTACTGTCTTTTTCGGACACCTTAAAATAATGCCAGACCGGTGAAGCCATTTTGGCGAGCTTGTTTTGCCGCACAGAGAAAAGTGTCATGTATTTTACGTCATGCGATCGGCTCTCGCAATCGGCATGTTTAGAGAGCACCGATCGATCGGTAGAGAGTGAGTATCGGCCGATCTCGATCGGTGACCGATCGATCGGAGCATCCCTACAAATAAGGAAAAACTGGTCTTTAAATAGGAGCAAACCAGGGGGCTTACCTGTGTGTGTTCTGTATGGGTTTATATAAACCCAACTCATCAATTCAAACACTTATCAATTATGATCATGAGTCTCAAAGCAAATGTTAAATCCTCCACTACAAGCATGTCATGCATCACAATGGACCAGTCAGGAAATGCAGGCCTCTTTTTTTTTACTGGCGACCATCATTATTCTAAACTTTTAGGCTTTAGAAAAGCCAAGCTGCTGTCGTGGTAACCTACCCAGGATCTTAAGTTTCTCTTATGCTATCTCGGATTGTCTGCCAGTATTGGCAAATCCCAGAGCATTCCCAGAACACATGCTAGTGATTTACTCTCAGACCCACAGCATGCTGGGAAACATCAAGTATCTGGCCATATTGTTCCAGTTAAACTCTCCCTGACAGTGAGTTGGTTGAGTTCCATTTCTTATACTTAACGTTTTCCTACTCTTCCATTGATAATGTTTTCCTTGTTTTTCCATTTTTCTTTTAAGGATGTGTTCACAACGCTCAGCTGTTGAAGGCCCCAGTAGAGTACAGAAACAGTTCTGAGACCTGTAGGCCTTTATGCTGAATAAAACATTTTTATATTCATATAAATCTCTTGCAACTTAAAGGCAGGGTAGGTAAGAATGGAGAAACCAGCTCGAGTGCGCTAGAATTTGAAAGTACGCAGCCGAAAAAAATCTGCCCTTTCCTTCAGACTACCTTAAAGAGCCCCTCCTCCAACACACACGAACGCTCACATGACCAATGAGGGCACGAGATACGTTTGTGCACAGATGGAAGGCTGACAGGCAGGTAGGCCATCCAGTTACTTTAGCCGGGCCGGCTCAGATGATTGGTCGTGCTTTTTACAGCACTACGGCTTCCACAGATGACATCTTTTTATGGATTTTTTGTCAAAGCATTTAATATATTCATCGTAGATCATCGGGATGTTAAGAGCATTCCATGGAATATAACAAAGTGTTTCTGAAGTGAATTACCTACCCCACCTTTAACAGTAGATGGCTTTCATGTTTACCCCCTGACCCCAGAGAAGTATTTCCAACATGAGTTTGTCTTCTGCTGTGGTTTTCTCTCCCTGTAGGAGGAGAAGTGCCTGCTGCAGTTCCCCTGTATTAACCCTCTGGTGGGTCAGCTGATGCTGAGGAGAGCCCCGTCAGTCCAGTGGCTCCTGGGGGCCCCTCTGTCTCAGCTGAAGGAGCTGCTCCCTGAGGTTCCACAGAAAGTCCTCAAGGTGATCAGAAATATGAAACCACACTTATAAATCACCCGTATACTGTATGATGGTGTTTTTCCCTTAAAGCTCCCCAGAGGTTTATAGGATCAATACATTCCTTAATGATAACACGTCGGTTTCCAGCTTATACTGTCAGTCTGATTATCAGACCAGTCGTGTCATACAATGCACCGTTTGGTTTCTGGATGGCGAAAACAACTATGAAACATTCACTCGACTCACACTACTCATGACACGTTCATACATTTAACATGAAACACTCATTTATGGTATTTTGAAAAAGAAGCAGGGCTGCAACATTGTCTGGATTAATCAATTGATCATTTGAAAATAGTGAAAAACATCCTAATAATAATCATAGTCTTTCAAAGTCTAGTGGGATTTCTTGAAATGTATTGTTGTCACTCCTCCACCTAAAGATTGATAGCAGCAGAATTGAAGTACTTTAAAATATCTAATAGTAAGGAAAATGTAAACCTTTTAGTGACATCTCTAATGTTGCCCTCTTCTCTTCCTGGTTTCAGCTGTTCAGTGACACCACCTCCCTGTACATGGAGTCTCAGGCGGTCCTGACTGAGACAACACAACACCCCAGCCCCCCAAACAGCCTGTGGACCACCACTGATGACCCCGAGCACAACGACTCTGAACCTCAGCCAGAACTGTTCTGTAGTGACGGCAACAGCAGCTTCCTGTTCGGAGCCGATCGCAGCTTCTGTGAACCAAACACAGACTCCATGCAGAAGGGCCACACAGACTTTAGACTTGACGTGAGTACTTCCTTTAGCAGCCAAGAGGACCTCCACCCCCCCAGAGGAGCTGGACCAGCAGTGGTCAGTGGAGAGAGGAGGACAGGGAGGAGGGGAAGTTCTCCAGCTGGAGAAGCAGAACTGGAGCCGTGGGGAGAGTTGTTGGAAGAGTAAACAGTGAGTGGACACCAAAGGTTCCAACAATCCTCAACACCCATACTCCAGGACGCAAAAGTCCTTTCGAGCTGGACTCCACCCTCAGCTTCAGCCCCAACGCCATGCAGCAGCCAGCCCACAGTCACATGTCCAGGCACTCGCCGGTCTACAGTGTCCATCACCCTGACAACCCCCACGTCACCTACAGTCTGAGCCCCCCTGCAGAGGTCACGCTGTGGGGTCAAGGCCAAAGTAGCAACGGCTTTCTCACCAACAGCAGAGACACCGCGATGATTCCCACTAACTACGGCTCCAAATGCTGGATCGGACAAGAGAGGAAGAGGAGGGGCGAGGCGGCAGGGTTAATTGAAACAGGTGAGTGTTAATTGTTATAGTTTAGGTGTGTCATTAAAGCAAATTGGGGATGATGGAAACAGATGAATAAATCACAACGTCGACAAAGCATGTGACTTAAAGGTCCACTGATGCTTCTTCTCCAGCTAAGAGACTAAAAAGGACTCCTTGAATAAATACATTGCCATATTGGCAAGTTTCATCCAAACATTGTAGAGAAAGAGAGGGCAAAAACAGGATGACATAATCAAAAAGCGCACCAGGAACACTGGAGATTCTTGTGTTTATCTTGATAAATCTTTTTGTTTTCTTTGCATAATCGGTTAATACACAGATTGATATATTTCCTTTTTTCGTTTGCAGTGATGACACCGCTGAAGAGGGGGAGGTTAAGCTATGAGAAGGTGCCCGGCAGAAGTGATGGACAGACGAGGCTTAAATTATTCTAAATGACTTGAATGCCTTGTTCCTGTGGCCTGTTTGTAAAGACATCGTTTTGTCGGATTCAAGTTATTAATTACATCATTCAAGTGTTTGTTCAGGTAGAATTACGTTTGACTTGGTCTGTTTGTTCTGCCAAGAAGTTTCTACATCAAGCATTTTTTGGAAAACATTTCTATACATACATTGTATTTTTCCCAAACAGCAGTTTTTGTCTTTAAAAAATATGTGTGTAAAGGAAAAACATGAAATACCAACATTTTATTATTGTTCTAATAATATTTTTGTAAAGTTATATATGTTAAGTATTTATAATGGCTTGTTTTAAAATGTTATGCTTCTATTTCCAATTAAAAACATATTTATTAGTGATTTTTAAATAAAACCCACAGGTTGTATTGTTATTATCCTCAACATCTGTACCCTACTTGTTATTCTCCTGTACTGTTAAACATTCACAACCGGATGCTGCTGTGTAAACTCATCATGAATGCCAATATAAACGTTTAAATGTGTTCAAAGATGAAATTGTATATGTTGAAAATACTGCACATTATTAAATAGTTTATAGATTATTAGGTGCTATAAACAATCTATGTCTATATACCGCTTCTAAGTAATAAATAAGCGAGGTGCTAACAAATATTTTTACAAAATAGGACTTAACTGTGGGCACATTTAGCCTTTGTTTTCCTCCACACAGAGCATGCCTACTAGTGAAAAACAAATAGTGATTTATGGCTGGAGGAGTGGGATCGAGAGGGTCTTTCCCAGCTAAACTGATAAAGCGTCTCATTTTAGCAGCTCCAATGGTGGGGATATTTCTTCTTTTTTTTCATTTAGTGAAGCAATCCCCTTATCATCGCCTCTCAGCATGTGGAGAGAGTGCTTATCTTCACGAGCCAGCAGAGTGAAGCCAGCTCCCCGAGGAACCATCCCCAGACAAAGACAACCCGAGGGACATGGACTCGGAGCCTCCCTCCTCTGGACAGACACATCCAGGCCTGGCTAGCCACCATCAATGACCCACCAGCTTTTGTTGTTGTCTTTTAAACGTCTCTGTCTCTCCGGCCTCTGCCTTCTCGCAAGCAGTGGACAAACAAAGAGACAGAGTAAATGGTTTGTTTTTGTTAATGGCACAGGGACAAAAGCAGGATGGTCAAAGGAGCCCCCGTAAGAAGGCTCGGTAAACAGCAGCCGTAATGGTGCAGTAATTGCCCCCGACTATCCTTAAAGAAGAGACTGAATGGGACAGGGGAGATATTGTGGGAATTAACAGGCTGTTTAAACCAAAGCTATCCTTTAGGTTGGGATGCTACAGCTGTTATCTGTCATCACAGGCAGCAGTTAACTGTGTCACCTGTGTGTTTCCTCACACACATAAAACACGCAGCCACAGCAGAGGCAGGTTTCCTGTGTCTTAGGTGCACATTTGTTTGCCTAACTGATTTAAGATAGGACCAATGACATATCCCTGAAGGAAATCAATATCAGCCGAAGCAACACAACGTTTTTTTACACAATAACCAACACTGTAGAGCTGCAACAAAAATAAGCTATTTTTTTTATAAATAATGAATTTTAAGATTAGTTTTCCATGTAGCTGTATTCAGTCTCTGAAATACAGAGAATTCTTGCATTTCTCTTTTTACATATTAAACTCAATATATACATTTAAAATACATCATTGTGGACTTTGATAAACTGGGAGGATTTATCCATTTATCTTGAATGAATAAGATCTTTATTTGCAACTCTCAACATTGCATCATGATAAAGAATATGGCACCGCATCATCTTCGTGGACAAACAGCATTTGGTCAATATTGCCCTATAATAAAAGTCTGGCTCAAATCAACATGATTATTATTTGGACTGCTTAGAATGGCTTCACTGTATTTTGTAAACAATATCAATTCAAGGTCTGTTCATCTACTGTGTTTACAATAAATCTGCTGGTGCTGTAGTTTTCTGTTCATTGATGGGAATTAGTACATTTGCAAGAAATCTCCCTGCATTTTGCAAGTGGCAATAGCAACTTTTGAGTCATTATTATTTGGAGAATAAAAACATATTTATTTTAAAAACCTGATTTACACTTTGGATACACAAAGCCAGTTAACGATAGTCCCGCTTGGTCAGAAGTGAATCAGATAAAGGTTGTCAATGATGATTTTCTAACTGTCCTTGCTCCTCTCTAAATACAAATTCTGCATACCAGAATTGTCTGCACTTATAAACAGTGTGCAATAATAAATACAGCAGTAACCTCTGTTATTCAACAGACCTGACCTCATGAGACTGGCTTTATGAGCCATCTCATTTTGTCTCTCACGGTGTGCAAATCAAAACGCTGCACTTGCAACATTTAAATACCACATGGGGCTTCTTAGCTCGTCATTCTGCTGTTGCCCAAACATGCATAATAGATGAATCACAACCAATCAGGTATAATCAACCTGGCCTTGTAGGTGTGATAAAAAGTGAACAGATTTGACACCAGCGAGTGTGTCTGCAGACTCTGCAGTGGAGGCTGGATGGAGGCAGAGAGCGCAGGCCTGCAGGTGCAGCCTCTTGGACGTGCAGCGGGGCCCATGAATGGCCGATTCAGAAAACGGCCCCCATCGGGCCTGTTCTCCAGGCTCGGGGCTAATCCCAGCCCCTAATCGGATTATGTAAATTCCTACTCCACACAGAGACTTTTATGGAAGGCTGCGTCTTTGAAACAACACTTGAAGGGTGTAAAAGGAACAGTGACAATTGGTTAAACTAGACTTGTTTTTTTATCTGAACGGAGGTTGAAAGTGGGAGGCAGAGAAGGGGGGAGAAAGAGGAGTGAGGAGTGGTAAGAGAGAGGTGAGTTAGGACGCTGTAATTTATGTGTGGCCCCTTGGAATGGCTCAACAAGATTACCATAGTCATAACAAAACACATATTGTTCAACTGTCAATCTGGATATGGTATTTTTACCTTTTGTGGCCCAATCAGGCAGAATTCAATAGCAGAGCAGGCAGTGATATCAAGGTCTTTTCCACGGTGCAGGAACGGTGGGTTGTCCATGCCTAATGTCAGAGAAATAGAAAGGAACAAGTGTCCACAGCAGTGAGCGAAGGATCAGAGAGATGAACGTCTCAGTTTCACTTCAATGGGAATGTATTTGTCACATTTAGTGCAAACCTTCAAGGATTAAATGAGCAATGAATCATAAAAGCTGCACAAATAGTCACTTAAAAGGCTGTTTAGAGGGGGGAAGGGGAGGTGACCCAGAATCCCTTCAATTATTGCACAGAAATACCTATAAAAATAATGTAAAGTGATATATGGACAATATCATCATAAAGCCACCTCCATTGGATCTAAATAATGAAAAGGGAGGGGGTGTGTTTTAACAATCACTCCTCAGTTAACACCAACCTCACACACAATGCCAGAGGCTCCACAACGGCATACGTCACACAAAAGGGTTCACCCTGCTATAAAATGTGGGATGCGAGCATGCGGCAGTCTTACCCCATCCCTCCCTCCCTCACACCCTCTCTCTTTAGCTCTTTCCCTCCCTCCTGCTCACAAGGATCTGTCATCGAGCATGAGAAGACACAACTGAGTGGGCATTCACAGCGGACCACTGGACACCGGTGACCTGCGGAAGACCACTCTCAAACTGACATTTCTGCACATTTCTACACACATACAGGTGAGGCGTTTGATGTGGATTTCGTTTCTCATTCAGGCCACGTGTTTCCAATTTGGTCAAGTAAATAATTAATCAGCCAGAGAGTTATGATGATGATTTTCAATACAACACTTTGCATTGACCGGAATATCAAATGATTTATTTATAATGATTATTTTCCTCTAAGAGCTGTTTGTTATTAAGCTTTTTAGAAAAAACGATTTGGTTAAACTCTATTTCAACCCATCTATTTCACAGTTAATATATGTAATTGACAACAACTGCATCTCTTTTGAATTGTTTTCTATTTACTATATTGTCGTTTATTATCTATGCATACACCAGCCATAAATGTGGGTGCCTACAGGAATTGTTGTGGACACATATCTGTCGCGTACGCTATGTGAAAAGCCATCTTTTAAAGCCATCAGTAATGTATATACTGCTTATAAGCACTTCATAATGCAGTATGGTTAAAGCATTTCCAAAATAAGCCTTTAGAATATGAAGGAATGTCTGTTTGTGAGAAAAAGACAATACATTAGAGTTGTATTTTGCAGTAAGGAGCAGAAAACAGCAACATAGATTCTGGTAAATATTCTTGAAGGATTTTGTAAATTGGTGCAATTAAAATGTATCGTTTTGTGAAAAGTACTACAGTACCTTGGCCAATATTCCATCCTTTTCCTTTCCGTCAGTCACTTAAGAACTAAGATTGTTTACCGTGATTCTGCTCATTACTCTTATTATTATTCTTTATGTAAAACAAATTGAAAAGTGCCCTTTCTAATTTCTCAAAGGTGACATCTTGAAATGTCTGATCAAATTAGTTTACTATCATTAATGACAAAGATAAGCCTAACATATTCACATTAAAGGAGCTGTAATTTGGGCATGTTTGGGAATTTTTTTGTTTTAAAAAAATAGACTAAAACAATTTCTAAATTATGAAAATAGTCTGATTTATTTTCTATCAATCGACTAATCAATAATTCGATTAATCGTTGCAGCTCAACTCAGCACCATGACCAGGAAGGTGTTCACCAACACGAGGGAGCGCTGGCGGCAGCACAACGTCAACACCGCCTTCACGGAGCTCCGCAAGCTCATCCCCACCCATCCTCCGGAGAAGAAGCTGAGCAAGAACGAGATCCTGCGCCTGGCCATGCGTTACATCACCTTCCTGGTGCAGCTGCTGGAGAGCCAGACCGGTCAGCCGGCCAGCCACTCCCCCACCGCTCTGCTCACCTTCCTCAGAGGAAGCATGGAGCAGCTGAACTCCCCTCCTCACCCCTGGGCCATGACCAGCGACACAGAGGTCCCGTCACCTGACTCCAGCTGCGACAGCTCCGAGGCCTGGTAGAAAACACAAAAAAGGGAAACTCTCGAGTGGACCTTCTGACCCTTTATGGGGTTTGGACAAACTGCTCTTTTCTCAAGACTCTTTTTGTCTCTACATTTGTCACCCGTGCGTGTTTCAATGCAGAAGACCCAATATTGTGTGATAGATGTGGGCTCCAAACATGGCTGAAAATGTTGGTACAGCCTCCACGCTGATCAGTGTTCAAATATGATTTGCGGATGAAAATGAATTTGTATTCTGCATGGATGTGTAAAAGCCTGGATGTACAATATTCCCTTCATGTCTTCATGTTAATGCCCGCCTGGAACTAAATTAGTTTTGCAATGACAGGGTGTTTTGCCGATGAGGAAAATGGAGGGGATTAAGGAATTTCTCATTTCAAGCAATAGATTCAGCACTTGAATAGATAATGGCTCAGCCAATTCTCCAGACTGCAATCGTCTCAAAATAGCCAAGGGCACTTTTTTTCTCCTTTTTTCTACGACATGCTGTTTTTTGAAGACTAAATCTGACCTTTATTTTTGTTTGTAAAGGTTATGTGACTTCAGAAGAATCAGTTATTTGAAAGACTTTTGCTGTTTCTCACACATACAGTATTACACAACGGTTATCAGTGTTTCTTGAAGACCAATTTGTTTTCTTAGGATTGGGTTGAGAAATTTCAAAAATGACAATCCGCTTTCGATGAATTACATCCTTTACAACGCATATGTCTTCTAATTTAAATGTGTTTATTTGAGCTTTTGTAAAATACGCATGTCATATAGCCAAAGATTATGAATTGATTGTCTACTGTGAAGAGTGCTATTTATCTTCTTATATCTCCTTTTTAAGTTATTTTGGTGTGCTTGTTAATATATACAGTATCGTATTTATTTGAACTATTTATTTAATAAATGATTTGTTAAAAAAAACACTTTCTGTCTAATTAAAGAGGTCACTAATTGTTTGTAATTCTTACAGCTGGAAACTTCAAGATCTACGAAAGATTACATTTTTGGTTGGAGTTTAAACTACTTACTGAATCTGACACTTTTTAACCGTGGTGTTATATACAATTTGAAATGCAATTATATGTATATGTTATTGCCCAAAACTCCCATTATACATACTAAAACAGCTTGTTTGTGAGTGTTGAAGGACACAATCTTCCCACAATTTTGGGTAAAAAGCGTTTACCCAAAACAAGTGACAGGTGAAATAGCGTAGTGACTGGAAAGAAAAATGGTGGTAAAACAAGACCAGAAACACCTAAAATAAATAAAATAAAGTACCAATTAAATCCTTGGATAAACAACCTCAGTAACAGTTTGATTGATGTGCATCAACAGCAATATTGTGTCATTTCCTGTTTGTATAGACTTGGATCAAATGAAGATTGCATAGTAACAGCAAATATATAATGTACTGACATTACATGACATTTACATCATGTTGGTCTCCATCAAATCATTTCCCTGTGTAAAACACAGCTGATGTGAAGTTAAGAGCGGAGCTACCGCCTCTTTGTTCATGCTCAATATCCCAGAAACATTTGTCCGCAGGTCGTGTAATGACCGTGTGGACACAGAGCTGACCTTTGCTCTCTGTCCACTGACCAGAGGTCTGTGAGAGGAGCGCTGAAAGTGACAGCTTAACTTGTGACCCCGGGAGTCGGAGGTCACTCTGGAGTCAAACACTGTCCAGTTGACCAATGTGCAGATGTAGTTCGCTTCAGGAAAACATAGAAGAAGCACTCTAGGCAGAACTTTGAGTGTAACTTGTTTTAGAAAAAGATAACTGACGGAAGCCACCAGTTCATTTATGTTGTATGGGAATCATCCACAAAAGGTTACAAATCCAATGCATCAATATACAAAATGTTACTGTGCATTTTGATAAATGTTCCTATGGAAAATAACCTCAAACTATAAAAATAAATAAAAGCTAAAAATCAACCAAAGTTCAAATTGCGCAACCAAGTGCTGATTGTTTTTCATTTTTGATTTAACCATTTTTTTCAATTAATTGTTGAAATAGTAAGTCTGTAGAAAGTCAGAAAAAAGTGAGAAAAACACATCATAATTTGCCAAAGTTAAAATGTCAAATAACTCGTTTTTTCGATGTATATTAATTTCAAAAAGGGAGAAAAACACACATGGGTAAAGCCCTATGGTAAAACCGCTACCAGCAAACATTTGGCATGTTTTTTTATTTGATAATTAATTATCAAAACAGTTGTTGATTAATGTTTTGTCAGTCCAGAACATGACGAACGCACTGTAATGTAAAGTATTTTAGCTTTAGTTGGAATATCAGCAGGTTTGTTTGCACCCGTCTTCCTGTTTGTTTTCTAGAACTGAGGTCAAACATCGACATGCCTAATCGTCTATTGTGCGTGTGGAAAATGTGCCACATTTTAAGCCAAAAGGGTGCAACTTTCTGAGCTGAAGAGTAAACACCGAGTTGGTTTGGAGCCCTTTCACTGCCACTGTTAAACTCTGGCTAATGGTGTGTAAACGGAGCAGAGGGCAGCTGGATACACTGACTGGAGGCCTGTGGGAACTGACAGGTGACTCTTTGTAATGCTGCAAACACACTAAATAAATCATATTGGGAGAGTGAAAACAACTGTACAGCATCGGTGTGCCTCTCCCCAGCATCAATTTGGGAGGTATTTACCTCTTGTGCAATTTCACAGTAAATCGAGCAATTTCATGGTGAACTGAAATAAAACTACTCTGGTTATTAATAACTGAACTACCAGGCATTATGAGATACTATATTTTTAAAACCTGAATCCTTTGTATGTTGAAGGTTTTGTTGTATTTTACACTTATGTTTAATTATTCAGTCATGTTTAGAAACGGGATAGCATGTGACAGATTTTCCACACATCCATGCTGTCAGGCAGTGTAATGCATTTTGCTGATACACCTTATTTACAGAAATCACCCAATCACAATATGAGAATTACCCTGACCTCAACTTTTGCAGGATTATGAAACCCTGCTTTGAAAATAATAACAAATCTGTACCCTCTCTTTCCCTCTACCAAGTATATTTGCCTGATTGACTATTCTCTCCCAAGTATGTGGGTAATCGTCTATTGAGAGCACATTTCCTTATCAGCGTCTAGCACACTGTCTGAATCTGTTATCACAATGGACCAGATCAGTGCAGGCAGCCCCTCGCTCTCCCGGCTGAGGCGCCCATGAAAAAGAATTTCTGGAGTTGGGTGCCAACCGATAGGCCCTGAGCTCTTTATCCCCTTAAAGCCAATTCACACTCTGCATGTTTAAATATCTCAGCTCAACCCCTGCCCTCCCACTCCCGTCATGCACTCAAACCCCCTCCTTCTTCCCTTTTCCTCCCACTCTATCTCTCCCCCTCCATGGCTGCAAGACCAAGCGTGCACTGCCGCCACGGCCGACCATGCAGCAACCCGGGTGGCTGGGTGGGATGCAGGTGCAGGCGGGTTGGAGGGTGAGAGAGGAGGGGAGTTATCCATTGTTGGGCTGGACAGCACCCTCTCTCCTCTGGAGCACCCTCTGATGGGGGAGCCCACTGACAATCACGCATCCTAATCTGATTATGCAAATATCTACTTCAAAAAGCAATGCGCTGTAACCCTTACCCTGTGGTGGAAAGACAGAGCAGGGAAGGAAGGAAGCAGCAGGAATGTAGAGAGGGAATCATAGCATTTTACGCTTGTATTTAATTTTTCTCTGGAATTTTACATTTAGACTCAATGATGAACCCTGAACAAGCTGTTATACCGACCATTACTTTCTCTCACACATCCTCTATGCCACCAGGGGAGGTCTGAGGACGATTCACTTACACACTCTGAATGGCACTGACTCCCTCAACAGGGCATTGAATTCAATATTCAAATGCTTATTGTTTTTCCAGACGCTCCTGAATCCAGCGTCAAAAGGAATCTACAATGTTAATGAGGAGGCCTGAGTACCCAGAGTTTAGATTTAAACACCCAAAGAGTCGCTGGTGACATTTCCCAAGAACAGCATAGACTCAACGCCACTGATTCCAAAAGGCATGGTCGACCACCCCCGCCTCCCGAATATTAACACCGACCTGACCCCTGAGCTGAAATCAGCTGCCTCTTCCTACAGCTAAATACATTTTGAAAACACGCCACACTGTCAATTGTGTGAGGCTGTACTTATGCACAGCAATTAATAGAACTAAATGCTACACCACCATGTTAAAGGTCCCATGACATGCTTTTCTGGTTATTACCCGTCCCCTTGTGTGTTTTTTATGCATGTAAATGGTCTGCAGAGTCACAAACCCTCAAAGTACACCCTGTAGCGAGTAAAACTCTAACACAGAAAATACCTGTCTATGCTGCCCCAGAACGCCTCGTTGGAGATTTTGCTGAGTATAGTGACGTAACGGCTCCTCTCACACACACACACACACACACACACACACACACACACACACACACACACACACACACACACACACACACACACATACCATGTATACATCACTTCGGGGGACATTACATTCACTTACATGCATTTCCTGGAGACTTATCCTAACCTTAACCATAACCAACACATGCCTAACCCTAACCCTTACCCTTAACCTTACCCTAATCCTAAACCTAACCAAGTCTTCACCCTAAAATGAATGATTCCCCTCATGGGGACCTCCAATTTGTCCCCTTAAGAGAGGTGAGTCCCCACACGTGACTGTGTAAACAGATTTAGGTCCCCACAAGTATAGTAATGCTAGGCCACACACACACACACACACACACACCCACCCACACACACACACACACACACAAACACACACACACACACACACACACACACACACACACACACACACACACACACACACACACACACACACACTCAGCCAGAGAAGAGTTATAACAAAAAAGGTATTTGGTCATGCCCCTAACTATTAGACAAAAGAGAACATTTGAACTGATGATGTGTTCACCAAACTTTAAAACGTATTTACGTAAATCCAAGAAATTATCCAATAGTGGACAAGACATTTCAGAACAAACTGCTATACATAGATACACAAAGTTAGTGTTGCTATAAATATCACAACTAAGAAAAAAACTTTGAGGAAGCTGCTTTTGAAATGTTTCCCCTCCCACAAAAAAAAAACACATCTGTGGTCATACTCCCACTCCTACAATACAGTGGTATGTGGGGAAATTCTTACGCAAGAAAATACAAGCTCACACACACACACACACACACACACACACACACACACACACACACACCCTGGAATCCTTATCTGTCTGCTATTGCATTCAGTCTCTCTGCAGTAACAACTAGGTTATGTTTTTACTTACTGATTTAGGATATGTAGTACAGGTTAGAGACCAATTTTGTTTTTGTTTTCAACTCTGAACGTTAACTAGACAGCCACTGCTTTTTTTTTACCTTTACCTCACAAACAGGCACCATGAAGCTGGGGCAGCATGTCTCCGTTTGTGTCCTGCTGATACTTTCTGTGACATGGAGCGCAAATGGAGGGAACATTTTGGTGTGGTACACTGAAGGCAGCCACTGGATTAACATGAAGCCTGTGCTGGAGACGTTGGTCGACAGGGGACACCAGGTGAAGGTGCTGGTGCCGAGCACATCCATGTTCATGAACTCTAGTGAACCTTCTCGCTTTAGCTATGAACCCTTTAACGTCTCCGTCTCAAAGGAAACCATGGAAGAGTTTTTTGAGGAGTTCCTTCACTTCTCTGTCTACGAGATGCATAATATTAGCTATGTTCAGCTTTACATCAGATTCATAGATATGATGAAGCTTAACATGCATTATACTTTCAAGGTCTTGGATGGCGTGGTGAAATCAGAAACCATCATGAACAAGTTGAAGGAGGGAAAATATGACCTTCTCCTGGCTGACCCAATTTACCCCGGCAGTGACTTAGTAGCAGAGATTTTGGGCATCCCCCTGGTGTTCTCTCTGCGTTTTTCCATTGCCAATATCTGTGAAAGACATTGTGGTCAGCTCCCTGCTCCTCCCTCCTTTGTCCCTGGAGCTATGAGCAAATTGACCGACAAGATGGACTTCTCGGAGAGAGTGTGGAACTTCCTCTTCTACGCTTTGCAAGACATTGTGATGAGTAACGTTTTTTTTAAAGATATTGATAAATACTACTCCAAAGTCAAAGGTAAGGAAAAATGTTGTAACAGCAGATTTTCTTAATGGCCTTATGATGTCTAATGATGATTTGATCAAATGCAATGATTTTATATGCAATCAAAGTTACTTATATATTATTTTTCATATGAAATATAAGAATTAGCTTCATAAAATGTGTTTTATAAATATTAACTGTTGCATTGTGACAGGAACACCCACCAGTGCCTGTGAGACGATGGGTAGAGCAGATATCTGGTTGATGCGATCCTACTGGGATTTTGATTTCCCTCGTCCTTTCCTTCCCAACTTCAAATTTGTTGGTGGAATCCACTGCAGACCGGCTAAACCTTTACCAGAGGTAGGGTTATCTCCAATATCACAGGCATTTATATATATATATTAGGGGTGGGAATCACCAGACTCCCCACGATACGATACTATCGCGATTCTATGATATGCTAAGTATTGCGATACGATATATTGCGATATTGCAAATCACATGGGTCATATCCATGTCCGTCTTCCCTTCCTGTTTAAAAAATGTATTTGCAATATGAATAGTTTATGTAAATAACCCAATTTGTGTTCTTTGAACCTGAAAGGAGATGGCATTGTTTTTGTTACTTTCATTGTAATTGTATACATGTCTTAACGTAACTTCCTGATTTATATTATAGACATGCTTTTATTTTGAAGGCGACTTTGCGCAATTGGCAGGAAGTTACTGTTTCCAAAGCAAAAACTTGACGGAGAAAAATAACGGAGATAAAGTATATATTAACGGAGATAACAACATTTCAATTTATATATATACTGTATTATAACTTTCTTAACTATTTGAAGTTCACTTTTTGAATGGTATGCTCATATGGATGTAACTTAAATGTATTTGTTGTTTTGTGTCTTTGTGTAGCTCTTAGGCTACGTTGGTTTATGGAGTTTTCAATAAATTAGAAATCAAGTGTACGACGATCTTTCGGAGGGATATGCTACAGTTTATATAATAATAAAAAATGTAAAAAGTTTATATAATAAAATATCGATACTTGGCATCCGTGTATTGATACAATATCGCCACGCAAAGTATCGCGATACTATGCTGTGTCGATTATTTCCCCCACCCCTAATATATATATATATATATATGTATTTCCTAAAAAACATGTAGGCCTATAGACTTATACAACAATAATTCCCCTTAATCATCACTATCAGAAGTGTGTCACATGCATTTTCTTCTTATTTTACTTTATTTGAAGAAAAGTAGAAAACGTAACCGCTGTGTATTGTTTTATTTTATCTGATTCACTGCTTTGTTCCTCACATGTCTCCTTATTTTTCACTTGTGGAGCTGGGCAGAAGAGGGCAACTTTGAGTGCTGTGTGTTTACAAACAATAACAACAACATTTGATTCCTTTTAAATGATAAAGACCACAAAAGAAAGAAAAGAAAAAGCTGGATGGTTTACATCAAGATGATGTTTCTTTTTTTGCAGGATATGGAAGAGTTTGTGCAGAGTTCTAGAGATGCTGGCATTGTGGTCTTCACTTTGGGATCATTCATCAAGAACATTACTACAGAGAAGGGAAACATGATCGCCTCAGCCCTCGCTCAGATCCCACAAAAGGTAAGAGGACAATCTGTTTGTGCCAACTGGAATTCACTTGAATGACTTCTAGCTACTTGTAATCCTTCACTTTGGGTGAGGACTTACTCCAAAGTAGTAGTAAACAGTCCTGCTGAGAACCATAGTCTCAGATTTAGAGGAGCTGATCCTTATCCCCACACTCAAATGCTAACCGATGTAATGAGTGCTGAAGGTTGCAAACCAGTGATGCCTTCAGAACAACATCATCTGAGCAGAACTGCAATAACTAAGTACACCAAACTGCAACTCCCCTCCCCATGAATTGCGTTGAGTTCCTGTCCATGAAAGTCACAAACATGATGGTTGACAAAGCGCAGCCCTGATGGAAGATACATCATTTTTTCGAAAATAAGGTCCCATGGAGCTCCCCCGGAAGGGGAGGGACTTCGCCACTCTATAGAGAGGCGAAGTCCCTCCCCTTCCGGTGGGACTCATGGGACCATATTTCTGAAAAATTATGTATCGAAGTCAATGGAGAGAGAAAGATTATCTTTCGATCCAGTTTGAATTGTGCCACGAATTACACATATGATGTTTGTCAATTTTAAATAATAATTTCCAAGTCAAAAAAGTCACAGTTTGTCGTAAAACTGTTGAAATATAAGACTATGAAAAATACGCAACTAGAAAGACTACAAATCCCAGAATCCCGGCCCCGCATGCTGGCTCTTACGAACCGACTAACTCCCCTTTTGTGTATGTACAGCTCTCAACATGCCCAGACTTGGAGTGATTTTCACCTCTTTTAATACTTTTCACCTCATTCTGAAAGAAAGAAGTGAAATGTGCCAACGTAACGGCCGTCTTGGTGTGAGACGGGAGATATAGTTCATTGAGCGATTTCACACAAAAAAATGGTTACTTCACAGTTTTACACATTTAAAAAATGTTGACTTGTAAAATTATCTTTTCAATTGACAAACATCATATGTGTAATTCGTGGCACAATTCAAACGGGATCTCTTTCTCTCTCCATTGACTTCAATGCATAACTTTTCCGAAATAAGGTCCCATGGAGGTCCCCCAGAAAGGGAGGGACTTTGCCTCTCTATAGCGGCAGCTCGATTCTGTTTGGCTTGAAGGGCAGTCGTGTGATTTAAAAACAAAAAATATTAAAAGATTGGCATCAAAGGACACATAGATTGATAGATATGCAGTTATTAATAACATCTAAAAATAAAAGAAAAAAAGAGAAAAAAATGTAACTTTGAAAAAAAAAAAATCCCCCTTTCCCTCAAACTTTGCGTGACTCCCCTGGCACCCCCTGACGACCCCCCGGGGGGTCGGGGCCCCCACTTTGAAAAACACTGCCCTAGATTACACTTCCACAGGTTGAGTAATGTGATGCCTCTGTAGTCGGCAACCACCCTCTGGGCCTCATTTTGGAATAAGGAAACCACCATCTGGGTCTGACACTTCTTAGGTACTGCCCAGGACTTCCACACAACGTTTGTGAGCCATTACATCTATGAGTCTCATAAAACCTAGAGGTTCAGCATTTCTGGACAATCTCATCAACACCCGGGACCACGGAGGAGTTGTTTACCACAGTGACCTCCTCCAGGGAGAAAACATTTTGTTAATTCCATTGCCCTATCACACTATAATTTGAGGTCCACAGTGTCCCCTCCTTACAATACAGCTTAGATGATTCCCTGTTTCTCCCTCCTGTGGTGTCCAACAGGTTTCAGAACTGCTTTGGTGCTGACCGACTCCGAACTCCCACATCCGCTACTATAGTTGTGCTACGGCTATGGCTGCTGTCCTTCGGGCCTGTCAGTACCTTGCAACCACCTACAGACTTCTCTTGGATAACATACGTTGGAAGACCTCCTTTTTCAGTGCGATGGGTTCCCTGACCACTTTTGTCCACTAGGATGTTCAAGGGTCACTGCACCTTCAAACCACAGCCCCCAGCAGAACCTTCAGCATAGAGGCTTTAAACAGTCACAGTTCACCCGCACTACATGTTTGGGCTTACCAGGTTTGCCAACTGCCAGCTTCGCCCCTCTCTTCACACAAGTGTCCAAGACATACGGCCTCAGGTCCGATGATGCAATCGATCATCGGCCTTCTGCCTAGGTTGCCGTGGTACTATGTACAATTATGAGTTTGTTATGGCCAATCTATGACTAGGACAGAATAATAATCCACTGCTCGGGTTCTGATCAGGGAGGCTGTTCCCAATCACACCCCTTTAAAAGTCTACACCAGGGGTCGGCAACCCCTGGCACGCGTGCCAGCATTGGCACGCGGCACCGTAACCAGTGGCACACTAGGAATAAGTGGAATAAGTGTGCAAAAATATTTAAATTGTATTTTCGGATCCTGAACGAGACCGCCGCCAGAGCGCGTCTCCCCGTTACCTGCAGAAGGAAGCCATGCACGCAACGCAGCCCCGCTCTCTTTATCTCCAGGTGACTTTCTGCCGCTTTCCTCCGTGGTGCTGATCGTTTCACCACAGAGAGGAAAGCACTTCACTAACTGCAGTAGCTATAAGGAGCTGTACAAAGCCGCAGTTTTTGCGTGGCTGTGTATTTAGTTGAAAGCCCAGTGGCGATCTGCTCATCTCTCATTGAAATAATATGCTACAAAGGGGCGGACTGGCCATCTGTGTGTTGAACTTTCCTGTCGGCTCCCAGACCGTAGTCGAGGAGGGCAGAAGCAACAAGCTTCAGGTTCAATAACCCACTTTAGCTTAAATGACTGGAGAGAGGCGAGCTCTCCTTGGGAGGCCGTTGCATTTATTTAGTTGTTCTTCTGTTTCACAAAATACATCACAGAACCTCTATTTTTCTGCTGCCTCGTTTCACTTCCAGAAACATACACACGTTCCCTCCATAGGTTCTCTCAGATGCTCTCACTGTCGCTCTACCATCCACAAACACACATGCACAAGCCACACCCCTCTCTCTCTCTCTTAAAGGGACAGCGATCTCATCTCACTCTGCATGACCTTAATATCATAGTGTGCTCTGGAGAATCACAGAACGGACGATCGTCCTTATTATTATGCCGCTTAAACCAATTATTTAAATGTGTTTGTTAAATTCGGCATCATGTAAGTTGCGCTGACAGGTCCACACACTGCTTCCCCGCAGCGAGGCTCCCCCGCCCTCCTGCTGATAATTGATAATTTTCGATCGTTGGCACTCTGATAACAATTTTTTTTTCAAATGGCACTTCATATCAAAAAGGTTGCCGACCCCTGGTCTACACCATTGCCCACATGATCATTGAAGTCTCCTAACAAGACTAAGTAGTCCCCTTCAGGTGCCCCATACAGGACTCTATTCAAGGTCTCCAAGAAGGCCGAATACACAAAACTGCTGTTCGGTGTATAGGCAAGGACAACAGTCAAAAATTTGCCTGCAAGGCAGGTTTGGGGCCATCTGCTGGAACTGCTACCGCTAATTTGCGACTAGACTTCGTTTAATGGATGTTGACAATGGATGGATGGACCCACCCCAAACCAGAACTAAGGTTTAATGCATAGGTCCTGCCGATGTGTAGGGCATAAGGTAAGGAGGAACAATAAAGTTTTAACAATAATGTAACATTTAGGAAGATGTTGGGAGAGGTTAAGATGAAGTTAAAAAACGAATTATGGTACCCGTCCCACTAACTAGATCCCTAAAACCGCCAAGTTAAGAATCAAAGATCAACCATTGCTAATTCAATGTTTTACAATGTTGAGATAAATACAACTATTTTACTTTAAATTGTTTTAAGGTGCTGTGGAAATACAGTGGAGAAAAACCAGCGACTCTGGGTGCCAACACTAAAATATACGACTGGATCCCACAAAATGATCTACTGGGTAAGTAAAGCTTTAATAAAATCCTTTGACAAAGAGATTCATGACTTTCACATTTAAATAGGTATCCACCACATTTGTTGTCATAATTTCGTTTCACAGTACAAAATCCTAAAGAGACATACACTAGGACAGAAAACATAGTAATAATATTTCGGTAAAGGTTGTCCTTTTGAATAATGGATATTTCAACCCTTACAAATGTATTAAATGCATAATTAATAACTTTTATTTATCCAGTGAAAAGTTACCTATACAGTACACGTAGGTCCACACAATTTAGGCTGTGTCCCTTTCCCTATTTATCATACAGTAGTATCAAACATTTTTGAACTTCATATACTACAGAATTACTTACCAAACGCCAAATTCATTTTGAATGTTATTAGTATTTATTCCATTTATTTTGTACATTTCTTTATGATAAAACAAAATGTACATCAACAGCACACAAAAAAAAAATTCAAAGGTTGTTGAGTTAACATTCCAATGTTTTTGAGAATACCTACTCACTATCTCTTTGAATACCATTCAAACTCAACCGTTAGTTTTACTTAATTGGGACAGCTTATGCCTGGGTTGGACCAACAACCAGAGTGTCTCAAAGCTGTACTAAAAGCACAAACCATGAGGTCCGGTCCTGTGTGCCTGATTGTTGTTTCTGCAGAGTTTGTAAAATCTCTTTGGGATCTAACCCAAGCTTTTTCAAATGTTCAGTTTGTATAGTAGAGCAGTCACATCATAAAGAAGAGTAGAGATGTGCTCGAGAGAAAGTCCTGAGTAAAGAGAGTAACACATGTTTCATTCTTTTTGGTAAAATATCAGGTCACCCCAAGACCAGAGCTTTCATCACCCATTGTGGCGCAAATGGGATTTATGAGGCCATCTATCACGGTGTTCCCATGGTGGGCATCCCCTTGTTTGGTGACCAGCCACACAACATGGTCCATATGAAGACGAAAGGAGCTGCACTTTCTGTAGAATTTAACTCAATGAAGACTGAGGACCTTAGAGATGCAGTCAACACTGTCATCAATGAGAAATCGTAAGTTATTTTATATATCTTGGTATGTTTTAGTCTAATAAAAAGGTATTGAAAGAAGATAGCTTTTTGAAGAGAATACATTTGACAACATACCTCAAAGGAGCTATAGTGCTAGGATATCAGTTCAATGTACATCAGTGTTTCAAGGTCATTAAGACAATACGAAATCATGAATGACCTTTTCCTCTCATATATTGGCATTGTTGTTGGGAATAGGTTTTAAAATGATGACACCAAAAGTCGAGTTAACTGAAAATTCTGAAGGCTGTATGTGATTTTGAAGGGTAAAAACACAGACTGAGGCCGATCTCTGGTAACTCAAAGTAATTCACAGGGCACCCAATGCAGCAGGATTTACTCCCTTTGAATCAATTGTTTTTTAGATATTCGTTTGTAGGTCAAAAAGGCTGCTTCATTTGGCCTCTGCTGCCAGTGCAGGGAAACCCATTTGTTATCTGTTTTGTGTGTTCACATGAAAACTGACCGCACAGTCTATGTTTATCTTTATTCTTCATGCACTTATTTCATATTCTAACAGCTTGTTTTGTAAAAGAAATATTACCAAAAAAAGGTCAATTAATTAAAAGCAATGCAATGCTTTAAAATATAACCTATTGAATAACAAATTGACGGGTAATAAAAGATAATGAAGGATATTCTATAACCCTGTCCTTCAATATGTCAGTCAACAAGAGAGTAAGGGGAAGAAACGTAACAATCCAATAGTAATTTATCTGTATATCCACACTCACAGGTACAAGGAGAAGGCCATGTGGCTGTCCAGTATCTTCCACGACAGACCAATGAGTCCTCGGGATGAGGCGGTGTTCTGGATCGAATTCACCATGAGAAACAAAGGAGCAAAGCACCTGAGGGTCCAGGCCCATGAACTCACCTGGTACCAGTATCACAGCCTGGATGTCTTGGCCTTCCTCCTCGCTATTGCTCTGTTCCTCATACTCCTCTTCATCAAAACCTGCAGTTTCTGCTTCCGTAGGTGCTGTGGCAGAAAGGGAAAGACAAAGACGAAGGCTGAGTAAACGACTGAATTGAAATATAGCTGGTAAAGAACAGATGAATACAGAAATCTGCCTGGTTGTTCATTCTTTTTAGTCTAAAACATAAAATGTTAACGCTATGCCCTGGGTTATAAATAATGGCCTATTCTTAAAGACGTTGAAACAACTAATAAAAGGTTACAAAAAAGTGTTATTTTATATTCTCATGTTTAATAATTATTTTGATCCCACACATACACTGCTTGTGAAGACAAAATGAAAAAATATGATTTAAGAAACAAAATACTTGTCAAAATCATCAGACATTCACCCTTTGGTCAATGTGAGGAGATTTTAGGAGAGAAACAAAGTTTGCAATAATCTCTCACTCTGTCTTTACCTACCTTAAAATACTGGACATTCGGGTGCTCTCATGACTTTCACACAGCATCTATCCTCTCACTACTGGACTCTGTTTAGAGTATAAAGAAAAGCTATACACACTCAAAAATATTTAGGATGTTTTTAAAGCATAAATCTATGGTATACTAACCTTACGTGGTAACTGATGTGTTTTTCAGGTTTGGCTCACATCCTCCAGAGAGCTTTAACCAACAAAAACAGAAAAGCCTCATTGCAACTACAGCACAGGTGAAGTGTGCCCTGTTTTGATAAAATGTTAGAAATGTTAGAATAGCTTTTTTTTTCCTACACTGAACAAAAATATAAATGCAACACTTTTGTTTTTGCTCCCATTTTTCATGAGATGAACTCAAAGATCTAAAACATTTTCTATATACACAAAATAACCATTTCTCTCAAATATTGTTCACAAATCTGAAAAGATCTGTGATAGTGAGCACTTCTCCTTTGCCAAGATAATCCATCCCACCTCACAGGTGTGGCATATCAAGATGCTGATCAGACAGCATGATTATTGCACAGGTGTGCCTTAGGCTGGCCACAATAAAAGGCCACTCTGAAACGTGCAGTTTTGCTTTATTGGTGGGGTCTGGGGGGGTCCGAAAACCAGTCAGTATCTGGTGTGACCACCATTTGCCTCACGCAGTGCAACACATCTCCTTCGCATTGAGTTGATCAGGTTGTTGATTGTGGCCTGTGGAATGTTGGTCCACTCCTCTTCAATGGCTGTGCCAAGTTGCTGGATATTGGCAGGAACTGGAACACGCTGTCGTATACGCCGATCCAGAGCATCCCAAACATGCTCAATGGGCGACTTGTCCGGTGAGTATGCTGGCCATGCAAGAACTGGGATGTTTTCAGCCTCCAGGAATTGTGTACAGATCCTTGCAACATGGGGCCGTGCATTATCATGCTGCAACATGAGGTGATGGTCGTGGATGAATGGCACAACAATGGGCCTCAGGATCTCGTCACGGTATCTCTGTGCATTCACAATGCCATCAATAAAATGCACCTGTGTTCGTCGTCCATAACATACGCCTGCCCATACCATAACCCCACCACCACCATGGGCCACTCGATTCACAACATCAGAAAACCGCTCACCCACACGACGCCACACACGCTGTCTGCCATCTGCCCTGAACAGTGAAAACCGGGATTCATCCGTAAAGAGAACACCTCTCCAACGTGCCAGACGCCATCGAATGTGAGCATTTGCCCACTCAAGTCGGTTACGACAACGAACCGGAGTCAGGTCGAGACCCCGATGAGGACGACGAGCATGCAGATGAGCTTCCCTGAGACGGATTCTGAGAGTTTGTGCAGAAATTCTTTGGTTATGCAAACCGATTGTTGCAGCAGCTGTCCGAGTGGCTGGTCTCAGACGATCTTGGAGGTGAACATGCTGGATGTAGAGGTCCTGGGCTGGTGTGGTTACACGTGGTCTGCGGTTGTGAGGCCGGTTGGATGTACTGCCAAATTCTCTGAAACGCCTTTGGAGACGGCTTATGGTAGAGAAATGAACATTCAATTCACGGGCAACAGCTCTGGTGGACATTCCTGCTGTCAGCATGCCAATTGCACGCTCCCTCAAAACTTGCGACATCTGTGGCATTGTGCTGTGTGATAAAACTGAACATTTTAGAGTGGCCTTTTATTGTGGCCAGCCTAAGGCACACCTGTGCAATAATCATGCTGTCTAATCAGCATCTTGATATGCCACACCTGTGAGGTGGGATGGATTATCTTGGCAAAGGAGAAGTGCTCACTATCACAGATTTTTTCAGATTTGTGAACAATATTTGAGAGAAATGGTTATTTTGTGTATACAGAAAATGTTTTAGATCTTTGAGTTCATCTCATGAAAAATGAGAGCAAAAACAAAAGTGTTGCATTTATATTTTTGTTCAGTGTATGTCCTGGGTTACCTTTTCAATTGTCAACAATAAGAGTAGCACAACAGCATTATCACTCTGTGACATTTAACACAAATCTGGGGATCTGCAGTGTGTATTTAACAAGAAATCCAATAAGGAAATTGCTGGTTTTATTGCTACTAATAGGCGCATTCACACTGCGGTACTTTTCCCACAAAGGTTCATGCGAACTTAGTTCATGAGAACTCTTTTATCGCGTTCACACCAAAAAGAGCCGGTACTAAAATTAGTTCATGTGAACCTTTTTACCCCCTCGAAAGTCCCTACTAGAGAGCAGGGACTTTCGAGCGGCTCTTTTGTGAGAAAAGAGCTATATTTCTGATTGGCTGGGCGGATTGCAAACCACGCCCCGTAAAACTCTCAAAATGTTTTGTGAAGCCGCCATTTTATTATCCTCGCATTAGCATTATTAGCATTAGCATTAACACAGCGCAGAAACGCAGAGAGACTAACGTATGGCAACACAAAATAAAACATGGGAGCAGTGGAGATGAGGAGGGGTCGGCGTTCTGGTGATTTACTCGGAAGGCTTCAGTAGAAGTTGCTGGGAGTCCCAGCAACTTCTACTGAAGCCAGTCCCCAACTCCGGGGACTTCCGGCCGGGGACTGTGGGCGGCAGTATACGCCGTGAAGTTGTTTGTAGCCTGCCAGTAAACCCAAAGCAG
This sequence comes from Harpagifer antarcticus, assembly GCA_902827135.1. Classification (NCBI taxonomy): domain Eukaryota; kingdom Metazoa; phylum Chordata; class Actinopteri; order Perciformes; family Harpagiferidae; genus Harpagifer; species Harpagifer antarcticus. The sequence goes on from CADEHL010001172.1 coordinate 5,349,046, forward strand.
AAGAAGAAGAAGTGACGTCAGCGGCTTCATTTGCCTAATCCTCCCCCAGGGACTTTTTCCGGTGTGAACGTGATCTGTACTTAGTTCATGCGAACTAAAGAGTTCGCATGAACTAAGTTCGCATGAACCTTTGTGGGAAAAGTACTGCGGTGTGAATGCGCCTCTTTAGGGTTGTCAGTCGATTAAAATATTTAATCGCGATTAATCGCATGATTGTCCAATGTCCATAGTTAATCGCGATTAATCGCAAATTAATCGCACATTTTTGATCTGTTCTAAATGTACCTTAGAGGAATATTTTTCAAGTTTTTAATACTCTTATCAACATATGAGTGGACAAATATGCTTTATGCTAATGTTTATTATCATTTGAACAATGACAAATATTCTCATGAATATTAAACACAACAACCTCTCAACATTACAAATATTCGCCTCAATTCAACCTGGAACCTCTCTCATTCAATAATATAATACAAATGGTGTGTGTGTGTGTGTGTGTGTGTGTGTGTGTGTGTGTGTGTGTGTGTGTGTGTGTGTGTGTGTGTGTGTGTGTGTGTGTGTGTGTGTGTGTGTGTGTGTGTGTGTGTGTGTGTGGTGTGTGTGTGTGTGTGTGTGATGGATCGTTGGAGCTATGTGCAACTCAAGGCATATGCTCGAACGGGAGCTGCCTGGACGCTGCAATCATGTTGCGCACTATCCGTGCTGAGTGTGCTGACTTTTCGTACAATGTCCCGCTGTCTGGCTTCCTGCATAAAGTCAAGTGCTCGGCGCAGTTGTAGCGAAATGTCGCTCCTCTGTTTTTCAGCTCCTTATATCCGTTAGCGCAGCTAGCTAGCACCAGATGCTAACAATAACAATGCACGTAAGGTCTCTCTCTCGCTCGAGCCACACATACACACACCCTCCCGGTCCTCCCGATGGCCAGTCGGTGCCTGCCTGTGAGCGTGGAAGTGTGGTCTGCCACAAGCGGATGGCAGGATCAGCATCAGCTTGTAGATGGTATTTTAAACTAGATGCGCTCTGAAACTACGGGGCGGCCGAGGACAAAAAATACACATGCGTTAATCGCGATAAAATAATTAGTTGTGTTAATTTTTGTTATTAACGCGTTAACTTGACAGCCCTACGTACTAATACTACTTAGTTTTGTTAAGCCCCATAACCTTTTACCTCTGAACACTGCCTTCAGTAGGGTGTGTTATCTAATGTGCCATACAGGAAAAAGAGAAGATAAGAGCCAGAGTTCAGCTTTGTTTGGTTAATGATTACTTTTCTAGTAGCATGTTTGAAAAGGGTCAGACTTCAATGACCTGACAAACAGGCACCATGAAGCCGGAGCAGCATCTCTCCGTTTGTGTCCTGCTGATACTTTCTGTGACATGGAGCGCAAATGGAGGGAACATTTTAGTGTGGTACACTGAAGGCAGCCACTGGATTAACATGAAGCCTGTGCTGGAGACGTTGGTCGGCAGGGGACACCAGGTGAAGGTGCTGATCCCAAGCACCTCCATGTTCATGAACTCTAGTGAACCTTCTCGCTTTGGCTATGAACCCTTTAACGTCTCCGTCTCAAAGGAAACCATTGAGGCATTAATGGAAGAGTTCCTTCACTTCTCTGTCTACGAGATGGATCATATGAGCTACTTGCAGATTTACATTAGATTCATAGATCTGATGAAGGTCAACATGCAGAATTCTTTGAAAATGTTGGATGGCGTGCTGAAATCAGAAACCATCATGAACAAGTTGAAGGAGGGAAAATATGACCTTCTCCTGGCTGACCCCGTTTACCCCGGCAGTGATTTACTTGCAGAGATATTGGGCATCCCCCTGGTGTTCTCTCTGCGCTTTTCCATAGCCCACAACTGGGAGAGACATTGTGGTCAGCTCCCTGCTCCTCCCTCCTTTGTCCCTGGAGCTATGAGCAAACTGACCGACAAGATGGACTTCTCAGAGAGAGTGTGGAACTTCCTTTACTACGCTTTGCAGGACACTGTACAGCACCACATTGTTTGGAAAGAACTCGATAAATATTACTCCGAAGTCAAAGGTGAGCTTTGAAACACCACTTATTTTAATGGACCTCATGCAGTCTAATGAGGATTCGACCATATGCAATATTTCACTTCCAATCGTGGTTGTTCTCACTTTGGTAATTATCACAAAGATGATACTAAGCTGTATAAAAATCAATATCAATATCCTCCATTCCGACAGGAACACCCACCAGTGCCTGTGAGACGATGGGTAGAGCAGATATCTGGTTGATGCGAACCTACTGGGATTTTGATTTCCCTCGTCCTTTCCTTCCCAACTTCAAATTTGTTGGTGGAATCCACTGCAGACCGGCTAAACCTTTACCAGAGGTAATTGATGACTAAAGCAATGAAGATAATTGACCATTACAATGCTGAGAAAAGACGGAGCTGGTTGGTTTGCATCAAGAAATGTTTCTCTTTTTGCAGGATATGGAGGAGTTTGTGCAGAGTTCTGGTGATGCTGGCATTGTGGTCTTCACTTTGGGATCATTCATCAAGAACATTACCACAGAGAAGGGAAACATGATCGCTTCAGCCCTCGCTCAGATCCCACAAAAGGTCAGGGGACAATCTCCACGGAACTGGAACTGACTTGAATGACCCCTAGATAGACATTGTTTTATTTGTTGTGAAGCAGTAGCTCAGTCTGTTGGGAGTTTACTTGGGAATCAGAACTTTGCCGATTCAATCTCTGCTTCACTACTACCCAGCGGCCCATGAGGAAGGTATTGAAACCCAAACTGCTCATGGCAGACCCCTTTTCATACATTTATGTGTGTATATAGGCCCTGCTTGTAGTGATGCTCTGTACAGGAAGAAACTAAAACAAATAATTTGTCAGAAGAGCTTTCAAGCCTTAATTTGATTTAATAAAATGCTTGGCTTTAATTAATCCAACAATTTATCACCTTTGATAAGTAAGGAGTTCAGGAGCAACATGTGATTTGGATTAAATGGGAGTAAAGTTCAGGCTACAGGAAACGTTTTATGGTTGAAAGTGGAGCAGGAATGAGTCCTAAATCCATAAAATGAGTTAGCATTTTATCACCTTTTGGGTTCTTGTTCTCAAAGTCAAGTGGGTTTTTGGTTAGTTGCTTTAGATAATCTGTCTGGTTCACAGATGCTTAACAGATTAGCAGTTTTTAAGGTTTTGCTTCTATGGCCGTGTCTCAATTCAGGGACTGCATCTTTCGGAGGACTACGCAGTCTATGAAGGATGCATGCAGCCCACGTAAACCGGGTAGGCTGGACCGAGCGGCCTACGAAATGAGATGGTCCAGCCTACGGAGCACTTCTTATTTACATCATGTGATACGCGCTGTTCTGTTGCGCTGCTCCAGCAGCCTGCTAGAAAATTAGCTTACAAGCTAACTCAGCTGAAAAGGATCCAGAAACTTTGCTTTAACCATTTTTTGGAGATCACCGACAGCGATGAAATAAAGAGGACCATGGCCAGGTAAATAAGATGAAGCTGTTCCTTTAGCCCCCAGTAATGTTACATTAGTAAGTTAACAAGTAAGTTATGTATAGCTGATGTAATTTAATCATATTATTTAATATTTAAAATAAGTCTTAATTTTTCTGTAGCCTACTAATAAAACAATATGTTTTTTTAAATGAACAAAATCATGTTGTATAGATTGATTTTTAATAATATTACTTTTCTAATCTTAATATCTAGCTGTGGTTTATAACTGTTTACATTCTCCCTCTTCCCCTAAACCAGCCCAGATGATATCCTACCTACACCAGGTCAACAGCACCATGACCCCCTGCTCTGCTGAAATATACAATTAAACATTTTCTATGGCCTATGTTCTGTATTGATATAACTAAACAGAATTTAAGACAGTTTAATGACGTAGAGATATCCTATTATTCCACTGCTTATGTACACATGTTGGAAATAATGGATACAATCTCAGTAAATGAAATAAACAATGTGTTTAACAATTACTATTTTCATTCAATTTTGTATTTTCATCTAATCACAATGTAGAGGTAAGAATACAGGACTGTCTCAGAAAATTAGAATATTGTGATAAAGTTCTTTATTTTCTGTAATGCAATTAAAAAAACAAAAATGTCATACATTCTGGATTCATTACAAATCAACTGAAATATTGCAAGCCTTTTATTATTTTAATATTGCTGATTATGGCATACAGCTTAAGAAAACTCAAATATCCTATCTCTAAATATTAGAATATCATGAAAAAGTATACTAGTAGGGTGTTCAACGAATCACTTGAATCGTCTAATTAACTCGAAACACCTGCAAGGGTTTCCTGAGCCTTGAAAAACACTCAGCTTGGTTCAGTAAACTAAATCACAAGTATGGGGAAGACTGCTGATCTGACTGCTGTCCAGAGGACCGTCATTGACACCCTCCATCAGGAGGGTAAGACACAAAAAGAAATTTCTCAAAGAGCAAGCTGTTCACAGAGTGCAGTTTCAAAGCACATCCACAAAAAGTCTGTTGGAAGGTGGAAATGTGGCAGGAAACGCTGCACAACCAAGAGAGATGACCGCAGCCTTAACAGCATTGTGAAGAAGAGTTGCTTCCAGAATTTGGGGGAGCTTCAAAGACAGTGGACTGAAGATGGAGTCCAGGTATCAAAAGTCACTGTTCACAGACGTGTCCGGGAAATGGGCTACAATAGCCGTATTCCCATGGTCAAGCCACTTCTGAACTCAAGACAACGGAAGAGGCGTCTGACTTGGGCTAAGGAAAAGAAGCACTGGACAGTTGCACAGTGGTCCAAAGTCCTCTTTTCAGACGAAAGCAAGTTTGTATTTCATTTGGAAGTCAAGGCGCCAGAGTCTGGAGAAAGGCTGGAGAGGAGCAAAATCCAAGTTGCTTGAAATCCAGTGTGAAGTTCCCACAGTCAGCGATGGTTTGGGGAGCCATGTCAGCTGCTGGTGTTGGTCCACTGTGTTTCATCAAGCCCAGAGTAAATGCAGCTGTGTACCAAGAGATTTTAGAGCACTACATGCTTCCGTCTGCTGAAAAGCTCTATGGAGATGAGGAATTCATTTTCCAGCATGATCTGGCACCTGCCCACAGTGCCAAAACCACCAGTAACTGGTGTACTGACCATGGCATTACTGTCCTCGATTGGCCTGCAAATTCCCCTGACCTGAACCCCATAGAGAATATGTGGGGTATTGTGAAGAAGAAGCTGAAAGACACCAGACCCAACAATGCTAATGAGCTAAAGGCCGCTATTGAAGCATCCTGGGCATCCATAACACCTCAGCAATGCCACAGGCTGATTGCCTCCATGCCACGCCGCATTGATGCAGTAATCCGTGCAAAAGGATTCCCAACCAAGTACTGAGTGCATTAATGGACATTTTCAAATGTTTGATTGTGTTTTGCTGTTATAAATCTTTTTTTTTACTTGGTCTGAGGAACTATTCTAATTTTTTGAGATAGGATTTTTGAGTTTTCTTAAGCTGTATGCCATAATCAGCAATATTAAAATAATAAAAGGCTTGCAATATTTCAGTTGATTTGTAATGAATCCAGAATGTATGACATTTTTGTTTTTTTAATTGCATTACAGAAAATAAAGAACTTTATCACAATATTCTAATTTTCTGAGACAGTCCTGTATATTCATCCTCTCTTTGCAGCTTCATGTATTCTATTATTATAACTTTCATCATTGAGACAGAGGAAATCAATCATGCCATTTAACATCAACTGCAGTAAAAAAAATATCAGCAGCAAAAGTGTGTTTATGGAGTTGTTTATTTGTATTATATGTGCAGCAAGTATAGAAGCAGCTGTTTCGGGAATAAGACAGACTCAAGCTATAATCATTAAATATCTATTAAAAGAAAGGACACAGAAAAATTCTAATTCTGACTACTAAGACACAGAAAAGTGCAAGATAAAATATAGATAAATATAAAAGAGCACAATTTAGATACATTAATATAATCTTAATTGTAGATTAAATCTAGACAGTATTGCAAATAAATTAACTGTTAACAGCAATGTAATAAGTATATACAGTATGCAAAATGAGAAGTACTATATGGCACACAGATGAAATATGTTAATTTGAAGTAAAAGTATGTAAGGCTAAAGTGACAGCAGTGTTGAGCTCTACAGTTCTGCACTCCTACGTCTGTAGGAGTGCAGAAAGCAGAGGTTTGGGTAGAGGATGTTCCTGAACAACGTTCTGCTTTCTCCAGCACCACGGGGGTCCAGGTGGATGGCAGCTCTGTCCTGCTGATTTGCCGTGCACCTTTCAGATCTATTTCTCCAGAAATAGGCTTTTTTTAGCCCTACCTCAAAGCAGCATGAGCTGAATACAAAGGTTGTAATTTTGTCCCCAAGTTTAATAAACAGTAAAACATTGCAAAATGTCAGAGAAATAAATAAAGCAAACAGCAGCTACACATCAGGGTACCATTTTACAAATCCCACCGTACTGTAGGCTATACCGGTCTAAATGTTTTCACTTTGGTCTATTTATAGATGTAATGTAAAGTATAACTTATCTATAACAGAGCCAAGATCTCTGTATGACTTTAGTAAACTTCTGAATTGGATTAAAAATAAGTGTAAAACAACAGTGCAGCACGTCCAGCTACATAGTTAGCGTCACTAACGTCACGTATTTATCCGTATTATTTAACGAAAATGTACGTTTTAATGCCCCTGGGCTTGACGTGTGTTAGTTGAAACACAATACTCACATTTATTAGTGATTCCTCTGCTTGCTGCTGCTTTTAAATCCACTCTGCTGGATTTGAAAAAAACTCACTCGCCCTCACCGCGCATTGCATCCTGGGATATGGTAGACCGCGGAGGATACATCAGATGTATCCTTCAAATCACAGAAAAGAAGGCCGCATTCGTGGGCCGCATTCGGAGGAGTCTTGTCTTTTTTTTTTATTGGGACAGCCTTCTTTCAGCGGAAGTGACGTATGTGGTCTACAAATACAGCCTCCGAAGGCTGCGGCCCCTGAATTGAGACACGGGGTGTTTCTCAATGTCGAGGAAGGCTTCTCCAGAGCCACTATTTCAAGGACGCTACGTCATCGAGTCCTGCCGAAGGACTGTTCCAATGTCCAGGATCCTTGGAATTCCACCGAGGCCGGCGTCCTTCGTTGCGAGAAATTTCGAGGCTGCACATGTGTATCCTTCGCTGTCTTAAAATCCCCACAATGCTTTGCACACAGACCAATTTCCAAAATCTTTGGCGGAAATCACGCTCCATTTAAGGCGGGGCCTCGCATATGACGCACACCTGCACACCTGTTAGCCTGTTCCACCATTCTTTGTTTTCCGAGGCTAGGAAGGATTCTTGCCTCGCTTCTGAAGGACCTGACTCGGAAGACATGTCCTACCAAGGAAGCGTCCTCGACATTGAGAAACACCCACGGCCTACGTGTTTTTAAAACCACTGTTGCTATTTAGTGGGTTAATGAGACTACTAACCATGCTTTAGAGACTAATCTGCCTTAAGCTTACAGGTGTTGACGTAAATCCATGCGACTGTGATTTGGTTCGTTTATAGCATTAGCTATATTAATATTATTATAATTTAAGAAGTTATAAATACGGGGGATTCAGATGGGTTTTTTTAAATATATGAAAATCACTTTTGATAGATTGCCTCACAATTTTCCAATCGAAATGTACTAACATTTTAAAAACACAACTACTTTTCCCTAAATGTATTATCAAATATTTTGCAATGTTGAAATGTGTGACATAGAGTTGGGATCTAAAATAGTTTTTACTGTTGGTTTCAGGTGCTTTGGAGATACAGTGGAGAAAAACCAGCAACTCTGGGTGCCAACACCAGAATATACAACTGGATCCCTCAGAATGACCTGCTGGGTAAGTACAACTTTAATAAAGCCTTTGTCCATAATCGTCATGACTTTTACTTTAAAATAAAATAGGGTATCAACCACCCTTTTTGGTTTGATTTTACAAAATTCTAAGGAGAAATACAGTAAGGGAAGAAAACAGTCATATTTTTTCGGTATGGTTTGTTCTGTGGCTTGTCAATTTAGAGATGAAGGATAATTCTACCGTTAAACTTTCATATTATACACAATTATAAACTATCCAGTGATATACCTAATTATGTAAGTAGGTTCACATAATAACGCATGCAGTTGCCAAATGATATACTACTCAATATTCCTATAAATTCTCTTTTTATCTTTGAATTGCATCTTTTTGAAGTAAATATATAAAGATACAAAAACAAATCAACTTTCCAAACGAACATGAGATGATAAAATACTTTAGATGCCATTTAGACTGCAGCTTTGAGATGCCTCTGCCAACTCGCTATTGCTCTGTTCCTCATACTCCTCTTTATCAGTTTCACCAACATCCACATTTACATTTTGCATTAAGTGTGTGTGTCACATTATACAAGAGTAAAGAGACGTGCTTTGAAGCCAATCCTGCTGGGAGAAAGTAATGTATGTTTCATGAATTTTGGTTCCCTATCAGGTCACCCCAAGACAAGAGCTTTCATCACCCATGGCGGCACAAATGGGATTTATGAGGCCATCTATCACGGTGTTCCCATGGTGGGCATCCCCTTGTTTGGTGACCAGCCAGAAAACATGGTCCATATGAAGATTAAAGAAGCTGCACTTTCTGTAGACTTGAACTTCATGAAGACCGAGGACTTAAGAGATGCACTCAGAGATGTCATCAATGAGAAATCGTAAGCCCTTTAATCTTAACTGTTATAGTCTATTAAAAAGGTATTAAAATAAGATTCTTTTTTCACATTATTAATGCAGAAAAAGATTGACGGCATGCCATAAAAGAGGCATGGTTAATGTAGTATATCAGTTAATTAACACCAGGGTCACAAGGCCCCTCAGACATTTAGGAATTCCTGTTGGATACATTTTAAATAAATAAAACATAACAAATGTAACCATATCCCCATTTTGTTGAAGCAAAGAAACTTAAAAATAAAAATATAGATTGACTTAGTTCATTGTTTGAGATTGTTGCCCCTTTATGTCCACACTCACAGGTACAAGGAGAATGCCATGAGGCTGTCCAGTATCTTCCACGACAGACCAATGAATCCTCGGGATGAGGCGGTGTTCTGGATCGAGTTCACCATGAGAAACAAAGGAGCAAAGCATCTGAGGGTCCAGGCACATGAACTCACCTGGTACCAGTATCACAGCCTGGATGTCTTGGCCTTCCTCCTCGCTATTGCTCTGTTCCTCATACTCCTCTTCATCAAAACCTGCAGTTTCTGCTTCCGTAGGTGCTGTGGCAGAAAGGGAAAGACAAAGAGGAAGGTGGAGTAAACGACTGAATTGAAATATAGCTGGTAAAGAACAAATGGATACAAATATTTGTAGTCTAAACATGTCATCACTATGCCCTAGATCAGTGGTTCTCAACTGGTCAGGCCTCGGGACCCACTTTTTACTTGGTCAGTAAATCGCGACCCAACATTTTGAAGCACTCAAATTTATTCAACAAAAAATCGTGCTGTAATATATATGCTTTTCAGCATACAATATGAATTAAAGTGAAATACAGTGCATATATCCCTTATATCCCTTCACAGAACTAAAGTATGCTTTTAAAAAAGTTTAATGAGTTGATGGAATCAAAGCTGAACTGTATAAAAAGGCACGCATGCTGAAAACCCAACCCCAGAAGGGGGGATTGTCCCCAGGAGATTTTTAGAAATACTAACATAAACTACGCATTCTGGTACAATCTGAGAAGAAAATAAATAAATCTATCACTACCCGACATATTAATAATATTTTATGCCATTGTTTGTTTTTCACTTTGTTCTGAAGCTGAACTTACTGCTCCTCACAGAGAGAAGAGCAAAGAGGAGATAGTCTGTGTGACTTACTTTAAATTGTGGGTTAGGGTAGATAACTCCCATTGTTCTGTGACCTGTCAAGCATCAAACCGAGGGTCATATTTCATTACGCGTTCATTTTTATCTGAAGTTGTACCCATGGATATAAAGAATAGTTCTACCGCAAAGTTATTCTCCGTGGGGACTTCCGGCAACAATCTTGATTCTGATTGGCCAGAAGACTCGAAAAAACATCAGCAAAGATGTTTTATTGAGAAGATGATCACTACGTGACTGACGTTTTCAAAGCTGTTTATGGCAGTTCAACTTACCTGATTTAGGGGGGGGTGGGGCGCCATAGTGTATGGGCACTGTACGCAATATAGGTGTAGTTCTGTTAAAATAAGATAATAAGATGTACTTTGTTGATCCAAAATCGGGAAATTGTTTTATTTTGAGAAAAAATATATATTTCCCCCAATTTTCGGCGCCCCCCTGGCTTTAGCATTCGCCTATACTGCCTATGCCAAGGGCCGGCCCTGTCTAGCACTGATAATACCCACAATGCTGAAACAACTAATTATGGTTAAAAAAAGCTATACAGTTATTATTTTGTACAAAATGTATACGAATATCTGATAATAAACCCAAGTTATATTGTGTTAATTAAAACCATATCATGTTTGTGTTACTTAAGATTTCTCTGATCAGCACCGTGCCCGAGGTTAAAGATAAGATAAGATGGAACTTTATTTATCCCTGTGGGGAAATCAGACGTTTATAGCAGCAACAGGGTCAAAGTGAAAAACAGGATTCACACAAGGTAATAAATATAAAATAGGATAAAATAATAGAAACATTTAAAATAAAGTGATAAAGTGATATAGTAACTGTTGAACAAAGATATTACAGTAATACGTATGTCAATTGAATAGACATTTTTATATATTTGGATTGTTAAAAATATTTACATAAGTGTGCAGATGTGAGTGCAGGTTAAAGTCTTGTAAAAACAGTGCAGCAAAATAGGTCCCAGGGTCGCGAGCACTTGAAATTTCCCGCAATGGTCTTGACACTGAGCGGGGCGGCCCTATGTGCTCACTATAAATAACAACCATAAAGGATTCAATCAAGCCATAGCATTTTTTATAAAAGGATCAGTGGGAGCCAGTTAAATGGGCCTAATGCAGCAGATTAAATATAGGTACAGTATTGTTATCTTAAAATGTACAGGTGCTTTGCTGAAGTTTGTTAGTACAGGTGTTGCTGGATCATCAGCCAGTAGGAGCACAATCTTGAAGAGCCACATTCTGAAAAGTAAATTGGTTACATTACATAATGTTCTACAATCTCTTATTGATGTGGTTGAAATGTATATACCTAATTGTCTAACATTTCTAAATAAATGATTTCATTAAATAAATGTTTATTTGGTTATCATTATGTTCTTTAAAAAGTCTCAATCCTTGACCTGAAGATGGAGCACACTGTTTTAAAGCCGTCCAAGTTCTAGTAGAACACTGATGTCAGGTGTGACTGGTGTATAAAGCTCAGGGGTCTGGTAGGCCCACATCTTATTGAGGGCATTAACCAACAAAAATTGAAAAAGCCTCATTGCAACTACAGCACAAGTAAAATGTGCCATGTATTGATACATATTAAAATACCATCAAAAGTTGCTAATTAGATCATATGATGTTTTTCTTAGGTCCTGTGTAGCATTTCCATCTATTTTATTAAAATAAAAAAAAGAGAAAAATGTGATGAGAAACAAAATCCTCATTCCAAGTAGACATAAGAGGTTTCTCAATACTCAAATTTCCCCTCCTCGACTCCTCGGTCCTCCGGTAGTGACCCGGAAATGAATTTCAGCGCACCATTTTGAAGGACATCTCATTTCTCTAAATGCTCTTCGAGGACCGAGGACCGAGCGTCGGGCGTCGAGGAGGCTCTCTGGAGGAGCTATAACCGAGGAGACACTGATGGGTCCTCCACGGATGCATTTCCGGGAACGGTGGCGGCGTTACGCACGGCCGGACTTATCTCAGCCAATGACAGCTCTGCATGCATCCCCTGGATATTATTTTAGAAACTGCTTTCATCGCAATGCGATGTTTACAGTGAGAACAGCTGTGAGGTCCGTGCAGAAAGCAGAGCAGTGTGTATAATATATATCACTCAGTATAACAGGCCTACATTACTCTAAGACCATTTAGTGCTTCACATAATAAAATACACGACGGCTGTAGCCTGATTATGCTTTAGGAGCTAGATGTGTGTGTTGTACAGTGTGTAGATGTGGCGGACAGACGGGTCTCAGTTGGTTTGGTGTCCTATGCTTACTTTTAATACTTGTAAATACAACTTTTGGCCCATAATTTCAATTCCCCATTTCAGCCACCAGAGAGAGGGGGGATATATGCAGTCTCTGATTGTGTTATGTTATTAACTGGGTCATTCCAGAATTGGAGGACAATTTAGACACCAACATTTTTGAAAAATGAACCTTTTATTTTATAAATTTTTTTTATGTATTTAGGAAAAACAGATAATAAACCATCAAAAAAAGTGATTTGCCCAGCTAGGCATCAAATGTATATTTTCCAATGAAGAATTACCCCTGTTACTCTAATTATACACTGAACAAAAATATAAATGCAACACTTTTGTTTTTGATCCCATTTTTCATGAGATGAACTCAAAGATCTAAAACATTTTCTATATACACAAAATAACCATTTATCTCAAATATTGTTCACAAATCTGAAAAAATCTGAGATAGTGAGCACTTCTCCTTTACGGAGATAATCCATCCAACCTCACAGGTGTGGCATATCAAGATGCTGATTAGACAGCATGATTATTGCACAGGTGTGCCTTAGGCTGGCCACAATAAAAGGCCACTCATTTGAGAGAAATGGTTATTTTGTGTATACAGAAAAATGGGAGCAAAAACAAAAGTGTTGCATTTATATTTTTGTTCAGTGTAGTAACAGGGTTGAAAATCAATGCTAATTTGAGCTTTAACCTCAGGAATTATTGCTAGATGTAGCATGTAATGCTACTTTCAAGGCAAGGACAAACTTGGATATCTAATGCAAGAAAGATAACTTTGAAATGAATATGCTTTATTCTGATAATATCAGTAACAGGGTTGAGTGGGTCAGAGTGCCACACTCTTTTAAGACTGAAAAGATTGTAAAAATATTAAAATAAAAGAGAGGACTTAGTTTTGGTCTACCCATGGCACTAGCACATGGCTTGCACTTCATCTGATTTACAGTTTTTTCACTTCCTGTGCCAATCTAAAAAGGTTTGGGTAACAGGGTTGAACGCATGTTGAGGTACACACCTTCTGTGCAAAATTACTGTTATTTAAAATATGTTTATGATTTAACACATTGATTTACCATTACAAGAGACATATATCAATAGAATAATACCAAAAAAGTAAATAAAATCCCTATTTTCAATGTTATATTTGACATGCAAGTTGGTCACCAAGAAGCGGGGACAAGAGAAAAATGCCATTTTAGGGGATGTTCGAGAGCTATTTGATCATTTAAATAATATTTTGAAACCACTTTTTCTACAACTTTATATACATTTTGTCTCAAGACAAATGTGTTTAACACAACAAGTGCATGTTTTAGCATTTTGGGCATGGATTATTAGATTTTTTATATGGGGGACATGAAATGTCCTCCAATTCTGGAATGACCCATGAAAGTGCTCTCATACTTGTTTGATTCTGAAATTGTATATATTTATATAAATATATATGTGTGTGTGTGTGTGTGTGTGTGTGTGTGTGTGTGTGTATATGTCCGCATCTGTAGCCTGTTATTGTCTCATTATACCGCACTGTCAATTAATTAAAAGTAAATATATACGACGTCATGAACACATCTGTCCATCAGACAGAGGGCTGCTGTGCCTCCTGTCATCATTAATGGACGTCTCTTTAAAATGACCGCTCAGAGGAGAGGAGTTCTCATTTCTCTAACCGCCTGCTGCTTCCCCTCCTCTCTCCTCGGTTCCCCTCCTCAGTCCTCCGCTCGCATCTCCAGTGGGCGGCACCAAGTCTTGAGGATAGGAGTCGAGGATAGGAGTCTAGGAGGGGAAATTTGAGTATTGAGAAACCTCTATAGAGAGGCGAAGTTCCTCCCTTTCCGGGGGACCTCAATGGGACCTTATTTCGGAAAAGTATGTATTGAAGTCAATGACGAGAGGAAGATTATCTTTCGATTCCGTTTGAATTATGCCACGAATTACACATATGATGTTTGTCAATTTAAAAGTCAAAAAAATCAAAATGTGTCGTAAAACTGTGAAGTAACCATTTTTTTTGTGTGAAACCGCTCAATGAACTATATCTCCCGTCTCGCACCACACACCAAGACGACCGTCCCGTTGGCACATTTCACTTCTTTATTTCAGAATGCCTCTGGATAGACCTGGTAAGCCCAAACGTGTAGTTCGGGTGAACTGGGAACGTCTGGAGGAGGCCCAGGTTCAGGAGGCCTTCAACTCACACCTCCGGCAGAGCTTTTCGGGCATTCCTGTGGAGGTTGGGGACATTGAACCAGAGTGGTCGGTGTTCAAAGCCTCTATTGCCGAAGCCGCGGCGGGGAGCTGTGGTCTCAAGGTCCTAGGTGCCTCAAGGGGCGGTAACCCTCGAACCTCCTGGTGGACACCGGTGGTCAGGGAAGCCGTCCGACTGAAGAAGGAGGCCTTCAGGGATTTGTTATCCCGGGGGACTCCCGAGGCAGTTGCAAGGTACCGACAGGCCTGAAGGGCAGCAGCCTCAGCCGTGGCCGAGGCAAAGCAGCGGGTGTGGGAGAAGTTCGGAGAGGACATGGAAAAGGACTTTCGGGCGGCACCAAAGTTGTTCTGGAAAACTGTCCGACACCTCAGGAGGGGGAAGCAGGGAACCATCCAAGCTGTGTACAGTAAGGATGGGACGTTGTTGACCTCAACTGATGGAGTGTTAGGGCGTTGGAAGGAGCACTTTGAGGAACTCCTGAACCCGACAACTCCGTCCTCTATGTTAGAGGCAGAGCTGGAGTATGACAGGGGATCGACACCAATCTCCCGGGGGGAGGTCACTGAGGTTGTTAAACAACTCCACAGTGGCAAAGCCCCGGGGGTGGATGAGATCCGTCCAGAAATGCTGAAGGCTCTGGGTGTTGAGGGACTGTCTTGGTTGACACGTCTCATCAACATTGCGTGGAAGTCGGAAACGGTACCGAAGGAGTGGCAGACCGGGGTGGTGGTTCCCCTTTGTAAAAAGGGGGACCAGAGGGTGTGTGCCAATTACAGAGGCATCACACTACTCAGCCTCCCCGGGAAAGTTTACTCTAAGGTACTCGAAAGGAGGGTCAGGCCGATTGTCGAACCTCAGATTGAGGAGGAACAATGCGGATTCCGTCCTGGTCGTGGAACGACGGATCAGCTTTTTACTCTCGCAAGGATCCTGGAGGGGGCTTGGGAGTACGCTTATCCGGTCTACATGTGTTTTGTGGACTTGGAGAAGGCGTATGACCGGGTTCCCAGGGAGTTACTGTGGGAGGTGCTGCGGGAGTATGGGGTGAGGGGGTCTCTACTCAGGGCCATCCAATCTCTGTACTCCCAAAGCGAGAGCTGTGTCCGGCTCCTCGGCAGTAAGTCGGACCCATTTCCGGTGAGGGTTGGCCTCCGCCAGGGCTGCGCTTTGTCACCAATCCTGTTTGTAATATACATGGATCGGATTTCGAGGCGTAGTCATGGGGGGGGGGGTCTGCAGTTCGGTGGGCTAAGGATTGCACCACTGCTTTTTGCAGATGATGTGGTTCTGATGGCTTCATCGGTCTGCGACCTTCAGCACTCACTGGATCGGTTCGCAACCGAGTGTGAAGCGGCTGGGATGAGGATCAGCACCTCCAAATCTGAGGCCATGGTTCTCAGCAGGAAACCGATGGACTGTCCACTCCAAGTAGGGAATGAGTCCTTACCCCAAGTGAAGGAGTTCAAGTATCTCGGGGTTTTGTTCTCGAGTGAGGGAACAATGGAGCGTGAGATGGGCCGGAGAATCGGAGCAGCGGGAGCGGTACTGCAGTCGCTTTACCGCACCGTTGTGACGAAAAGGGAGCTGAGCCAGAAGGCAAAGCTCTCTGTCTACCGGGCCATTTTCGTTCCTACCCTCACCTATGGTCATGAAGGATGGGTCATGACCGAAAGAACGAGATCGCGGATACAAGCGGCCGAGATGGGTTTTCTCCGCAGGGTGGCTGGTGTCTCCCTTAGGGATAAGGTGAGAAGTTCGGTAATTCGGGAGGGACTCGGATTTGAGCCGCTCCTCCTTCGCGTCGAAAGGAGCCAGTTGAGGTGGTTCGGGCACCTAGTTAGGATGCCACCTGGGCGCCTCCCTAGGGAGGTGTTCCAGGCACGTCCAGCTGGGAAGAGACCAAGGGGTAGACCTAGGACCAGGTGGAGGGATTATATCTCTTTGCTGGCCTGGGAGCGCCTTGGGATCCCCCAGTCAGAGCTGGTTGATGTCGCCAGGGAAAAGGAAGTTTGGGGCTCTCTGCTGGAACTGCTACCCCCGCGACCCGACCACGGATAAGCGGAAGAAGATGGATGGATGGATTTCAGAATGAGGCGAAAAGTATTAAAAGAGGTGAAAATCACTAGTCTGGGCATGTTGAGAGCTGTATACACAAAAGGGGAGTTAGTCGGTTCCGTAAGAGCCAGCATGCGGGACCGGGATTCTGGGATTTGTAGTCTTTCTAGTTGTGTATTTTTCATAGTCTTATATTTCAATAGTTTTACGACAAACTGTGACTTTTTTGACGTGGAAATAATTTTTTAAGATTGACAAACATCATATGTGTAATTCATGGCACAATTCAAATGGGATCGAAAGATACGTTTTCTCTCTCCATTGACTTCAATACATAATTTTTCCGAAATAAGGTCCCATGGGGCGGAAGTAGATGGGCGGGACTTCGCCTCTCTATTAGGTTGAGTGAGTCTAGCAGTGGTTCTCAAACTTTTTTCAATAATGTACCCCCTTTGAAAAAAAAATTCAGCCAAGTACCCCCTGATCAGCACAAAAACAATTGTTAGGGGAAAAAAGCCTATATAAAGAGGTACAGTACAGCCTTGCACCATCAGAGTCTGATTTATTAAAACAACAACCTTGTAACTTTCATGCATGAATTATGAAAACCTCAGTCGGGAAGTGTTATTATTGCTCTTGGGGCATGAAAAAAATCTGATTTTTTTTTATTCTGTATATGATGATTGTTGAAAATGCACTTTTACCATAAAAAGCCAGCTCGACCAGTTGGTAGAGGCTCATAAAAACAAAACGGTGTGGTCAGTCAAAGAAATACAAATTGTTTGTGGTTGTTTGTGTCCCATTTGATAAAAAAAATGCAAACAAATCATTTTTCCATAGCTTTTTTCTTGGTCTGGCCATTAAAAGGGCTAGAGGTAAGATAATAGACAAGCAAACACAAATTATTTTCCAAAACATTTGTGATGTTTTTACTTAACTAAGCATAGCACAACCAGCTTTATTTGTCTGTGGAGAGATGAGAACACGCAGGTAACTAAATCTGGGGATCTGAAGTCTGCTTTAACTACAAGTTTGTGAATCTCTAGTTTATTCACATTAAATTGTCCACCATTACCATTTCCCTCTGGCTTGGTCTCAGAGAAGCCAGGGCAACAGTACACCCGACCCGGAGCAGTACAGCTCAATTCAGTGACAGCACAGAGCCTGTGGCAGGGTATTAGGACCATTACGGACTACAAACCGCCACCACAGACCTGTGACAGTGACACCTCTCTGCTGAACAACCTCAACAGCTTCTCCACACGCTTTGAAGCACAGAAAACCACAATAACATCCAGGCTATTTTTCTGTCACTAGACAGAAGGAGCACACTGTTAAGGATTAACCCCTGCCAAGCTTCTGGACCTGACAACATTCCTGGTCGTGTGCTAAAACAAACGCTTCAACTTGTTCAATTTTGTATCTGTATTTTTGAATATCGATCTTAAATTGGCGTGGCGTTGAAGTCGTGCGACCCTGCTTTAGTTCGTTTATAGCATAACGTTAGCATTTTGCTTCTGACGATTAGATTTATGATTCAAAAATTATAAAAGTAGGGTAGACATGTGGATATTATCCGGCTGAACAAAACGTGCATTAATCAAACAGGTTCGTTTTCCACAGACCTTATTTCGAGCTATTTTCCAAAACGCTATGGAGAAATCCCATTGCTTTTTTGTTGAGGGAACCGATGCGCAGCTTACTTCCGGGTAAATACGTCATCTCTGCACCACTCTATTGTCTCAAAGATGTGTTGGTCCAGGATGTTGGTTCAAGTCTTTACACAGTTCACCTGAATCCTGTGTGCATTGTCTTCTTCAACCGTTGTAACCGCTCTCAAGGTGTCAAAAACCACAAGGCCTTCCTAGAATTGTGGTGGAAACTTTATACTTGGCTTGCAAATTCTAAGATGCACTATGAGCACAGTTCAAAGTTCAGGATGTTCTATGTCTGGTTTCATATGTCTAGTAAGACATTTCTGAGAAATACTTCCTTTCCATCAAACCAAATTAAAGCCAATTCAGCATTTATTTATCAATGGTAAATTGAATAGAGGTAGGTGAGGTAGATGAGGTCTGTCACGGCCACTTAAACAGCAGATCTGTCAACAGTACATACAGTGGGGCAAAAAAGTATTTAGTCAGCCACCAATTGTGCAAGTTCTCCCACTTAAATAGATGAGAGAGGCCTGTAATTTTCATCCTAGGTATACCTCAACTATGAGAGACAAAATGAGAAAAAAAATGCAGAAAATCACATTGTCTGATTTTTAAAGAATTTATTTGCAAATTATGGTGGAAAATAAGTATTTGGTCAATAACAAAAGTTCATCTCAATACTTTGTTATATACCCTTTGTTGGCAATGACAGAGGTCAAACGTTTTCTGTAAGTCTTCACAAGGTTTTCACACACTGTTGCTGGTATTTTGGCCCATTCCTCCATGCAGATCTCCTCTAGAGCAGTGATGTTTTGAGGCTGTCGCTGGGCAACACAGACTTTCAACTACCTCCATAGATTTTCTATGGGGTTTGCAGTAGAATATTTGAATGTATTCATGTTAGCTCCAAATGAATAAGTTTAAAAATGAGTGATTTGGGTTAAAACTGTGAGCTGGATTTTGAGCCCAAGCACATGTGACTTTTGAGAGACCATGTGGTTGTGGAGGACAAAGGACCTGCGGGGGAAGGTGGGAGCATGTGTTGACTTGCACTGTATGCAAATGCTCTCGCCACATGTGAGTGAAGGAACTCAAGATTTGGGGTGATGGGGACATTTGGGCTGCCAATCAAAGGGGAGAGATCGGATGACCCCTCCCATTGCTTCAGCATAAATACAGGACACGCAGCGGTGTTCAGTCTCTTTCTGCTGGCCGGCTGACGTGATCACCAGGTTGTATGTATGTTTGTGTTGTGTGTATTTGTGTTGTATGTATTTTGTGTTGTAAGTATACTGTATGGTGTGTATTCTTGTATTGAATGTAATGATTTCTGGTGCATTGTGATATTACCATTAAAGTAGATTATTGTTGACTTGGTGGCACTGAATTCCTTCCATATAACACAGCTCAGAAGGACGCGGGGATATTTGAAACGTGGAGCGTAAATCCATTATAATATCTAACAAATGGTGACCCGACGTACAAGATAATGAGCTGAGGAGGATTCAGACGACCGGATTGGGTCGAGAATAAGCGCTTTTAAACACTTCAGACAATCTGCAGGGCCCTGCACGACTCAAAGGTATTTCAGACGCCTGTTAAGTACATCGATTGTCTGTGATTGAATACACTAAAATGTTAGGATTGTCTGAAGGCGTTTCACAGTGTTTTTAAAGTTTAAATGGGATATACAATGCATATTTAGAAACATAGTCGTTGATCGCAGGTAGATTAGTCCGGCGTGACGTACATAGACAGTTGCATATTGATTACAGTTTGGCGCGGATCTACAGGTAGATAAAGTCCTGAGTGGCGTACATAAGAACGGTTTAGCGCGGATCTACAGGTAGATAAAGTCCTGAGTGGCGTAGAGACGGTGCAGTCTGTCTGGTGGCGTGTTTTGAGTACCGCACGACAGAACCTGGAAACCCGATATTTTAGATCGGGTCGCCGGCTGGAACTGAGGAGTTTTACAGCACAGACGAACGCTCTCAAGCTAAGGGCCGGAGCTCTGTGGTATGGTAATTACTCAATATTTATAGATCTCAATGAAGCACTCGGATGAGTGAGGCTCATTTGTGGTCTGCTGCTGCCATCTAGTGGCTGAAAGGGGGTAGTACACCTTTGACATTGTTATATGAATTTAGCTTCCAGCGCTGAGGTTAAATATTACATTGCTGACCGGTATTGAAGACGGGAAGCGCGTTAATAGTAACTACGACAATAGCCCAGTATATTAATACATGTGAGCACATATTAATTGAGTCAGATAAATAAAAGCGAAGTGCACATATTAATTGAGTCAGATAAATAAAAGCGAAGTGAATATGGAACGACAGAATGCTAAAAACGATTCTGAAATTCCAGGTAGTTACCGGGAGCAATGGGAACAGATTAAGAGATTGATTTTCAGAGAATTAAGTACATTCAAATTAAATATAATAGTGGATTATTCTACCTAGATTAGACATACAAAGAGGACAATTTGTGTGTTATGAACTGGCCTTGTCTGGTTACATTTTTATTGAAGCCAAGTCGTATGGTTTAATTTTTATTGAACTCAGTCTCCAAGCAGTGTGATTTCTCTCTGCAAATGGTTGAGTCTTCTTTTCCCTTCCCCCGGTCATCCAAGTTATTTGACCCCATGTGGTCAAGAGCCATTCTGTTAGACTACAATCTTGGGTAAGACAAATCATTGTTCTTTTGTCACATTTTTGAATCACATAAGAGTTCATTTTGCTAAATCAATTTATAGTTGGTGTTTGTTAACATTTTTAGGCACGACATAGACACTTGGGTCAGATTACATAACTGTAATCAGATTACTTGTTTTTCAAATATAGCGCTAAATACAGTTAGTTTTGTATTCTGTTACAAATCTAACCATGCTTGTAACACAACATGGATAGATTTAACTTAGATGAAAGACAGATTGTAAAGCAAATTGCACACCTAAACGAACAGAAACCCAGATGGTTTGCTCGTAGCAAATGGAACAAACAGACGCAGGCACTAGATAGATTGAGGAGGGTTTGTCACAATGCTGCCCTCGCAATGAGTGGAATTACAATTCCTCCCGTCACAGACCAAAATCTCCCGGGTGCAATGGCTATCCACAGCCCCATAAAAGCAGATGAATTTAACACTCTCCTGTTCCCTCATGGTGTTAAAGTCACGGAGGTGCCTACAGATGGCGACATTCTGGACTATGTCGCAGAACGAGTTGAATATTTTAGAACAATGCAAAATAATGTTGTCTCTAACTCAGACCACAAATCTCAAACTAAAAGTTAAAAAAAAAAACACAAGTTTCCTCCTCGTTAGACAGAATACACAGCGCACACACCACGTGGAGGCCTACTTGTAACTCAGACCAGGGGGGGGTTTCCCAGAGCAGGGACAGTCGACCACTTAATAGGGACCTCAACTCAGAACAATTGGCTTCCCTTCTGACAGATCAAACAGAGATAACATACACAGGCGCGCTGAGGAGGGGGAGAGAGGTGAGACGTCTTATCACACATGTCCAAGGGGGACAGTGGTGAGGAGAGCGGGCCATAAAAGGAAGAGAAAGACAGCAGGAGGGCGAGGTGCAAAGTTAAGCAGATATCTATGACAGGAACAATCAGTGAACAATCCAGAGGTAGATCAGTTAAACACACAAACGTGGGAACGTCATTTAGCCCATCATTTGAGTAGATTTTAACTGACAAACACACAGCATTGTCTCTTTTGTGAACTCAAGTGCATTCACAATGACTTCAACGAGACAAACAAGGCTGGAGAAAACTCTGACAAAGGCACACATCACATACACACACGAAGGAGTGAACAGCGCAGACACCATAGGTAGCGGAGAGCCCCACAGGTGTGAGGAAAGAATCATCCAAGATGTGAAGCTAAGAATAGATCTCAGAGACGAGCCCATCCCACAGGCAGAAAACCTGTTCACAGACGGCTGTTGTTTTAGACACCCCCAAAACGGCCTCCAAGCAGCCAGTGTCGTAAAACAAAAACCGGAGGACACTTTGAAGCAGGACGTCAGGGTCGTAAAGGTCCCTGGTCACGGCATTTGCCTCTGCCTCCTATGCATTACCATTCTTTCTTCATGTTTCTGAAAATGAAAACACAGTAACTGGGATTCTTTTTCAGAAAAGGGGGAGTGGTAGTTGTTAGACAATGGGAATTTGATATTTACATTTTTATAGTCTAAAATCTATTGTAGTATTTTTTTAGGTATCATAAAACAACACTGTTTTAGCTTTTTAGGTCAAGTTAATTGAAGATTTGAGAATGTTAATTAGGCGTCCCTAAAAATGATGGGATGTACTACACAAATTATCTGTTACATTCTGATTTTAGATTAATCAGATGACATGTCTTATTTTTATACAGTCCTTTAATGACAGAGGTTAGAAACCTGGACACTTATTTTTATTTTGCATATACTGCCATCAGGCATATATTTAAATCCAGAGACAGATGCAGTCTCTGTTTGAACAAATATCACAATGAAAATAGTGGTAGCAAATCATCTTTATGTCAAATCATGTTGGGAAGAGATGAGGAGTTTTGTTTTGAAACAAAAGTTTGAACTGAGCCATGTTGGTTTTCAAAAAGCTGACTTTTCAAAATGAAACAGATCACTTTTGAGTGTACAGTAGCAGTTTGCATGGAGATTTATTTGTGAACACTACAGTAGCAGGATGTATTTACCTGTCCTAGGAAAGGGACAGATTATAAGTAAAAGACTGGTTAGAAATGGAAATAAGAAAAGGTTGTTGAAGGCTGAAGAGAAAAGAGAACAGATGGATAGAAGAAGACTGGAATAGATGGACAGGGCAAGATATTAAATGTGTTGAAGTGATATCTTGCTCAGAAGGATAAAAGGTGGTTAAAATACCACGAGTGAAGTTGGAAAAAGTATGTAGGAGAGAGAGAGAGAGAGAGACAAGACAAGTAAGATGTTTGAAAAGATTAGAAAGAGTAAAAGTTATATAAAGTTAACTACTATTCTGGACAATGTCATATTGTTTTATGAGTAAAAAACATGAAATAAAATATATTACTAAGATATAAGAAAACATGTGAAGAGACAGGCATGAAATGGTTAGACGCATGGCCCCTAGTTCTTATGTAAATCAGGAGCTCAATTAACAAAGAGACAGGTTTCTCTCCTTTGAGCTCACTCATGGTCACCAGTTCCCAGGAGCCCTGAGCGTAGGGTTGAGGGATTTTGTATCAGATTTCTCCACACAGATTACAGAGGCAAAAGGGGGACATCAAACCCAGTGGCTGGGACCCAGGTTCTCTGGACCCCATCGGGCGATGCAGAGGACATCTCACGCTGTCCGCTTGGAAGGGAAAGGAGACATCTGGTACCACTGGAATCAGTGCGCAGTGGGGAAACCTCCAGGAAGGATGTGTGAAAGCTGTCATCCTCCTCCTCGTGCTGGGCCTGCTGTACCTGACCAAGCAAGGGTGGCGACTCCACGGTGTGGGAAGCGTATCCAAGGACGCAGTATCAGGAGTTCCGGGTCTCGCCACGGATGGAAGTACCTGACACTACGCAGACAGTGAAACCAGGAGAGTGAGTGTTCACCAGAGCGATAAAGAGGAGGAGCAGGCACTCGCCAAAGGGGGAGGGTCCCTAACAAACACTCCTGTCTACATCGACTGCAGTTAGACTGGCGGAGAGACCATCCTGGATACATCTGACTGTGAAGCTGTTTAAACCTAAAACACAGAAACTCGCCTCTACTGTGGTGAAGTCTGGCTACAAAGGGAGGTGTCCGATAGGGGCACTTGTCTCAAACCAGTGAAGAAACCAACAGAACCCAGTAGAATTTAAAGAGTGGACGTGAGCAGGGAAACAGTAACGGGTCTGAGGGATAGAAACTGACGATGTACAGAGAAAGAATTGGACCATGGGGATTACATTAAAACATGTGCCTATACAATTTACCTACCTCAGCCGTTTGGGTACTTTTGTATATGAATTTTTGATCTTTTACAATCATTTGTATCTTTCCAGGTTCTATGTTAATCCGGAGTATAAACAGGAGGGATATGTTGGAGACATACAGATGTCTCCACTCTTTGGGAAGTTTTAATGCACTGATATCATGTGTGGCTCTGAACTGTATATGAATTTGACCTTGCAGCTGCCTCTTCTTATGATAGGAGGCAGGGCATTTCAGGTTGTTCATATTTATGAGAAGACAGACTTGCTGTCTCCTAAATATCTCATTTTGACTAAAGCGGAATGAAGCATACATGAAGTAATGTTAAAGCTTGAAGACACTGCAATCTTGCAGATTACAGATTAATTGAATCACCACTGTGAAGGTTATACCTTATGACGATTGACTATACTCAATCAGAATGATTGAAGGGTTTTAACTTTGTTGTTACTAAGTGATGTAATTGATGTATGGAGTTATTTACATATTTTGGTATTTCTAACACGGTCATATGAAGTTGATATGTGGAGCCATTTCTGAACGTTTAAATAGTCTGAATCCCAGAACGAATGTGAATGTCTTGAAAGTAGTTGATTTATTAAATTTAAATCAAAAGGGGGATTGCAGTAGAATATTTGAATGTATTCATGTTAGCTCCAAATGAATAAGTTTAAAAATGAGTGATTTGGGTTAAAACTGTGAGCTGGATTTTGAGCCCAAGCACATGTGACTTTTGAGAGACCATGTGGTTGTGGAGGACAAAGGACCTGCGGGGGAAGGTGGGAGCATGTGTTGACTTGCACTGTATGCAAATGCTCTCGCCACATGTGAGTGAAGGAACTCAAGATTTGGGGTGATGGGGACATTTGGGCTGCCAATCAAAGGGGAGAGATCGGATGACCCCTCCCATTGCTTCAGCATAAATACAGGACACGCAGCGGTGTTCAGTCTCTTTCTGCTGGCCGGCTGACGTGATCACCAGGTTGTATGTATGTTTTGTGTTGTGTGTATTTGTGTTGTATGTATTTTGTGTTGTAAGTATACTGTATGGTGTGTATTCTTGTATTGAATGTAATGATTTCTGGTGCATTGTGATATTACCATTAAAGTAGATTATTGTTGACTTGGTGGCACTGAATTCCTTCCATATAACACAGCTCAGAAGGACGCGGGGATATTTGAAACGTGGAGCGTAAATCCATTATAATATCTAACAGATCTGGAGACTGGCTAGGCCACTCCAGGACCTTGAAATGCTTCTTACGAAGCCACTCCTTCGTTGCCCGGGCGGTGTGTTTGGGATCATTGTCATGCTGAAAGACCCAGCCACGTTTCATCTTCAATGCCCTTACTGATGGAAGGAGGTTGTCACTCAAAATCTCACGATACATGGCCCCATTCATTCTTTCCTTTACACGGATCAGTCGTCCTGGTCCCTTTGCAGAACAACAGCCCCAATGCATGATGTTTCCACCCCCATGTTTCTCACTAGTTGAGTTTTTCCCAAAAAGTTCTATTTTGGTTTCATCTGACCATATGACATTCTCCCAATCCTCTTCTGGATCATCTAAATGCTCTCTAGCAAACTTCAGACGGGCCTGGACATGTACTGGCTTAAGCAGGGGGACACGTCTGGCACTGCAGGATTTGAGTCCCTGGCGGCGTAGTGTGTTACTAATGGTAGCCTTTGTTACTTTGGTCCCAGCTCTCTGCAGGTCATTGACTAGGTCGCCCTGTGTGGTTCTGGGATTTTTGCTCACCGTTCTTGTGATCATTTTGACCCCACGGGGTGAGATCTTGCGTGGAGCCCCAGATCGAGGGAGATTATCAGTGGTCTTGTATGTCTTCCATTTTCTAATAATTGCTCCCACAGTTGATTTCTTCACACCAAGCTGCTTACCTATTGCAGATTCAGTCTTCCCAGCCTGGTGCAGGTCTACAATTTTGTTTCTGGTGTCCTTTGACAGCTCTTTGGTCTTGGTTATAGTGGAGTTTGGAGTGTGACTGTTTGAGGTTGTGGACAGGTGTCTTTTATACTGATAACGAGTTCAAACAGGTGCCATTAATACAGTTAACAAGTGGAGGACAGAGGAGGCTCTTAAAGAAGAAGTTACAGGTCTGTGAGAGCCAGAAATCTTGTTTGTTTGTAGGTGACCAAATACTTATTTTACCGAGGAATTTACCAATTAATTCATTAAAAATCCTACAATGTGATTTCCTGGATTCTTTCCCCCCATTCTGTCTCTCATCGTTGAAGTGTACCTAGGATGGAAATTACAGGCCTCTCTCATCTTTTTAAGTGGGAGAACTTGCACAATTGGTGGCTGACTAAATACTTTTTTGCCCCACTGTATATACATATATATTTTTCTGTATATTATTAATCTTTGGGAATTTCAGTCTCCCTGTTTGTAACACACAATCAGAGATATTGATAATAAAGTTCACTTTGACCTTTGACTTTGACTAACAACTTGCTTGGCATAGGCCTGTTATCCATTGTGCGGAGCAGCAGACAAATGGAGCCAAAGTTCAGCTCTGTCTGTTAATGATTGTTTTTCTAGCACCATGAAGCCGGAGCAGCATGTCTCCGTTTGTGTCCTGCTGATACTTTCTGTGACATGGAGCGCAAATGGAGGGAACATTTTGGTGTGGTTCACTGAAGGCAGCCACTGGATTAACATGAAGCCTGTGCTGGAGACGTTGGTCGACAGGGGACACCAGGTGAAGGTGCTGGTGCCGAGCACATCCATGTTCATGAACTCTAGTGAACCTTCACGCTTTGGCTATGAACCCTTTAACGTCTCCGTCTCAATAGAGACCATGGAAGAGTTTTTTGAAGAATATCTTCGCTTCTCCATGTATGAGATGGATCATATGAGCTACGTTCAGCTTTACATCAAATACATGGATCTAATGAGAATCGACCTGCAGTATACTTTGAAGTTCGTGGACGGTGTGCTGAAATCAGAAACCATTATGAAAAAGTTGAAGGACGGAAAATATGACCTTCTCTTGGTTGACCCCATTTACCCCGGTGGTGACTTATTAGCAGAGCTTTTGGGCATCCCCCTGGTCTACTCTATCCGCTTTTCCCTAGCCCACAACTGGGAGAGATATTGTGGTCAGCTCCCTGCTCCTCCCTCCTTTGTCCCTGGAGCTATGAGCAAACTGACCGACAAGATGGACTTCTCAGAGAGAGTGTGGAACTTTCTCTTCTACGCTTTGCAAGACATTGTGATGAGTAACATTTTTTGGAAAGAACTCGATAAATACTACTCCGAAGTCAAAGGTGAGTAACTCAGAAACAAAAACCTCTGCGTAACACCACATTTTAAATTCAATTCTATTAGCTTGATATAACATCAAATCTCTACAGAAGTTAAGACATGACACGTTTTATACAGATCAGTTCTGGACTGTTCACTTTACTTTAGTTAGAACCAATATTCCCCAATGAGCAAGAAAAAATGCCATGTTTAGCTTTTGCATCTTATTTATTGGGGATACTTTTCAATGGGCAGCTGTATCCATAACATTTGCATTGTGACAGGAACACCCACCAGTGCCTGTGAGACAATGGGTAGAGCAGATATCTGGTTGATGCGAACCTACTGGGATTTTGATTTCCCTCGTCCTTTCCTTCCCAACTTCAAATTTGTTGGTGGAATCCACTGCAGACCGGCTAAACCTTTACCAGAGGTAATTGATGACTAAAGCAATTTAGAGAATTGACCATTACAATGCTGAGAAAAGACGGAGCTGGTTGGTTTGCATCAAGAAATGTTTAATCTTTTTGCAGGATATGGAGGAGTTTGTGCAGAGTTCTGGTGATGCTGGCATTGTGGTCTTCACTTTGGGATCATTCATCAAGAACATTACCACAGAGAAGGGAAACATGGTCGCCTCAGCCCTCGCTCAGATCCCACAAAAGGTAAGAGGACAATCTCCACGGTACTGGAGCTGACTTGAATGACCCCAAGCACTAACCTAACCCTTGAATTAGCACAGGGTTTAAGTGTTTTTACTATGGTTTCAAGGTGCTGTGGAGATACAGTGGAGAAAAACCAGCAACTCTGGGTGCCAACACCAGAATATACAACTGGATCCCTCAGAATGACCTGCTGGGTAAGTAACATTTTTATAAAAACCTTCGTAATCAGTGATCCATATGACTTTTCCTTTACTATTAGAACAGGGTATTTGCCACATTGTGTTGCTTTTTTGTTATTTAGTTTGAAAGTAAACAATCATAAAAGGGACATACAGTAGAGAGACACATGCATCGAAACACGAGTGCTCTTTGCACATCAATTTAAAGACGAGGGAGAGCACATTATCATGAGCTCGATTTCAAATCCATCTGACAGCTTATTCTAATTATTTTTGTCATCCTTCTGACTTTTCTCTAACACCACAATGAGTTTGACATTTATGGCACTTTTTGTCACAGTGCTGTTTTCTGCAGTTTTACAAAAAAAGATATGCGCTTTATATCTCTTGCACCTCATCAGACTCACTAATGTCATTTTTTGATACCAAGATAAACAAGATTCATCAGCAACTGACTCATAACACCTCCTACAGTGTATCTCTTCCTGTTCTCTCGGAACCTCTCTCGTTCACTTTCCCGTTTCATACTTCCCTATGTTGTAAATCGGACCTCATACGGAAATCCAAGCCATCTACCTGTCAGTTAGACCCTCTTCCTACTCCCCTGGTAAAAGCCTGTCTACACTCTCTGTCCTCCCTAATAACTGTCATCATACACTCTCCTCCCTCACCTCTGGTCTTGTTCCCTCACCTTTCAAAATCAGCCGCCATCATACCCATACTTAAGAAACCTGGTGCAAACCCCAACAATTTCTATAACTTCCGTCAAATCTCTAACCTACCATTTCTTTCAAAAATCCTGGAAAAACCAGTTGCGTCCCAGATCCATGCCCACTTGTCTGACAATAACCTCTACGAACAATTCCAATCTGGTTTCCGCCCCCATCTCAGCACAGAAACAGCACTGGTGAAAATCACTAACGACCTCCTCATGGCTGCTGACTCAGGACTGTTAACCATTCTCATCCTCCTCGATCTGAGTGTGGCTTTTGACACCATTTCTCACAGCATCTTTCTAGACAGACCTGCCTCCATTGTAATCACTGACACACCCCTGCACTGCTTTAAATCACATCTCTCTGGCCGCACTCAGTTAATCCAACTCAAAACTTTCAAATCACAGCCATTTCCAGTAAATACCGGTGTTCTTTTCATCATCCATCTACTTGCTCTTGGCCATATCTTCCGTAAATCAAACATTTACTTGAATTGCTACGCGGATGACACCCAGCTCTATTTGTCCTCCAAACCAACCTCCATCCTCCCTCCCACCTCTCTCTTTGATTGCTTACAGGAAATCAAATCCTGGTTCTCCAACAACTCCCTCAAACTTAACAGTGATAAAATCGAGGTTCTCCTCATTGGCACCAAATCCAGCCTAACCAAACCTGACAGTTTCTCCATATTCATCAACTCCTCAGTCACACCCGCCTCTCAGGTTAAGAGTCTGGGTGTCATCTTCGACAGCACACTTTCCTTCAAAACTCACATCAGTAATGTCATTTGGTCTGCTTATTTCCATATACGTAACATCATCACCAGAACCCCCTCCATTAACCACATCACTCCTGTTCTTCAGTAATTTAACTGGCTGCCTGTCAAATACCATATAGAATAGATTATAAGATTCTGCTACTCACCTTTAAGGCTATCCACAACCGCACTCCTCCATACCTTTCCGACCTCCTGCACATCAACAAACCCACTCGCAATCTCAGATCTTCTGCTTTCATCCACCTCCACTCTCAGATATTCTGCTTCCATCCACCTCACTGCACCACCTTTCCGCTTAACCACCATGGGGTCCAGAGCCTTCAGCCGCTTTGCACCCTGCCTCTGGAACTCCCTCCCATCTGACATCCGGAATACTGACTCTCTCTCCATTTTCAAATCACGTCTCAAAACATATCTTTTCACACTGGCATATCCACCCTGACCTTTTACTTCTTCCTTCTCTCTGTCTATACCTGTGTACTCTCATGTTC
Source organism: Harpagifer antarcticus (assembly GCA_902827135.1). Taxonomy (NCBI): domain Eukaryota; kingdom Metazoa; phylum Chordata; class Actinopteri; order Perciformes; family Harpagiferidae; genus Harpagifer; species Harpagifer antarcticus. Next base: position 5,379,243 of record CADEHL010001172.1, read on the forward strand.
CGATTAACCCAGCTTCCCCAAATTTCTTTCTTTTTGGTGAGAGGCAAGAGTAAACCCTCTCCTAAAGAAACCCACTCTCAACCCGTCTGATGTTATAAACTACAGGCCTGTCTCTCTCCTCCCGTTCCTGTCTAAAACACTTGAACGCGCTGTCTTTAAACAACTCTCCTGTTATCTCCATCAGAACAACCTTCTGGATCCGCACCAGTCTGGTTTCAAGGCAGGTCACTCCACAGAAACTGCTCTCATTGCTGTCACTGAGGAACTGCACACTGCCAAAGCAGCATCCCTCTCCTCTGTCATCATCCTGTTGGACCTGTCTGCTGCATTCGACACGGTGAACCATCAGATCCTCCTTCGCACTCTCCAAGAACTTGGAGTTTCAGGCTCTGCACTTTCCCTCCTCACCTCATACCTCAAAGACCGTACCTACAGGGTAACTTGGAGAGGGTCCGAGTCCGACCCTTGTCAATTAACTACAGGGGTCCCTCAGGGCTCTGTTCTTGGTCCCCTCCTCTTCTCCCTGTACACAAACTCGCTCGGATCAGTCATTAGCCCGCATGGTTTTTCATACCACTGCTACGCTGACGACACCCAATTAATCCTGTCCTTTCCCCGCTCAGAGACCCAGGTCGTCGCACGCATCTCTGCTTGTCTAGCTGACATCTCTCAGTGGATGTCTGCTCATCACCTCAAGCTCAACCTTGACAAGACTGAACTGCTTTTCCTTCCGGGAAAAGATTGTCCCACTCTTGACCTGACGATCAACATCGACACCTCTGTTGTTTACCCGACTCAGACTGCAAGGAATCTGGGTGTGACCCTAGATAACAACCTGTCCTTCACTGCAAACATCGCTGCTACAACCCGTTGCTGCAGATACACGCTTTACAACATCAGGAAGATACGTCCCCAGCTGACCCAGAAAGCCACGCAGGTTCTGGTCCAGACTCTCGTCACCTCACGCCTATACTACTGCAACTCCCTCCTGGCTGGTCTACCTGCATGTGCCATCCGACCTCTGCAGCTCATCCAGAATGCAGCGGCTCGTCTGGTCTTCAACCTTCCTAAATGTTCACACACCACTCCGCTCCTCCTCTCCCTTCACTGGCTTCCGGTAACTGCTAGAATCCACTTCAAGACAATGGTACTTGCGTACCATGCTGCGAATGGATCTGGCCCTTCCTACATCCAGGACATGGTTAAACTGTACACCCCAGCGCGTGCACTACGCTCTGCATCAGCCAAACGACTCGCTGCACCCTCGCTGCGAGGGGGACCCAAGTTCCCATCAGCAAAAACACGTGGGTTTGCTATCCTGGCTCCAAAATGGTGGAATGAGCTCCCCATTGACATCAGGACAGCAGAAAGCTTGCACACCTTCCGGCGCAGACTGAAAACTCATCTCTTTCGACTCCACTTCGAGCGATAGAATTACTAACAATGAACTGCTAACACTTATAGCACTTATATACTAATAAAGGACTGGCTTATCTATAGCCAGTTGAGTAGCACTTGACATGTTTGGCTCTATGAAACCTGATGTACTTATATGATTCTGTTTTCTTCAAGGTTGTGTCTTCCTGGTCGATTGTACTTATTGTAAGTCGCTTTGGATAAAAGCGTCAGCTAAATGCAATGTAATGTAATGTTACAAGCCCAATGTTCATATGTGTGTATTAGTCAACATAGAGAAGTAGAAATATGTGCATAAACACCAATTCTTGTCTGAAGAAGTAAATAATTATTCATGATTTTTTGGAACCCTGTCAGGTCACCCCAAGACCAGAGCTTTCATCACCCATGGTGGCACAAATGGGATATATGAGGCCATCTACCACGGTGTTCCCATGGTGGGCCTCCCTCAGTTTGCTGATCAGCCAGACAACATGGTCCATATGAAAGCTAAAGGAGCTGCCATAATCGCAGACTTAAACTTCATGAAGACTGAGGAACTTAGAGATGCATTCAATACTGTAATCAATGAGAATTCGTAAGTTACTTTTCTCATCTGCACTTGGTCTATTTCAGTGAGTTATTAGAGCTATCACAATGTCCCCACAAAGAATTGGCCTCTTAACCTGGTGGACGGTTTTCTGTGTCCCTGTGACCATGGGAGCAGTGTAAGCAATAGTTCCTGCTAGGGTCTTTCAAGGGATAATGTTACCAAGGAAGCGGCCAGACTGAGAGCAAATGAGAGACTCCTGACTTAAAATACATATAACTAAAATCATTATCCCTTTTATCCTTATACTTGGTATGCCAAAGAAATTAAGAATGAAGATTTAACCTATTTATGTCCACACTAACAGGTACAAGGAGAATGCCATGAGGCTATCCAGTATCTTCCACAACAGACCAATGAATCCTCGGGATGAGGCGGTGTTCTGGATCGAGTTCACCATGAGAAACAAAGGAGCAAAGCATCTGAGGGTCCAGGCCCATGAACTCACCTGGTACCAGTATCACAGCCTGGATGTCTTGGCCTTCCTCCTCGCTATTGCTCTGTTCGTCATACTCCTCTTCATCAACACCTGCAGTTACTGCTTCCGTAGGTGCTGTGGCAGAAAGGGAAAGACAAAGAGGAAGGTGGAGTAAACGACTGAATTGAAATGTAGCTGGTAAAAAAGGAAATTGGTCATGGCATAAACATGGGTTCACTAGTATCTTTTTATGTTCCACAATGGATTTATTTGTGGCTTAAGAAGAATAATTAAGACATCAGAAATTAAAGCAATACATTGAAAAGAGTAAAACAATTCAAATCAGTTTTAAGCATAGTAATGAAACTCCTATGTGCCATGTGTTGATCTATACCACACGTGTCAAACTCAAGACCCGGGGGCCAAATCCGGCCCGTGGTGGATTTAATTTCGCAAGATAATTTCTAATTACTATTAGATCTGGCCCGTCGGTATATTGCATGAACACCTTCACTCAATCCTGAGGGTTTCCTCAGCCCGACCCCAAACGTTGATGAACCTGCACCCAAGATGAGATGCCAAGTGTCTGGCTTGAACTCGAACAGCAAACTGAGTTTCAATGGATGTTTCCTTCTGCACTTTTTCTCTCAAGACAACAGGGCATGTTTGGGTTTTTCTTTGAGGGAAATAGTTTTTTTGAAGCTGTTGTTGGCCTGTGGAAAGATGTAATCATAAGAAATGACTCCGGAAAAGCTGCAGATAGAGCCATAAGAAATTAATGCAACTGATTGTTTGATGTTGTTTTTATAGGCAATCATTTAAGCTTTGTTAGTTCCAGGTTTAATATGTGCAATAAGTTCATTTCAATACGTTTTGCAATAAACATTGAACCAGTCCGGCCCTCGACTAGTACCGTTTATTTTAATTTTGGCCCACTGTGTATTTGAGTTTGACACCCCTAATCTATACATTTCAATGAATTCAAGTCAGCATAGTCTGTAAAAAATCAATACAATCTTAGCCTTCACATAGACAAACACCATGTATTTAAATCACTAGTAATTACTTTAATTGCATACAGGTGTGCTCTTATTTGTAATAGCACACCTGAGGCTAATTAGATATAAAATGGTGAATGCCCATTGGCTATTGAGAGCTTCTTTAAAAAAATATATATATCACACAAATTGATTTCATTATGTGCCTTTACTTGGAAAATATTGATGACACCCCATCCTACAGGATTTCACAATTATGTATACAAGCATGGATACATGGGCTGCAAATCAAAATGTAACATACAGAAAATACTGTAACTAACATAAATCAAGTGATGTAAACAAATAACAGAAACAGCCCTCCAATGTTTTTAGAACAAAATAGATGTGACATACTTGCATGACAGCATGCGTTTTATTATTCATATATGAAAAGTGTGGCGATTATCATGGTTTATTTCCATCATTTTTTGAATTTTCCATCTTCTTTGACCCTCCATAACATAAGCTCCATGCAGGCAGCAGCATCATCTGCAGTGTCATGGCCACAAACTGGGAGAAACATGAACACAACGTATTTTAATAAACGTACACATTACCAACACACGCATTAGCAATTTAAAAACATGAAACTGTTGCAATTACACACATTTTGATATTCTTTACGCTCAAATGTTCTATTGCCCATCATCATTTGCCGATCTTTATTTATATTACGTTTTTTTTCCCCATATTTAAAAAAAGAGGTCAATTTTAAATTGAGTAGACATAAAACAGTGATTTGTGTGGTGGCTGTGGTTATCCATGATGACCCACCACTCTCTTGGATGATTCTCCTGAGGTAATCAGCGGTGAGTTTGTTGAGGGTCAGCTTGTGAGGGAGGCCCAGACGATGTGGGAAGACCACTGATGTGTCTACCACCGTCCCATGGAGCAACTACAGCAAAAAGGAAAATATCTGAGGCTTTTATGACTGGGTCTAGCCTCTTTGTTCCACTGATGGTGATTCAAAGTCAAACAAGTTGTATAATAGTTGAAACAAATAGTATACCTGATGAAAAATTAACAGACTTTCAGAACTTTGACCTAAGAGTAATATAATGTTGAATGCCAACTATAAGTTATTGAATATACAGTATAAACCTGTTCCAACTTGTGGCCACACTTCCTCTGGTTTGTCTGGTGCAGCTGGTCAGACATGATTAATGAGACTTTCCCTTTACAGGTAACAGTATATTCAGAGTTTGAATATTTCTCATAAGGGAACTCTTTATAAAAAAAAAAAACACCCTCTACATTAGTGTTAATTTCGTCAGCTATTTTTTTATTTAGTTTTAGTCCTGTGTTAAATTTCCTTTTTAGTTTTAGTCATATTTAGTCACCTTCATCCTGTTTTTATTTAGTCAAGTTTTAGTCGACTAAAAATCTGAGCATTTTAGTCTTATTTTAGTCAAAGAAAACTAATTATTTTAGTCTACTTTTTGTCAATGAAAACTGTCGAGTCTTTTTTAGTCATCAGATTATATAGAACATTTCAGTCAAACTAGTCTAGCCAAAACCAATAATTTGTCATTTTAGTATATATAAATAAAGATTATATCTGGTCCTTATTTGATGAAAAACAGGTTGAATGATTAAGAAGCTTTGCAGAGAGTATCTGGTTTGTGGTGTTTGTACCAGCTGTGTTATGGCCACATTGCTTCCCTTCTGATAAAACAATGCATTCGCTTTTTTTCTCCGCCTCATTGTAGCGAAAATGGGCCCAAATATCACATCGTTTCTTTCTCCCAAGCAGTGGTGGCTTTAGACCTTTTCGTTGTCAGTCATTTTGACGGAAAGGATCGTAACATTTCCGTCATAATCCATTATTATCCGTCGAGTGCACAATTTATCACTCACTCGCGCTGACGGGGGGTATTTGGTTAACGCGAGTGCGACCACTGCTCCCAAGCCCTGTGGTTGCCATTTTATTTTCTGTTAAATAAGGTTAGTTAGACCCGAGTCTTCCTGACAGTTCATATTGTGCCACTGCCCGGTATAATTCAAATCTACCGCCGTGCGCAGCACAGACACACAGCTGCTGACCAGCCGCAGCACCGGAAATGGAACTGCTGGGAGAAAAACTGACTATCAGAGATGTAACGTTATCTTTGATAATATTTCGTCTCGTCACTTTTCGTCAACGATATTGCATGATGATTTCGTTACAGTTATTGTTTACTGCCATCGGTGCCGTCTCGTCATCGTCTCGTTTTCTTCATGGAAAAAAAGGTTGTTGACGAACATATTTCGTCATAGTTTTAGTCAACGAAATTAACACTACTCTACATTCAGGTTATCAATAATCCAAACACTAATTTGCCATTAAAAATGCACTATTGGCCTTTGAACATCATGCTTTGAAAATGTGGCATGGCAGTGAAATGAATATATCACAGCATGAAATAAGCAAAGGGATACTATGAAGTGACATTAAAAAAGGGCTCTTTGAAGGGAAATTGCTTGGAGCATAGCATGTGATCTTAATGAATATTACTGGCTTTACTTAGTTTCAGCTTTGTTTTAAAAATCATGGACTTCACTGGTTAGTCAGGATTACAAATATGACATGTTGTGGAAGATTACGTGCCAAAGAAGACCAATAATGTTGGAACAAAGTTATAGAAGTCACCTTCAAGGCATAGTGGTCTGTTTCCAGGCCATGTCCAATAAGAATGGTGTCAGTGCTGATGAAGCTCAATAAGGTGTCCTGCACCTCTCTGAGGGAGGTGTGGTTCCCTTTAAGATCTTCTTCACTGATGCCTGAAAACCTTTACAAGTAAAGTGTCACACAGGCTTCTAATAGAGGTTGCCAATTAAATATAAAACACAATACAGTTTTACTATTCTTTTCCAATTACAATACATTGAACAGTAGTTGAACCTTATCATTTCAATGATGATTAGACCTTGCATCTTTTTAAAATGTATAATGATAATGTCCAGTCTCCATGGTAAGACCATTTGCTTTAACTGCATATGTATATTTGCTCATTTAAGAACCAGTTGGGTTGGTTATTGCCAGTCTCAATATTAGTTTTACAACAGATTTTAAATTGGTTAACCAGAATGTGTTTGAGCCTATAGAAAAAAAAGGGACGAAAACAAAGCCAAGTATCTTTTAACATTACCTGGTGTTATAGTCAATGACTTCATAATCAGGTCTGACGAAGGCATCATAGACAACTTGCAGATTACAGTTGACTACAGTCACTCTGGACAGCTCCAGGCCATGAATGGTATAACACTGAGGAGAAAAATGAACACAACATACATTGTTCTTCCCCCAATACTGACTCAACGCCAGCTATACATTCAAACGGCAAAACAAGAAACATGTTAATTTACATTGTAAGAATTTCTGTGGTCATATTGCTATTGTAAAAAGTTCACAAATATCTTTGGTAAACAAATGGAGATTTAAAAAAAGCCAATTACCATTTCACAATCCAAGGAGTAGACCCCAGGACAGCTCGTATCTGAGGGACATCTGGGGACGGTCGACACAAACCCATCCATGCTGATGAAGTCATGGACATGCAGCTGGTGAAGACAAAATAGAAATGTCAGACATTTACCTGCCAATTCATTTTGGGATGTTTTTTCATATCAAGTTATGGAATAATCTCCCAATCCACCTTTTCTTACCTTAAACACCTGACATCCAGGTGCTCCCATGACTCCCTCACAACAGCTGTAGCGCGTCTCAACTCCACCTGGCACTAGTGACATCAAAGTGTGTACAATCATCTGTTGGTGTAACCTGTAAAGTAACATTTACAATGTTTTTCAGAGCATTAAACTACAGTAAACTCACCTTTCTTTGTAACTCCTTTCCCATAGTGGTAGTTACACTCCTCCTTACGAATGTGCTTGCCCGTTTGGCTCACAGAGTACGTAGCACCACATCGGCAGCAGATCCTCTTGAGGGCTTTAACAAACAACCAAAAAAGCACATCAGTAGAGTAAAGTGTGCAGAGCAAATAACCCCTCATGGCAAATACTGCACAGGTATCTTGTGCCCTCTAGTGATACAATATGAGAATAGCATCAAGTTGTGCTTTGATTTCACTTACGGTCTGCGTGGCCTTTCTTGTTGTCAGCAAAAAGAACAGCACAGCCAGGTTTCTCTGGGTGCTGGACAGGAAAGTTGCTCTCAACCAGCGTTTCCTCAGACAAAACATATTCCTTCAAGCTCTCATACAATGCCGTATCATCTGCATGAAAAATAAATTCTCTGAGAAGCTGTCGAAATATTTGAAAAATGCAATTAAATAATAATAAAAAACATTCTTACCGTTTCCTTTAAACTTCAGATTAAGGGGAATGTTGCCTTTGGATTTTTGGCTGTTAACTTCATTTTCATCTGCACCAGAAAAAAAGGGTTTAAATATAACTAAAATATAGCTTTGACATTTTATGACGGTTTCACGGTTATAAATGGGTTCGCAAAAATGCTCACCTTTATCAGCAACAGCAACTTGGTTCTTCAGTTTCTTCAGTGCATTTACAGCAACACTCATATATTTGAGTTTGTTCATACTGCGATTATACACAGCCTTCTCTTCAGCAAGTGCCTATAACCCACAAAAGGGATAGAAATTCAAATGTAAACTGTGTAAGTGAATTTGACATATGGAGGCACAAGCTCACCTTTTCAAAGGCATCATTAACATTGGCTGTTGTCTTGAGGAACTCCTCTGTGAACAAGTTGACATAGCGTTGTCGGGTGTCATGGGGAACTTTGACCGTCTCGCACTGCTGCTTCATCTTACGTTTAGTAGGCACCAGCTTAAAAGGATAAATTCATTATAGTATATTTAAAAGATGAAACATGGCCAACTGACATAAGACAAGTTTAGTTAAATTCTTCAGTTCAGACACAACAAATGCTGCTTTGCATACATCACCTTAAGGCCAGCATGGACAGCAGTTTGAGAGGTAGTGGAAGCGGCTGGACTTGAAAGTGTTGCTGCAAAGGCAGAGGTCAGTGAAGGTTTACGTGCCGGTGCAGGGATGAGCACAGGTGCTGTTGTGCGGTATCTTTGCATGGGGGTTACTGCAGGTAGATGGTACATTTGTCTTACAGCGCCATAGCTTGTAGGCCAATGACTGATTGGGGTTAGCACTGAAGTAACTTGGCTGGAACTGGAAGTGACAGGCAGAGGAAAGGTGCCTTCTGGGAGGATCAAGTGCAAGTTGTTGCCCACTCCGATCACAGCCGTTCCCAAAGATATGTAGTTCATGTAAGCTGTGGAATAACACAAAAAGAAAAAACACATGCAGATATTATGCACTGGGCAAAGCTGCTTTAACAGGATAACCATTTTACACAAGATTTTGCACAAAGAAATCCAGAAATTAAATACTGCTTGATCTTCATACAGTAATGAAATAGCATGTCTGAAGGTTTTTTACTGGTAAAATATCTATTGCAAGGTTTTCATTCAAATCAGTCATTGTTGCCGTTATAAACGCCTGAATTTCCCTACGGGGATAAATGTAGTTCCATCTCATCTAAACCCAATGTCGGCGAAATCAGTAAAAGCAAATGAATGAATGCTTGTTTCCATCAGCTAACCTTATGTGATCATTAGGAATTGCATCATTAATATAAGCAGTAGGTGGGGCCAACTCTCTAGTCTGAAAACGATTGCCGAAGGGCACAACAAGACATCCTTTAAAGTGGACTAATGGGACTTCAACAGTGAGAAACAATGAAGAAACCTGGAAAAACAGGTGGATGGAAACGCATATTTATTCTAACATGCCCATTGCCCACTGACAATAAAAGCACGGGAGTAACAACATTTGACTGTATCTGCGTCTGTTTTTCTTTTAAATGACTTATCTCAGCTGCCGGCTAACAGAAAAGACCTCTATGCTGGCCTTACGGCTGCCAAGAAATTGGTTGCTATGAGGTGGAAACAACCCGACAAGCTCTCAGTGACCTGCTGGTTACCAACGTTTCTTGACATAGTCTACATGGAACTGTTGGAGTTAAGGAGTCCAATATCGGTTTATGGGTGTCGACAGTTGAAAAATTGAAGGAGCGGATCTAGCTATCTTAACCGATATATTTGTTTGCAGTCATTGGTCCTGAGAGGTCCTGGGATTGGGGGTGGGAGGGTTTATTTAGTTTTGTCCTCTTGTCTGATTGTTGTTTGTTTTTCTGCATTTTTTGTAATTTGTGTTGTGATTGTAATTTACTAAATGTGTGTGAATAAAAACATTTGATCAAAAAAAAAAAAAGGAGTAATAACATTTAAAAGGCTTCAACTTTAGAAATTAAGTGAATAGTTTTCCCTACATTTTATTTAACTTTTTTTATATGGAAACCATCTGATGTTGACGTTTAAAATGGTAATCTTTCAACAGCAAAAAGAAAAAAATGTAATCAAACCCGTCCTCCACAGCTGATGATACTTACTATTTTGCACAGGAGCAGGCTGCAGGCTTTCAGGTGTTTGAATTGAATGCAAAGATGCAACCTGGGTCTCTAGCCTCCTCTGAGAGTTGGAGTGAACCAGAGGCTGAACACCTTTAACTGAAGCCGTCAGCATGGAGGCTCTCTGCTGTACCTGCTGGATCTCAGGGGTGATGGAGGGCTGGGAGGCAAATCCTGACACCGCAGGCCCACGCAGGGGAACCAGCACCTGGGGTTGAGGTCTGCTCTTACTCGCTGGCTGAACAAATCAGGTGAATCAAAAAATGATGCTACACATATATGATTGTTATGTCAAAAAGGGTAATAGCCATTCAAAAGTATTTAGATGTGTGTACATGTGCGGATATCTTGATTTGTTTGATCAGTAATAGGGAATTTACATAAATGATATCTTAATTTTCATATGGTAAACATTTATAATTTCCAGAATACTTGTTTGAGATATAAATGAGCCTACAACAAAAATAATATATTATAAAATGTTTGCTGAATCTTATACTATTTTGTTTGAGTTCATCTTTTTATCTTTTGTTAAAGTATTCCCCTCCAGTTCAGGAGTGCCTCCCCCAACATCAGCCATGACATGTGCAAGTACCTCTATACGTTTGGCCTCATGAGCCAGCCTCTTCTTTCCTGGCAATGCTTGTTGTTTGACATCTAACTTCGTCTTCTCTTCTTCCATAGCTCCAACCTAAAAATGACAGGGTGACGGAAAAATAGTTTTATACTCTGGGAGAAATGTCTTTATCTTGGTTCTTGAGTGACCACAGCATACATACAGATACATCGGGCTGCTCCTCATTTCCATTATTCTCGTTGGCCTCCATGAAGATCCTGTAGCATTCCTCCATTGGGTCACTGTCCGACAGCTCCATATCCGAATAGTTCAGTTCATCGTCATCATCAGAGCTTGAACCAATGAGTATTTCCCCCACAGTCTTTTCTTTCACAAAAAGCTGTTCATTGGATGGGGATACCGATTCAGCTCCAGTGACCATATTTGATGCTGATGACTCATGCCAAGCTTGACCGTTGCCATGGTCTGAAGTGGGCTCTGCTGGCTCCAGGTACTTTTCAGGTGCAGCAGCTTGACCCTGCATCTGTCCTGGCTGATGACTAACCCTGTTCTGAGCAGGCTGCTCTGCTGCCTGGGCTTGCTTAGTTTGTTGCGTACACAGAGAGCCTGAATTAGCATCTGGAGCGTTATAAAAAAGTGAATTATTTGGTGGAAAATTATTCGACTGCAGTAGAATCATTTTATCAGCAAAATTGGGGAGCTCACACTGAGGAAATTCAAACTGAAACATGTTTTCTTCCTTTTCAAACACCAGATCGTTCCAGTCGTTAACTTGCTGGTCTAAGTTGGCAGGACTTGCAGGTCCAGTAATTTTCTCAAATACTTCTTCTGCAGCCTGAAAGAGAGTCACTTCCTGAGTTTCACATCGCAGGTCTTCTGAAAAGCCAGTTAACTCAACCACACTCCCATCAACTGGTATATTTTCACATTCTCTGTTCTCATAAACATTAATATGACTTTTCGTGTTTTCAGCTACGCAGTTACTAGAAAGTCTATTTCCTTTTATCTTTGATGCGGGTTGAGATGTTACTTTGCACGCCTCAGTGTTTAGAAGTAAAATATGTGTTTTTTTAACCTCCAATTTGTCTGCTTCTTCCTTGAGGTATTTGCCAGCAAGAGAATCACCAGATTGCTGAGCTCTCACTCTTTTTTTGTCAGGCGAGGGAGGAATATCGATAATCAGGACGCTGTCTTCATTAGAGTCATCAAGGGGCTCTGGAGAAGGCGAGCAGGAAGGCCCAGGCTGACATAAAACTGGTTTATTTTGGTCACAAGGAACAGCATTTCTTGCCCTTTTTAAACCTTGTCCATTTTTCCCTTTTTGCTCTTTACCTGCTGAGCTGTAGGACCGTATGCCAGCAGAAAAGTTGGACAGAGGGTCATACTCCAAATCAGTCCTTGGTTTTGAATTGTCAACTACATACTTCCGTTCTCGGGAGTACGTTTTTGTAAAGGTTGTGTATGAAGATCGCCCACAGCTACCATTACGTTTACCTGCAGTCTCAGGCGTGGAAAGAGTAGCAGTGTTTTTGCCGTCTGCCTGTACGGTCTGGTAGCGTGACAGTCGCTTTTGCTCCTGCTCTACCTCATGCCTTACAGTTTCAATCTCCTTGTTGATCCTCTCCAGCTCTTGGAGGCAGTCATCTTTGGTCTCATCATTCACTGCATAGCCATTTTGAACTCCTGTACAAAAGAGAAATGAAATAGGACTTAGCATTAGCACCATGTTGACATGGTGCTAATGCATTAGCATTGTTGACATGTTGGTAAATAATACAGAGCTCTTTCAGAGTTAAAGATAAATGTGTGAAAATTGATAACATTTACAAATAAAAATACAGGGAACAAGAGTGGCCACCAGGGTTGGCGTCATGTGGGGGCATTCGCGGGCCATGCCCCCCCAAAATGAGTCACTGTGCCCCCCCAACGCAGAGTGGGCAAGCCTTTCCAATTGGCCGTTTCTTTTTTTTTCTTTTTTTAAATCATATAAGTGAAAACGTTTCCACTAAAGTTTTTTTGTGTGAAATACATCAGAAATAAAGAATACAAATATAAAACACAGCCTGAGGTGTGCTCACTGCTGCTCTCTGATTGGTGTGTTGCTTGACCAATGACCCCCGACCTTTGTTTTGTTATCATTACGTCGCTGTGCGTTTAGATGAAAGCCCAGTGGCGATCTCTTCATCTGTTACACTGATTATACAGTAAAGCCATCGAAAATAATATGATATACAGTACAAGTAGCCTACTTCTGGGTCTCTGTGTTTCATTCAAGCTCGGCTCTGTGTGTGTGTGGCACGATTGCATTTTGTGAGTGCGCGAGCGGTAACGTGGAATGTTGTTGTTAGCATCTGGTTAGCTAGCTATGCTAACTGATATAAAGAGCTGTTTCTACACCAAGGTGGAGGAGAGTCCTCTCCTGTCAGACTGAGAGGATCTTATAACGTCAGCTCAGTGAGGTAAGGACTCTCTCAGTGTTTAGATAGTTAACTTTAGTGTAGGTTAACTTATCTCAGTGGGTCTCACCATTTATGTAAACAAGTATTTGCGAGGAATACCTTTATAATATACTATAATATAATTATAGTTATTAAAGAATAAGAGAATAAATGAAAAACGGGTATGAAATACTATAGGACAGTAACACAAGAATACAGTTTAAAAGGGGAGTGATTAGTAAAAATTTCCATAAAGAAAAAGTAAATCTGTGTACAGTTCTGTTTCATATGGATGCTGAGAGATGTAGGCTATCCATAGATCTCTTCATTTTGCTCTCAAAGTGCCCCAGATTGATGCATTTAATTTTTTTAAATAATCTTCCCGGGGGAGCATGCCCCCAGACCCTCCTAGAGGAGGTTAGGTGCACCCCGACCTAAAACATGTTCACATGGATAGGATACTAAATACATTTGCACACTTTTTGTATGGTGGCCTATCTCCATATGTTTCTGTTTTGGTGGTCGTGCCACAACCGTGCATGTATGCACAGGTCATAGGTGCGCTATACAATAGCACTAAACCCCTGCAATGTGTGTGAAAGACAATAGACTTTACAGCATGTTTTTTGAAGTTGCGTTGGTTCTTGTGTGTTGGTTGTTGACGGCAGTGTGTGCCCCCCCCCATTCGATTTGTTCTAAAGCCGACCCTGGTGGCCACTGCTCTTAAAGTGTTCAAGTACATTTCTAACCCTTATTTTAGGAACGTAATTAACATTACACAATTAAGTTGAGTCATCTTTAAAAGTTACTAGTTTAAACCTTTAAAAGCACATCATTATTCAACCCACTTTACAGTTCAATTACTTTGCAATTGTAAAAACGCAACAGGCAAAGACAACGGGCTAATGCACACCTGCACATGTTGCTAGGATAACATTAGCTTAAACCACTGACCTGCAAAATCAACTATCGATGATTTATAGTTGGCAGGCTTGGCACCAAACTTATCCCGCAGTTCCGTGGCATGTTTGTACAAACAGTGAGGTCGCTGACAAAGCCCACGTTTTGAGAATGGACAGTTTATATCAGCAAAAAGACCAGACGAGGGAAACATCAGCAAACACAACACTTCTTCTCGATACGCAACAAACAGTCTGTGACTAATGAGCCGTCAACAGGTGCAGGCTCCTACTGAAGCTGGGTGACACCAGCCTCCAATATATAGACACCAGTCAGGGCGCGAAAATCCCCTCAAATATTTATTTCCAGATGCGAAATAAAAGGTGTTCCGTCCATAGACTGTTTATAAAGGTTCTGTCCCTGAATATGTATACTTTTGTGGAGTAAAATGTCATACATATTTGGCCGGACCGGCTGTATTTTATGTGTAATCCTCATACAGGGTCACGTGTGCACTATACTGCACTGTTAGGGTACAGTTGTATTATTATTCCTGTTAATATTATTTGTATTAGATTACAATTAATTGAGTAGGCCTACTCGAATAAATATAATACATTTCAAGGCTGTTTTGTAGTTCCTTGTTTCGCCGCAAACCCGCCAATGGCGCTACTGAACATAACTGATCTGGGACTAACATGAAAAAGTATTTTCATTGTTTTGGTGCACTTTCCAGGTCGCAACCAACCACAACCACCTATTTAATCCACAAAACGCACACCTTTTGAGTTGTATAAAATGGCTAACAGCGAGGATGAAAAGGAAGAGGATGACACCGAGTGGAAATACAGTTTCGTGGATTCAATCCCACTCATTCACGCTGCTGCTTCTGGTAAAGGGAGAATGTTTGGCTAACTGCAGTTTATTTCCGCTTTCATTTTGCTTTTTAACATGCATACAAAAAAACGTCTCTGTTTCACACCTATCTATGTGTGTTAAATAGTGAATTGTGTATGACTAATGTCTTGTTTCAGATCCAAGCCTCAATAGGACATCAGGACCAACGCCTGCACACAGAGTCATTTTGCATTTTGACTTGGACTGCTTCTATGCTCAGGTGGAAATGATCAGAAACCCTGCACTGAGAGAGGTCCCTTTAGGTAAACAAATTCACTACAAAAGATCCTCTGTGGTGGAAGAATACACTCATTGTGCTTCAATAACGTATATATCTTAAATCATCAGGTATTCAGCAGAAATACATCATAGTCACTTGTAACTATGTAGCAAGAGATCTGGGGGTCTCTAAACTGATGTCTGTGACTGACGCAAAGGAGAAATGTCCTCAGCTAGTGTTGGTTAAAGGAGAAGACCTGACACACTACAGAGAAATGTCCTATAAACTGACAGGTAGGCACGATTTCCCCCAAATAAAGCTGTAATCTAAATATGAAATACTGTGTTTAGTATTAAGAGTAGGCTATAATCCAACACAGAACACACTTAAACTCATGCCCCATATTAATTTATCATGTTGATCTATGGCCGTTAAGTGGTATAAAATAATAGTTGAGTGAGATTAAAACGAGTTGGATACATGCTTTTGTGGTTCAAATGGGCATTTTAACAAGCTCACTTATCTGATGATTGTTCTATGCTATTTTATATTTTAGCTTGCGTCATTTTTATTGTCTGTTCATATTTACCTTGTTTTTCTCTTGTCTTCGTTCAGAGCTGCTCATGTCCTACTGTCCACTGGTAGAGAGGCTTGGATTTGATGAAAACTTTGTAGACATTACAAAGATTGTAGAAAGAAGGCTAGCAGAGACACCAGAGTCTAACAACTTTTCATTTAAAGGACACGTCTACAACCATACTAGTAAGTAATTTTTTGTTTCTCTAGTGTGTAAATGTCTTGTTCAAAATGTGTTTGTATTTACTGAACAAATACAACAATCGGTGCTTACCCCAAGAATCCCAAGTCCAGTATTGACTCATTACATCTTATACATCTGGCTCTTTGAAACCAGGAAATGAGTAGTGAAAAAGCCAACAAATAAATTAAAAATATTTGCATTACACTCTCAGTTTCTTCACCTCATGAAATGTTTACTTTTGTATTGTCATGAAGAATTGTAGGTTTTTACACCCACAGATGTAACTCTGTGTTTCATTTCCTGCCCAGGTGCAGAACTTGAAGCCCAGGATCACCCAAGGTTGGCTTTAGGTTCACACATTGCAGCAGAGATTAGAGAAGACATCAAAGGCAAACTGGGACTCACTGGCTGCGCTGGCATCGCCACCAACAAACTACTGGCCAAACTGGTGTGTGGCACCTTCAAACCCAATCAGCAGACCACCCTGCTGACAGAGAACATTGATGACATTATGGGCTCCCTGAGCAGTCTCCGTAAAGTACCAGGTATAGATTTTCCAAGTGTAAAAACGTATTACTCATCAATACATCTATATGTAACCTTTATATATATTTTAGATATTATTCAGGGGCAACCATCATTTTCACTGACATCACGTAAACTACAACAAATCAAATAGAGAAAAACAACACATAGAAATATACCAATAGAAAGAAAAGCAAGCCAATAATACAATAATAAAAGCTATTAAAAGTTTCCATATCGTGAATATAATTTGATAGATAAAAAAAGGATAACTAAGATTTTTTAAATTCTTGTAGATCATTTAAGAGATAAAAATGTAAAATAGAACCGTTAGAGATGCTATTGTTTAAGATTACATTTCTGAAAGGCCCAAGATGTATGCGTGAATTAATTTGAGTGGATTTTAATTGGTTGCATTTGGACTAAAACTATACATATTTTTTTAGGGGTGGGTCATCAAACTTCTAAGAGACTTCAAGCCCTGGGATTGGCCAGCGTGAAAGACCTTCAGCTCTTCCCATTGAATGATTTGGCGAGAGAGTTTGGAGCTCCCAGCGCTCAGCGCTTAAAGAATCTGGCCCTAGGAGTAGATGAGTCACCTGTCAACCCTACTGGGGCCCCTCAGGTAGGTCTGGACATCCCAAAAAAGAAAAAAATATATATAAATGTTTCACCTTAGTTTACCTTAATGAGTATCATTTTCTTGTTTCAGTCTCTTAGTGATGAGGACTCTTTCAAGAAGATATCATCAACTAAAGAAGTTTTGGAAAAGACTCAAGAGCTCCTGAGCAATCTGGTGGAGAGGTGAGATACTTGTCTTTTTTTGTATTATTTGCTCAAGGCCATTGCATCTAAACTGTTATCATCTTTTTCAAAACTAGGATGCGGAATGATGGCAGGCAGCCTCAAACCTTCAGGCTGACCATCCGTAAATACTCTGCCACTAATAAGTGGTTCAACCGGGAGAGTCGGCAGTGTCCGATCCCAAACCACGTTGGACAGAAGATCCCCTCCGGTAAGCTCCAGCTCCATGAAGGACTGCAAGAGCTCAGGATGGCACATGGAGAAACTTTATTAGGGCCTCCACTCACTGAATACTACATACCGGAAAGCATATAAAGCAGTATGGCTGTATGGAATAGTTTAAAATCACATTTATCACATTGACATTCAAAATCAAAATCAATATTTGATCAATATTTTTTGTATTTCTATTTATTCTGTGTAAAGCTGGTATTTTTGCACAATCCTATCAATTGGTTGGGGTAGAGCCTTTAGAAAAACAGATTTGAACTGCAGTCAAAACCCTGCTCTCCCTCTTAATGTACACAAAGAGAAGCACACATTCCTGTATTTCAGGGGTAGTTTAGCAGCCTGGTAACAACACCATTTCATTATTCTTCATTTCATTTTGAATTTTTTTTGTTCCGTTCATGGTATGCACAAACTCAATGTATAACAATTATTTACTTAACATGTCTCTGTAAACACACCAAACCCGCAAAGAAGCAGGGAAAATAAATTAATATTACCTGCCCCTTTCTCAAAATAAAAAAATATATAAATAGATGGTCTTCATATTTTCTTATTGACAGCCAATCATTATAGTGTCGTGAGAAACACAAAAAATGCTTTGTTCCCACTGGACAATTAAGGGACTAAATTACACTTATATAACTACAAAAAACGATTTTCTTTTGTTATTTTAGGGAGATGACATCATTCAAATATGACAACAGACATGCAGACTTATTTTAAAAACCTGAATATAAGTATTTTGTCTGTAATGTTTCTACAGAGAGCAGTGAAGATGCTCTGGTCCTGCTGCTCCCTCTGGCCATGAAGCTCTTCCACAAGATGGTGGACAGCAGCGCCGCCTTCCACCTCACCCTACTTAACGTTTGCTTCAGCAACCTGCAGACCAAGGGGGCTGCCGTCAGCGGAAAGGGCTCGATAACATCCTTCTTCACACAAAGCACGTCACCCGGAAAAACACAACAAATCTGCTCATCACAAATCCAGGTAGCACAGTGAATAATCCTGTATTATCTTTCTTTTAAATACTGATAAGATAATTTCCATTATGGTATCTGGAGGACTTAAAACCTTTTCTAGAAAGCATGGAATTTGGGATTTATTCCTTCCTTACCTTTTTTGATATAAACATTCCAGGCCCTCCCTACTGGTTTCCAACACACATTCATACTTTAAGCGGTATGCAGGTACTAAACTGCATTTATATGGTACTAAAAAGATCTTCAAAATTCTTACATTTCACACTGTGCTGGTACATGATTCTTACAGGATTTCCTCTTCTCAGAAATTGTGTGTCAGTACTTTGAAATTCCTGAAATAAATCAGCTCCTCTTTTTTGATTCTCCATTAGGATTTCTCCTCTCAGAACGGGGGTAGTCACTGCTTGGATCATCCGGTTAGCACACACAGCGTGATTACTCAACCTCCCTCAAAAAAGACAGTAACCACTATAAGGTCTCGTAGGTCTGAGGCAGCATTACACGGGACTACAATAAAACAGAGCCCTGTTGTTGCTGTTGAAGACACTCTGAGAGTATCCTGCATGTCACACAGTGAAGAACTAGATGTACCAGGGACACATCAATTGCCCCCACATTTTGACCCTGAAGTGTTCAGGCTTCTCCCTGTGGAAATCCAGAAGGAGCTGTTATCCCCTGCCTACACAAACTCTCACCCAGGTACTTCAGTGAACTCATCAGCTCTTATTGATCCCCCCTGCACAACACACGAGTCGTTTAATGACTCGCAAAAAGACATAAAAGAGGCTTTGAACCAATTAGGTTCATCTGATAGGCCAACCACCGTGAATCACCAGAGGCCTGCGGGCACAGTAGAGAACGTCATGGAAGAAGGGAGAGCGTCATTTGCCCGGTCTTCTGACTGCGATTTTCCAGGAAATGTGGACCCTAAGGTGTTTTCAGAGCTTCCGCCGGATGTTCAGAGGGAGTTGATGTCTGAATGGAAGCAAAAGACGCCGGTGTTGAAGACGCCCTCATCCAAGAAACCAGGAAGAAGCCTGACGACCAAAGACAGAAAGGCTGCAGGCAAAGGCAGTCAGGCAAACAATCTGTTCAAGTATTTCAAACCCAGTTAGAGAGGGACTAGTTACTTCTGCGTAAGGTAACTTATTACAGTCATCTCTTGTGATCTATTTTGTCATGTTCTATTAAAAAATATATTTCCATTTGTTCAAAAGTAATACCACTGTGAATTAAAACATGACAATAATTTCAGATGCATTAAAGATAATATATCAAAATGACGTACAGTATTTCTTTAAGTAAAAAAATCATAGCAAAAATAATACACAGTAAGACCCTCAACAGCATATCCTTACACAGTTAATTAATGCGTCATTGATTTTGTCTATTAATGGCATATAAGAAACTACAGACTTAGGAAGTCAATAAATAATGCTTAACTTGAATTTGAATTTCAAAATGTTTACAAATGGCTTGATTTGTTGCTGCCTTACACATAATGTTTGCAATCTCATTTTACCTAAAGTAATCTTATGTGACAATCTGCAAACATGGATAAAAGTCCTTTTCAAAATTATAAGGGCACCCAAATGAAGTGTTGTTTTTGTATTTCCCCATTGTTTATAGAAGCAGGATTACTTAGGGATGGCTTAGCCTCTGGAAGTGGGGGCCCTCGTTCCTTGGTTGGACGATTTCCGCTGAAATCCACAGAGGCTTATATCGTCCACATCAAGTTTTCAAAGAGCCCTTTTTTTCCCCCTTTCATAAGAAATACCAGAAAACACAAGGTCTGTGAGTGCAGCCTCGCTGAGTTCCTGCTGATCTGAGACTCCTCCCTGGATCACATGTAAGAAGGGGGAAAGGTTCAGGATGTGCCATAGCATCATGATAGTGGATACGTTATTCTGTCAGGACGAGTTGAGTGATATCTGAATGGGCATTGGCACTACCTACAGATAGACTGGTAAGGTATATTACTTTTTTGTCATTTTAAGGTAGCTTTATTTGTCTCAATGGGTATTTGAGGGAAAATCTTTTTAATAAGGTTCTGTCAGATAAAGACGGACTGTTGTTTCTGCAGTTTACAGTATGGTGTTGATTACTCAGCCTCTCCTCACTCATCTGATTCAAAGGATACAATACCATGTACATGGGAAATAACTCCAAATGTCATGGTATCCATTTTCACTACTGTGGTGTTGAAATCTGAGTTAACCCTATATATTTTCTGAATGCTCCTTCGCAAATTGAAATGTTGAATAAACTGAAGGAAATAAATGCTATTTTTCTCTGCCTCTGAGCTGAAAGTGTAATCAAAGCATTGCGGTGACTTCAGTGGTGTCACGCACCGTTTAGCAGTCTGACTGTGGCTCTTAAAGTCAATCAAAGGAGTTCTGTCTGCTGAACAGGCCCCTGTTTTTTTCCAAGCAAAGTCTGAGAAAACTGGCAAAACATTTGACTGCTCATGTGGAAGCCAGCCCTGGTCATGTGCTCACCCCTCTCTGATCAGAGCCTAATGCATTGTGTGGAGGTATGACGTCTTGCTTTAATCCTGTGTGATGTCCTGAACCCTCGGATTGAAAAATGCAGTTTACGTGGAACTATTTCACCTTCCTCTTCTAGTTTACTCAACCTGGTCAACCTGTTGACTTATGCCAGCTTTCTCTCACCTCTTATGTTACATGATCCATCAAACCATTATAGCAGTGTACTGTGAGTTCACTTCTGTGGCAGGTTAGGCACTCAGCTGCACAATGGCTGACTGGGACTATGACTATCTGATCAAGCTGCTGGCACTCGGGGACTCAGGGGTGGGGAAGACCACCTTCCTCTACAGGTACACCGACCAGAAGTTCAACCGCAAGTTCACCACCACAGTGGGCATTGACTTCAGGGAAAAGAGAGTGGTGAGTGATGCCTATAAGTGATGCATACAAGCATGTTTCTTCATATACAATAATATGTAACTGAGTCAAAAGATGTTCTCCCTGCTTTGGTTCAGATGTACACTGGGAAAGGTGCTGATGGGGCATCTGAGAAGAACTTCAATGTCCACATTCAGCTTTGGGACACGGCGGGACAAGAGAGGTAAACCTAACCTTGATGTTTACAATATATTTTACATTAGGACGTGTTCATTTAAATGGAATGAAAGCAAGTACCTTATACCTTCAGAATTATTTGAAAAATGCTATAATCACAAAAACAGTCTAATGCTATGCTATCAGCTCTGTGAGTGGACCTTAGACTACATACTAACATAGTTCAGTTTAGCATATTAGCATTCAAACATTATCCAACTTAACACAAACTGCAGTTGAGGCTAAGGGGCATGTCATTAGTTTAGCTGGTATTGGATAACAAAGTATTGGACGTGATGGACATTTGCATGGTGACACTTACATTTTGGGTTTCTAGAACATGTTTGCATGCTGAAAATGTGTCTGCCTTTAGATTAGAGCCTAATTGACCCTCAAATTATTTTGTTTTCATATTTAATAAAATAGCCAAATGTTATACAGCCACGATACAATACAACGATACGATACAACGATACGATACAACAGCCTCTTCCTTTTCAACCCTTGCTTTGAATAAAGAGAAACCCCCCAAAAACGTTTACTGGAACAGACAGATAGGCAATACATAATAAAACAACATCGTAAAAAAATGTTTCATTAATTGTAAAAAGGCACCAACACCAAGAAGACAGAGACTTTGCCAGGGCTGCTGATGGTCAAGTTTCAATAAGCCTGAGTTAACAGAAAGAGAGAGGGAGACACACACAGCAGTGCTTCTAGGAACACAAACAACATATGTTATAGATATAGCAGAGTCTTATAGAAAGGACTGCTTGGCTTTATTATACATTGAGACTGAGACTGAATCACTAGCCTGAGGTAAAAAAGCTGTTAAGACATTTGACTTAAAAACTAGAAATCTCAAGCCCATTGGGCTGTCAAACTTCAAAGGAAAAGTTGTGGGGTCGCCAAAGTTGGTATGGATGTATCTAATTTGCTATATGATAGATGTGGATTCAATTTCGGAATAAACTGAACGTGTCAACCTGCTGGTGGCGCTAGAGAAGCCAGGGTACCACCAAAATCAGTAGGATTCACCCTCCATGAATGTCTGTAGAAAAATGACATGACAAACCCTCCAGCAGATGGTGAGGTATTTCTATCTTGACCTAACGGTGGATCAAATCTCCACATGGTAGCTTCATACTGTGAAACTAATCTTTTTCCAGGTTCCGCAGCCTCACCACAGCTTTCTTCAGGGACGCCATGGGCTTCCTGCTGATGTTCGACTTGACCAGTCAGCAAAGTTTCCTAAACGTCAGGAACTGGATGAGTATGTGTCATCTCAGCATCACTGCTTTGCTTCAGATAAATACTCGTTTGGATCAATGTTCTCTCTGTTGTTGCCACAGAGTTTAGAGAGTTGAGAAAGTCAACTAAGAGAGTTTGAAGCTCATGTGTGTCTATTTGCATTACATGGGTGTAAAAGGACTTCCTCTGTGTTGGTTCAGGTCAGCTACAGGCCAACGCGTACTGTGATAGTCCGGACATCGTGTTGGTGGGCACGAAGGCAGACCTCCAGGATGTGAGGGACGTTCACGGAAGACAGGCCAGAGACCTGGCAGACAGATACGGGTGAGGCTTTGCAAACAGCACTATAGTGTTTTAGTTACAGAACATTTTGCGAGTGGAGCCTCGCAGATGGGGGTGCTGCAGCCCCCTCATGTTACTTCTCTCACCAGTACACCACAGGATGGTGGCAGTGAGCTCTTTTTAACATGGATCTTCCTCCTAGGGTTTTGTAATTTTATTGAGCACAGTAGTTTCCCAGTGTTTGGGTCAGGGCCCCAGCAATGGGTCATAAGATACAAGTTTTAGGATCATGAGTTTATAGAAAACGGTAGATAGTAGAAAAACTCAATCTTAGAACATTGTATGAGAGGTTAAAAGCCAAAAATGGCTTAAGAAGATACCTCCCTATTTATTAAATGTCAATAATCATACGTACAAAGAAAATGGATACTTAGAAAAACTAGTGATACAAAATGTATAGTAATGTCAAATCTACATTGAAAGATATTTTAACAAGTTGAGGTGCTTTTAAAAGAAATCCATCAAGTTGTATAAATTAAAGGCCTTTTCAGAAGTTTGGGATACTATTTTCTTTGTTCCAGGTAGGGATGGTTATCGTTAGGATTTTATCGATACCGATACCGGTGCTCAAAATTATAGACATGAATACAAGATGTGAAAATTAAACAGTCATTTTATTGTAATTTTCTTGCAGAAATAACTGTATAACTTATACATTAGCTTCTCAGAAGCAGACACAAATAAATAAAATAACTTAAAGGGGCCTGGCTCGCCCTATCATGCTTTTTGGGGTTTTCCCTCAGACAGAGGATGAAAAGAGGCATTTTTTAACATTTGTAAATCAGTTACATCTTCATCCAGACATTTCAAACTAACAACCTAGCTCGACAAGAGATCCTTAAAACATTGTCCTACAGTGACATCATGCAAAACTGTGATATGAAGAAATTGGTAAAAAGGCTAAGATGGCAAAAAGATAAAGGCGAGTACGTATATTATTCTGGATTGTACTTTTAAATCATCACAAAATAAATGATGTGCTGAACTGAAACACGTCAAAATGTGTCTGAAGGTTTAAACATAGAACAAAGTATTTGAGCTTAAAATATGTCAATTCCTAGTAAACGACCAACAATTGCTGAACCATACATTGAAACGTTGACCTTTAACAACATTTAAATGCAGTTTTCCAATTCACAATGACATCTGTAAGTTTAACTGGTTTATAAAGCATTCAATGAAAGGCCAAATTATTATAGGTGTAGGAGCTCACATTAATACACTGTCAGTGTTAATAAACTAAAAAAAGACAAGGCGATGTGCCTGCAAGACTTCACTCAGGTAAACAAAACATATTACCCGTGCGCAGCAGCTAACCTGCCTGCGAGCCTTCGCTCAGGTCACGGTGCGGCTGAAGCCCGCTATCGCTAGCAGCCACATTGTTTAGGCTGTCAAATACGCTGCACCGTTTTAGATTCAATGATTGTCTCGTTTGCAAATGCTTCATTAAGTTGCTTGTGTTACCCCCTTTACAAGCAAATAATTGAGTACATAGATTGCACCTTGCACTATCGCCACTACATGCATTTAAAGTGCACCCAGACCTTCGATCGCTTCGCTCTGTCCGTCTCACAACAATAATAAGAGCCCTGTTGAGAGAGATGACGAGTGGCATTTACAGTGGCCAATCAGAGCGGTCTCAAACCGGATACATCACACGGGATGAGGGTTCCCAACCAACCAGAATGCTTTAAAGTTAAACTAAGGAAGTAGACGTAACACATATACCGATAGCAGCACCGTTTGTCCAGCGGCTTAATGGTATACCGATACCGTCTTATGGCGCGTTTCCACTGCAGCGGGTAGCTCGCTTTAAGCGTGCCGAGTGCCGGCACGGCCTAGTTTTAGCCCAGGGCTACTTTTTCACCTTTTCACCTTTTTTCTGGCCCGACTAAATCGTGGTTATAGGGCCAGGAACAACCAGGCTGAGTCGGGCTGAGTATGCTAAACTAGAGAGAGAATCGCTGGCAAGGGGGCTACAACTACAACAAGATGAACATATTTGACCGTGATTTAATTGAAATACACGTTTCAAAATGATGCCGAAGTAACAACATACTGATACCGGTTAGTAAAAACCATGAATTAATGCTTTGACAAGTCTGCAGACAGACGGCAGACGAAAAACCCTTTTAAAATGCGTGTTTTCTAAATGTAGCTTGGCTAAGCTAACGTTATGCTCCGACCGTCCACACTCACAACAACGGCCTATACAGACATAAATAAACCAGCACTGTATTCGCCATGACACAGGCAGTCTGTGGTTTGTACTTGTTTAACTTTTGTCTAGTTTCTGAACAGATAAGAAGAGCTGTGAGCTCTGAGTGCTAAGAGCTAACGGCTGTGTTGTTTTTCTGGGGCTCTCATTGAAGATGACGTCACGGCTCCGCCTACACTGCGTTACTATAGTAACTGCCCCAGTTCCTCAACTGTAATGGAAGCGCAGCATTAAAGTGAGCCGGGCCTAATAAGGCCTAACCAAACCGAGCGAGGCCTGCAGTGGAAACGCACCATTAGTACCGGTTCTCGATACCCATCCCTAGTTCCAGGCCAATTACTTATTTGCCCCATTAAGTACATTGAGAATACTTTTTAGTTTGAACTACTCAACTTGAACTACTCAAGTCAGTCAGCAGCAGCAACACACTAAAATCCTCTCTGGGTAAAACTGGCACATTAATCTCTCTCTCCGTTCTCGTCAGCATCCCCTATTTTGAGACGAGTGCAATGACTGGTGATGATGTTGACCAGGCAGTGACCACACTGCTGGATCTGGTGATGAAGAGGATGGAGCAGAGCAATCCCGGAGGCCCCAGCTCTGAACCCAACGGGAGCAGCCCCATCAACAGCCATGAGGTGGAGGAGGCTCCTGTGAGGAGGACGTGTGCCTGCTGATGTTACCACCAGTAGACACTCTTCTCACGTTTGCCCCAAATAACAATATTTTCAAAATGCTGCATTTTTATAAAGCCTAACTTGGGTGCCTGATAGGTGAGGCCGGGATCTTTTAAGATCTTAAAAATTAAATATAAAAAAATGTTGGGCCCAATATTGTTGTGACAATGCGAATTCCCCTCTTAAAAATTGCTGTGTGATGTTGTTTATTCACAGTCTGTGAGAAAGGGGAGTACAAGCCCCTAGAAACTGTATATAGTAATAATGTACAGGTATTGTTATAAAACTTGGATGTTTTAGAGACACCATGTGAAAAACAGTCAATTATTGTATTAAAATGAGTCATATCAGAGAAAAAAAAAAGTTTTTATTTGACACATTGAGGGAAGAATATGCAGGCACATAACGTATATTTATCATGGAGTATAATCCAAAAACATTTAAGACATGGTTAAATTTCTTATATGGATGATTGTTTTTGTTAGAACAACCAAGATAGCTAAGTCATTTATATGATTTATGAATTGTATACGACATGTACATAAGCAGCCAAGCTTTTTTATGCATTATGGAACATATTTGCCATGCAGATCAAACACAAGTACAAGAATGTTAAAGGGTTGTTGGAACGAAAACCTGTATAGTGCTGCGTTTGGAATAAAGACATTTTATGTTTATGTACATGTCACTGTCTTGTCGTTTAAATGTAATGCTAACAAAGATAAACTGCTAATCTGACTGGAAATACAATCCTCACAGACTTTGTTAGCATTGTTATTGTTTACACACATTCTACACATTGATTTTAATTAAATAAAGAGAGAAACTTGAAAATGTCCTGCATTCATGTCAGTGGATTTTTCAAACAAATCTGTCTAGGACATTCATGGAGTCACAAATACATTCCACCACATTACTTTGGCTGAAGCCAAGAAACAAAAAGTTTGAAATCATTATTGTGCCACAAAGAATGATATTCAACATCAAATTCAACACCATAAAAAGGAAACTCTATTTCTGTTACAATAATACTTGTTGTTAATTGTCATTTGGCTTCCTTAATCCCAAACCAATCCTTATCCAGCCAAACATTTCCTCTTTGAACACTTCGTCTTTGGTGTACACATTTCTTATGAAGGGTCTACAGAAAATATCCTTTTATGTAGACATACATGACATCAATAAAATTCAACTAAAGTTCAAACATCCGATATGTGGTTTCATGTTTGTTACTGCACTGTTATTCGGAGACGAGACACAAAGGTCATCTGAAATGTTTTACTTGCCAAAATGAGACAGCAAAAGGAACTCTAGTATGACAGCATGCCAATCAAATGCCTCGCATACTATCTAAATGAGCACAAAAGCACACATCTGGAAGTATGAATGACTGCGTAGCTCGATGTTCCAAACCTCAGTCTCAGCCAGGGTATTGCAACCAGGACCACATTGTAGAGTCATGAGACGAGTCATGTGGCCAGCTTTAAACCCCCCCACCCCCCATGTCTGCATCAGTGAAGCATGACAGGGAACACTGTTTTTGAGAACCCAAGAGTATCTAGAGTTACAAAAAATAATGCTTGTTCATTTTTAAGTTTATCTATAAGTTTTGGTCCCATGTAAAATATATTAGGGTTCTTTCTTTAGCCTTCGGAAGTATCTTATACAAAGACACTGGTGTTATCCTTGAGGAATACACCGTCAGGAGTACAAACAATAGCAAATAACTACATTTTTACCATCAAAACAATCTTCAAAAAGGTTGTATAAAACTAGACTAAAAGATTTGTTAGTGCCTCACATGCAATGTCATTTAAATGGATCATGCTCTTTGTACGAGATGCACTTAAGTCATATAACATTCACTAAATTCCTTGTTTTATGTCACAAATATTGGAATGATATGGTAAAGATGATTAACCCCCCTCCAACTAAAGATATGTAACAAATAGTGTATTTTCCTCTTGATATATAGATATATTTGGAATAGTTGTAAACTTTAAGTTCCCTTGTTGTTATTTAAAAAAAACTGTCCAAAATGATTTATTTTTCTATTTATAATTGCCACGCTAGCGCCGCAATTTAGGTCACAAGATGGTCTGGTACCGTCTGGATTAACTTTAACTGTTCTGCCCTGTTATTGGTAAGAATTGTAAAATAGTGTCTCCATTTTTCAATTATTCAACAGCTTTGTTTTCTGGAGCTGGTTGCAGCTGTTCGTAAATTCAAACTTAGCCTTTTTGATCATTTCAAACACATGAGCTTCAAAAAAGTATGGATGTGTTGTCTTACGTATTAATATAAGATACTACTTGTATATACGCTGACTTAACTGCAGGTGCAGGCTAACTTCAACTGAACCAACTGACAAAGCTAACGTTAGCTTGCTAACAAACATCAGTTTGAATTAAGCAGTAAAAAAGATAGTATTGAATTTGACACATCTAAACTGTGTTAAAATGGAAGCTTTATCAAATACTTCAAATTACAAAACGATATGCCAGGAAAGTCAGATTTAAGGACCGAAAAACATGCTAGATTAGCATGATCGGACATTTGACAATCTGCAGTGCTAAACTGCATTAATATTACTAGCCTTACTTAAAAACATACTTATTTCTGCATTATGTTGTCTTCTATGTAGGCAATGCATATGACAATAGTCATACCAACGTTTACACAGGATTGTCAGTTTTTTGACACCCTAACACATTTAAAAGTATTTATTAGCAAAGATATTGGGTTTTAAAGGATACATAGACCTCGTTTGTTTAAATTGTACAAAAAAACGTGCAAAAAGCAAAACAAAATTAGTTTTATGGGGGGCTACTTTTTTTGGCCTTCTTCCTGAGTTTTTAAACTAGCTATTAGTTAATTAGGGCAAACTGAGAAATGAATTTACGTAGAGCTGGAGCAACCTTAGCCCCACTTTGTGACTCTCATGCATTGACACATTTGCTTCATAGAACTAAAATTGTAATTTGACAGAAAAATAAATACCCTGTGATCTTTAACCCAACGTACTGCCTTTAAGGTATATTTTAAATATCATAAAATAACCTCTAGAATGGTCTTTGCTCAATTGGTGACAAACTCAAATAAATGTATGAAAACGTTGTGTTGGTAAACAGCATTTTGGGTATTTATTTTTGTGGAAGTTCAATGACTCAAATGTAGCCGCTAGTATGGCTGTGGACTTGCTAATGGTAGATGTTTTTAAATGTCGCAGAACCTAATGTAGGTCAATATCACTTTCTAAAATTCTGTATTCAAATGACAACGCACTGTCCATTAATGTATGGCTTATTGTTGGAATGTCAAATAACTTGAACAACAACATTTGAAATGGTATATATATATATATATATGTTTGTGTGTGTGTGTGTGTGTGTGTGTGTGTGTGTGTGTGTGTGTGTGTGTGTGTGTGTGTGTGTGTGTGTATATATGTATATGGGGTGTAGTCTTGTAAACAAATACCATCTTCTAGAGCAGTGCAGATTGTCTGACACCTCATGGGGAGAAAAAGGCCTGCAAACAGAAACTGCACCTCTCTTGAGGCATTTAATCTGATTACAAAAATACACTGATCTAACTCTTTCCCTGAGATTAGGCAGTGATTTCAGTGTAAAGAATCAGTATACTGCTGTAAAAGGCGATAAATCAATACTGTGTTAAACTGAACTGTATGATTTGACTTTTTGTTGCATCCTCATTAAAAATAGTTCAAGCTGTGTCACCACGGCCAGCAGCCATGCAAAGGAGAGTAATGTAAGCAACTGAGCGACGTAAAAAGCCCTAACTGTGCAGTACTGAAGACAACAATATACCAATAAATGAGTTACAACGCTGTGATAAGTCTGTGACATCGTCATGTGAAGTTACAGCGTGATGTGAATGTGTGTTTGTCGATTGAGGGTGTAGAAATTTGCATTAACACTTATCATGCATTGTGGTTCACAACAGAAGTGAGCTGAGCGGCTGTATCTGGTCTCTGGACTCATCCATGGCAAATCTACGAGCAGTGCGTCACGCTGAGTTTAATCACACCCTCCCTGTGCAGCTTGTAGAGCAGCTTGAACTCGGTGGGCAGCTGGTGGGTCTCCTGCCACTTGGTGGTGAATTTGGTCCCTTTCTTGTCATAGTAGTGGTACGGCAGATCGTTGCCTGTGTTGGGGTCCCATCCAAAAGGCCAGAAGCCGTAGAGATGGATCTCGTCGCACATGGCGGAGGCCAGCGTGTACATTAGGATTCCAGTGCTGAGACGTTTGGGGGAGAGGTTTTTAGTCTTCCAGTATCTGTAAGAAGAAAAGACAAGTAAGTCATCCACAATCAGAAATGACATGTTAAAGAATAAGAATAATAAAAAGGATTAATCTTTCATCATTATGACACACAATAATCCCAATTCACGTATGGTAAATTGTATAAAAACACTGCAATGTCACGTACGTTGACAGTAAATGAACTATCAAGAAGATCTACACTCTTACTTGTTGACATCATGCATGATGTTTCCAGGCCAGGCCAGTTCCACTTTCAGTTGTCCCTTATGCTCCACAAAGAAGTCCACCAGGGTCCTGGTAACTGTGGCTGAGGTGTGAAGGAAGAAGGCAGGGATCCACAGGATGGCTCCCTCCAGCTTCTTCAGGTTGAGGAAGAAATTATTCCTGTCCTGAATGGTCAGCAGGTTATTGTAGTACCTCTCCAGGATGCTGGGGTTGAAGGTGGTCAGGTTGGTCTTTTTGCCCACGTCCTTGGAGTAGATCTCTGTGGGGGCGAAGTTGCAGCGGAAGACAAAGTCGGCCTGATCGATCTCGGGGCCACAGTGGCTTCCTGTTAGGATACCGCTGTTGCCCACCACGGCGCACATGCTGTAATGCTTGTTGCGGATTGGAGAGGTGTCTGGGAGCAGGGACTTCAAGTTGTTGCTGATGGAGAAGACGTACTTGTGGCTGGAGTAGTCAAAGTGCATCAACTGGCCGACACGCACACTGTTCTTTGTGAGGGAGAAGTTGGTGGGAATGTCAATGTAGCTGAAGATATCTTTCCTGAAGAAAGAAAATAAATGTGACCCCACTCTCTGCAGTGTTACAGTATCAAAGTGGGAAGTATCAAAAAATAGCTTTTACAGAGAAACCTTACAAACGTATCCTGCAGCGTGACATAAACTAGGCCTACAGTATAAGTAGAAGTAGGGTTGTAAATAGCTAGAATTTCAATATCTCACCTCTGCTGATAAAAAGCCGTCTTGTTGAACTTCCATTTGGACGATTTTCCCTGGAGCTCTTCGTTCAGAGCGTTAGTTAAGGGGATGAAAGAGGGGTCCAGGAAATTCAAGGCAAACTGAGACCTGTGAACAACAATGATTTAAAAAATATGATTCTGAGACAGTGTTGTGTGCCATGTGGGAACTGCTCTCGCATTTATTTATGTTTGATATTGTCTTATCATTGAGGTATTTGAACAATACATCCACAAAGATCTGGTGTGGTCATTCTGGGAAAATAAGGAGTTTTTCCTAAAGCCACAAACAAGCATTAATTTCGGATATGGTTGCACTTTGTTGTCTCCATGTTCTTGGAAAATGTTTAAATTAAATGTTTCTTTATCCTGGCACAGCCCACCTAGTGTCAGCAGAAAGTATTAAAATAATGATTACAACAAAATGCAAAAAATAAATAAAAATGTTTTGGGTATCCTTCTGTTGAACTGTCTGTTTAAAATTAATTGAAGCATCAGACTAAAGAGGCTTTTGAAAATAATATTATATTTTGATTTAGGTCAAAATATAATATTTGTAAACCTGAAGAGTCAGTGCCAGTGCCTCACCAGCCATGAACCTCACTGCAGAAGCTTATAGACATCTAAGTTTTTTGTGCCCCACCACTTTTGTACATATAGAAACGCCACTGCAAATGCAACAGAAAACCTGAACACATTTTATATATCTGAACAGATAAATGCATCAGTTAATTATTAATCTGATCTTTATCGTCAATAACTGTAGGTAGCCTGGTTGTAAAATATGCCTTTATCTGGTAGGACTGTTCTAGAAAAGGTCTGCTTTGGATCTGCACCAAAATCCATTTATTGAAAATATACTGACATTTACAATGGCAGATTAGATTAATTTAAAACTCTGTCTTAAAGTCATGGACAATATAATACCAACATTTGTATTACACATTTAGTTAGAAAGGGCTTTAGCTGGATGAGGTAAAGCCAACTTTCACCATTTTGCATAGAGTAATATTATGTATTTTAACTAACGAATCCATTCAAGAGTAATGTAATGTTGTAACTTGTCAGTCGAGGCCATTTTACATGTTTTAAATACCATAGGAAAGATTACTACTGTATTGTATCAAATGATATACCATATGTTTTATTTATGTAAAAAGTGAAATAAATGGAAACATGGAATGGAAATACTCAAGTTCTAGTACCTCAAAATGATACATGTTACTTTCCACCACTGTAATCTGTTATGGTTATGTAATGGTCTTCAACCTAACAAGTCAGAACTATAACTGTCCAATAAATGTAGCAGGGTAAAAAGAAACAGTATTATACTATAAATAAACATATAAATGAAGTGCATGTGACTCAAAAATAACCCCGAGCACAGTAATTGAGTAAAAGTACTTTTGAGCTCAGGATGTGGAGCTGCTGATGATGCAAACGTTTACAGTGCAAGTACTTTACTTCACTGTATATCACGACATGCATCGCCCAGGGAAACAACATCAGCATCTCGGACAGCTCACTGTCTGATCGACAGAAGGTATTTTTTAACCAAATTGAAGGGACAGTGGTGGGGTGCGCTTGTAAGTGCATCACATTCAAGTTGAATCGTCAATACAAGGCCTCAGTGTTTATATTTTACCCCAACAATAATTATCTGCATCACATCAACAAAAACTACTCACCTAAATCCTGCGTGGAACATAATCCTCGGGCCTCCAATGAAATTAGAGGAGGCAAAGAGGCTGTCTTTTCGGAGAGACACATAGCTGATGAGCGACAGTATGAGCACGGCGACGCACAGAATAACCAAACCCAGGGCCTTGGCGATGCGGACCATCTTGGGGGCGTTTTCATTCCCTGTATGTAGCTGCAGCGAGGCGTTGGCCTATCTTGTCATCTTAGGGTCTTCTGCACACTGGCTGTCTGCAGGACACAGACAAACTGGCGCTCCTGGGCTCATATAATCGTGTAAAATGGACGGCTGGTGGTTGGAGTCGGGTGCATGATGATGAAGATGCCTCGACTCGATCAGCTCTCATTCCCCCTGACTGCTCCTTCTTCTTCTTCTTCTGCTGCTGCTGCTGCTGCTGCTTCACCCTCCGCTGCGACTCCCCTCCGAGCTGCCGGTTTAATGATGGAGATGGAGCAGAAAATGCACGTCAACACATCCAGCCAGCTAAAAGAGACAAGCCCCGTCCACTGCCACCAGCAGCATCATCATCACCACCACCTCCACCCCCTCTCTCTCTCACACCCCTCTCATACAAATATTGAAATGATAATACATTTAATGGGTGAGAAAAAGGGAGATGAGGGAGGAGAGATCATACTGTCAAATCCTCTGGTGTGACCTGTGATCTTTAATCTGAACATTACTCAAACAATGTATCTAATATATTTAGTGAAATAACAAAGGAGCAACCTACTTCCATCTCCATTATTGATATTAAAACAATCTAAAAAGGACCTTCATTATTAAGGATATCAAACCTATTTTAATGCACATGAGCAGCCTTTCTTTTTTATCTTTTATTCTTTGTTAAGAAAATGTTCATACTTTTATATATTAATGTGTATTTGTGCAAACAACCAAATATACTTGGGGTATTTTACTTGATTTATATTCTATAATCCTACTTTCCATTCAGAGGTGAACATTGTACTTACACTGAACAAAAAGATAAACGCAACACTTTTGTTTTTGCTCCCATTTTTCATGAGATGAACTCAAAGATCTAAAACATTTTCTATATACACAAAATAACCATTTCTCTCAAATATTGTTCACAAATCTGAAAAAATCTGTGATAGTGAGCACTTCTCCTTTGCCGAGATAATCCATCCCACCTCACAGGTGTGGC
This sequence comes from Harpagifer antarcticus, assembly GCA_902827135.1. Classification (NCBI taxonomy): domain Eukaryota; kingdom Metazoa; phylum Chordata; class Actinopteri; order Perciformes; family Harpagiferidae; genus Harpagifer; species Harpagifer antarcticus. The sequence goes on from CADEHL010001172.1 coordinate 5,413,162, forward strand.
ATATCAAGATGCTGATTAGACAGCATGATTATTGCACAGGTGTGCCTTAGGCTAGCAACAATAAAAGGCCACTCTGAAACGTGCAGTTTTGCTTTATTGGGGGGGTCTGGGTCCGAAAACCAGTCAGTATCTGGTGTGAGGGTTAGGGTAATGTTGTGAATTGAGTGGCCCATGGTGGTGGTGGGGTTATGGTATGGGCAGGCGTATGTTATGGACGACGAACACAGGCCACTCGATTCACAACATTACCCTAACCCTACCCCTCACACCAGATACTGACTGGTTTTCGGACCCCCCCAATAAAGCAAAAATGCACGTTTCAGAGTGGCCTTTTATTGTGGCCAGCCTAAGGCACACCTGTGCAATAATCATGCTGTCTAATCAGCATCTTGATATGCCACACCTGTGAGGTGGGATGGATTATCTCGGCAAAGGAGAAGTGCTCACTATCACAGATTTTTTCAGATTTGTGAACAATATTTGAGAGAAATGGTTATTTTGTGTATATAGAAAATGTTTTAGATCTTTGAGTTCATCTCATGAAAAATGGGAGCAAAAACAAAAGTGTTGCGTTTATATGTTTGTTCAGTGTAGTAAGAGAGGACATATTTTTGCAACACATGCCAAACTTCTGGTTTCATGCATGAATTACCATAGGATCTCAAATACATTCCTGACACTAGAGTATGTGTTTTGTACCAGATGTTGGTTTGTAATTGTATTCAGGAAACATTTCTGTTGTGATAAAGCTGCCTATGACACCTTCAGTATATTAGTGTGAGCAATGCTCCAGTTCACCACCAGTTGACAACTCAAAATACAATCAAGTGAATTGAAGCAAAAAATGTATACAAAGCTTTTTTTATTTGGAAGTATTGTTTCTGAACCTTCCAACACACTCACACGTAATCAAATACAACATTCATAATGTAGTATTCACAAAACATACAATTTTTTCCTTCTTTTTTTACATGATATATACATTTTTTTAAACTTTTTTTTTACAGTAAGCTTATTTTGGTAATCATCCATTCATCATCACATATTCTATGATTCCATGCATATACAGTCTGGTATTTTCACACTACAAAGGTCTATTTGCCACATTAGGATTGTGTACATAACATACACTTGCAGAATACTGTGTATATTTAAAGTAATGATTATAAAAACGGGTTCGAATTTTTTTTGAGAATGTGTTAGCTGGTATTCAACAGTGAGTGTACCTCATCATGACTGATATACACTATTTCTCCGTTGTGCTTCACTGCTTTTCATGGAGTATGCCCAGCTTGGACACAAACAAACACAAAAGAGAACATCTCGGAAAAAGACATTCATATTACCATCAAGCTGCCAAGATATTGCAATTTTCCATTTTCCATTAATACGATATGTTTTTTATAACATAAAAAAAAGACAGTTAACTGAATCAACACAGGCACTTGATTGAAACATGTCACTTGTCGTACCTTTGGTGGTATGACGAGTAAAACACGGGTTTGCTCAGAAACATGAGGACCACCTTAAATCAGATACAGTTCAGGGGACAAACACACTTCTGACTACTTCACAATGAAGACTCGTCACTTTTGGCGGTTGAGAAAGGCAGAGGAGAAGAAGGCTCCTTCGCCGTCACTTCCTGGCGAGCCGCATGGGCTGTCTTCTCCACAGCTCATGTCCTCACAAGAGTCCTCGCTAGGGGAGTAAAAGATGCCGTTAATACTGAGTGCTGATTAATCAATGAGTGAACAGACAGAACATGTTGTGTAATGGAAATTAAGGATTCAATTCAAATCTACTTTTGCATCGTCAAAGCACAGTGAAATTTAGACTCTGCATTTAACTTTAAGTTTGAGGAGCAGTGGGCAGTGGTTATGTATGCAGTTCGCCATGGAGCCTTGGGCCTTGCTCAAGGGCAGTTTGGCAGAAACAAGGAGGGGAACTGGGACCTCTCAAAGTACCAGTCCACACTCCGTATTTGGTCCATTCTGGGACTTGAACCAGCGACCCTCCAGTTCCAAAGCTATATGTGCTCTGCCTTAAAGAAAATAACTATGGAGTTTTTTCGGCTTTGGCTAGGAGACACATTTTCAATAACAGAAAGCATGTGTTGCAAACTTCAAGTGTGAAGTATAAAACATGTGGCTATTTACATGAAAAGGCTAAACATTCAAATGTAGAGTGTGTATTAAATTAAGGCTTGTATTGGTAAGACTGTCTTTTCCAGAAAACATGTATTTAATGTTAGCAGCTGTGATTTGCCCAAGTCATGAATTGGAGGCCTCCATGAAACTTAAAAATGTGTGTGTTGGCATTCGGGAAAAAGAAAACTGGAATATTAACCTTTCACTCTCGTCCCAGCTCCCCTCGGGAATCGTTGGCAGGCCGGGCACGGAGAAGTGATTGGCTTGAAGATTCTGAGCCGTCCTCCTCGAAACGATCCAAACAAGCTTTTTGTTGTCTGGTTTGTTACATTCACTTGAGCGGTATTCAGTCATGCATTTTGCCACAAGTTCCTTCCAGTGGAGAAGCTCGCCTTCACTGATCTGTGAAAAAAAAAGGAAACATCTGAGAGGCGGCAAACAGAAAACAGTCTTAAAAGTCATCAACAACAGTTTTCCCACATACATGTTGACGTGGTATGGCAGTGACACTGAGATGCCACATTGTGCAATTTAAACTCAAGTACTTATTATACAAGGCAGATGTAAGATTGTTGTAAGAAGTAATGGAGTACAGGAAAAAACAGTCAAATATGAGCCATATAAGAGAGCTAAATGCTGTGAAATATGTCTTTCAACATAATGTGATAGTGAAAACAAATTGAATCCAAGAGTCTGACAGCAGTGGACAAAAAAGTCCAGAAAAACATAGAGGAAAGAAGTTGGATTATTTATCAAAAATATAGATTTCACATCAGACACTATGAAGCCTAATGAAAGCGTAACTTTAAAAAGTGCGATTTGATTTAGTCTATAATTAATCTATAGAATATTTGTGGCCTAAAAACTGGATAACAAATTGCTTAAGTCATTTTTTCAAGTGGTTTCAGATTATTTCTCAGACAAAACAAGACATTTTAAGACACCAAGGTCTATAAGGAGATGTAATGGCCATTTTACACTATGTAGATATTTTTACAGCGTAAACATCAGTGATTAGTGAAATAATGAGTTGTGGCAGCCCTATCCTAAATACCTTTAGGTGTCTTTGGAATTGCTGTACAATCTTCAACAAGGCGATGGACTGGAGGCCTTCGAACTCTTGAGCAATGAGGGACAGTGCCAGCACTGATGGCTGTGAAGAAGGAAATCAGTAAATTCATAAGTCACATGACACAGTGTGAAGTCTGCTATGCTATGAAATGTTCTCCGGATATCAATCCTTACTTTTGCTTTAGAGAAAACAAGCCGGCATAAGCAGGCTTTTAGCTGGGCTTCCAGTCTCCCAATGCTTGGGATCTCCTCCCTTCAAATATAGAGGGAATCCTTATGTGATCCGCCAGTAAAAAGCTCATAAGGCAGCATGTGTTTGACCAACTCAATGCAAACTGGAGCAATGTATCAGCAATAATAACAAGAGTAAGCAAAAGAAAATTAAAAGCTTACCTTCCAGCTGAGAGGGATGTAAAGGCTGGGTAGTAGAGGTGCAGAAAGGTTATAGCTGTCACTGCCTCGGGCTCCACGCTCAGCTTCTCTGAGATGATCTTCTCCATACGACACAGGTCAGACACCGTGAACTTGCTTTGGCTGATGCGAATGAGTTCATGGGTGGGTGAGACATTGCTTTCTTCCTCGACCATTTTTGCTGCAATGTGAAGGCAGCAGACTCCAATGCAGGGCAAGTGTTTGGGCTGCACCTGACACCATAACACAACAGTGATAAGTGTGAGTCAACATCCCATGATTCAAGGTCATTGTTGTTGTGTTTTCTTTTTTGTGATCGTGAGATGAAAACATGCAAAGTTTTAACTTGTAAAAAACACATTATAGTTAAATTATTTAATCAGCATCCGAATCAAGTTTATTGCCAGGTATGTTTACACAGACAAGGAATTTGCTTTGGCGTCTGGTGGTGCAAACATAATAATAATAAATAATAATACATGGGATTAGTATTTTTCCTAACGCTCAAAGACGCTTCACATGAAATAAAATAACAACAATTTATTCCTACCTTCATAGTGGTGAGGAATCTATCAAGCAAATTGACAGCTTGCACAAACGTTTGAGCGCTGTATCCAAAGAAACTGGTCAGGCCCCACAGTTCTTCCACTCTGGTGTTTCTGCATTTTTCAGACACTCCACTGTGATTCTAAAAATAAAGCACAATATATTAGACATTGTTGGGAATATATCATATTTTTTTTGAAATCTTAAAAAATCTGCGCAGACAGCCTAAAATGTCGAAGTAGTTCAGTTGGTACCTCTGTGGAAGCTGACTCCATCAGCTTCAGTCCAGCCTCTCTGGGAAGGAAGTTGTACTCTTTTGCACAACATGCCTTCAACTCTTTCAGGAGCCAGCTGTCAATGGCTTGATGATCCCTCATCCTAAAACAAAACATATTTCAATGGTTATGCATTGAAGTGCAAGAGAAAGTATCCAACAACTGTTTCCCCAGGTTAGAGAGAGGAGGAGAGGGCTTATAAATGGTGTCTCCTAAACCAGTGTTTTTCAAAGTGGGGGCCCCGACCCCCCGGGGGGCCGCCAGGGGGGTCACGCAAAGTTTGAGGGAAAGGGGAATTTTTTTTAAAGTTCCATTTTTTTTTTTTTTTGACGTTATTACTAACTGCATATCTATCAATCTCTGTGTCCTTTGATGCCAATCTTTTAATACTTTTTATTTATTAATATTTTATTTTATTTTTTTGTTTTTAAATCACACGACCGCTCTTCAAGCCAATCAGAATCAAGCTGCCGCTACTGAGAGTGAAACTGAGTATCTGCTCAGCTTCTGGAGCAAGTGAGAGCTAGTGAATATTTCGCTCTGCAGCTGGATGAGAGCACAGATGTAGCAAATATTGATGTTTATATATATGAATATAAATATGTTTATTGTTAATATTACTGTTCAGTATTATATATAATATTATTAAGGCATAAGTAGCTTTAAAAAAATGCTAAAAATACATGTTAATTGTTCATATTACTGTTCAAAATTATATACATAAATCACTTTAAAAATGCTTTAAAAATATGTTTGCTGTTGATATTACTGTTTAATATTGTGTTAAGAATGTTTATAACAGAAGACACAATGAATGTAATGAATGACAAACAAAAGATAAATACAAACATTGTTTAGAAGAATAACTGATTATTAATTATTAATACAAATATATATATTAAGAAAATGTATTAAGCTGTATGATTAATTTGTCATATTTTCCATCATAATGTACTCATCATTCAAAAAAAAATTGCAACAGCGGGGTCCCCGCCAGAGAATAATGCTATGGGTCCTTGGCATGGCAAAGCTTGGGAACCCCTGTCCTAAACCACACCTACTTGGTGTCAGGTGTCACTGGAAGATTTTCGCCAAACCGCCCAAAAACAACACATTCCTGATCTCATTTAAATCATAACATGGTTGTTGTTGTTGTTGTTGTATTATAAGAGGGTTGGTTTGATTACTGCATTGGGAATACGCGTCGTAAACGCAATGTTGACAATAGTTTGGATTAAATGTCTATGTCTGCTAAACAACACGAACAGGTCAATCATAACGGGTCACTGTTACACATTTCAGAAAAGGCTGAATTAATAGAATAAGGCTGTTCACTTGTAAATACCAAAACGCTCAATGCGTCTAACACAAAATATGTCAATATTACCTAAGCTAGCATGCTAGCGAAAATCAACAAACCGTCGTCTTACCTTGCCCAGAAGCCGCAGATGTGCAGGGTAATAAAAGTGATGCAACTGAATTGCACCTCTTAATACTTCATGCTTCCATTTTGATGCAATGCAGTGAATGTTAAAAGAAACGATCCCTGAATCCCTGCAGAAAAGAGAGGGTCCGCCCTGAATAAACAAACAACTGCTGATCTGCTGATAAACTACAATGACCATCATCCATTGCTGGAAACGCCTTTCCGGTGCACGTTTGCGTCACAACGGGGGGAGGGGGGAAGCGGATGTTGACGGAATGTTTTAAAGTGTCGGCGCTAACGTTACTTTTGCTAATCATTTCAGCTTCAGGTTAACCTAACGGAATACAAGACTAACATAGACAGCCAAACAATGTTAACTACGTTTGGGTTTAACGCCAACACGATACAGCAAATTATCAATAGCATAAAGCTAGCTAGTAGTTAGCCACTGATGTAGTTTCCATGGTGATGGAACATAGCTTAACGATAACTCACTGTCTAGCTAGCTGTTGATGTTAGCTTTGAGGAGATTGTGAAAAGAGATGTCATCAGGGTTTCAGTCCCCCGACCCTCAGAGTATTCGACTTTCTTGCAATAATGGCGCTAAAGTTGTACAAGGCGTTAACCCATCAGAAACAGCTGGTAAGTTACAGTAAACAAGCTAAAGCCAGTGAAATCTATGTTGGCTTACTTGCTAAACCTCCAGTTTTGTGAACTTGTTTTGAATAGTTCAGTTCCTAAAGTAATTTGTTTAACTTCCTCTACAGAGACCCGTGACGCCCCTCGTCGGCTGAGATTGAACAGCTTGAATCTGGATGAACTGAGGTAGTTACAACCATGGTGCCTAAATGCATTACTAAACATAGCTCCTGTTTTGTAGCCATCAGCCTATTTTATGTTAACCTCAATACCAACTCATGAGCAGCCACTGCTTTAGTATAATAATAGTAATGTCTTAATATTGGATCTACAAATCATGCAATCAAAGGGTAAACACTCCTATTTCTAACTTGATATCAAGTAATTCAAAGACAGTCACTCACAACAAATGCGCCATAACATGTAGTCAAAAATAAAACAAATCATTTAAACTTAACAAAAATAAATCTGCATTGAAGCATTTACTGTAAATAACACTAAAACCAAGTGATGACTCAATTGATATTCATTAAAGATGTACTGTTGTTCCTGAGCTGTGAAATAAAGATATGTTTATGTATTAAAAGAGAAAGTGCTGGTGTGAACATTGATTTTCTTACCAATTTTTATAAACTTACCTTTTGAAATCGGATCAACACACCATTTAGGCTATGCAAGGCATGGCAAGTTTATTTATATAGCACCTTTCAAGACAAGGCAATTCAAAGTGCTTTACAAAAAATGAAAGACATTAAGAAAATGGCATTTAAAATCAGTCATTAAAAAGAAAAGATAATAAAATAAACATTAAAAGAAAAAATACATGGATAAAAGTTACAGTGCAGTCTAAGATATGAATAGTTCAATTAAAAGCAGCGGCAAAAAGAAAAGTCTTCAGCCTGGATTTAAAAGTAGTCAGAGTTGCAGCGGACCTGCAGGTTTCTGGGAGTTTGTTCCAGATATTTGGAGCATAATAACTGAACGCTGCTTTACCATGTTTAGTTCTGACTGTCTTTTAATCCTAGATATATTCTTTAGGTGATAGTCGGCTGATTTAGTAACTGTTTTAATGTGACTGTTGAAACGCAGGTCAGAGTCCATGACTACACCTAGATTTCTGGCTCTATCTGTTGTTTTGAACATTTACTGTTTAAATAAGCCCTGACCCTTGCAAAACAAATGCTCGCTCAACAGGTTGGGAACTATGTCCTGAGAGTTGTATATAAAAATAGTTGTATGTACAAATAATTGTATATAAAAAGAATGTTAACCTCGTCTTGCCAGAGGTGGCTCAGATGTCACAGAGCACAGGGCTCAGACCTGGGGTGATGTTACACAACCTCTCACTTTACTAATAATACTGTAACCCTGACCTGACCTTGAGAAGTCTTATTTTTGTCTTCATTTAGAAGAAGTTTCCACAGTGGTATGGCATCACTACGAGTAATACTCTCCATATATCCTGATTAATGATACCTTTAAGTCCCCTCTAGGCCTCTATGCCCCAATAGTGCAGGTCTGTTAGTGGTTCCCAGAGTCCGCAAAACTTGATCAGGAGTCAGAGTGTTCAGCTCCTACAAAAAGGCTTTCGACACTGTCAATCACCCCATTCTGATTGACAAGCTAAAAGCAATTGGTTTTGATAAACTATCGGTGAGCTGGACGCAATCCTACCTGGAGGGGAGAGAACAGATGGTGGAGGTAAACGGTACTCTGTCCCCCCCCCCTCCCAGTGAGCTGTGGTGTTCCACAAGGAAGCATATTAGGTCCGTTACTGTTCCTAATTTATGCAAATGACATGTCATCAGCATGTGACTGCAACTTGTTCCTGTTCGCGGATGACTCAGCCCTGCTGGTCTCTGACAGGAGCAGATTGCAGGTTGAAAAAACACTCAGCTCCGAGCTCGGCAGAATCTGCACCTGGCTCGCCGATAATAAATTATCATTACACCTGGGTAAAACAGAGTCCATTCTCTTCGGTTCAAAACATAATCTCAGCAAATCCGACGACTTTTCAGTGGTAGTGGGCGACATTATTGTCACAAGTAAGAAGGAAATTACATACCTAGGATCTATTCTTGAGGCAAACCTCTCCTGTGACAAAATGGCATCCAATGTCATAAAAAAAGTCAATCAAAGAACTAGATTCCTATACCGGATCTCCTCTCTGGTAAACAAAAACACCCTGAAGACTCTGGCAGGAGCCCTCATTCAAGGGTACTATGACTATGCTTGCACGTCATGGTACCATAGCACCTCCAAGGCGCTAAAAATAAAACTTCAAACATCGCAAAATAAACTGGTCAGACTACTGCTTGACCTTTCATCTAGAACCCACCTCACCTCTGCCCACTTTGACAACCTAGGATGGCTTAGAGTAGACGACAGAGTACAGCTTCTTGCAATGGGCCAGGTCTACAAGATCCACTACACCTCTATGGTACCCATGTACATGTCAAAATGCTTCCCAAAGGTCAAGGAATACCATGATCATAACACCAGAGGGAGCTCCACAAATCATGTGAAACCCAGATTTGGCACAAAAAAGGGGGAATACACATTTCGCAATTATGCCACATCAAGGTGGAATGCTCTTCCCACAACTGTAAAGGAAAGTAAAACTATACTTACCTTCAAAGCCTCTCTTAAAGAGCACCTTTGGGGGAGAGCATTGCAAAACTGGCCCCGGTAATGGTACAAATCTCAACCTGTCGTACAATGGACAGCTTCCCCCCCCCCCCATCTATGTATATACTAGCATTTTAGACTCTGTTACTAACTGTATATCTGTAGACTTGGTTGGTCTTAAATGTCCGGTTAGGATGTATTAGAACGAAATCTAAAATGAGAATTGTAAATAAGAAATCTGTATGTAAAAAACCACCTGTATGTAAATGTATGTGTATGTAAATAACCCATCTATTTGTCAAATATGTCTTACATGTCTTAAATGATATGATGAATTGGAAATGGGGGACCCTGATGTAAACAAGACGAAAGTCTTTCTCTGGTCTGCATCCCCTTAACAATTGTATGTTTTGAGCTGTACTGTACTGTACCCAATATACAAGCTGTTAATAAACTTTTCAATCAATCAATCAAACTCCCTTTCTCTGGAACCAACTTCCTGTTTTTATTAGGGAGGCAGACAGTGTCCAAAATGTTAAGAGTGTGTTGAAGACCCTCATTTTTAATAAAGCCTATAGTTAGAGACGTCTAAGATTACCCTATGTTTTTCCTCCTGAGTCTTACATTTGATAGTTTTATTGTATTTTACCTCGTTTTATTATTTATCAATTTTATTTGTATTTCACATTCTATCTAGATTTAAAAAAAATATTTTTCTTGTAATTTTATTTATCTTTTAACACTGTCATCTATGTTTGTCAATCTGTAAAGTCCACTGCAACAAATGTGTTTTGTGATATTGGGCTTTATAAACTCAGATTTGATTTGTTTGTTTTACAGTGAGGAGCTTGAAAGGCGCACCAAAGAAACCCAGAGGCTTCAGGAAGAGGTGGAAACCGCAACCAAAGAAACTTTGGAGAGATTTGGCTGCACATATGGCATCCACAGCTCACCAGGAAGGAGCAACCGCAACTACAGGTTTAATGAGTGTGAGTGCAAGCAGCGTCACACAACATTTTGCTTATGTGTCAGCAGCCAAAAAGATGAACAAATAATGTGTTAAGCAAGGGCTTATCAATCAATCAATGTTTATTTATATAGCCCAATATCACAAATGTTACATTTGTCTCAGTGGACTTCACAGTTTGTACAGAATATCAGTATGACAATACGACACCCTCTGTCCTTAGACCCTCACATCGTACAAGGAAAAACTTCCGAAGAAAACCCACAGTTTAAAGGGAAAAATGGGAGAAACCTCAGGGAGAGCAACAGAGGAGGGATCCCTCTCCCAGGACGGACAGACGTGCAATAGATGCCGTGTGTAAATTGAAAAGATAATACATTTGCAACATAGGTAGTCCAAATGTTTGGCAATGCATGTGTGAATAATAGGAAGATGAATCCACAAGGATATCCATCCAGGACCTATGATCCAGGACCATGGATTTTTTATTTATTTCACAACACAATAAAAACCACTCAATTTGGTAAATCTGGAGGTTCATCTAAAATAAATCCTCCTACTAGATATACAAATGTGTGGGTAAAAAACATTTGAAATCATAGTATTTATAAAAAAAAAGTATGAAACATAAGCCAAGAGCCCAGCACATCTACCTGTTGTATCACAAACGCATGTTTGACCAGCCCTTAACTTTCACAACATACACAGTGTTTATTTTAAACATCTTTTGATTTTTTGGCAGACGATGGAGGTTCCTCTATTCTTTCAACTCAGCAGCAGGCAGTGATTCAGCCACTGGTCTGTGATCTGGATATTTTAAACCAAACGGATATCAGCTCTCCTGGAAAGAAGGTGTTGGAAAATACAATAGATAATTCTGTTCAACAGCTGTCTGACCTGCAGCTCAACAAGGTTCATCATTTTCTTTCAGCCATGAATCCTAATTGTTTGATGTGGTCTGAATTCATTACTGGTACTGCTTTCCCTGTATAATGTATTATTTGACCCTCTCAAACACAGACGCACGATGAACCAGAACAAGAGACGTTCAGGTTTGACAAAGCCATCGTGAACCTGCAGACTAAGTTGAACAAAGTCCAGAAGGAGAAGGACGGCCTGTCTGACATCAGGTAAAGACACTGATCAAGTTTTACTCCTCTAAATAAGTGTTTAAATTGCTTTGACCCACAGACCTTTTTTATTTGTAGATTGAAGGATTCAAGGACACACGTTGGTCAGATGGAAAAGATGCTGTTCATGTTGGAAGAGATCCAAAACATCAAAAGGACCAAGGACCAAGAGCTACTTGAGACGGAAGATGAGACGTTGGCACTTAACAGAAAAGTAGAGGCATTGGAACAAAATGTAGAGCAGATGTACTCACTGTTATATCAGGAGACACAACGTGGGGACAATGCAATCAGCAGTCCTAACTTCCATACAAGTTCAACACCGGCTGCTCGGTTTACTGATATGTTTAATGATGAGACAGAGGAGCTACAGGAAAGACTTTTTTTGGTAAGTAATAGAAGTCATCTACAGGTCACGTTCAGCTTACTTTATGTTTCGTCTCACATATTTTCTCCTATTATGTCTGAAATATATTTTCTTCTGTTATTGGCAGTCAATTAACCATCTGGGGAGTGAGGGACGCAGTGGAGTAAATAAGCAAAAAGAAAGGTAATTTAATGGAGAACTGCAGTGTATGGATTGAGACAGAGAATGGAGTAGCATTGTATTTTATAAATAGAATGTGACCGCATTGTTCACATTTCTCTGTCCTAGAATGGAAGGCCTGATATCTAGTCTTGGCCAGGAGATGGCGCTGTTGACTGACAAACTGACCTCATCAAAAAACAACAGCATCAGTCTGAATGTCAAATTAGAGCTGCTAAAGTAAGTATCTTTCCAAATTCCTTTTGTGGCTGTTTTATCAGTGATGTTTTCATTCTATTTAAATAAAGGATCAGACAATGATACATTTTCTGAATTAATGTATATGTGTCAAATAAATAATACATACCTTCTACCCAGGAAACTTGCAGAGAGACAGACATCACTGCACCAGGGTCAGATCAGTGAACTGGAGTCAGCCCTCTGCAGCCACAAAGATCAGGTAAGGAAGAATATACAGTAAGATGATGAGCAATAATGTACGCAAAGAGATAATGAGGCTGATACAAGTTATTATTAACCAGCCATATGGATCCACCTTGGTTTGGAGATTAGACAAACACAATATGGAAAAGTAGCACTGATTCTACCTCCTATACCAGAATGAAAACTAAAATGAAATTTGATTTGTGACATTGTAGATTTGTCGTCTGGAGCAGCAGCTCATTCAGGCTCAGTCGCAGCTGATGGACGCCCAGAGTGAGAGAGAGCGATCTTTACAGCTTGGCCAACTGAAGGTGATTTTTTAGCATTCTATCTCTTTTCTATTGTTATAAAACTGAAAGTCCTAATACAGATACCTGTGTTCTGTTCATTGAATAAAACGCTTTAAAGTGCAGGTGTCAGGCGAACTTCCCATCATCAAAACACTTAGAATATTGTAAATTAAATATTTTATTATACAACTTTAGAATTGAAGAAAGCACTTAGTAATTTGGAATAACGGGAAATAAGATGACATTTCAAGCCAGTTTCTCTCCCTTTCAGTGAGATCATATTTCTTCCCACTGTCAAAAGATTATTGTTTTTGGTCGTTTACAATCATCCCACTATGTCTCCTGCTTCATCTTGTACAGAGGTGTGGTTTGCAGCAGCAGTGGGAGCTCCAGGAGGAGGTGGAGGCCCTGAGAGGACAGCTGGAGGCGGCCGGGGAGGAGGGGAGGACATCCCAGAAACTCCTGGAGGAGAAACACAAAGACCTCCAGCTCAGACAGCAAGAAGCACAGCTCGTAATGTTCTAGAGGAGATCAAGCATTATGAGTCTATATGGTTTTGACAACATGATCTGGTAACCTGTGCCTAATTTGTAGTCTCATTAATCTGAAACATTATTTCTCCAGCATCTTGCCAGGTTGGAGGAGGCCCAAAGCAGAGGCCAGGCCCTGCAGGCAGAAGGAGAGACACTGAGGCTGAAGCTGATTGACAGGGAGAAGATGATAGAGAGCAGCGTACAGATGACCGTACAGCATGGCCGCACTATCCACGACCTTCACCAGGAGAACAGCCTCCTCAGCAACCAGCTCAACCAGCTCAACTTGCACAAGATGGAGATTCAGCAGCTCAGGGTCAGGAGAGAAGAGGGAAACTTTATTCAAATAGGATGAGATCTCTTAAGGAAGCTTTTCCTTATCACATCTTATCAAGCCTTCCCCCACCAAACTTCATAACTTACCTGACGCTCTCTGTCTCTCCTCCTTTCTATATGCTTATTTAGGCAGAGTTAGACTGGCACAAGTCTGCCGATGCTGCTGCAGAGCACGAGCGGCGGCAGCTACAGGCCTCTGTGGCTGAACAAAGGCAGCGTGTCCAGGAGGAAAGTCTTGAGAAAAAGCAGCTCAACATCCAGCTGGAGCTGCTGCGTATGCAGTTACTCAGCCTCACTCGTGAGTTTAACTTTACTAAAGGAGTATCATCAACCACAAACAAGACATTTAGACAAGAAATATAACTTCAAATATAACTTATATATAACTTCATTTCCCACTAAATTAATAAATGAATAGTTTTCATACATGCAGCTTACATGTCTTCCTGGGATTGTTCGGTCACATCGTGAACAAATTGACATGCAGGTAAACCGACCAGCAAGTTATACAATACATAAAGTGTCCCAGCAGTTTTTAACAATTAAATAAATGTATGCATACAGCCTTAAATAAACTCACATATAAAGGTCATATTGCAACAGAATTCTACATTTACAGTTAAAAAAAAATGTAAACCTCGTTTGTCTGTTTCAGTTTATGAATTTACTATACATTGTGCGTTATCCAAGTGTGAGGCTTTTGTCTAACATGCTTTGGACATTAATGTTATTTACTCATATAGCCAACAAAGTTCTTCACAGACATAAACGCATAACATTATTTTTTGTTATTATAAGTACTCAAATAAAGCTCCATCTTTAATTGTAATCAAATCTGGATCTGGAACTTGACCCTTTATCAAACTTATTTTCGAACTACGATATATTGTACAGAAGATAATAACATTATTAGTTTTTTTCACCTTTTTAAAATGACATTGTTAATTGGTAGTCATCCTGGATGGTAAAATACTATCACGGTATTATATTTCATGTGGACTTTAATATATTAATGTTACATCTGGATTGCAGTCTAGTGTTACCACACATTTTCATTGACCAGGAATTACACAGGGCCGTTTCTAGAAAGACTTCAGCTCTCACAGTTTTCTGCCAAATCAAATGATCCTCTTGTCCTGCTGTGTTAAAAAAAACTAAGAACTATGTTTGGTATGTTTTCACTGTCAACCAAGCCCTTCTATCATTGTGTGTGTTAAAGTGGATTTCTCTCAGTGGATGTGATTTGTGTGTTTGTGCGGGCTTGGTTTCAGAGGAGCACATGGAGCTGCAGCAGCTCCACAGCTGCAGGAGTGAGGAGCAGGAGGGCGCGGTGCTGAAGCTTCAGAGTCAGCTCCGGAAAGCCCGGGACGAGCGGGACCAGGTCGGGAGCACCCTGAGGACGCTGGAAGGAGCTGAGGGACACGGTTAGATACATGACATCATTTAATCTGAGACTTAATTAAAAGATCTCATGTATAAAGATGAAAAATCCTCTGATTTAACTCCGTCTGTGATGAAGTAACGAGATAACAGTCTGATTCTTGCACAAAACATTTAATTAAATATTTGATTATATAACCTTATTTAACATTATTATATAACCTTCTCTGCGGTATTCCACTCTGAGGTATAATCCTGTAACTACTAACACATGGCCAAAATTAAAGTTCTGTGATTGATTATATGTTCTGAGATTATATGTGCATGATGTACTTCCTACCTAGCTTGATCACTTCCCCGCTCTCCTTCTGTCCTCTGGGTTTGTCTCCACTTTAGGCCTCCAAGTAGCCCTGGACATGCAGAAAGAGATCACCGCCCGGAGACAGCAGGTCGACTCCCTGCAGAGCAAAATCAAGCATTTGGAGGAGATAATGGACAAGCTGTATCAGGTAAAACACTTAGGGCAATTCCAAACCGCCCCCTACAACCTACCTGAGTGGTAGTGGGTTATGGAGCCCTCTAACAGCGAGTCTGCATGGCACCTGACTTCACCTGCTGCACTACCTGACCGACTCAATGCTGTGTGTGTCATGAAACAGACTTCTTACAAATATTTCCGTGCAAACATTTACTGATATACTGCAAAACAAGATAGACATTTTATATCGACAAACAGATGTTAATAGTATATTTTTTTTATCGTTTTTTTTATAAACTTAGGATCATATGCCCGTGTTTAGTCTACAAAAAACGGTAAATGTGTGCCTTACACAAGTTTTGTATATTCACAGGGACTTTTGCACAAACACAGCATATGAACATTAGATTTGAAAACAAAATGAGTTCAACAAAAAATACCATTAAAAATGTTTGGAGTTTAATGTTAGTTGTGGGGGAAACTTCTGAAGCAATTGGAGTCAGGACTCAAAGAGACACGAGGAGAGCTGGAGCTTTGATGGCAAACACTGACGGTTTATTTGGAGCTTCGGCCGGAGAATTCACAAGACATGTCACGGGCCACGGTCTGACCACACAGTTGAGATGCCACATCAATTCTGAAAAACCCTCCTGTAGTTCGAGGTTTTAACTAGTTCAGAGTGTAATAATCAATAGGGATGCTCCGATCAATCGGTCACCGATCGAAATCGGCCGATACTCACTCTCTACCGATCGATCGGTGCTCTCTAAACATGCCGATCGCGAGAGCCGATCGCATGACGTAAAATACATGACACTTTTCTCTGTGCGCGGCAAAACAAGCTCACCAAAATGGCTTCACCGGTCTGGCATTATTTTAAGGTGTCCGAAAAAGACAGTAAAATAGCGGTATGCAACGTGTGTGAAGCAGAAATCCTGCAGCTCCGCCCGCCGGACCGGTAAGCGCAGCGAAACACACAAGAGTTAGACCTAACACACTTACCCTTAGCTATTTTATCTACCTCTGGAACAAGCTAAACTAGTCATTATAAATATATGTATTCTTCACTGTCGGGTCACTCATTACTGGATCAGTGAGCTGCATAAGATACTGACAGGCTGTCAGGAGAGGGAGAGAGGGGGGAGAGGGAGAGAGGAAAAGAGAGCGCTTCCGCTAATTTCTCCCGTGTTATTATCCAAAGTGAATGTAAACTTGAATAATGTAAATCATTTTAATGTAATAATTAAGTTGATTGTTGTTTGTGGAAGCTCCAGTGAATGAGCCCCATTAACTGAGTTTTAAACATCACTTTAAATGGAAGATTTAAAGAGATGTTTAAATCTTCCATTTAGGCCCCGCCCACTCGATCGGATTCCGGCGATCGGCCCCGAAATTGGCGATCGGAGCATCCCTAATAATCAACATTCTTCAATAGAACAGCTGGTGAAACTGAATCACATTTGGTGTCGCTTATGGCTCGGGTCATCTCACACCCCCAAAATGCTTGGGCAGCCCTTCCTTAACCTCTTAAGCCCTGAGCCTGTTTTTCAGGTTTCAGGCTCGAAAATGCCACTAACACAACAAAGACTATATCTTCACTTCTAAAAGGGGTAAATTAATAATCTTTTCTCTCAAAGCAAGGTTACATCTGTGAGTTGGATGTAGAAGTGTCAGAATCAATATAGATGTTTATATTTTAAAATAAATTCAGATGGAACACCGTAAAAACATGTAAATTCTAATGTCCACCTAAAGAAAACCCATTACTTATAGTGAAAACCACCCTTGAATGATGGGTTAGTAGACTAAAAGATTTAGGAATCCAAACTATAACGTATAATAAGTACCCTGTATCAAGATTGATGCAAAACAAGTGAAATTTGACCTTTTTAGACAGATTTAGAAAAATAAAGTCCAGGCGGACTCACCTCTGGGTAATTTGGGAACCATCAGTTCCATTTGAACTTTTTCACTGTAAAAATCATTGTATTACTTTGAATTATCACTATAGGTATTCATTCCATCCAAATACAACTGTTGTGAAAAAAATATATATAAAAAAATTAAATATAAAAACATACTCTGTTATCCTTACGTCATTTGCAGGAAACATACTCTGTTTTCTGCAAATGAAGCGATTAACAACGTCTAAGGAACCTTAATATTTAATAAACTATGAATATTTGATATCCATATAACGGGAAAAAACTCATTTAACTGATCTTTTTCATTTATTCTTTCCAAAAAAACACACAATGCTAACAGTGAGGCTTTGAATTAGCCCCGAGCGAAAAATGCTAACCTATTACTGCACCGAAAATCACTCCTAGCTCCCTTATTACTTTTCGTAGCTGCACATCCAACACATCGTTTATGATCGTAAGGAGACACAAAATCTAACGGTGCTCACCTCAACACTGAAAGATACAAACTTGCGAGGTTATCAACAAAAACGTACATCAAAACAAGTGGCGCTAGGTACTAACATGCGCTAGGCTAATGGATCTGACTTTAATTACATTTGACTCGAGTGTTTCGTCAACATAATGTGTTGCTTAAAATAATACTTCTGCATACAGTATGTGACACTGTAAGTGTTGCACGGCAGTACCGTGGCGTGGGGAAAAAATTAGGGGAAGCCAATAATACGTCCTTTCTTTTGGGTCGGGGGTGTGGTGGTCAATGCAATAACGTAACCAGATGAGTGATTACAGCACCCGGTATCATTTTACACACATTTGTATCATACAGATGCAGGACTTACACACACCGGTTATCTAACCCAGGGGTTCCAAACCGGCAGATACATTAAAAAAAAGTGTGTGTGTGTGTGTGTGTGTGTGTGTGTGTGTGTGTGTGTGTGTGTGTGTGTGTGTGTGTGTGTGTGTGTGTGGTGTGTGTGTGTGTGTGTGTGTGTGTGTGTGTGTGTGTGTGTGTGTGTGTGTGTGTGTGTGTGTGTGTGTGTGTGTGTGTGTGTGTGTGTGTGTGTGTGTGTGTGTGTGTGTGTGTGTGTGTGTGTGGTGTGTGTGTGTGTGTGTGTGTGTGTGTGTGTGTGTGTGTGTGTGTGTGTGTGTGTGTGTGTGTGTGTGTGTGTGTGTTGTGTGTGTGTGTGTGTGTGTGTGTGTGTGTGTGTGTGTGTGTGTGTGTGTGTGTGTGTGTGTGTGTGTGTGTGTGTGTGAGAATGGCATTTGTTTTCAGAAGATATTATGATAGTGACGTTCGTTCCGGTGCACGTCCGACAGCACTATATCGAGATTAAGATTAAATTCATTTATTTTGGGAACACCCGCATATAGGCTACCTATGGAGTTAGCAGATGTGTGTAAATTACTGTTCATGATCATTTGAAAACAAATGCCGGTGTCGGACAAACACAAACACAGAGCTGAGCAGAGCACACACACACACACATATCATGCGCCTTGGTGACTGGACATCTCCTTCATAAAACTAATAAAAGGTGGAGTAATCGGGCAGTTCGATGTGTATAGAGGTGTGTGTGGTTAACACGTAGCAGCCGGCAGTCACTCGCTGTTCTGATGAAGGTAAACACAGCGAAGGCGGTGCGTAAAAAGGCACAGCTCTCGGCGCACTGGTGCTGCACTTCTCAGAAGCGGAGTTACACGTCCCGCTGCCTCCTGATGCTGCCTGCAGCCATTTCATGAAGTGAAGGAGGTTTTCCTTCTATAAAACAGCTGCGGGCAGCAGATACCGTGAGAGTCCCGGACACGAATTCATAGATCAAGGCAGACTGGTTTACTCTCCTGTTTTGCCAATCCGGTGCTTAAACAAAGGCAAGGCAAGTTTATTTATATAGCACTTTTCAACACAAGGCAATTCAAAGTGCTTTACAAAAAAATGAAAGACATTAAGAAAATGGCATTTAAAATCAGTCATTAAAAAGAAAAGCTAATAAAATAAACATCGGAACATCATAAAAGCCATTTTCAACGGTTATCTGGTGAAAGATTAACTAGGCTACTGGAGGAAATAATATGACTGTATAGGTGCGAACATTAAACACTTTTTGAAAAAAATATTATGATAAAATATTTTTATATATTTATAATTATATTCTGCAAATATTACGATAAACTCACAGCTATTTCGCGGCCCGGCAGTAACACCTCCGCAGCCCTGATCTAACCGACAGGTCCGCACACACTCTCCAGACAAAACTCTAATAAGCATTCATTCACAAACTAAATCAGGAGACCTTTAACGTCTTACGTCCGATTCGCTCCTTTTTTCCTCTCTGTACACAGCTCCAGTTTGGGCATTGGCCTGTCATCAGATTGTATTTGTTATTGCTGCTGTAGCGGAAGTTTAGTACAATTATTTTCGATTAAATACTCCAAATCTCCACCCTCCATAATTGCACTTGCTTCAGTTGCTTGCTACTTTCTAACGGCGGTGAGAGTGGACGCTATCCATCTTATATCGATTAGATTTATGATTCGAAAATTATAAAAGTAGGGTAGACATGTGGATTTTATCCGACTGAACAAAACGTGCATTTATCAAACAGGTTTGTTTTCCACTGACCTTATTTCGAGCTATTTTCCAAAATCCTATGGAGAAATCCCATTGCTTTTTTGTCGAGGGAAACCGAGCGCAGCTTACTTCCGGGTTTTAGGACGCGTCACTGCAACACTAAATTGATGCGATTTTACATTGCATTTAGCTGACGCTTTTATCCAAAGCGACTTACAATAAGTGCGTTCGACCAACAAAATACAAACTTGAAGAAAAACAGAATCATATAAGTACATCAGGTTTCATAGAGCAAAAACATTTCAAGTGCTACTCAACTGGCTTTAGGTAAGCCAGTCCTTTATTAGTATATAAGTGCTTTGTTAATAGTTCTATTGCTCGAAGTGGAGTTGAAAGAGATGAGTTTTCAATCTGCGCCGGAAGGTGTGTAAGCTATCTGCTGTCCTGATGTCAATGGGGAGCTCATTCCACCATTTTGGAGCCAGGATAGCAAACCCACGTGTTTTTGCTGATGTGAACTTGGGTCCCCTTCGCAGCGAGGGTGCAGCGAGCCGTTTGGTTGATGCAGAGCGGAGTGCACGTGCTGGGGTATACGGTTTAACCATGTCCTGGATGTAGGAAGGGCCAGATCCATTCGCAGCATGGTACGCAAGTACCATTGTCTTGAAGTGGATTCAAGACAAGTTACCGGAAGCCAGTGGAGGGAGCGGAGGAGCGGTGTGGTGTGGGAGAATTTAGGAAGGTTGAAGACCAGACGAGCCGCTGCATTCTGGATGAGCTGCAGGGGTCGGATGGCACATGCAGGCAGACCAGCCAGGAGGGAGTTGCAGTAGTCTAGGCGTGAGATGACGAGAGCCTGGACCAGAACCTGCATGGCTTTCTGGGTCAGCTGGGGACGTATCTTCCTGATGTTGTAAAGCGTGTATCTGCAGCAGCGGGTTGTAGCAGCGATGTTTGCAGTGAAGGACAGGTTGTTATCTAGGGTCACACCCAGATTCCTTGCAGTCTGAGTCGGGGAAACAATAGAGGTGCCGATGTTGATTGTCAGGTCAAGAGTGGGACAATCTTTTCCCGGAAGGAAAAGCAGTTCAGTCTTGTCAAGGTTGAGCTTGAGGTGATGAGCAGACATCCACTGAGAGATGTCAGCTAGACAAGCAGAGATGCGTGCGACGACCTGGGTCTCTGAGCGGGGAAAGGACAGAATTAATTGGGTGTCGTCAGCGTAGCAGTGGTATGAAAAACCATGCGGGCTAATGACAGATCCGAGCGAGTTTTTGTACAAGGAGAAGAGGAGGGGACCAAGAACAGAGCCCTGAGGGACCCCTGTAGTTAATTGACAAGGGTCAGACTCCGACCCTCTCCCAGTGACCCTGTAGGTACGGTCTTTGAGGTATGAGGTGATGAGGGAAAGAGCGGTGCCTGAAACTCCAAGTTCTTGGAGAGTGCGAAGGAGGATCTGATGGTTCACCGTGTCGAATGCAGCTGACAGGTCCAAAAGGATGATGACAGAAGAGAGGGAGGCTGCTTTAGCCGTGTGCAGTTCCTCAGTGACAGCAAGGAGGGCAGTTTCTGTGGAGTGACCTGCCTTGAAACCAGACTGGTGCGGATCCAGAAGGTTGTTCTGATGGAGATAACAGGAGAGTTGTTTAAAGACAGCGCGTTCAAGTGTTTTAGACAGGAACGGGAGAAGAGAGACAGGCCTGTAGTTTATAACATCAGACGGGTTGAGAGTGGGTTTCTTTAGGAGCGGGTTTACTCTTGCCTCCTTGAGACTGTTTGGAAAGTGACCAGAAGTTAGAGAAGTGTTGATGAAATGGGTGAGAAACGGTAGATTTGATTGGATTGTGAGGCAAGGGAAGCCAGCCGCCTCTGGCTTCCCTTGGCATGGCCCTGACTAATCACAGGTTGGCAGGGGCATGACGTGAGCCTTGTCTGATTGGTCAATCCTTCCATTTTTTTTCACCAAGGGAAGCCAATTTCGGCTGGCCTCCTCTCGCAACAGTGAGTGCAATCTACTGTTTCACCATAACATCTAGAGGGGAGCTGTTTCGCTCTTTGTAAAATACTCAATGAGAATGGGGGAGAGACGGGCCGGCAGCAACACACAACAAAGAATTTCCGAAACTAAACTAAGTGTTTTTATTTATTTATTAAAATTAAAACTACAATCCGAAAAAACAGGGGAAGCCTGGCTTCCCTTGGCCTCCAGGAGAAAACGCCACTGTTGCACGGCCAGATACGGCTGGAGAAGCTGACTCAGATAAGGAAATATATGATATATTATGATATTATATGATCGATGATCTGATTGATGATGTAATATGAATGATAAGTGCGAAACGTCGGCGTCTTCTCTGCATACGGCAGTTTAAACTGTATTTCCTTTATCCTGTAATATGACTTGAGAGATTTAAACTCCGCACACTGAGTTGATCTCTTTTCTATAGACGCCGGAGGCGGGCAGCGTCAGGTAAAAAAAGTTATTTAGCCTTCCCAAACCTGAGCCTCACGCGCCGCCTATGCCTGGTTCACACCTAAACTGAAACAGCTAAGACTGCAAAAGGAGGAGGCATTTAGGAGTGGCAATAAAGCACGTTTTAGAGAGTCGAAGTACGTCTTTAGCAAGGCAGTGAGAGATGCTAAACGACAATACTCTGAGAAACTCCAGCTCTCAGCAAACGACTCTGCTTCTGTCTGGCGTGGTCTAAGATGCTGTTTACACAGGAAGGAAACGGGTTGTATCCGCTACTTTTGTCTTTCGTATAGCCCGTTCGTTCACACAAGGCCGTAACGGAACCTCGGAAATGGACCCCTAAAACGATAACGGGTCCCAAGGTGGATAGATCTGTGGACGGAACGCTCTGAGGGGCCAAACGGCTCAGTGTGTTCGTCCTATACAATCATTTCCTGATAACGATGAAGCCATAGCCCCACCTCTCCCCACCTCTGCTGCTCACTGCTGTAGCATGTAACACTGCTTGTGTTGGCAATTTGTCCAATACAAATCTTTACATTTCTTTCACACAGAAAGGCGTTCTAAGCCTCAGATGTTCATTAACCAAAAACGAAACACAGCCGCTCAGTTTCACAGGTAATTTTAGGATACCGTCAATCACAGATTCTGGTAAGGCAGTGTCCAAATGTGGATTTGAAATGACACTTACCAGTTCTGAAGATGTGTTGGTATCCTGCCGACATCGCCAATTTGTGGGGGAAACTTCTGAAGCAAATGGAAACAGGACTCAGAGAGACACGAGGAGAGCTGGAGCTTTGATAGCAAACACTGACTGATATTTGGAGCTTCGGCCGGAGAATTCACAAGACATGTCACGGGCCACGGTCTGACCACACGGTTGAGATGCCACATCAATTCTGAAGAACCCTCCTGTAGCTCGAGGTTTTAACTAGTTCAGAGTGTAATAATCAACATTCTTCAATAGATATGATAGACTAACAGCTGGTGAAACTGAATCCCATTTGTTGTCGCTTATGGCTCGGGGTCATCTATACCCCGAGAAGGATGTGTTCCCGGTGTCCCAAAACAATAACTATCTCTGACCGAAGTTGCCCGGTCATAAACTGGTAACAACAACAAAATGCTAGGGCAGCCCCTCCTTAAGGGAGATAGCGGCTGTCCAAGGTTGGGCATCTGCGTCAGAGGGCAAAAGGTAAACATGTATACAGAATTATTCCCTGACATTAGTTATTATTTGTTATTGATGATTTGAAACCATTGTTATGAAAAGTTACAGCATTTCCTGTTTCCTCTTCTTGCTTGTCGCTGTATTTACCCTCTCATTCTGACAGAAGGGAGCCTCCTTAAACTGCAAGTGTCACCCTGCCACGGAGTGGGAGTGGGTAGGCTGTGGTTTGGATTTGGGCCTTAATGTTCAGCACTTCTATTGATTATTCACTTATTCTTCTCTGATCAAGTTAAATACATTTTTTATTTGTGAATGTATTTTAGAAACCAAGAAAAGTCAAGTCTTTTGAGCATATTTTTTATAGTTCTGGTTTTATTTATTGGACACCAAATCTTCTACGCAGACAACTCTTTCCCAAAACATGATAAAATTCATTTTTGACATGCCAACATAATTTGTTTACTCTCCTCCCAATCGTGTCCAGGAGAAGCGCTACCAGAGCCTGGAGAACCAGCGGCAGCTCCAGGAGCTAACCTTCGTCAGGGAGGAGAAGAAACAACTTGGCATTGAGCAGGAGGCCCTTCGCTCCAAAGATAACCAGCTGAGGGAGCGGATCGGCCAGCTGGAGGCCATCCTTACCAAGGTGGGGCTCATCTACACTTTCCCTTTGTGATTACATTACCACCAAATCATCTGCTGTGATAGGATGGTTACACACACACCTGAAATACATGTTGAAAGTTACAGGTGAGAATTAGGCATGTGATATTCTTCAACAAAGATCTGTTTGTGGCTTCCAGTTCTAAGTGCAGATAAGTAGCTAAAACATACTTAGTTGAGTTTTCTTGCATTCAATACCCCACCCTATTTTCCACTAATATACTATCACCTATTTACTGTCTGCTATTTACTTAAAGCATACAATACTCAAATATTTTTTTATAGAAGGTTTTAAAATGGGCTGATAACCAGCTTAATAATAATGACACAATCTGAAGAACTTTTTTTAACTATCAATGTTTGTCACAGTTATCATTTTAAGCTGGAACAAAAACGAAATGTTAGTTTGTGTTATCGGGTAAATAAAGAACTTTATCTGTCCTGTTCTGGCTCTGTTTGTGACCATCACTGTTACATGTGCTCTGTATCCTTCCGAAGTTGTCAGAAAGCTTTGCAGACTGTCAAGATTTCATCCAGCTGCAGGAGCAGGACTATTTCCGTCTGAAACTCCGACATGCCCTGGACTTGAAGGTAGGGCTGTTTACAGACAAATGTCTTTTTGTGAGAAGGAGTAGGGCATTTCCACTAAGTATGTCTATATTTGTAAAAAGCATACTTTTATCGAATGTTGTGCTGTTTTATTTTCATCATACATGTCAAAGTCAACCTTATTGTCAATCTTTCAGTTTGTGTGTACAGACAGAGAGATCGAAATACCGTTTCCCACAATCCCGAATACAAAAACAAATATATATAAAAATATGTATGCACTATGCAAATATGTATATATATATATATATATATATATATATATATATATATACACACACACATTAAGACCTAAATAAAAGCACAACAATCTGTTTGACCTAATCAGAGTTACTCTAAGAGCTTCATTACATCTGAGCTCCTTATAACCAATGTTATCTTTTCAATAGGAGCTCCAAGGTCAAAACACAGCTCTGAATGTACATCCACCTGTCCTGGACTCCCCATCTGCACTCCCTGCTCCACCCTGCTCCCAGCATGCCTCCAACGCCCAGATCACGGTACACTCAGGAGCTTCTTATATCTTGCCTGCCTATCCCTAACTGTTCTAGCCCATCAAGTGAATGTGTGATTCATTGTTTATTTGGCTGCACAGACACAAGCTCAGCACATCTGCTCAACCTTTAAATCAAAAACATACACACCATCACATTCCTTTGGCCAGGCAATAAAACCTCAATATTAATCATCTAAAAAAAAGTACCTATTACTATTTGTGGTTTTGTCCTAAACTGTCATAGTGCCTATTCAGTTTTATATGTTACTACTGACTTCAGAATAAATGAACTTCTTGCTAATTGTCACAGAAATGCGTTATCCGCTGTTTCCTCTGTTTGAAATACAAGCTTATCAGACCAGCTTTTTGTAATATAGACATCACAACTGCACTGGGTTGACATTGTCTTTCTGTCTTCCAGCAGGAAAGCCCCTCCCCAGAGCTCAAGTCTCTGGTCAGAGGGCTTCGAGGAGCGGTTTCAGGGAAGCACAGACCACACACCGATAACAGGAGGAGGTCTGCGCCGGGGAAAGTGCACAGAACCACATTGTACGCCTGGCTCCGTTCCCACACTGCAAGGATTAGCTTGGTTCTTAGGCTAGCTTAGGTCACATCTGAAAATCATGTGATGCTACTAAGTGAACAGGAAGTCATTTAGAGTTGAGGAGGAGGGGGGCTGTATACTTGAGTGGATTCGTTACCCACACTTTCACAGCTTTTACTGTACTACTGTAGATCATACAGGCTGTTGACCCTGTCTAGTTTTTTTACATTACCGCACAATTAGCAATTAATGAATTTAAAGGGAAAAAAGGCACCGATCATGATGAATACAAAAAAGTTTTGAAAAAAGAAGAGAGAGTTGTGTTCAAACGATTAGAACAATCCCATTTTCTCATTATGTATCTCCTTATTCTTTTGGAAGAAGTGGAATTCATTGAGCTATAGAGTTGATTGTGTTGATAAGGAGGAGGATAGATGGAGGGTTTGTAATTGTTTTTCTTTATTTGTAGCGAGAAAGTCTTCCAGAGGTATGTGTTGCTTCTACTGAGACCTATTAGGATATTTCTTAGCTACTAAAATATTAAAGAGAAATCGTATTTCGGGTCCACAACCATTGGGACTTAATGGCCTACTGCTCTCCAAATAAGCTTAATCATGGACAAGATAAAAACGTATACCTCTGATGTAGTATAGTTAAAACTTAATTTGATATGATAATAAGATATGTTGTGGACTCCTGGAATGTGTCTTACTTATACTTAATTATTCTTCTGCACCCACAGCAACATTGACAAGGAGGAAGAAGTAAAGGTCGGCTCAAGATTGAGAAGAAAAACCTGCGGCAGGTAGAAAGCGCACCCAAACCTTACCACCTCAGTGTCGTTTTTTTTTGTTTATATGTCATGATTATGACTTGTCTTGAGGATAAGAGAACCTCACACCATCTTCCCACGTGACCTTTTACCCTTCATGCAACATGCAAAGCACCACGAAGTGCTACAGGCTGTGTAATGTGATGTAATGTGTGTCTGTTTGTGCATTTACTGTGTACAGCGAGCCACTTTTCCTGAAAGCAGCTGAGCTCAACGGAAAGAAAATCAACAACAAATCCTTCAAGGAGAGTGAGTTTTTGTCTACTACCTTGACATTTTCATGCAAATCAAGTTTTTCTAAAATATATGTCATTGTACGCTTCATCTATTCTATACAGTGTTCCTCTGCCATAAAACTTAATCAAATGATTAGTCAATAAACAGGAAAATAACCTGCAAATATTTTAATAATTGATGTCGTACAAATATTCTTGTTATTTTCTGCTTTTCTCTTCTTTATGTCATTGGAAACACAGCGTCTGCAGCGAGGTACTCTTCCTTCCCACAGCTGCTCTCACTGGGCCGCAGGTCGCCCGTCCACGCTCTGCTGACCTCTGACCCGAACAGTTGACAGTGACAACCATAGACTGTGTTCACATCGGCCCTCAGACTCTTATCAGTGAGTTGCTAATAATGTGAATCATATATTTACTGACTGAGTCGTTCGGAAATTCTTCCACATACTGTATCATTACTGCAGTGATTTTCAACCACTGTGCCGTGAGAGATCGTCAGGTGTGCCGTGGGAAATGATCCAACTTATATATATTATATAAATATTATTTAGTTACTGCTAATAATTTGCCATGGTTGTGCGTGTGTTCCTGCAATGTAGTGACTAGCAAAGTAATGAAATACTCTTCCATGCACTGACCTGCCCAGTGAGTGGCAGTAGCGCAATAATTACCTTGTTAATTTAAGACGAGATGTAGTGATGCGCACGAGAGGTGTCCGTGACAAGACGTACAGCGATGGATAAATATTTCAAAAGGAACAAGACTCCGAACTGGGCCCTCTACAAAATTATAACCTAGATGAAGAGAGTAATATGGGTGGTGGTCAAAAGAAAGCAAAAACAGTGAGTTGAAAAACACTGCGTTACTGAACAACAATGACACAAAAGTCAATTATTTTAATACAATGGATCAAAAACGAATTATAGGACACAGAGACATTCTCTGATATTGATATTGGATCAACTATAGCAATTCAAAAAATGTCACATTACATTGTTACACCTGTCCTTCAGCACCTCACAAACATTTCATACAATTGTGTTAATCAGGGTTCGTACGGTCATTGAAAACCTGGAAAAGTCATGGAAATTGAAAATGCAAATTCCAGGCCCTGGAAAAGTTATGGAAAACAATATTGTTCCCAAAGTTTTGGAAAAGTCATGGAAATGTAACTAAAGTTGCGTCAAATATAATTTACATTTAATCTAATCGCTGAAATAATCTGCGGTCGCGAGTTGTTATGTGCCATCATGACACGCATGGTGTTATTTTTTTAATATATGAAGCGCGAGCTGTGTGCTCGAGTCTTCTCGAGTCTTCCTGCCTGTCGGCTGAACTCTGCTGCTCCGGGATGAGGGTGAGCTACATTATCTACGGTGCGTTCGTTAACTGTGCGGAGTCACTGTTGCACAGACTGCACCGCTGGTGAACAGCTGTTAGAACGGGGTGTTCAGAGCAGAGCGGCAGAGCGTGATGTGAACTGCAATGTTAACTAAAGGTATTAAATACATGTAGTGGAGTAGAAGTACACCATGTACCTCTGAACTGTAGTGAGTAGAAGTACACCATGTACCTTCAGGTTCAGGTTATTTATTTGTACCCGTAGGTAGATTCTGTTTGCAGAGAAAAAGACAAGGGTTCCATCCTGACACTAAAAGGTTTGTTGAGTTTATGAACTTAGTTACACCAGTGGCTATACAGATAGAAAGACTAAGCCTTGCACAGAGGCATGAAAATACATTTTCAAAATGCTCAACAGTGCTGCCAGAATTAAAAACTGACTGCTACACAATTAAAATAAATGCTTTTATATATTTCTATTAGATGTGACTCTTTGGCGTTTCTGTTATTATTACCTGCTGCTTTAGTTGTTCTGACTGCTAACATCCTGTTATTCCTCATTTTAAAGCCGATATTCCGTGGGGTGGGGCGGCTCGGGTCCTTGTCACCTTTTTCATACCTGATGAGTTTGCATCCCTGACTACAGTTGCTTCAGCGTGTAGAAGCTAGTAAGCCTACTATTTGTTTTAGATAGGCACTACATGTTTCATATGCAGACCTTATTTTCCTGTTCCATGTTAAAATAAACCATTTTCAGTGGTAATTTTTTTTTTTTTGGTCATGGAAAATTAGGTAAAGGTCATTGAGAAGTCATGGAAAGTCATTGAAAATCATTGGTGAAAAAGTGTATGAACCCTGGTTAATGTTGTTTGATCAAAAACCTCACCAATCACAATTCTCAGAATTAATTCAATTCAAATGTTTTTTCTTTCAGGGAGCTCCCCTTGTACTGCTTTTTTTTTTTAAGGCTCCCTTGATGAAGTTGTCAAAAGATTCACTCAGGTGTTTTTTCTAATTTATTGCTGAAATAAAGTTTGATTTGATTTTACAATTGATGTGTATGTCTAGTTTTATGATAAATGTTTATTATATGTTTTAACATTAAGTTAAAGGTGGTGTTAGACTGGACTAAAGCGTATTGAGACGTGTGGGGTCTTTGCTACAGGAGTGGGCAGACAATTAGAAACACAGATCAATACAATGCAATTGAATATAGGACCTCAATAATAAATACATAATGGTCAAAATATATGATATGATAATGTCGACAAACTGAACATGATCAAATTTGTCAAGGCAGGATTTATGCCCTAGCTGCAGGTGTTCCTAATGAAGTGTCCACTGAGTGCATATTGGCTGTTCAAGATCATTTTAGTCACCCGTTAAACATAAAACCTCCACTTACACAAGCAGAAGTGGTCATCTTTCCTTGAGCACTGACACACTTCTTCTTTTGCTCCTTTTTTACAGTGTGGTTTTTAAGAGCATTTCTGTGCTTTGAACACTTCAAAACAAAGAAACCCCTCCTTTTAAATGTAAAGTCTTGCCTTTTAGCCTTGGTCCATTGTGCATTATGTAACCCCTCACAGCTAAGGTTACATACATCTGGTTCTGGTCCTCATTCTGTCAACAAACCAACTGTTCCACATCGCTTCCTGTGTCTGGACCCAACAGAGTCTTCACTGTACATCTTCTAAATCAGAAGCGATTTAGAAATAATATTTTGCTACTCTTTGTTCGTGTTCAAATCCTTTATTGTCCCTGAGGGATTATTGGCTCTGCCGCCATAGCAATAAAGACAGGGAAACAAACGGATAAAGATAAAAAAGACATTCACAGTCAGAGTATGATTACAAGAGTAAAAGGTGAATAAAGGAAAGTACAACATTTAGCAAAAAAGAAAGAAAGGAAGGGGAAACAAGCATGGTTGGAGATGTGCTGATGCTACCCGCACTTTAAAAAATGGTTTGATAGAGAATTTCTATCTGCTCGTATTGGCTAATGTTTAGATCCTGATGGAAGGAACTTAAACTGCAGTGGGGAGGTATTTCCGACGTTGTGGGTTTCTAAGATTTTCTTAACTTTACCGTTTGTGTTCTCTGTTTGGCTCTGCTGCTTTAAACATGTCCCCTCTGTTTGTGGCCTGGACAGAATGTAATTCTTGACCTTAGTAATTGTTGCTGCCCTCCGCTTGAACAGAGAATCGTGGTGAAGCAGTGGCTCAGTGTACTGCAGATTCAGTAATATTGGTCTCTTCATCCTGCAAAAGTGAAAGTGTGTTTTATCATTTCTTTAACAATATACTGGTTCTTGTGTAAGGTCTGATAAAACAGTACGATTTATGTTATATTTTCCTTAGGTACTGTAGTGTCTGTGGAGACTTACGGGAGAGGCAAACCATCTGCTGAATATGGTGGCGGCTGCTTTCATGTCCTTGTGTTTGCTGAGTTGATATAGTTTGCCCGTCCGGCCTTTCTTGGAGCCATTCCCGTTCATTTGTAGGATATAAGGGTTTCTGTGACTTTCATGTTGGACATCAGGGCTGCTTTAAAATGATTGACATGTGTAGCCTTATTATAGCATAGTGTGTAGCCTTATTATAGCATAGTGTGTAGCCTTATTATAGCATAGTGTGTAGCCTTATTATAGCATACAGTTGTTTCTTTTCCAGTTCATTTATCAAAATAATTAAGATGATACTGATACCATGAATCAAATAATACTTGCATTGTATCAGCAGAAGCTCCCTGTTTTACTCTTTTCCCTTCATCCTTCCTTGGCACTGTACAGCTTTCTTCACCTTCGTCCTCCGCATGGTCTCCTGTAGGCGTAGGAAGTGCAGAGGCACTGTATTCGCCTATGTCTGGGTCCAAAACGGATACCACCTTATCGAATAACTGGAGAGAAATTAAGATATCCTGTATGTTTGAGCCCTTTTAGCACAAGCCTCCTTGTGCTGATACATAACAGTGTCAGGTAATCAAGCAGGAGGGAACAAAGAGACAGGAAGCAACAGACAAGACGGGGGGTGAACACTTTTCAAACTAAAACAGGAAAACAAAGACAGATCTAGACAGGACAAAATAAAACACAGACAGATCGTGACAAACAGGTTGGTAGTCCAGACTGATGTTGTGTCCACTCACCTCTGGGGTCATGTGATCTCTATAGTGCGGGAACATAGCCAAAGGATGCTGTTTGAGTTTCTCCTCCACAGCAGCCACATAATCTCTGCGAATCTGTTTTTGGATCATCTGCTTTGAAAAGCAAGTGTGTTCTTTAGAGAGGCCCTTTATATGCTTTTGACTGCTGGAGTTGTGGTTTGAAGTGTCACGCTGGAAAATAACCGATGAGACAGCTCTCTGGTTCCTGGATAAATCTGACGAGCACTCACTGAAGTCATCGAGTCTCATGTTGGCAAAACGGCAACAACTGCCGACCAAGGAAATCTTGTTTGCTGGGGCTTTAAGATACTTGGTCTCCAACCTCTCCTTGTACCTAAGGATTCACAAAAAGTTAAGGACTATTAATCTTATAAAGCAGTTTTAAAAAAAAATTACATATCAGTTGAAATCACTTGGATAGAATACAAGTTGAAAACAAATTTGGAGTTGACTATTGATTTCTTAATGAACATATTCACACAGTAAGATTATGAGTTGCTGCTTATCATCACAGTTGTAATTGCTGTTAAAATGAACATAATGGATAAAACAAAGGAACAAACGTATCTGACTGCACCTCAGAAGATTCTGAAAGAGTTTTTTGTTTTACTTTGCATTGAGCAGATCATTTTTCCTTGTTTGAGCAGGAAGTGCGTCTCTATTTTAACCACATGAAAGTTGCTCTGTGAGCTGTCTTTTTATATCCTCCTTCATGTTTGGCCAGTTGGACACCCAGCCAGTACTTCACTGATGATCATTCACTGAGTTGCATCTCTTACAGAAGAGGAGAAGATAAGACAATTGATATCCTCTATCGAGGGCCTGATAGCAAGGCTACTTTGACGTGTCATCTCTTCATGTTGTTTCATTAATTTGATCTATTCTGTCAGGATCCAATAGATGCATAGAACTTCAAACACAGATTTAATGTTAATCTTTGTTAACTTGTACAGAGAAGACTACTGTAGTTCTTACAGATATTATATTTTGCAGTTTCACAGGACAGTTTGAACTCAGGTCACGTGTTAGTTTTATCCTGAAAGAAAGCAATGGTCGTTTAATTCCCTTTTACCTGTTCTCACCAGTTTGTGAAGAAATGTGTTTTCAGATTTCTTTTCTGAAGTTTGAGGTTTTTTATCATACCACAGATACAGAACTTCAGCTTATGTTTTGGACAGCAGTAAAAGAGTACACAATTGTATAAAATAGATTGTGGATTGATCATGCAAAACACTAAAATTATTTCTAAAGAACTTTAGTACTGTAGAGGAATACATCAGTCTGCCCGTTGACATGAACACACACAGCTGTTCAGTGATCATTTTAACCAGCAGTCTTCACTTGCCTGCAGTTTTATACTGTGATAAATGTGTCTCATCTGTTTCTGCCTCTCCCTTTGCCTCCTCCTTTGAATTTGAAGTATTTCTCCCCTCCCCTCATTGCAATCTTTTCGTCCATCCTCATTTTTGGTTCAGTTAGGGTGAGCAAACAGATAGCTATAACTGTTCTCCATCACATTGTTATATAAACACACTGAACAGTAAAGTAATAAAGACACAGAGATACCTAAATATCTTTAAAGCTGATATGCTATGCAGTTTCAACATTACTATTACTGAAATGTAATTTTGAGGTTCTTTTCTTAACTTTTTTCTTTAGAATGTACTTTTTAAAGTGCTGAACACATGAATCCATCAATAATAATAATACCAATCCAATAAAATAATGTATTATTTTCTTAAATGGGTTGTTAAGCAGGATTTAACTTGCATTTTGATGTTTATACAGTTATACTTTAATACTTTACATGAGTTACATTTTGTGTACAGGACGTTTCCTTGTCTACGGTCTTCATTGAAATTCCCAAATAAACGACTGCTGATTTTTCTTCAGCCAAAATGTAGTAGTGAGTACTCTGGTAAAACACATACATTAAATGTAACTCACCATGGGAACATTGGCCGCGTGCGTTCTGTTTCCATCACTCCTTCGAGTTGTCATAGATCATAGATGGATGAAAAAGGACAAAGGCTTCAAAATACAAAATAATGTTTTCTGACTTGTACCGAGTGTTTCGCTTGGTACGTGGTAACTATGGCAACAACTGCGGGAAAGAGCCTACGTGTATGGTAGTTGTTGTATTTCTTCAGTTCATAATCGTTTCACAGTTAAGTAAATGCAGTCTTTCCAGGTCTGTGTTTATAATCGAAGTAATATCTAACATATCTTCTTAAAGCAATATACATTAACCGTAAACTGATGATTTACTTGTAGCCCGTGTGCAAACTTAAAGATTAGTAAGTATGAGTGGTGATATTAGTGGCGTTCAACAATGTGATTACAGCTGTTGTCATGTGACCGGTGACCTATATTGGGCTACATAGTTAGCTGCTACTTAATTTTAGCCTACAGCATGAGTGCACAAGCCTGGAGCATTTATAAAAGTTAGAATCATAAACAAATACATCAACATTCCTCATTGTTCACGTATCTGAGCACTAGGGGGCTCTCCTTGTTAAATCATATGCAGTTTAGTTAATTCCAGCCTGAACCACAGCACCATGCTACCATCAGTCACTCTTTAAAACACTATTAAATTCAGAAATCCACTACTTAAATAAAAGTGTTATTAAAGCCTGCTTAGCTTGAATATAAGAATCAACAACAGCAAATTACAATTTGCAAGTATTATCAGTCTGTAGCCAAATGGTAAGTAAAATATGTGCCTCTTCTCAAGTACAGCACAATGTAAACTAAAATACTGTACTTATGCCCTTAGTTATATTGCACTAACTCTATGTACTATTAATTACATTAAACATTGTCACTGTGAACTGTTTCTTACATAGCAGATAGAACCACTGAGTTTACTATAATTGTGTGAAATTGCTAAGAATATGAAGAAATTCATAACAACTTCTCCAGCATAGAAAAGTGATAGTTGTTGACTGGATTTAATCACATGTCCTTCCCTACAGGGCCGATGAATTAGCTAATTAGCCTGAGTTCAGATCCCCGGACTCTCCTGCTGTTCCAACACCAGGGAAAACACTGCTGGGACAGAGAGAACAGTGTTTCCTCTCCGCAAAGCTGATTTTCTATTTATACCAACAAACTAACGTGGTAAACAGTTTCAATGCAGTCAGTGAACTGTCTAATGCGCGGTTTCAGATCATTTGTTAGCCAGTGACACAGCCAGTTTGAGTGCAGGCATAAAACAGTGACATTTGAATACAAATTTGAGATTTGACAGCTGAAATTCCATGTAAACTGAGTAATAAACTTTGCATAAAGCTTACAAAATCATGTTATCAAGGAATTGTAATAGCAGTAGCATTTATTGAGTTCTTGCTAGTTTATAAACTGTGTTGAAAGAACTTTTTTTATACACAATTTGTTATGCTTTTGAAAAGCCCCAAAAAACAAGCCATCAACTGATTAATGGGCAGTATATGTGAACATTTACCAAACAGTATGTTGGTATTTCTGTGCCAGCTTCCAATAAGATCTATGTCAAGCTTCTGTTGGCTGTGAATGGGATTGTTTATCACTCCAGACGTAGAGTTTCCTCCTCTTGCCTATAGATTCCTCGTGCTGTCACGGGGTCGCTCTGAGCTGCTGACATGATGCAGGAGCAACAAAGCAGACCTACGAATGCATAATGTAGGCAAAACAGTGCTACGTCAGTGTGGCGCTATTTCTCTGAGGAATTTCCTACTTTATATTGAGGATGGAGCTTCAATCATGTGACTCCAAACAAAGTATTTTAACAGCTTTCTCCCACATACCTCAACTAGTCTGGGTGACATATAGTGACCTGCAAAGGCCAAGTGTCACGCCAGGCTTTTCCTTCTCCTTTCTGGTCTGCTGACTATTTAGCTATTCTCCTTCTGTTTTTAAAACTTTAAAACTAGCCACATTTGGAGATAACTCTATTTAACCTAGGGCTGCTACCCCTTTGTTGATTGTTCATCTATTTGGTCTTATGAGTCTTAGTCCTAGATGTCTTTATTTCATTGTACAAGATTTGTAGTGACAATCTGGCATGATTCTTTGTGAAGAACATTGTTTCACAGATCAAATATTTGACTAAATTGTTTGAGTTTAAGTCAACTTAAAATGTCTTTAGTTTAGGACAACCATGTATTATTTGTTTAAACCTTGTCTTAAATGTTAAACCTGGAGGTTATGCTTGCTCTTAACATTACTTAAAATAAGGTTTTCGCTCACAACGTTTACCTCTGATGCAGGTTATTCAGTATTTTTAACCCTATTTTTAACCGACCGGCCTTCTGAGAAATCGGGAAATATCTGCAGTCCTTGCGATATTAGGAATGTAATCCTGTTTGTATAAGCCCAAACGTACACGCAGTTATGTGCTCCCTGCGTGCACGCAATGTGCTGATCAGTTGATAGATTGACTGTTATACTCGTTGCCATGGTCTTATCCATCTTATCTACTAGATTGGAGTGAGGAAATGCTTGAAACTTTGTGTACTCCCGATTTGTACCTATCGTACTTTCCTTTCCTCTTCACAAGGATTTCCTTTGTGTGCATTCTGATTTATAAGCATTGCAATTTGACATCTGTGTACAGAGTCATTGTCTCCAAACAGCTCTCTTACTGGTTGCACCATGATGGCGTGACTGGGGAAAGCTCTGCCCATTTGGGAAAATATGTGGGGGAGTGGGTCTACTAACACATGTTAAATTCTGATGTTTAATTAATAAAATGTGTACAATTTAAAACCAATCCCCTTTTTATAATTAATATACTAACACAAAACTCTTCTTCAAGCGTTTGGATGCACTATTTCAGCTAATGTTGTATATGTGTTCAAATATATGCGTTCATTGATGTTGTTTATTTATTCCACACAAGCACAATAATACAAAAACAAAGACCATATTAATTTTCCTCCAGAGACTTTCTACTGAGAATACGTACAATTGGGGGAAACTGATGTATTACACAGGAAATGTTGTTGTTTATGGGAAAATCAGAGAGTTTGGCAGCATGCTGGTTACTTTATTACTTACTGACAATTTTAACAATATTTTACCGCCTTTAGGATATTGAGCAACTGTGGAAAACAATACCCTTGAAAGTATGTGCAAACCTCGAAACACCCTATCTGCACAGGATGTCTTACGGATTGGGCACAACAGGTTTCACCGATTCGTCAATGTCCTGTGGTCAGGGTCCGGTCAATTTTAGGTGAAATACAATTTAATTTCCTCATCCTTATTTAATTTAATTTTTATTTGTTCTGTTCATGGTATGCACAACTTAATCTATAACAATTATTTACAAAACATGTCTCTATAAACACACCATACCCAAAAACATTCAGTCTTCAATCAAATTAGAGTCACAACAAGCTATTTGAATAGACTGGTTAAAAAATAGCTTCCTTAAGTATTAACTTGAACGGGAACAATATGACAAAGTAATGTTATTTAGAACCTAAAAAGTCAAGGCCCCACAACGCCAGTTGTCTTTATTAATACATTTGATCTCATGTCATTGTGTGTGTTGTTTTCTGAGCTGTGGTAACGTTAGTCTGCCCTTTATTTTCAATGGGGTTGTTTCTCAATGTGAATATAAGAAATAAGGTAAAAATAATTGGGCCTACATAGAAGTAAACTTAGAGATTTAGCTGTGACTAACAATCATTGTTTGATCGTCCATCACAATTTCCCAGAGCTCAAATCATGTTTAAAGTGTGTTCCAGCAGTATCCCAAAACCCAAAAATGTACATTGTTTACAATAAGACCATAAAGAAAGGACGGATGCCAACAATTCTCACATTTGAGCAGCTGAAACAAGATTTCAATTTTTACCAAATGAATTGTTTAAACAATTAATCCATAATCAAATTGTAGCCATTTATTATTCTGCAATGAAATGGCAGATGTATCAACTTTTTACAGCAGTGACTATTAACAAACTGCAGCCAAATAATATCACAAAGGTTTTAAGTCTTTGCCACAGTTTCTAGCTTTGAGCTTTTTAACAATTCCTACTGCCTCCACATGACTTTATTCAATTTACTCTCATTGTTGACTGTGATACAGCCTCCTGGGTGTCTTGCAACCTCACTTTTTACCTTACATTTGAATGAATGAAGCATAATTGTGTGCCTGCTTGGTCAGACTATGCCTGATGAACAATGCATACATTGTTGCATAACTCTCAAGACTGGGGACAGCAGGACAAAACGGGCTCACCGTGGGAAAAATCACGATGCATATGTTCTCAGAACAACATTATGGAGATAATTTTTTGTCTGATATTGTAATATGGTTTGAAAGCAGTATCTCCTTGAATTCTCACATTACGCTTTGTTTCTCCATGCAGGAACAATGAGTCGCTCTCCCCTGTCACCAAACACTTTGCTGAATGGTGGGAAATGAACCACACCTACGTAAACAAAGGAATTCTAAGGTCAGTCCATCACTTAATCGCTGTTGAGTAAATAATAAACTAGTAAAAGCATAACATGAGAAAGCATATACATACAATGAAAATAAAAACACCTTGATTGTTCTTTAGTACAGAGTATGTCATGTTTTAGTTACAGTGTTAGGTTAATACAGTAGCAGTGGAGTTACTACTGAGATCATGTAATTAAGGTAGAAAATCTAAATATATTGGTCTAAAGGAATGGTTCTTCAAGAACAAGCTAGAGTCATTTATTAGGTTTATATTGAAGGTAAATTTGAGGTAAAGCGGTTTTTACTACTTGAATATACAGGTGATTTAGTAGAAGTTCCAAGCCTGAGGATCGGGCCCTTTCAAAAGGTTTTAGGAGTCATGAGGCTACATTTGGTGTTTCAACTCAGATTAGTTTATTCGCAAAAGGAACATTTGCATTGGATGGAAATGCCATTTACCTATAGACATCTAAAACATGGCGAAGCGCCAAAACCAGAGGTTGCTAGATTGTTTTATTTTTATAAGAATATGAGTGACATTAACGTAAAGTTTCATACTGAAGAAGAAGTATAAAGAAAAAAAAAAGTGAAGTGCTTCAAAATCATACTCAAGAAAAGTACTTGAGTAAAATAATCCAGGTTAGGCTATTTCCCACAACTACACTATTGTTGAAGTTTTGGACATTGGATCTTAGATTTCTCATATTACCTAAGATTTCTTTTTTCTGCAACAGCCCAGCAAGTTCTTTCGGTCACTGTGATACTCTCCAAGGTGAGAAAGGAGTGGTTTAACCCAGAAATAAATTCAGTGTAGTGTACTCTTCCCATAGAGGTTTATGGCTCCGTTTGCATTAATCACCTCCAGTGAAAAGGTCTGCCAGGCCTCACAAGTCTCCTTGTCCACAGCTTTGCCTGTATATCAGTCTGTGGCCTTACAAAGACTGTCTCAGCCTTAAAGTACCGTGACTTAATGTTCGGTACCAGGCTCCACTGGGGTGCAGCTGCATGGGTGGGAGCACACCGATTTCCAAGTGTTTACAGAAAGAGTTAATGTTTTTGCTTTTGTGTTGATATAAGAAGCGAGCTGCAGATAGGGAGGACAGCTGATGGAATGTGAGTGGATGTTTTTTTAGATCTATGCTTATTCTAAAAGATAGTAGCAATGTTGTTCCTCACAATTTCATTTTCCAAAAAAGCTTTCTTGATATGTTCTTCATTACCGTGCAATTTTAACATGGTTTAAACACAGGATTTTAAGGCTTTTCTATGACAACGTTTGTACGATTTTCCGAATGATTTTTCAATCATGTTTGCAGTCAAACAACTGGATAATAACTTTCTATTCACCAAGTGAGTAACTGAGTCTCAATGCACTCTTCTTATAATTGTTGGGTGTGTGATGATGAGGACCTTAAACACAATGTGAAGCCCACAGCCCGTAGCCATGTTGCACTGTTATCAGTGACGACTCTGAAATCTGACTGTGCAGAATGTGTAAAACATTTAGAGAACACTTTCTTTCCCAAACTCTTGAATAGCCATTTGTGTCTTGCT
The DNA here is from genome assembly GCA_902827135.1 of Harpagifer antarcticus. Taxonomy (NCBI): domain Eukaryota; kingdom Metazoa; phylum Chordata; class Actinopteri; order Perciformes; family Harpagiferidae; genus Harpagifer; species Harpagifer antarcticus. The sequence goes on from CADEHL010001172.1 coordinate 5,452,402, forward strand.
ATTGGGCCACAGCTGCACTTAAGTTTTGTCTTCAAAGCTATGGGTGCATTTTTGGTGGGGGTCAAAGTGTGTTAGAACACAATGAGTTACTTGTGGGGACAACACACACAAGTTCAACATTATTTACCCTCTGGATAAAAGTCTCCTTGTTGTGGTATGCATGAATGCTCGCCTTCCATGAATCCCTTTCATGATGCTGTACATAGAAATATTCACATAAAAAAACAATCTCTAGTCATCAAATAGCTTTGTGTAGGCCTTCAAAGCTGGGTGTCTTCAGTTTCCAACAAGTTCAACAACAAGAAATCTGAAAAAAAATCAGTGTCGCTCTGCTGACCAAACATAAAAAGAGACCATTACAAAGGTTGAACTGTTTTACCCCTCTTCGCCCTCCCGTCCTTTCTTTTGGCAGAAACAATGTTGCTGCATTACTTGTCTGTTATCCTTCCCCCCTGATGATTTTCTTTAGCATGTGTTACTTCTCTTGTTTGAACAGATGCCGCCCCCCCTCCTGCAGCCCCCATCCCCTGGGATTGCTATAAGGCTTTGTACAATGAGGTGAAACTCAATTACATTAATGCTAAGAGTCCAGCCCAGTCGGTTCCTTCCAATAAACAATATCAAACGTTATGATGTATATCGCTTCCTGAGGAAAATGTGTAATTCTTTGTTTCAAGTTATTTATGAATGGAAGAGGGAGCTGCATGAACTTGCTCACCTCTCAGTCCGTCCATTACTTTTTTTTTTACAGCAAGATATTTTCTAACCTGTAGGCCACCAACCAGACCCCATATACACCTGTCGACGAGTTCGGTGAATATGGATGACGGATAGTGGAGACAAATTTAGCCAGCCTTTCTTTCCTTCCTCTCATCTTTACTGGCATCGTGTCCGCTAGAATTCTTGGTAAAGGCTCTTGAGATAAGCAACTGGTGTTGTCTGTAAATAAGGACAGTGGCTACTCAATGTTCAGCTTTTCCAGCTTTACCTCTCTGACATGCTTCCAATGCCAGAAATTCACCCTAAAGAATCCCAGAAACATTTCACTTTTTATCTCTGCTGAAAGAAAATTACTTCAACTAAAATATTCCAAGTACATTGGTAGGTGGTTGCTACCATATATAAATGTTTCCATTCGAAGAAATCTAAATGTTTATATTTGTGCCATTACCATTGTGAACAAAGTATCACTCTAGAGGAACTACTGCTGCTGGGACCAAATCATATACACTGGACCAAAGCTTTGGGAGAACAGATCTGTGTTTGAAATTGATTTTTTTGTGTGTAGCATGCAAAGTTAATGTCATGGCTATTTTCCTTCTGCCTCTGTTGATATTGAGATACTACTTATATTAATGACATATGTGGTAAAAGTGATGTAAATATTTAACTGTCAGTTCAAAACAAAGGCTACTGCATTCACAGTTGTATTTGACATGCCTGTTGCACATGGACAGATTATTAAACAATGTGCCCTTGGGCAAAGACATTTAAGAAGGTGCAGCATGGCTGCATCATAATTGCTGGGCCCGTCTTTCAGTAAAAATTGGCAGCCAAGCCAAGCTTTTAAGCATTTTTAAATCAATTAGTCAATTATGTTGTGTCTTTAATGCTAAGTGGTGCACAGAAATGGCATGACATTACATCACCAGTGAGAAGAACTCATAGAAAAACCTGAGTTCGTATAGGGCCATTATGACCCAAAGAAGAGAGACTGAGAAAATAGGTTTTCCAGGGCCTTTCATAAAATGTTACTGTTAAAATGAATACATATTGGCCTGGATTTGGCTGGATGGGATATTGAATGACTTGATCAGGCGTCTCAACTTTTACTTTCCAAAAAGAAATGTCAACGAGTCAGTTCAATTGAAAGCAACATCCGGTTTTTGTTGTGTGTTATTTGCTTTAAGGTACATAGTGAGTGTTTTTGCGTTTGTCTGCTAACACCTCCTCTCAAGGTTACATTTCTCTATTGACAGCTTTGCAGTGAAATTGTCCCTCCATGAATAAGACTTTAGATTCACTTTTCGTCCTTTTAGTTTTTCCATGATGGCTATAATGCAGGCCGTTATCTTTCACATGTTTCTGTTATTCCTCCACAGCATCACTTGAGGTTGAAGCGGCAGCCACTGAACATCGTCTCTCTGCGGGTGGAGAGCATCACGCCGTCCGTTCCCCCTTTATTGGAGCCCCGCCCCGAAATCAGTCGATCAAATTCAGCGTCACACTCGCGACTCTCTGACCAATCAGCGCGCAGAGGAGTGGTCTAGTTCGGTGGTCCGGGAGGGCAGCAGCCAATCAGAAGCTCGCAGTGGTCGGACAAAGGAAAACACGTCGTGTCTGATGGCACATTATTCATGTCCACGCTGAAATTATTTAAGGAGACGCGATGAGGTGAGATAGCGGAGTGCTATAAAGGTATCTGATCTCCTCAGCTTCACTTTTTCTGTGAGAGTGAGAGTTTAGTAATAAGAGGATGATGGGATGTTATGTCAAAGTGTAAATAATTTCCCCTCGATTTAAGCATCGAGACAACCCCGTTAAACTGATTAGCAAAGCAAGGTGAAATACTACCACACGTTGCTGCTCTCATTCATGAATCATAATCCTCTTTCCTGCTCTTAATGACCAGTAACTTTGAAATTAGATCACAACAGTACAAAAAACAAGCGTAACGTTTGTTATTAATCAAAACGTGTGCATATAAACAAATAAAATAGGGAAAATAATGTAGTTGATTTATCATGTGTTTTTTGATATAGTGACATCAGTCATGTAGGCAAAGCACCATCACTGCATTTCTCTGTTTTACACACACACACACACCGCCCATGCAGCTTCTCCAAAGCGACGCTGTTCGCCTCACTGGGCTCATTACTGTAGAGAAAGGGGAGGAGGAGGACAGCTCGCTCTTCTTCTACGATGTGCTGAGAGCTGCTGTTTCATTTCACCACCGCCTCCGAGCAGCTTAGTCCGCCCTCTCTCTGGGTTCAAGTGTTATCTCAGATTTTGATAACGTTTTTGACATTTGTTCTACCCTACAGCCGCACTGGGAAGAGCACTCCACCGGGCGGAGAAGAGAGAAGTTTTATCCCCTGCTGGTACTCCGGAGACGGCGGATCCGAGGTCCCACGGTCCTACACATCACTATCTCTAGGTCGAATTTTTATATATCTTTTTTTGGGAAGTTCTCATCGACTTCAGTGAAGTTTCTATCCACCCCTGAGACGACAACACATCCGCCCGGCATCATGACTCGGAGATCCTGTGCCATTTACGCCACCGGTATCGTGTGCGCTCACCTCCTGATAGTGGGAATCGCCCTGGTCGTGGCTCAAGTCTTCCAAACAATGATACACAGCCGTTTAAAAAAGGTGAGTTTGCATCAGATTAAAATCGCCAATGGTTCTCTATGTTTTCTCCTTCTTTCTCACTTCTCCCATACATCAGGGTTTTGAATGTTAAAGCATTTAATCTGCAGTGGGCAATACTGCGCATTCAGCCACTCACTGATCGCCTATCTGTCACAAGATCATGCAGTTTAAAATATTTTTTATTTAAGCTGTTTACATTAGTGGTGTATTATATTTTGCTGAATTCTGCAGCTCAGCCAGATGAACTTAAAGGCTTTCTCTTCAGCCACCTAAGCCAAGCAACGTAAGTCATATTGCATCTTGTGCAGCTTCTGTGTTTTGTTCGAGCTTGCAATTAAACAAATGCTTCGCTCCAGGTAGAAATCCCGTACAACTCCCACAAGGGGAATTAAGAAGGTGTGACTCAAATATATGAGTTCATCGTGACCTTACCCCCCATTTATGAACATTTCCTTTAAAACAATCTCCTTTCGCATTACCGTAATGATCTGCAGCTTGTATATGTTCTGACAACTCATCACAGGATTCAACTATTGAATGAAAGAGAGTCTAGATAAAATGCTCAATATGTTTTCTCTGCTAGGAGCTTTCAGGTAACCTGCCCAGTGCTGCTCGCATTGGCAGGGTGACACATTTCTGCATGATGGTTGACATAACTGGAGTGTTACCGGTAGTAGTAGTAGTAGTAGTAGTAGTAGAAATCTCAGCAAGGTGGTAGGGGGAGGTCGGCCGGCTCTGCCATAATGGGGGAAGGGAGCTTGTGTGAGTGGACAGTCCCTGACGGCCAGGCACCCATCTCTGTTCAACTTGTATTAACCCAAAAACAAATCTGCTTTCATTTGCATGATGTGTTATTTCTTTAAACACGGATACATGGTGATTCAAGGGCAAAATAATGTGTGTCCTTTTGATGTTTCCTAGTGTGTGTAAAAAAGAAATGCAATACTGGTCTATTGCTAGTCTTTACAGCCTCACAAATCCATCTTGTGATCTCTTTCCTTTCTTGAGACAAACTGTAAATCATTAACCCAACACATAGGATTCCTTATTGAACTAACGATTTACCATTCAGGTTGACATTTCGTAGTAAAGTAGGGTTTAACATTTCTTTCCGACCTCAGCTGGTCCTAAATTGGTTTCATGTCTACAGTTCTGGGTACTGGTGCCTCAGTTTAGGGCGTGTAGGGGTGATGGGGTGGCTTGGCAGCTGACACCCTATGCCATCCACCCTTTCAAAATACCTTGCATTCCTCGAAGTAACATAAATCACATTGTTGGATGCTCTGTGTCTCTCCGTAACCCCCACGCAAACTTATTAAGTAGAAACAAGCTCATCAGAAAAGCTCCAGGCACAATTTTTCCAAGTTGGGGATTCAAAAACAACTCCCCCCGGACACAGTTTCCCCCTCCTGCGGTTAAATATAGGTCTGGGGCTCATTTGTGTCTGAATCACGGCAGCGACCCGGGGGACCCAAATTAAAAGAGTTATTCAAAGTTCATCAACGGGGGACATAGTTCTGATGTGGCCGGCGATTACATGAAATGACAGCATAGCTAATCCTCTCTGTGATACTGATGTAGCTTAGTTGTTTAGGACAAGTTACCTCCAGGATACAGACTCTGTCTTTCTGAGCTGGGTGCGGAGGGGGGCGGTGTTAAAGCCATGCAAGCAATTTGACAGACTTCATGGCCTCAGGGGCATGATTTCTGCCTGCGAGCAGCCTCGTTGTTCCAGGCTCGGCCTATCCCGAATTGTTCTGCTAAGACACGGAAACTTAAAAAGAAAAACACCCGCTTATTATAACACTCCTCTCACCCCTGTGTAGGAGAGCAGACCTTTCAAGGTAGTATGACTGATTTGAGCTTTAAAGTGTTCAAGAACAAGGTCATACCGGTATAAACGCAGTGTGTTTTAGCTCAAAATGTTGCAATGACGCAACACTTGCCTGTTGAATATTCAAAACAGGCACCTAGAAGGATGTTAGAGTTTTTTTCCATGTGCGGTTCAAAGCAGGATCTTGTCACACCTAAGCTGTGCCTGAAGTTGTTTGGCTAAGGGCTGGTTCTCTTAATTTAATGTGTCGTCCTTGTTTATTTTACCTTTCCATCAGTGAATAAATAAACCTGTGTTTTGATTACACCCACAAACCTCTCCACTTTGTCCTTAACTTGTTTGATAGATCAAGGATTTCTTTCGAAGAGATAAATGATTGGTTATATAGCCCGACTCTGATGAAGGCCTTTTTGAAAGACCTTTGTTCAAGGTGGACAAACACAGGGATTCATGTGAGCTACAGTCCCACAGAGTGCTGCAGGGGAAAGCCAGACGATTCAGAAGCGTTTCAAAAGTGTCAGTTTGCATTTTTAGCTTTGAAAGGGAACACATTTGGTCATTTCTGCTTATTTGGTATAATGTTTTATAGGACTCCCGTAGAGTGTACATGATGGTTATGCACTTCCGTTGCACTACCTGGTTTCCCTTCAGCTCTTAATTAAGATGACGAATATGATATGATCCACTCAAGAGAATCTCACTCTTTAAATACCTCAAGTTCTATTTCTTCAGAAGTAGTTGTGCAACTGTGACGCAGCTCTAGCTCATAACTTAGGGCTTTAACACAACTGACATAGTGTCCTGAGTAGAATCTGAAATTGTGCAATGCAACATCTGTAAGTGGTCATTATTTGGAATAAGAATACGGCAACAACAACAAAAAGAACACTTAGGACGCAGAATAGCAACACTTCCAGGGCTGCAATAGTCAAGTGATTAATTATCTTCTTCAATTTGAAGATTTTCTTTTCTTTTTATATCATTGTTTAACTGTAAATCTTTGGCATGTTTGTTTAACAAGACAATACATTCAAATACATCATTGTTGGCTCTTGAACATCAAGAAGAGCATTTTTTCAGTATTGTTGAACTATTTCATATATATATATCCCTTACATATTTAGAAAGGGTGAAGGCTGTAATTCATCATTTGTGAGAAATTTGCCCATTTTCCATTTTTGGTTGAACCGCTCTGAGTTTTTTTTGTTTTAGGAAAGAAGATGTTACAATATAACCTTGCAAACAATACTATAGAGCACAGCGTGTTTGAAGATGAAAGCCAAACAGGAAGTGCCAGCCACACCTTAAACTACATTTTCTCAACGGCAACTACTGATTTAAAAAAAACCTGTATAGCGTCTCGAGTGTGCACCTCGCTGTACCCAGTGGCGGAAGGTTTTCAGGAACTCACCATTAAATAGACACAAAGGAAGTGGGTTATCCTTTCCCTAGTTTAAAAATACACCCGGAAAAAGCATGCTTTTTTTTTCTCAGTGTCAAACGCCTTTAGTTAACTTACTGGAAGCTTTTCTACACTAAGGTTGGCTTGTTTTCTCACAGCTGAATGTTAAAAGTGTATGTTACTCTTGTGGCAGATTATGTCATACAAGGTTACTCACTGGTGACTCTTTTCCCACATGATCACAGCTGAAACATCTGTGACACCACTCAGATCGAAACCATCGTCTACGTTCTGTGGTGACTTTGCGTAGACATAAAACGAGACATTTCTGCCTGTCCTGAGGTTTTTCTGTTTTTGCAACTATGAAGGACTTTTCTCCACTTCCCTCTGTTTTTTTTTGGCTCAGCACCAGCTCCTTGCAGAAAAGTGCCATGTGTGCTCTCAGATGGCACTCAATCAGAACGGTGAAGAGCTTTGAAAGTGTCCAATTGTGAATAAAACATTGTTGTTTCCCCAAATGGTACAATTTGAGCTTTCAAAACCTGTCTTTTCCTCAACACTTTCTTTGTTGATTCTCACTCTAAATGTGTATTTTTTTGTTTACAGGAAATAACTTTGACAGAGAAGAGTCAAATGTTTGAGTCATGGAAGGAGCCCCCTCCACCCGTTTATATGGAGTATTACTTCTTCAATGTCACCAATCCTGAGGTGTTCTTGGCAGGCGGAAAGGCATCTTTAAAACAGATCGGACCGTATACTTACAGGTACGTTTTGAGATGAAGCTGTAATAAACAGTGATGGACACTGGTTCCATGTTTGTAATAAAATCCCTGTTTAAGGAAAGATATCTTGCATTATCCATCTGGGATCGTTCTGTTTCCAATGTGTGACATCAAAACATAAGACATCTGGACTAACTGACATTTCCACACCAGGGAGTACAGGCCGCGGGAGAACATCACTTTCCTGGAGAACGGGACCAAGATCTTTGCACTGAATCCCAAAACCTTTATGTTTGTTCCTGACAAGTCAGCTGGTGACCCTGAGGTCGATCTTATCAGGACTGTCAACATCCCGTTTGTGGTAAGACATTGTGTCTGGAGAGGATAATGTGTGTTATTAGGACTGGCAGCAGCTAGTAATCATGTCCCTTAGATTTTTAGTTGGACTCATTTGATTGGCATGTATGTTTTCTCACATTGTCCCTTTAACACATTCCAAGCCATGGTCCTCTTAGATTTATTGTGACATTTTGTCAGGTTAAAACGTCACTCATTTCAGACCAAGTGAACCTAAATAGAGCATTAATTCATGAGATTTTCCACACAAAACAAAAGACATATAGCAAGCAGAAACTGACTAATCTTTCCACTCTGTTTTATCTTCTTCAGGCCATCATGAACGAGCTGAACTCCTACTCCTTCTTCCTGCGAACTATGGTTTCCATGTACTTGAACAGCATGGGCGTTGAGGTGTTCATGACCCGCACTGTCCACGAGGTTCTGTGGGGCTTCAAAGACCCTGTCCTCACAAAGGTCAAGTCCCTCAAGCCAGAAGTGGACGATTATTTTGGGCTGATGTGGAAGGTATGTTTCACTCCCTTCCATGAATATATGTGTCGATGCAAGCTAGATGTTATTGCTTGAAGGTTGTTAGGGATTATTAAGACATGAGGCGTGCTTGTGGCAACGTCATGTACGAGAAGTGAGATTGGCCAAATGCTGATGGAAGATGCTTGTACTTCCTGTTTATAGAGCAACGTCTGCAACTTAGCACAGGCAGTGACAACAGCAGCCTTGTGACCCTGAGTGAAGCATTTTTAGAACTTACTGATAAATTAGTTGTTAGTTGATGAGAAGAAAACAAACAGTTTTAACAATTGTTTCAGTCATTTTTTTTAATCAGAGATTCAGAGCCTTCATCTTTTTAAATGTGAAAGATGGATCCTTTTTTTCTCAGATTTATCATCAAATGTCTACAGTACTTTGGCTATTGGTCGGACCACCAAGCAATTTTAAAGATGTCCAATTGTAGAAAGTATAAGTAGAACATTTGCATTTTCCCAATTTTTAAATGTAATAGACAAAATGCTAAATCAACGATTTCAGGCAATAAGTGGCAGATTAGTCAACTTATTTTTCAGTATACGTTTTTTCAGAGGTTGAAAATTATGATTTGAAAACACCCACAAATGTATTGTTGTAGTCTAGTCCTATGGGCTTGCTTATGGTAAAAAATACAAAGCAGTAGTTGTCTCACATTCCTTCGTTTGTCCTATAAGAAACATTGGCGCTGTTTCTCTGAACCTCGTCCTGTTTTCTGCAGAAAAATGGCACCCATGAAGGAGAGTTTGTGTTCCACACCGGCGAGCAGAACTACATGGATTACGGCAAGATCGACACGTGGAATGGCCTCAGGTAATGGCATGGCATGTGGAATTTTTCCTTTTTCCTGCTTTCTTTATGATAGGAAATACTTTGTCTTGTCTGCGCAGGGCTTTCACTTCCTCCCAGTCGTGATATTCACATTCACCTACAGTAGTTACAAAACCTGTATTGGAAAGTCCAGAGGGGGACAGCCTTTGCTCCACTGGCTCTATGTTGAACATTATTGCAAAATGAATGATTGGATATCAAAGTGACTTTATATTAAATCAGAAGGTTTAGCTTTTAGATCCTTTTCTTAACTGAAAGTACACAGTGGCTCAACATATTCAACCAAATTGAAAATGCTTAACTATAAAATAAACAAAACAAAACAGAGATGGAAGCAGAAAAAAAATGGACTTCCAAAAATCACAAGCTACTGTAATCATTGTGCAGAATGGTGGCCTCTGTCATAAATATAATGTTCTAAAGGGGGAACATGTAGTGAGACGCTTCATTTGGTGTGAAAGGATAACTAACAAAGTTCTGAATATGTAAAGGTGAGCATTTTCTTTGTTATGACCTTAATCTGTCATTAGGTGTTGGCTGTGTGAAATCGCAATGACCAACTCAAAAATAAATGATCAATAACCGGCAGATATAGTGTTGCACAAGTACTTTGTTTTATCTGAAAGAGCAGAGTCGAATCATGAAATGGCCTGAGATTAACATAGTCATGTCAAAATACCTCATAGTTGTACTCAAGTCATTTTCTGAATTTATAGGGAGATGACGTGGTGGTCTTCCAATTCGAGCAACATGATCAATGGTACAGATGGGGCAGTCTTCCACCCTCTGATCAACAGGAACGAGCTGCTCTACATCTTTGCTGCTGATCTCTGCAGGTAAGCACGTGGTTATACATTTGTTTACGGTCAAAGCAATTCGGGCGCAGCTAGGACGAGAACTCCCAAGTCAGGAAATTGCACTTGAGTCATCTAAAATATGCTTACAGACACTGATAAGGACATGAGTAGTAGTTTTTACGACCGCTGATAAGACTGTTGATGAACTCAAAACACATGTGGGAAAGTTAAGACTCTCGAAGGGATGATTAAACAGGAAGTTATCATCTGGAGCAGGAAGCTTATTTACGTATTTCGGATGCCCAGAAGATTAAAGAATAAAAGGAACATTACAGCTATTTACTTTTTCTAGATTTACAGAGTTAGTCTTGGAAGTTAGGAAAAGCTTGATTTTCACTGCTATGTTTTCAGGGTTAGGAGTATTAACTTTATATATTTCATAATGTGTTTTATCTACCAATTTAAACCCCAAATCGTTTCAAATATCTACAATGAAGAAATCCTATAGTTTGTCTCCCCGGGTCTCACCCATGTCACAGTGTGGACTGGAGCTAGCTAAGCATTTAATGACCATGATGAAAACATAGATTTTAAGTTCATATTAACAGCTGGTAAAAAGCTACATTACACATTGGTGACATTCTGAAAATCTTTTCTTTAGCTATTGCATTTAAATGTGAAGATAAAGGCTTGTCAATCCTGGAAATCATTAGTTTAGGTTGAACGTGCTTGATTTTATTCTTAAAAAGCCATATAAACGCAATCTTAACAACCTATTTCTTTCCTCAGGTCTATCCATCTAGCCTACGTAAAAGACGTTGAGGTGAAAGGCATCCAGGCGTACCGCTTTGCACCCCCAAACGATGTTCTCATGAACCCCAAGGAAAACCCCGCCAACGCGGGCTTCTGTGTGCCAGCTGGAGACTGTCTCGGCACCGGGGTGCTTAAAGTCAGCGTTTGTCGCGAAGGTAAGGGACTTGCCCCCCTCTCACACCCCTCTCAGTTGCCAGAGAGTCTGACCCATTTACCCGTTCCCCCTCCTTATTCTACCCCCAAAAAATGTCCTTTCAGTCAGCAGCCGTGTCCCCTGTCTGGTATCTGACATTCCCACTGTTTGAGCATGCCTGATTTTCACTCAATACACGGTTCAATGATTAACTATACTGTCTGTGTTTGCAGGCCATTGAGGTATTTATAATGGTCATTGAGTGGAGTGGGATTGCTCTGATTAGGCTTGACACACGAGGACAGTGTGCCCACAGATATGCTACTGTAGCCACAAAACTCTGTTGTGTTTATTTTACAGCCACTTTCTTTAGGATGCTTATTTTTCTGTAATTTTGTTCTAACGCATACAAACCCAGTGCGAGAAACACATCACTATATGTATTGATGTATGTGCTTGAAACTGATTGGCTGTAGTATCAGCATCTCATTTTCATATGAGGCAAAGGCGTCTGATTGGAGGGATTGTTGTGATGCTTTCAGAGAGCCAATCACGACCGAGCCCTGTTGTCATGTCATGTGCAAGGGTGTCATTTTGAAACTGCCCCTGTGGTTAAAATCATTATCTGTGTCTTTTTTATCGTTCACAGTTTGTACGTCAACTGAACACAATTTGAATTTGTGATTAATTTGATGACCTCCTCTGTAGCAGTTTAATACAAAAAAAAATAATGATATTTGGTTCTTTTACTCCACACATTCATAAATAAAGATTTCAAAATGTCTCCACCAGGACCTTAATTCCTTTCATTGTAGGCAAGGCTTACAAACAGTAATAAGACCTTTTTTATTTGGAAATGTAACTTAAAAGAAAATCCAATTTAAACAGTTAAATTATGGATAAAATGTGAACATTTTAAATTAAGGGAAAAACTGTGTTTTTAGTGCTGAAAAACAATCTTGTTTACTTTTCCAGCTTATCTTTCCTTAGGACTATAAACATTCTCCAACTATCATTGCACTATACCACTATCTACCATTTCTTTAATCTTATCTTTGTCTCTTGTTTTTATTCAAGGTGCTCCCATCGTGGTATCTTTTCCCCACTTTTATCAAGCCGACCCAAAGTACATCAATGCTGTTGAAGGGCTTAACCCCAATAAGGAGGAGCACGAGACGTATCTGGACCTGCAACCGGTATGACTAATATTTAATATCCCTACTGATTACAGCCCTGCGCAGCGATCTGTGTAGAGGCTGGCTTTGTTGGTTGTTAACTGCCTTTTATCTAAATTACAATAGTTAATTTGAGTCACCATAGAATTAGCTCTGCTTTTATTTGTGTTTTTTTGGCCAGCAAGTTACCTTTTTAAAAAAAAATATATATATATTTCAACATCACCAGTGCTTGACTCGTATTTTAGGACAAAACACGCATTCAAAAGCCCAATAATAAATAACACTTTTTATCTTTTTGTTATAGACCTCAGGGGTTCCCATCCGTGCCTGCAAGAGAGCTCAGCTCAATATCATCCTGAAAAGAGTCACAGGCTTCCCGTGAGTCGATCTTTGTCCAACTCTGACCCCGTCCACTGTTGCCACACTTGTGTCCTCATTATGGTCACATGTTGAGCCAAATGTCCTCCCTGACATCTGTCTCTATTCTTCAATTTCAGTAAAACCAAGTTGATCCATGAGACCATTTTCCCCATCATGTTCGTCAACGAGGTGAGAATTTTCATTCAAATGTCCGACACAAATCCGGCTCTCATCATTTTTGAATCACAAATCAATAATCATCATGTCTCTCAATTCTAGACTGCAACCATCGATGATAATTCTGCATCCCAGATGAGGACACTCCTCCTGATTGTGACTCTGGTGTCAAACTTCCCTTTGCTCATCGTGGGCATGGGCATCATCCTGCTGCTGGTGCTGGTCGTCTTGTTCTGTCGAAACCGCCAGAAGAAGGTAGGAGCTTCTTCTCCCCCTGTGCTTCTGTGGAGTAAAATGTAGTATTTAATTCAGTTAGCGAAAAGGCTTGTGCTACCCACTGACATTAGCTCACAGTATAAATGATAAAAGGCTGCGGTAATATCTCACAGTAAACAGTTTTAGCATGGTTAACGGTTTCCTCAATGAGCTGCTGCAGGTTTTAACCCCAAAGCATGTTAACTAACACATTGCATGATTCCTGTGCAGCAAAGCCAGCATGAACAATTTTCCCACAATTCTGAATTAAATGTTTGTTTTTTTCCTTGTTGAATGTTTTCTAACAGTCGTTGTATCTTAGTTCCAGTTCAGTGTAGCTAAGAGCTAGCTTTGCAATATCGAGTAGCAAAGTGCATTGAACTGCTAAAGCCGTACTGAGAATAATGTCCAGCACATGTTCAGCTCTCTTATCTCCGGTAGTGCAGGATTATTGATTTGAACCCTGACTGGCACTGCCCTCAGACTACTGCAGTTTAGGTTATTCCCTGTCCAGAGAGTCGTATGCTACATCTCAAAGGGAGCAGTTTGATATTCTAAAATATTCACTTTTGTTAATGCTGGGCAGATGGGAAGATTGATTTCAGTTATGTCTGTTTGATAAATATGCTCCAGGATCTGTTTTGTCTTTATCTTAAAACAGTGTTAATAACTATTTGGTACTTGGATTTTTTAACAAACAAGATCCACCTGGTTAATTAGTAAGTTAAAGAGGCCTATCTGGATTTTATTATTATAGGCAAAGTCCTGCTAGCCTTTTCCTCTATTTTCAGTCATTTCAATCAAATATAGTTTACTGCTATGAACGCAACAAGAACAATATTGCCAAAGTGTAAAAGAATAATGAGATTATAAAGAAAAAGAACAAGGTACTGTTATAAAATCATGAAAATAGCAGAAAATGATCAAAGCTTCGGGCTAAGCTAACTAGCCGTAGCATTATGGTTAGAATACAGACGTGAGCAATCTCCTCATCTTAATCTCATTACTATTTGTTTAGCATGCAACAGTTTAGTCAGTAGTTTAGAGAAGAAAAAGAGAAAATGTTAAAAACATGCTTAATTGCACTGTGAAAAAGTGTTGTATTAACCATGTTCTAATTTAAATTTTCTGTAACCTCCCCCCCCTTTTTCCCCTTTTCTGTTTTAGAATGAAGTAAAACGTATTGATTTTACTGAAGCTTTTCATTCTTTTGCTGTAAGTCTTAATTTTTGCCTTGTTTGCTATTCTCCTTCTTAATTTGTTATCCATCATCTCTGGTTGTTATAATTTAAATTAATTTGGGACATGATACTCCTTATCTGTTGAGTTACCGCCTCACAGTGTATTTCTTCTTTTAGTTAAAGTAAAAGTTGTCAGTGGTGTTTGTGAATACTTAGATGTTTGTGGTTTAATGTGACCATTTCACTCAAAAGCATTTCTTCTCATTGTTGTCTGTGTCCATAAAATAATATTTAGACATCTTGCCACTTCGCTAGTTTGTACTCACGCCTTCTGTCCTCCCGCGCAGACGGTGAAAGACGACACGGCCTACACTCAGGTCAGCGACAAACCCGACGAGCCGTCAGAAATGCCCGCCAATCAGCCAATGAAGAACGGCTCCTACATTGCCATGTCTCCAGTGGAGGCCCAGAAGTGTTGATCAAGGATCCCCTCCCCAAGTGTGGAGCCCAGGAAGGGGGCTGAGGGAGCAGCACAGGGGTGTTACATTACCATGGGTGGTGGGTTTGCATAAACAGCAGGCTCATTTACTCTTATTTTTATGAGGGTTGGGGAGGAAAAAGGAATAGCGTGGAACACAAGCCCCGGTAAATGTTAGACAACAAAGACATTGCTCCTCAAACTGAGCCCTCTGACTGTCTGTCCTCCTCTTCTCTACCTGCTGAGCATGGCCCTCGCCGCCTGCCGTACTGCAACTTAAAAAACTCTCATTCCTCGTTTCCGTCCTGGTCGGCCTTTTAAAGATGATGATGGGAACCCAGGCAAGAGGCTGGGCCAGGACAAGCCTTTTTTTCCATAACTCTTCTGTGGGAACACAGTAGCTTAGGTGACGCTGACGCACACAGACTCTGCCGACTGATACCGCTCTGAGAGAGTTTTACTGTTCACCTGAACAACAATTGCTGTTGTTAGCATCGCATCCTCGCTCTTTTCCTCTACGTCAGAGGAGAAAACTTGCAGCTGAAAGATTAAAAGGAAAGACCCCGTAATCGGAAAACCTAGGACGAAAACTCTTAGCTCCTGCAGTCAGAAAATAAAATGGTTTTGCTAAGCATATCCTTTTTGTAAAGAAGAAAAAACACTGAGCCGAACCATTTCTAGCATTTTTGCCTTTTGGTCCTAAGATGAATTGGTGCACCCACACACATACGCAGCGCACTTCCAGTATCAGTTAGTAAAAGTGTGTGTGCACCTTTTATCTTACGCTGTCCTGGGAAACAATTTTTTTGGATGCAGGCACAGTGTAGTAACACCTGGAATACTTGTGATTTTCATCCCCCCTCTCCTCCAGAACACTAGTTAGAAGTAGTCAGCTGATGACTACTCTGTGAATTTATTAGGGCTCCTGCCAGTAGCTTGATAAAATTGCGCCTTTTTTTTTTAGGCCTCGACACACATTCAAATAAAAAAAGGAGAAAAAACACCCACAGAACTTAAAAGGGAGACTTGAACCTGCTTTCTGCCTTATAATGGTTCAGTGTGTTCTTAATGTTCATACAGTGTTCAAATAAGCTGGAAATCTCGTTATTGTAAATATGTAAAAGAGGAAATGTTGAGATACCTCTGACCAAAATCCAGTAGGCAGTCCTTCTAGGTGTGCTGAAAGACACTAACGTTGCTCTGGTGTCGACACGCTCCTGCAAGTCTACACTGTTATTAGAGAAAGCACAATTTGGATGGCTAAAACCAGTCCTCACAAGGACACCAGGTTTTTTTCATCCTGGTATCATATATATATATATTAACAGCTGATCGGTCAAAGACACTATCAAAGTGCCGTGACTATTAAACAAAAAAAGTGGAATCATTGGGGGTTTTGAGGGAGCCTTGGGCACCACTCGCCGCTGTGCAGTCTTTCAGTTTGCCAAGGAGCTGTAGACATTCAGGCAAAACGCAGCACACAGCACTTGAATCACTGTTTGTCTTATGTTTCATGCGTCGTTGTTTTTCTGTCTGCCACACTCGTCTTGTCACGTCAAACCCAACAGCGGTAGTTGTTAATGAGAAGTGAATTTAAGGCCATAATAATGTCAACGTGGAAAATTCCCTGCACTTTGCCTGGAATTGTGCCCTATGTATTTTCATTGTTGTTTTTTGTCCTATTCATTACAAGCCAAGTGGTCCCTAACTTCAATACATTTCAATTATTTCCTTGTGTTTTCTTTTGTTCTGTTCATTACAATGTCGGTGGTCCATACGTTCAAAACATTTCAATTTATTTTTACTGTTTTTTTTTTTGTCCTGTTCTTTACAATGAAGGTGGTCCAATACATTTTGTTTCTTTGTCCTTGTAAGTATTGGTTAGGACGGATGTTAAATGCACATCCGTGCCTCTGTGTTACTTGCTTTCCACCACATGGAGTGTCTTCTTTTGATATACTATTGTATTAGTTATTGCTGCTAAAAAAAAAAAAATGCCATAACCTGGACTTGTATTTGTACATGCGTGTACATGCGTGTACAAAACGTGCTCGTATTGTTTCAGGTTGATCTGCAGAAGCTTTTTCTTTAAAGGCCTTCTGTGTCACCAACAACTTTTTGACACCTGAGCACAAGATACAAAGCCCAAAGCTTGCTGCCATTTATTGGAATAAGCAGTTACAGTTATCACTAGCAACACTTTTGTAAATCTATCACACTTAACACACTTATTCCTCTTATTAGCAGATGATCATATCACATGTATTATTATAGTAGTAGTAGTAAACGTAACAATCCGCCGGAGGCGCCTCATAATGGCGCTCCTCTTCATGTAAAGATTGGTGTCAGAAGTCTGGGTTAAATAATCACACTGGTGGAGAGGTCGAAAGTATTCCTTTAAGGTTGAATCGATTCACTAAAGGCCTTTTGTATTCCACATAAATGCAAGCAAACGCAGCCTTGTGCAAACTCACAGTGCATCGTTATCCACCTTTCAAAAACTTGAACCTATGAGACCTTAATCCCAAGTGTTGCGTGTCTGTTTAAACACACGCCTGAGCCACCTCTCCTCCGCTGTCTGACTTCTACAACACCGACCTTTGAGTCCAATCTTTCAAGCCTATTGGCTCGTCCCTGCTTGACCAAAGATAACACACATAGATCTTCCCCAACACCGTGTTTACTCTCCTCTGTGATAACGGTTGTGCCACAAAACCACCCCCTACCTTGTTCTTTTTTAAATTGTGCCACCACTTATGTGAAGTATTTGCAGCAGTGTTGTGTGAGCGTGAACGCATGTATGTGCCTTTTTACAACAAGGCAAGAAGGGAAAAAAATTAGAGAAATTTCACAAGTTGGTTTGATGGGTATTGCTTTTTTTGTCCCCTGGTGCAAGAGCAAATAAAAGTAATCAATGCTCTTCATGAGCAGATCTCAGTATTAAGTAAGTCAAAGCAATACAGAATTGTGTAAAATAAAAAATGTTGTAAGGGGCCACACAATATTTATGTATATTATTTGATTTGGTTTTTCCCCTAAATTTGTGATTTGTCGTGTTATTTAGTTGTCGTTTTTTTCTGTAATATCCAACATTTCATTTTTGATCATTACATTTTTTTCACACTGAAATAACTAAAAAGATGGACCAGTATTTCACACTGGAAGCTGTACAATGTCTGTAAGAGTGTTCATGAATGGTTTAAGATTTGGGTGTTGAACCTGTATGAGTAAATGTGTGTTTGTGGACCTGTAAACACCATTTCTGTCAAACTGGAGTGATCTTTTTTTTACTGGAAGGCTGATTATCTTGATGACTGCGTAAAGTAAAAGCATTGATGCTGTGTAAACTATCTAGATGAATGAAGCCCTCCTTCAGGGATGAGCACTAGTGCCATACCATCCTTTCGTTATTATAATTTTCCTTAATTTGCTCTTTGGTGTAACAAACCGCACCTCCCCATGTTCTGAAATCACAAACGGAAGTTTCCTCTTGAGATATACTCATTTGTTTTGCTGCTGAATAGGACAGTCCTTGTCATGTGAGGTGCAAAATGAATCTAAAGTAATATCCATTTTTAGTTTTGATAATTTACACTGCACAGATGTTTCTACAGTGCTTTTCTAAACATTTATAGTGTATTTGCAAAAAAATAAAAGTTGCAATCAAATGCAAAGTTCACATTGTTTTCTGCTGTCTTTTGTATTTCTGTTGGCGAGAGAGATATAAACCAGTTAGTGGTAATAAACCCAGAGGAAGATAATACATGAATGGGGAAACTATAAGCAACTTCACTTCTTA
This sequence comes from Harpagifer antarcticus, assembly GCA_902827135.1. NCBI lineage: Eukaryota > Metazoa > Chordata > Actinopteri > Perciformes > Harpagiferidae > Harpagifer > Harpagifer antarcticus. Next base: position 5,470,618 of record CADEHL010001172.1, read on the forward strand.
TTTTGGAGCTTAATTTCAACTGAATATACTTTATTGAAATGTACTACTGAGTTTAGAGCATTAAAATATTTAACCTTCAAAAGCATCTGAGTTTATGTGGTTTGACTTCAACTAGAAGTTAAAGTAGACAACTTCTTGCTTCATGGTTTTAAATACTTTAACTGTTTAAGTTATTTTTACAAGTCCAGATAAAAAAAATACAATTACAATATTCACCATCTTAAAAGTTGCTCTTTCAAATTAAGACATGAACAATCATCAGGCCTATCCGATCAGGTTACTTTGACAGTTATGTAATTCACTGAGTTTCAGATCAGCAACATAGTGCATTTTCTACAACTAATTATTAACCTATTAACATTTTGATGGAATGAAAAAGCTTGAAAGAACCTTCTAATAAGTAGAAATATAACTCACAACACACGCATTTAGATAAATTAAGTTGTACACATTTCAATGCTGTAAAGCTAGAGCAGATTAGCTTATCCTTGCACTAAAACAGGTAGCCTACCAAGTTACACCACAATGTGATGTATTTACACTTCAGCGATTGTAAAGCTTAAGCAAACAAGAGATAACAAGTTAAACATAGAGTCATAGAGGTGCTGATGGTTGGGACATTTTGAAACCTTTGGACAGAGCCAGGCTAGCTTACACTTGTTTACAGTGTTACATTTTCTTTCTGTAATTGAGTCAGGCACAATGAGTTTAGATTTATACAGTCAATATTTTTCCCTTTCCCCCCCTCCCCTCCCGGTCCTAGCTAGTAAAGTAAATAAATAAATAGATACATAGCCTATAGGTACAAATAAAGTAATGTAAAAGATAATATTACAAGAAAATTAATAGATAAGGAATCATTTTACGTACGTACATACATGTATATAAATACTGAAAAAAAAAAAAACACATACATTCATAGTCAATATCATAGAGCCCCAGACAGATTCAAATAGTTTTGAAGAGCCCCTCAGGTTATATTTAATCTTCTCCAAATTCAGACACATCATTAGATTTTTAAGCCATAGAGATGCTTTAGGTGGTATCGAAGATTTCCATTCTAGGAGTTTTCTTCTACGTGCTAAAATAGATGCAAAGGCTATACTCAGGGCCGCCTTAATGCACGGGCTGGCCTGAGCTGAAGCCCAGGGGCCTACGGAGATCGGGGGCCTATCATGAGCCAATTAAAAAAAAAAAATTCAAATATATATATTTTTTTTTTTCGGGTGTTTTTTTAACATTTTAAATAAACAAAGTCTTGGCTTTCAGAATATGAAACTTTTATTTCCAAAATCACATTTTTGAAGCTTGTAAAGGGAAGATGACAGTTCTCTCTCGCCACCCTGCACTTCCACAGCGCCGCCCCCCCTCCCTCCGGCTGAAATTATGAATGTAAGGTGTATAGTAATTAGGGGTGTAACGGTATCCGTGTTCGTCCCGTACCGTCACGGTTCAGACGTCACGGTTCGGTGCATGCAGTCACACGGCGAATACGCCTTTTGTTACGAGTGGGAAAAAAGTCTGTTATTCAGGGCAGTATCCACTACACTATTTATAATCCAGGGGGCGGTATTGCGCCTAAAAGCTGTTTGCCAGCCGCCCTTAAACAACAAATGAAGAACAAGAAGAAACACAACAACAAAACTAACAAAATACAAGAAGAAGAAAAGTTAGTTTTGTGAGTTCAGATAACACACAGGAGCTAGAACCCACCTGTTTCTTTTAAATCAGCTGTGTGGGAACATTTCGGGTTCCCTGTGGACTACAATAACGATGAAGTGCGCGAGTGGTGGATCGGACGAGGACGGTGTGTCGGCGTTGTTCGATAGCGGTGCGGTATGCTAATGGAAACACACGCCAACCATGCTAAATCATATCAGAAGGCATCACCCAGATTTGCCAATCACCGGAGCCCGGCAAAAGACAACAGCAGTTCAACAGCTGATCCCCGCTGTTTTCAAGAAGCCAATAGACATGAAAGCCGAGAGACCAAAATAAATAACGGAAGCTTTTGGCATATGTCTTTCAACGACTTTGCGCTCTTGAAACAATTTCTTATTATTTATTTTGTAATATTTTCAAGACATTCTTTTTAGTTTTACAGCTTGATGAAACCTTTTTGTTTGACATCAGCCATTATAGATAATCTGGCCATCTGAGTGTGTGTGGTACTTTGTGGTTTGTTTTTATCTGTGTAATACAATTAATTATTCAAAATGTTAGAGTTCCTTATTTTTAAACTGAAACTTGCACTACTGTTCAAAATAAATAACAACAAACCTGGAATTATGCATTTGGGACTTTTTTTTGCTTTTTGTTGTTGTACCGAACCGTACCGAACCGTACCGAACCGTGACCCCCAAACCGAGGGACGAACCGAACCGTGACTTCTGTGAACCGTTACACCCCTAATAGTAATCATAGATAACACGGCAAGGTCCGTTACAGTTTGTTTTGATCTGATTTCAAATAAACAAAATCTTGGCTTTCAGAATATTAAACTTGTTTCGGCAAATTCAGATGATAAATACAACTTTGAAGCTTGTAACGGCATAACTACAAGTGGAGAACGGAGTAACCTGACGTCACAGCAGGCACAACAACAGCCGGTGTTTCTCATGAGTGTTTTCCCCGGGAAACAAACACAATACACACAGTACCGTGGCGTGGGAAAAAAATTAGGGGATGCCAATAATACGTCCTTTCTTTTGGGTCGGGGGTGTGGTGGTCAATGCAATAACGTAACCAGATGAGTGATTACAGCACCCGGTATCATTTTACACACATTTGTATCATACAGATGCAGGACTTACACACACCGGTTATCTAACCCAGGGGTTCCAAACCTTTATTGTGCCAAGGACCGGCAGATACATTAAAAAAATATCGCGGACCGGTTGTCAATTTTAACTGATTTTAATATTTACTCACTGGTTTAAATTCAGTTTTTAAACCAAAACGGGAAAACAGATAAATCAACGTTTTGGTTTTGTTTGTATGATTTACGGATACTCCAGTGATGGGGAAAACGAGGAGAAGGCGCATTATTATTGTTCTACTAGGCCAAAATAGAGTCAAAAGAGTATATGAGAGTGAGTGTGTTAATTATATATTTGGACAAGTTTGGAGTATGTGTGTGCTGATGTGTGTGTGTGTTTGTGTGTGTGTGTGTGGTTGTGTTGGTGTGGTGTGTGTGTGGTGTGTGGTGTGTGTGTGTGTGTGTGTGTGTGTGTGTGTGTGTGTGTGGGTGTGTGTGTGCTGTGTGTGTGTGTGTGTGTGTGTGTGTGTGTGTGCTGTGTGTGTGGTGTGTGTGTGTGTGTGTGTGTGTGTGTGTGTGTGGTGTGTGTGTGTGTGTCAATGGCATTTGTTTTCAGAAGATGTTATGATAGTGACGTTCGTTCCGGTGCACGTCCGACAGCATTTAGCACTACATCGAGATTAAGATTACACTAATTTATGTTGGGAACACCCGCATATAGGCTACCTATGGAGTTAGCAGATGTGTGTAAATTACTGTTCGTGATCATTTGAAAACAGGTGTCGGACAGACACAAACACAGAGCTGAGCAGAGCAGAGCACACAGCCTGCAGTCACTCGCTGTTCTGATGAAGGTAAACACAGCGAAGGCGGTGCGTAAAAAGGCACAGCTCTCGGCGCACTGGTGCTGCACTTCTCAGAGGCGGAGTTACACGTCCCGCTGCCTCCTGATGCTGCCTGCAGCCATTTCATGAAGTGAAGGAGGTTTTCCTTCAAACAGCTGCGGGCAGCAGATACCGTGAGAGTCCCGGACACGAATTCATAGATCAAGGCAGACTGGTTTACTCTCCTGTTTTGCCAATCCGGTGCTTAAACAAAGGCAAGGCACGTTTATTTATATAGCACTTTTCAACACAAGGCAATTCAAAGTGCTTGAGTGTGTTAATTAATATATTTGGCAGTTTGGAGTAAGTCTGTAGATGTGTGTGTGTGTGTGTGTGTGTGTGTGTGTGTGTGTGTGTGTGTGTGTGTGTGTGTGTGTGTGTGTGTGTGTGTGTGTGTGTGTGTGTGTGTGTGTGTGTGTGTGTGTGTGTGTGTGTGTGTGTGTGTTTCATGTATAGGCCTCTCACGATAATTAATTTTGTATGAAATATATCGAGTTCATTTTTATTTATCGTACGATAAGTCAATTAATTGCTTATCAGGCACACAATAAAACAGTGGAAACAAACATGTGTTTGACTTTCATTAGTGAATGAAACTTTGTGCCCTTCATAGTCTGTGTCCAATATTGTGTATTTGTATATATTGTGTATATATATCCTATATATATATGCTAAGGTCCCGCTGCTGACACGACAGCAGTCATTTCGTGGGCATATGTGTAATTAAACCCATGATATCAAAATCTCACTCCAGCCAGGTACCCAAAGTTGGCAACCCTGCTATATCGATAATAAAAATGTATGGAGCCAGGGGTAGAAACATGTTTTTTTCTGCTGTAAAGTTGGCCATTTTAACATGGGGGTCTATGGAAATTGCTCCTTTCTGCAGCCATCGCCTATCGGCCAATATATGAACTGCAGTGTGTGGCACTTCCGTATTGTTTCTTCATAATACATTCAGGTAAAACCCATGCTTTATAATAATAATAATAATAATACATTTTATTTCTAAAGCACCTTTCATTGCTAAAAGTAATAATGCTTTATGCTGCAACAAGGTTTGTGACTCATCCAGGAGCCCTCCAGTGCTTTTACTTCCGGCTGAACTGCAACAAGTTCATGCAGGTGTTTAGGGAGCATAGGGAGGTTGTGTTATTCATCTTAAGATACAGAAACACATAAAGGGTATCTTAAATATGTTTATTTTTCTACATATCTTTGCCATTTATTGTCTTGCTTAATGATAATAGTCATTTATAAATATCATTTTAGAGCACACATTTGAAATCAGTAGGCGAGGGAGGCTGTAATTTCGCCAGCTGTTACTCTCATGAGCGAGACAGAAAATAATAGTTTTAACGTGCCAAAAAGCTGATGTGTCATGTATTGCACCTCAAACATTAAAACAAATCTAGAGTTACGTGTTTATGTACTTCCTCGAAGAAGAAAGGACAGTAACAGAAGATCTCTGTGGCTTCAGGCTTGATCGCCATTCAAATGACAGCGTTGGTTTCCCCAAAAGTGGGCGGGGCTGTAAAGTGACATAGATTTTACTCTCATCTATTATTCAAAACCATTCTATTTATTCTAACGTAAATTACATGCCAGTGCCAGTGTTTCTTTTTATTTATTTGTTTTTATTTAAAATCGTATAATGTCGGACTTTTTTTTCCGTCTGTGAGGAAAATAAATGGGGCTCAGAGCCTCAAAATACTGAAATCTGTATTTTTTTAAATCTTTTTTTCCTTCTAATTTGTTATTATTTTCTAAATAACACACTGTTATTTACTCAACAATAACACACAATTATCCTTGCTTTTATTTATTCATTTAATTCTATAATCTTGGGCTTTTTAGCATGCTTTTTAGCATGCTTTTTAGCCGTAAATAAAGTCACCGGAAACAGACGTAGGCCTATAAGGGACATTTCGAGCGATACATACCACAAACCCACTGAACAGATTACCCAAGATCCTCAGCTTGAAGCTCGTTGAGTGGATGTTTTAGCCGCAATGCATGTTGGGATATGATGTTAATGCGATATGATATCCGAAAACATTTAAAAAATATATAATAATACTTTATTCCGAGTGTTCTTGCTTTTCTCTTTGGAGGTCATCACATAACGGCATTGTAATACACGGTTCGGCTGCATTAAATATTACACATCTGCCGTAGTTCTTTATTTATAGAGCCCTGATGAGAAGACTTCTGGACAAACTTGAAGAACTGCATCTTGCATTTCTTTTCACAAAATACGTCTCCTTGCAGTATCAATAGTAATTCGGCTGACTTTTATATTTGATCCAATTGGTAGATAGGTTATATTTACACCATAACGGTGCACAGCTGATAGAAAAGGACTTGTAGTTTTTAAAGATATTACTGATTTTCTTTGAATATAAGAATGTAAATACTGAGTTGAGAGAATAGTCAGGGGTTTTGGGTGATGGGAGACACATCTATGGAATCACAATTTCAATAGCTTACCATTAAATAACGGATATGCCTTTCTGTCTGTGATGTTTTACAAATCAGATATTAATGTGTAGAAGTAACACATGAGAAATAGTATAGCAATATCCTGTAAAATTATGTAAAAACATGAATAAAACTACACATCTTCAGATGTTATACATACATAAGTGTCCTACACTAATAATACAAAGTTATTATTAGTATGCTGTGTGTACCTTGTGTGCACCGCCTAGTGGTTAAAGCACGTTATTGAATTATTTTTGTTGAATAATGTTATTTGATGAAAAAAATATTAAGAGTACATACTTTCATAGGGGGAAAGTAGAAGGTCAATGATAGAAGTATAAAATATAAAAAATCAAGAAGATACTGTAAGTGATCTCTACAATAAAACAGTTTAGTGCTGGATGTACAAAGATATTAATATGAGGATGTGCAAAACAGAGAAACTAATTAACCTCTATTTAAACATTAAATAATACTTTAGGTTAAGGTCTTCTTTTAAATAAGAAAAAAGCTTTGGGGGTATCTATCTACAGATAAATATTAAGCCTGACAAAGTACTTAACGTCAAATATATTGCTTTCCTGTAATGATAACTATGTTGAAGCACTTATTTTAACTGATATTATATGCATTAATTATACTCTTATGTATAAGAAATGTGCAGAATATGACAGTTTAATGGTGGAGGTATACACACATATTGATATATGTCTTGTAATGCACTGTTGAGGAACCTGTGACCCAAGTTTTTCATTCATTGCATAACTACACTAGTTGTGTATATGACATGTCAATAATCCTTAGAAAATCTTGAAAGGGATGTGCAAACATAGCAATTATATACAGTTTTTAATTAACTATTAGTCGAGAATAACGAGTAATGAATATAGTTTATAGAGATCTGCAGATAAATGTTTAGTCTTCTCAAGCACCAACTATCAAATATCTCTCCTGATTGTTGGCAATTGACAATCACCTTTCCCTGAATTTTACTCAGGTGTAACTAAAGTCTGCTTTAAGGGTTGTTTATATTTCACATCATTAATCAGAATCTGCAAAGTAACTAAAATAAATGTAGTGGAGTAAAAATACCATGTTAACCTCTGAATTGTAGTGGAGTATAATTACAAAGTAACAATGAGCTGTCATGTGGGTATATATTAATGCTGCCCATTATGGATACAAGCGATTTTCACCCATTTAGTAATTACATGTTTTAAATTTGTACACACCAATGTGTTTCCTATCGCCTAAACCTCCAGGGCTGTAGACAGTTTAATACTGTCAACTTCTAATTTTGGGAAAAACTAAAAAGGTCTTTTAAAACTACAATTCCCAGTAGAGACGTGCCATAGAGAACATGTTGCGAAACACAATAGCCAGCATGTGTAGTTCTCGGGGGGCGTTCAAATCCAGTTTTGAATAGTCTGCCATGGTTTCGTTCCATTTTAAAGAGCTTGACGCTCGGCGTAACCTTGGCGCACTGCCACTCCAACATCCAATCCCAGAGCTTGAAGATTAATCACGGGGTTTGTCAACGGGATTGTAGTCCCAAACGATAGCTGGGGATTATGGGTAGTGTAGTGTCGGCCATCCTAAACTGAATTTTTTTTCGGATATCATATCGCATTAAGAACACCACATCTGGCGTCACAGAGATCTTCTGTTACTGTCCTTTCCTCTTAGAGGAAGTACAGAAACATGTAACTCTGGATTTGTTTTAATGTTTGAGGTGCAATAAACGACACAGCAGCTTTTTGGCACGTTAAAACTATTATTTTCTGCCTCGCTCATGAGAGTAACAGCTGGTGAAATTACAGCCTCGCCAAATGATTTCAAATGGGTGCTCTAAAATGATATTTATAAATGACTATTATCATTATTATAAGCAAGACAATAAATGTTAAAGATATGTAGAAAATAAACATATTTGAGATACGTTCATAACGAACATAACGTGGGAGAAAATACGTTTCTGACTAAACGTAATTGAGAATGCAGTTTAGTTCTGTGGGAACGTAATTTTTAGGAGACAGGGTTGCGTCAGCTTGTACGCACTGTCTCGTTCAGGCTTTCCGTTAAGTTTAAAGTATTAATTTTTGGACTTTATTGACCTTCAATAGGGTTGACGACTCAACCTTCTTGTCTGCTAACGTTATGTCTCTGCTGCCGATTGCTAATTGAATTCTAGTCCCTTCTTGTAAATTCTGGAGTCAACGGTCATGTTTGTCTTTGTTTATCACCTTTTTAACTTTACATCACATGCAGGACATGTTCTTTTTTAAAATCCAAGTCTGACTTATCTCCCATAAGGCATAACCAGTTTAAAGTATTAATATTTGGCCTATGCATCTACCAAGTTTCACACATTTTGAACATGATATAATGAATATTTTTGCCCACTTTTATTGTGTTCTGTCAGTTCACAAACCTTCATTGGAGATACAATTGGAGCTCACTGAGGAGACTATTAAAGAAATTGTTTTTATATCAGCGTAAAAACGGAGAATACAATTGTATACATGATGACAAAAAGTCACACAGACACAATGAGCTCCAAAAATGCATAATATCTAATAGCATCTAAATGGACTAATGGCTCCCTTAAAGACCAGCGGAGGACTTTAATGTTGTTTAAAAGTGTAATTGGGCCCTCGGCAGAGGCCTTATTTATCACAGCAAGTGCTCAGAGACGCTTCAGAGAATCTTTCTTTCAAACGTCTCCATTAAGGCAAAGCTTCAGCAGCTTTACAACTGTAAGACCACCTGCAGACAGACAACAATAGGTGTGTCCCCCTCCTCCAATACACTAGAAAAATAGGTCTAACTGCCTTCTTCTTTTGTCCTGCTTGTCACCACCATGTGGGTCTCTGTGTGGGGGTGGTGGGGCTGAGTGAAAAGCATCACGGGGGAATCAATTCCTGTTATAAAAAAGATTACTTTACTTCATTTGACAGGGAATTCTTGGAGAGATCATTAACCTGAAAACTGTTTGAGTTGGTTAGTTAGTTTCTTTTGGAATAACATTTAACAACAAAACATGTCATCATTTTTCATTTAGTTTACCACTGATTCTTACTTTTACTTTAAGTTACTTAAAGTAAAGTAAAATTAAATTAAGTAAGACTTTGAACACTGGACGTAGTACTTTTACATACAACTGTTTATTTGTTTTATGGATTTGTTGTTTTGTCCAGAGTAACACTCTCAAGCAGTATCAGTTTACTCTTGTAGCTAAATGGCAGGAAAGTGAATAAAACTACATCCGCTTATGTGCTAAAAGTAATACAATACTGGGAAATAATACAATAATGGAACCCTGTGTCTTCGTAGTTTTGTAGCTGTTTTGTGTATATCTTTTTGTGTGTCTGTGAAGCTGTTTTTCCATCTCCTTTAACGTTTTTCTGAAGTCATTTTGAGAATCTCAAAATACAGTCCACTCTTTCGACAAACTCCTCTCCAGGTAAACAATGGGTGCGTTTCAATTCCTTTTTAATCCAACCTACTGCAGGCAGCTCCGGACATGTTTAAATATCCACCCACTTGAAAGATTATAATTTGAAAGGAAAACTACTGTCCCGACCTCAGGGGTTTACAGGGAGATCATGCTGTTACTGGGTGTCCATTAACTGTTGCTGCAGCTCACATTCATGATGTGGTGATGCCTTCAAGATCCCAGCTGTAATTTAACTACTATTTTTAAATAATATTTAATAACTTTTTGTGGATAATTGTGTCTTTAAAATAACAGTTAATTATATTATCAGTCCAGGTAATTGTACGACTACAAGTTGTACTAATTGGTCTGTTGTGCCCCCTGCTGGTGTTTCTGAAAACCAATCTTACTATCCTTATAACAGAATGGTCATTGATGAGTTGAGTTGAGAATGTGGCCTGATTTTAATGTGAAAGATATTTAACAGCACCTCAACTATCTAACTAAACTAATAGATTATTTATATGGCTGAATTTAATCTTTCAATGTGTAATACGATCGTAGATATTCGATCTGTTTTTGCAGTTTAAGCATGTTTTGGGGAAGAAACTCTAACAAACACAAAATTAGCAGATTTATCAATCATTTATGAAAAATATTAGTTAATTGAAGCCCTAAAGTAAGTGCAGTGCACCTTTCTGTTGTTTGAGGTTTAGAAATACATTAATAGAAAATATTATATATATTAAAATATTGTTTGGTAAAATATCATGGTTATACTTATTATATTGGAACAATTCTAAAGGCCTTCAGTGACATGTGGTTAATATACAATGTTTGGATCAGTTATGGTTCTTAAAATTCAAATTAACAAACACCATTTAATTAAATAACAGACTCATAAAGGAATGCTGAAACGTTTACAGGGGTCAGCATGCAAAAACAAACCCGCATATAATAACATTTACATTCTCAATACATCAAAATGTTGTACATGCACACTGAGCGAGTTCCTGATTTGGTTTAGTTATAATAATATTTAAAACAATGTTGGAACTTGATCTAATAATGGACAGAGAAGATATACCAAACCTAAAACATCATGTTGTCTACATATCTTACAGGAATAGTACAACGTTTTGCTTATTATTTGCATTCTCGACGATAGAAGACTGATTCTAGATTGAATATGCTGCCACAGCCAGCTGCCGGTTAGCATAGCTTAGTATAGAGACAGGAACATCTTCATTTACAACACTGCAACTGTATGAGACATACATCCTAACAAAAGCATGAGTTCACCGTTCTGGACAGGGTGAGGGTTTGAATCCCGCCTGAGACCAGGAGGGACCCCGGTACTTGTTGGCAGTTGGCACTGACACAAAACAGCATCAGTGTACACTTAACTTCGCCTCTAGAAGTTAAAACACTTCTTCGCTAAGGCACCTGCAACACTTTAGCTGCAATTAATTAGTGCAACTGATGTAAAGCTGCACAATGATCAATTGTTGTATCGTACAATGTTGTTTTGTTTCTTAAAGCCTTTAAGAGGAGTATAGTTTCTGCACATATATGGAGATGCAAAGCCGTTTGAAATCAACATCTGCACACTGACACAAACAGTTTAGTCATCAATCAGTGATTCAACAGAAACATAATCATAATTCTTTCAAGGAAAAGGGCTACATTCACAGTTTTATGTTATTATAATTGTGTGGATTTGCTGTTTTTTGGTTTGATATCATTTTAAACTGAGTCACTTGAAGGGGCATCAGAGAAATGCATTTTATTGGCCTCTTATGAACAGGCGCTGCAATAATTAGTTTAAAAGATTTTGAAAATAATGTACATCTATTTTGACAATTGATTAATCATTTGAGTAATTTTTTAGGTTATATCCAAACATTCTGTTGTTTAGGGGTGTTAAATTTGATTTATTTTAGTCGGCCTAACAATGTATTAAATGTAATACTTTTAGGAGTTTTAGGTTTTCTGGTCAGACAAAAAAAATCATGAAATCAACTCAGATCTAGAACATCTAGAAAAACATTCACTACTGATTATATATGGGATTTGATTTAAGAAAATTAATTAAAAATTGGCGAGTCAGTTGCAGTATTCTTTTCACTTTTAAAGTCTTTTGATAAAAATAATGACAGATATGGCTAATAAATGCAGAATCTAATATTATTATTTTTTTTAACAATTCAGCCTAAATGTGATGTTCTTTTGTTTCTGTGTTTGTGGTTTATGCAACACTTTTTGTGTGATTATATCTTAATAAAATAAACAGTTGGGTTCACCTTAAAACTACACTGAAATGTCAAGTGGACATTTGCTGTCAAATACCCTGAACTCTAGCCTCGCCTTAATCCCATGTGATCAACACGGCTGTTGCTCTGCAGCATCCTACGTCTCAATGTGCGTCATAGAAGCAGCTTGGCTTTATCTCCCCGGTCTCCCCTCCCCCTGCTACCCGGTGAGGAATCTGAGCTGAGGTCAGTTTTCAGTGTTTCCCTCTGCTCAGATGTTGGGGTCTCCCTCCAGCTTGGTGAGGTCGGTGGCCGTCCCCATGAACATGCTCCGTCCTCGCTCCAGTCGGCTCTTCTTGTCCGTGAGGCGGAAGGCCTCCATGAACTCCTCGATGTCGATGCTGCCGTCCTGGTTGCTGTCGATGGTGATGGCCAGGTCCGAGATGGCTTCCTCCGTGATCTCCATCTTAAGGTAGACGCTCAGCAGCTTCCAGGTCTGCCGGAAGTCCTCCATGGTGATGAAGCCTGGGTGGAGGGAGGAAGTTAAAAATGCTGTGATAGAAACCGGCTGAGAGGGGCAAAAGTGTGCGCGGTGAGAGGAGGGGGAGGCCAGTAGATCAGTGGGTTAATCCTCGTCTAAACATAGCTACAGGTGGATAAGCACTTTACAAAGCCTTGACACACTTCACACCTCCACTGAAGAACACCGTCTCTCATTGGATGGTCTGTGCATCAGAAAAGTCTTTGTAAAATGGGTTAACAAACTTTCTATTTAATCGTTGGGCATATGGGACAATAGTTTTTTCTATATACATCATCCTATTTTCAGGAATTCATCATTAGTCCCATGTGCCCAAAGACCATGAAAATCTAAAAAAATCTATGTACTCAGAACAAGCTGAATATCAAAGATACGCACACATATAGACTAAAATAATATTTTATATGAAAGCCTTTCCTCATTTAACCAGGCCCACCCCTCCCTACACGCAGATCAGGCAGACTGCGTGGGGCCTTATCTTTCGGAGGGGGCCTCGTCATATGCGCAAATGTGGCGTAACTCATCTTATGCGCAAATGCGGTGCTACTATGCGCGCCACAGTTTCCCCGCTGCGAGGCTCCGGTGCTAACAGGAGTGACACAGACCCTCTTCACACAATGTTGCGTGGGGCCACAAATTGGTCAGGGGCAGCCCTGCATTTAACTATTGCTAAAAGTTTGAAGTATTGTACAGTAAGAAGCTCGGCCAAAATATTGTCTTACATGGCTTTTTTTGTTATATGTCAAATATAGTATTTGGGCACAAATGGTGCAACTTATTTTCCAGTGATGAATAAATAGTTTTACCTGAGTTGTCCGTGTCTACGATTCTGAAGATGGTCTCCAAGGTGGAGCGGTGGCGATACAAAGTCTCAAGCAGACTCTGGTCAATATGCTGCAAGAAAGTTATTTAAACAGTATTTAAGTGTGTTTAAGTTAGAGTGTGTCTGAATCAACATATGCAAGCAGATATCAAATCAGACGGCACTATTTCTGTGGCGTTCTGTCTCCAGCTCGGTAACTCACGTCCGCGTTGGCTCCCTTGATGGCAAGCTCGTTGAACCACTCGTAGTAGTCGATGGAGCTGTCGGCAGAGCGACCGGTGACCAGCTGAGAGCGCATTATCCTCCAGGGCAGGCCAAGGCGCATCACACTCTCCACCGCAGACGCCCAGTCGGCCAGACTGACACGACCTGAGGGAGGAGGATATGTCATCCGTCACCTGATTTATCCAACAACTGTTTTCCAGTTATGTCAATGGATGTTTGATTGTAGTCCTATCGTACGTTTATTATACCAAATCACAGCATGCATTCTGATGGTATTCCTTAAGGCCTTCCTGTGGTACTTTAAATGGATGTTGACCATTTTTAAATGGAGAACAACTTTTTTTTAGCACCAAATCTGTATAACAAACTGTTGCTTCAACAACTCATTTTAAAACATGGGGTTGACCATCATAACCTTCCATTATAATGATCCAAGCCAAACATTTTCACAATATATTTCAATTGATTATCAAGTCAACAGGATTCAGTTCCAAGCTTAGACACTTCTACGTGTCATGTAGTGAGTGTGTGACTTTTTATTGCCACCTGAACGTCCCCTGTCGTTCAGAAGTATTATTTCTAAGGACCAGAATAAAATGTAAAGCCATTAAAAATCATATTCTTTGAAAATTACACTAAATATTCCCCTGTAAACAAAATGTTCAAGTAAATTTGAAGTGAAATAACTCAAACTGATGAGCTAAACTACATAAAAAACACATGATATGCTTATAATGTACTTGAGAATCAAGAATAGCGAGTAAATCCCAAGACAACAAGTTTCTATGAAACTGTCAAACGTTCATGAATGGACTTTGGGTCAGCCCACAGTTTTTATCTGAATAGGGATAACAGTTGGGAGCTCATATTTCTCCCTAGCCACACATTGTCCTCCGAGAACTTCGAGTACACAAGAGAACTTCAACACAATTAAATAACACCTGATCTGACTGCTGGAATCACACACACACCTACCTTTGTTTTCACTGTCCAACTTTTTGAAGGCACAGATCAGGTCAGATTTATGTGCAAACAGCTGCTCCCGCAGGACTTTGTTGGCTGAGCGTTCGCTCCGCCCCGCACTGCAAACAAGACAACAACAAATAAAACACAGAAAAATAATCAAAGGCTTGTTGTTAGTGTTACAGGAAATATTCTGACATTTCTATAGCCAAAAACTGATAAAATGCATAAATAATATACCGATGACTCCCACTGTCTAGATGAAGACTTTCTGGAAGTGTTGTTGTACCTTTGTCTCACGCTGAGCTCTCTGATCATGCTGCTGGCCTGGTACTGAACTAAATAAGGCACAAGGTCTGGACCCAACTTCACGTAGGCCCCCCTGTTGCTTCCCACATCGTAGTAGTTTGAAGCGGAGAACAGTGTGAGGACCTAGGTGAAATGAAAGAAAATCATTTAGTTAATTCTGAAAACATTAGAGGGTCTTCGGGCTGTCAGAGTCTGAGCTCACCTTACGGTTGTGGCAGAACTCGTAACCTTCCTGTTTGCACTCGTGCGAGCGGATGATGAGCTGCAGGTTGTGTCTGTTCAGGAAGTCTTCAGTGACGTCGGGGCCCCAGTAGCAGCCCCCGCCCCGCACCTCGTTGGGCACGCAGCCGTCCTGAGCCATGGGGTCGCTCCACAGCAAGTCCAGGATCTGGAGGCACGCAGGAAGGACAGACGAGAGAGATTTAGATTAAAACCTTCTGATTTTTTGTGTGCAAAATGAAATACTGGTACACCTGAAAATGAAAAATAATTGAATTGGAGAATTTCAGACCTTTCTAAAAAAAGGGACATAAAAAGGGAAAAGGAACCCTCAGAAATAGCAGTTGACAACACAAGGTCATGATAAGGAAAAAAACATGTTTTCAAGCCAACATGGATAGAGCATCCTTAGAAAAAGGGAAATATAACATCTACAAACTCCATCTGCTGAGCAAGATCATAAGATCAAGATCTCCACAACAGCTACTAACAGACTCTGTGTTGATTTGATTGACTGTTCACTGGAATAGCAATTCTAAAATATCTTATTCTGAATTTCAACAATTAAATACCAGTTATTTCCAGCTGCTGTTACTCGTGTTTACAGCGGAAGGCGCTTTACAGGTCAGACAATTTACTGAATGAGTTACTCTGAGTTGTTTACAAAGATGTACCAAAGTATCAGAGTCAAATGAGACCACTGACTTCTCCTGATCGTGCTTAAGGTTGTGACGGTGGTGAACACACTGCAGAGGGATTCATGATGCGCTGGATTACAGCACGTTAAAGCTCCACACAGGCAACAATCCTCAGCAGGCGAGTGTTGATCACTGATGGAGCGTCAGGCTGTGACTCAGGACTGACTAAGCCCTCGCAATCAAAATAACTTTTTTTTCTCATGACGTCACTAATTAAAAATCTAATTCAGGAAACTTTAGACCTGAGAAGAACACACAAGCCCCATACTCGCGTAAAACCATGAATGAGTGTTGACCTTCTACTCAAACAGGGTTATGACTTAAGGGTCTCCTGGGAACAAAACAAAAGACCAAGGATGGTTGAGGGTTGGAAGGTCGACCTAGCTTAGAAATGATTATGATGTTCGGCGATGTCAGTGGCCAATCTTTATCTGTTGAACTGGATACATTTTGCGATGTTGTTTTGTGTTCGGACTCAGACCAAGCTGATATACCCAGCTGCTGATTTGAAGAAGAAGCCACTGGCTGGACCCAACTTTGGCATGATGTAAGAGTATAGAGTACCACCCATCCCGAATGGAGGTTAATAACCAGGTCCCCTGACATTCACATCTGTTTTCATATGAATACCCTCAGGTATCACAGGTTTAAAAAAAAAAAAAAACTCAATGTGTAATTCCATGCTATATATTTGTAAGTATCTGAGCAAAGCCCTCACTAGTCGTTCTTCACCTGTTTCCACTCGTCTTCGCTGCTGATAGACTCGCAGGACTGAGACGTGTCATTTTCTGGTCCTAAGGGACTCTTGTGGATCTCCACTTCCTCCACCGTGTTCGCTCTGAGCCGGTCGGAGAAGTCCTGCAGCGAGTGGTTCTGGAAGCAGTCTTTGGTCAGAGTTCTGGGAAACGTGAGGGAGGGTCTGCGCTGGAACACCTTGTTGGTGGACCCCGCCTCCTCGTCCGAGTCGATGGACTCGTCCGCTACGCTCTGGTGTCTCTTCTTCGGAGGCCTCAGCGCCGAGTTGTACTGGAACAAAAACAGAGCAGGAATTTCAATGGCTTTCAGGGTGATTGATAAAACATTTAAAATGAACATGCCTGTGTTCGAGGCTCACATTGTGTCTGTCCACTCTGGCGAGGACGCTGAGGTCGGTGGTGTTGGAGATCCCTCCGTGGATAACCAGCACCTTCTGGTCTATTACAGTCGCTAACGGCAACCAGCTGAAAATCTTCTGCAGCAGCTTCAGGATCCGTTTGCCGTGCATCTGAGGACGAACAGGAATTCAATTCCCCATCCCTTCTTTATTCTTCAGTTTTAGAGTTTGTTGCCAACATGAAAGAGGAGCCATAGTGTATCTTATAGCCCGAGTTAAGTTTGTACTCTTTTCCTTTTATTCCAGGATTACATTTTACACAATAATTTCACCTGATTTTAATTCCCACACTTTGACAGCAAACATATTTAGGAAATGCCAAATGTCCTGCTTGTTTGAGGATGGCGCTGCTTTGACATTTAACCTGTTCATTCACTTTGTCTGCCATCATACACAAAACATCAAGCCCACATGCTGTTTATTTTTATGAAATTATTAGAATGATTTTATTTGTCTTATATTGTTGTGGTTGAACATTTACTTTTGATATATTTGCCATCTAATAATTCAGCTTTATTTTGAACATCTTTCTTGATAAGGATCACTTATTTTGCATCGCCTGTCCAGTACTTTTTGTTTTATGAATTTGTCTTGTCATGATGCTGTTGTTGTCTTTATCTGTGTTTGTAGGACATAAGTTTACAATTGTAGTACAACGCGCACATTTCTACTTTATGTTCTTTATCTTTATTTAAAGTATAGAAGATAAAGTATTTGTATTCTTATTGATTAATACATTTGGTCCGGGTATGGCTCCAATTAAAATGTATTTTTCCAGATTGTGAGCTTAATACTTATTTATAATTGTATCCAAACAAAGGACAGTAACCTGACACATTTGGGACATCTGGGGATTCCCTTGTGGATCTTTGACGTCAGACAGTCAACTTTAAAGACGTCAAATCCTCTCAGCCGCGAGGAGGAGTGTCCCTTTTTATATTAGGAAGGAATCTGGCCCGTATCAAGCTTTACTGAGTGTGTAGGCGCAGACGGGATTACTAAATAAGCAGGGGTTGGAGTTTACCAAACATGTGCATGGAAAGTTTTTATGGTGCTAACAACTTACCCTGTATTTAGACAGCACCTCCTTTGTGAAGCCGTACCTACATCAGCCAGAGACACACAAGATGACAGTTAGAAACTCTGATTTTAGGCTTCACCCCCCCCCCCAGTTAGACATGGTTTCACCTCAGGTTGACTATGTGGTCCTCGTGGTTTCCTCTGTTGAGGTACACTTCACTTGGATAGACGAGCAGGAATGAAAACAGGATGATGAGGATCTCTATGGAGTCTTTGCCGCGGTCTACAAAGTCTCCGTTAAACAGATACGGCTTCTCCAAGGACGGCATGTCATTCTGTGATGTAAACAAATGAAGCCATCAGGAGTGAGTCATTCTGTAATCTCAAAGTAAACACATTACAGGCCACAGCACAGATCCTGGTTCACTGACTCAGTGTTTTCTAAATGTAGAATAATGCAGCATGTTGCAGCTTGACAGTAAAACATATCATAACTGATTTAACGATTAGCTGATAGTGTTTTGAAAATGGTTAATCATTCAAGTTTCATTTTAGAAAATAAATCTGTTTTTCTCAATTGCATATCATGAAAATAAAAATAAATGAGGTTTGGTCAGACAAAACAAGACATTTGAAGACACCTTAGTGTTTTTGAATATTTATTTTACATATGATATATAAATGCTCACTCAATCATTTAAATTGAAATAATAAACAATAATTAATTTACTTGCAACCTGATAACTACTATCGGGCCCTGGAGTACAGAAGGAGGTTTTGGAGGTTTTAATAACAGTAGAGGATTTCAATCAAATATTTCTTTCTATAGATGCCTCTTTTTAAAATTAAATAATCATAGCTCATGAGAAAAAAACATTTTCACGTCAGCTATTCTATCAGTTTTAGATTTTAGAAGAGAAAATCTGTACCTTGTAGAAAATCAGCAGCAGGTCTTCCAGTTGTCCATGCAAATCTCCTGTAAGGAAGAGGATATATGTTGATGAATAAATAACAACAAACATAAAAAACTGCCTACATTACAGTCAGAAAGTGCTTCACAACAGAGAGGCAGTTTTTTTTCAGAGCAAATTTCTTGATTAGTCTAAAACCCCAAAAGATTCAGTTAGCAATCTAGACGCTGGAATCAGATCACTTTAAGTTAGTAAAATGATGAACTGATAAAATCTCACCACAAATAGTGATTTCTTTGCTGTGGCAGGTGGAGATACGGTTGATATTTGGCAATAGCCGAAGCTGTTTCCACGTTTCAAGGAGGAGCTGGAGGACGTAGCGCGAGTGCAGCTGCTACTGGGAGAGAGATTTATTAGCAACAAGGTTTTAGACACATGAACAGGTAAGATCACAGCAGTGATATTTTGATTCATAGGTTTGAGCTTTAGGCATTTTTTAAAGCACAGCATGTGAAACAACAACAATAAACAAATGATATTTTTTTTTAAAGATTGCTTTTCTGCCGACTAAACAACAAGTTAAGAAGGAAAATGTCATAATGATAACATGCCAATGAAGATACAGATTTATTTTATATATATAATTAATACCAAGAAATACTTGTTAAGTAAAAAGCAGACTCCTTCTTAATTGAATAAACATGATTGTAGTGGTCAATTGACACACCTTAGCATGTTTCTATAGAATAATGTCTGTTGTGGATCTGAGACTGTCCAAAAATCTTGCAAACCTGTCAGATTTCTTTAAAACTTCATAATGTTAAATGCTGGTCATGTTATTTCGGGTCCAGTGAAACACGAGAAGTAGACTATCATGTGCAGTGATACAAAACCAGTGAGTCTGTACATGAACTGTGACGGAGGTACATGTTTCTTTAAGGCTGGACTGTAAAGTGGAGGTGTGCACCTACCTTCTTGTTCCTGAAGGCCTCCACCAGCCCCACAGCCTGCTCCACCGTCAGAGGGAAGGTGAGGTGGGGTCCTGAGTAAAGATCTGGTACCTCGATGTTCTTGTAGCAGAAGTACCTCTCCCACTCTGCATCCCGACAGACCTCATTGTCTCTGAAGATGTGCGAGATCAAATTCCCTGGAAGCAAGGACAAGAGGACAGTTCAAAGTCAGGGATTCAGGAAATGCTCGTCAAATAAACTGTCTGTTAAAATGTCAAAGCTTACGCTCATTGCTTGCAGGTGTGAAATTGTCCATCAGGTAGCCGAGGAAGTTATAAAGCTACAAGTGGAGGAGACGTGAAAGTTAAGATCTTATGTTCATTCTTACTATTTAGAGACATATACAGGACCATCCCTGTTGTTTCTCACCTTTATCTGAGCCTGTTCTCCAGAGTATTCGATGGACTGGAAGATGTGCCAGGTGTATCTCCGCCTCATCTCTTTGCGGGCGACAAACTGACGGTACCATCGCTGAATCAGAACGGCAGATTTTATAGCTGAAACGACGACAAAAGATGATCAGAAAATATTCAAATGATAGAATTGTTCACAACATGCTATTGCTTTTCCAACATTTAGTTAATAATCGTTCTTCGTATCCTTCTTATTAGGAGACACATTTAAAAAGAAAGTTCTGGTTCAATTTTGACTTAAAACAAACTTGACATTTGTTATGTATTGAAAAGGAGCCTATAAGAGATTGTGATATTGCCAACATATTTATGTCAACACCGGTAAAATATTTTTGAACAATACTGTGATATCCTCCTAGATTGCCCTGCCCTGTATTGAGACCAACAATCTGTCACGGACCATAACAGACAAAACAAGAAGGGAAGTAAAAAAATAAGATTCACCACATTATCACTATAAGCTTGTAGCTCTTTGGTGTTTATTTTAAGTTCAATTCTCAACTCAATTATTTGTATGTATCATTTCAGACTCACCACAACAAAAATGTGTTTAGCTTGTGTGAAATATCTGAAAATCTCTGCTTAAACTGGGTATTCAATCTTGCTTCCACCTGCCCTCATACTCATATGGAAAACAACAACAACAATCACAGCAAGGTGTGGCTTACTTATAACAGCTGCAGACAGCAGCAGAGGAAAAAGGTCAAAGAAAAATACAGATTATTACAACAAATAAAACGGGGAGATTACATCTGAAGGGTAAACTATGGTAGACAACAAGTGGGACATAGTGGTGAGGATTTATATACATCTCAGAAGGTTAAGAGAGAAAAATAGGTGTATCGGTCAATGTTTGAAGGATCATGGTTACCTTTTCCAGAGTTTTTGCGGAACTGGTTGGACTTTGAGACGCCACATCCCATGACTGTTCCTGTTCAAAGCACCAAACAATCCTCACATTATGTAAAAGCTATCAGAGGTGACATTAAAGAATGTACACAGCTGTATAGTTTAAGTACAACGTAATTAATCCTAAACTGCTCTCTACTAGGAATGCATTCCTTTTTTGGAGTCACAAAACAGACTTTACAACAACTTGAAGTAACCTGCTACAGTCCAGTTGACGCTGTTCATTGACAGAGTGGAAATTTGAGCGTGGCTTGTCATCAGCTGGAGAGCTGGAGTTGGAAGACGTTCAACCTTTTAATCTCATTACTGCTGGCTCCTCACTTCTGTGATTGGCCTCAATCTTAAAGCACGGGGCTTTTTTTTAATGTAGACTAAAATAATACCATCTATGAAACTGAAAAAGGGAGGAAATATCTGTATGGACTGAAGTTGTTTTTATGAAATGGACAAATTATTGTTTTAAATCACCATCTGTTGTATACGGTAAACAAATAATCCCTTAATGAATGTTTACAATGTACACAACCGTTGATTGATCAATCTGTATTTTAGGTTGATCAATCAAACCTAAAATATACATTTCATTGAATTCGGTGGCACATAATTCTCTTGCTGGTTATGACCTACTTTAAAAAGGAACAGATGGGTGACTTTCCTAACATGTAAAGAGATCTGTACTACAATGTAAGCCTGGCATTTTAAGTGGACTAAAATACATTTTGAGAAGCTCTTGATTCAGATCTGGAACATGAAGATGTTTCTGTCTTTATCTGCTTTTTTCTGGTTTAACTCACTTGATCTAACTGCTGTAGAAATACGAGATCTTTAAATCAGCAGTGTACTTACGTGGTCACCTCTTCAATCCAGTCACCAGCTCCCAAGTTGTTTGGCTTGCAGTTTCAATGAATGTTCAAACAGCCATTTGCTCTGTTTCATCCTCCAACAGTCCAACAGGATCAGGTCAAGAACTGCAGGATGTCTATCAGACCAATCATTGTACTGTGAGAATGACAGCAACACCCAGTAACTCAGCACAGAGGCCTCATCAAGCTCCGTGAGTCTGTGCTGAAGCTGGTTTAGTCTTTAGTGCTTCAGTGTGTGATCGTATGAGAAAGGCACAGAGTCACAAGTGGATTACTTGAGCTAATGACTTGATGCGACTAGACTGGTCTTTTTATAGGAAGAGGGTGAAGTGCCACGGGAAACTATAGGTAACAAGCGGCCAGGATGTGTTTTTGGTCTTTTTTTATCACATGGGCTTCTTTTTTGGATTGTGTGCTATGAAGTAAGTAAGGTATTACCAAACCTAAGCATGATGATGTTTGTTAGATGTCACCTTATGTTGAGCAAAATAAAGGTAATCTCCATGTTTCACTTGCAACAATGATAGTTGTCTGACATTAGAGTTATGTTCATGGCAGGGTAAGAAAAAGTATGTCTCCCCAAAAACAATTCAGTATTAACTTTAACTAATTTATCACTGTTTTTACCCCTCAAATGTTTCCCCAATGTAAACCCCAACAAGTGATTTAGAACATAATTTAAAAATATTACTTAATTCCACTTGCTGCAAGTCCCACACAGTTACATCTTTGAATCATTATTATTACAATTAAATTAAATTAAAAATGGTCAAATGTACACCAAAGGTTACCAGTCCAAAGTTGTATCTTTATAGCTGTATTTATTTATATATTTTATCTTGAAAAATTACCACATAAATAAAATGTATTAGAACTTGATAGGAATAAAATATTACAAATGGCTAATAATTTCCAACGAATGGCTAATCATTTACACAACGTTTGATTGATCGATTGATTGATTGAAAAGTTTGTATACAGCTTGTATATTGGGTACAGTACAGTACAGCTCAAAACATACAATTGCAGACCAGAGAAAGACTTTCGTCTTGTTTACATCAGGGTCCAGAGGCGCGGGAAGGTATTTTGAGTGGGGGTGCTGACTCCAGTGAACACTATTACGGGCACTATAGAGCACGCACAAAAGCACTCCCCACACGCAAACACACAGTACACCCGCGACTGTTACAATGAAGGCTCGATAATCAGCTCACGGCATATAGGCAGGGGTAAAACTGCGGTCAAGCCAGCCTCCACTCGGGAAAACTTGGTCAAGCCAGCCGGCACGTGATATTGCGGTGCGCGAATATCCTATGCATTACGGTAGAATCCTGGAAACACTGCCTCTGTGTTTAGATGAGAATAAAACAAAAACTGTCCAGTATCAAAGAATCATTTCACTTCAGGGTCATAGCAGGACATCTCATCTAGTCACTTAGAAAAAAATCAGGACAATCTGATGTCTCATCTAAAAACAGGGATGATAGCTCTTATATTTGACTTCAAATGTATTTTATTTTGAAACTGTACATCAGAATGTCCTGATTTTTTCTAAGTGACTAGATGGGGTGTCCTGCTATCACCCTGGAGTGAGATGAGTCTTTGATACTGGACAGTTTTTGTTTTATTCTCATCTAAACACAGAGGCAGTGTTTCCAGGATTCTACCGTAATGCATAGGATATTCGCGCACCGCAATATCACGTGCGGGCTGGCTTGACAGATTATGCACAGCGGGAGCAGCAATAACCCTCAAATAATAATTCAGACAGGGGAGCTCCGCACCCCCTGCCTGCCGCTAGGGGGTGCTGCAGCGCCCTCAGCACCCCCCTTCCCGCGCCCATGTCAGGGTCCCACGTTATAACTCTAGGTGCTAATCAAATATTTGGGATGCAGTTTCACTACGAGATTAACTTGAAAGGGTCATGTAACATCATCCTGTTTATGACCAACATCAATTGACATGTTATTTAATATATAAAACCCATTACGTTGCTTTACAAACATACCTAAACGCCGCGGCTCTTGAACGCATCCCGCAGCACTGCAAACGTATGGCGGAGGTGAGTTAGCTAATGTTGGCTAGAAACCTTTTAAAAAGCTAAAAGCAAGCTGTCCTGTGTTTTATATTGACATCAATTAATAGCGAATTGTCAGATTTAAGAGAAATGTAGGAGAAACGTGTGTTGCTCCGCGTGTTGCATGACATAAGGAGGTGTGTTTGAGTCGCTCACAAACACAGGTTATGTTATGGGTTCATGTGAGGTTCAATGTGGTTGTTACGTTAACTCCATTGACAGCTTGTTCGGTACTTAAAACTAATGCTATCGTGTTCAACAGTCTTTATATATTTAACAGTCCTTGCCTTGTATTAATAGAAAGTTCATTTATTTTGCAATACTTAGGCCTACTTATCAATATACCTGGTCTACATTTTGTCAGAGGTTTTGAGGATTTACACTGAATTTACTAGGCCTACGGCAGAATTGGGAAATATAAAGAATAATAGATTGGTTTTTTTCAGAATTATTTGAAAGCCAAATGATGCATGCATAAGGTTGTTTTTATAATAAGTATCAAACGTTTCCTTTTATTACAGGATACTTCCGTGTGTGAGTGTGCAAGTGTCACCTGGAGCTATAATCAGGGTTCTTACACCTTTTCCAAAGTCAAATTCAAGCACTTTTCAAGCATTTTCAAGGTGCATTTTCAAGCATCTTGCAGTTGTTGTAAATTACTTCACTAGCAGGAACCACGCCACAACAATGTGATGTTTGTAAGTTTATTGAGGTAACATGTAAATGATGTGAGGGGGTGAAGGGATGATCTGGGAGGACGAGCTGTGGTCCGTGCAGTGGGAGACTCAGAGTGGGGGTTCCGTCTCCGGCATGATCTGCGTGGGCTGATTACGGGTCCCCAGACAATACCTGGAATTAAAATGTTAGTATATGAATATGCACGGTTTAAATATGAATGTTGACGGGCAGAGGATGTTGGGATGAAGGGATGAGGGATGGAGGGATGGAGGGATGGAGGGATGACGGGATGTAGGGATGTTGGGATGAAGGGATGAGGGAGGGTGGGTTGAGAGGATGGAGACAAGCATTGGCCGGAAGTTTTGCCGGATATAAATAGGGGTGGCCGTGGTTTGAGGCGGAGTTTTAGGCATGGCCATGCTCCTGAACCTATGTTAACAATTTAACCTCATTTCACTAGCAGGAACCACGCCACAACAATGTGATGTTTGTAAGTTTATTGAGGTAACATGTAAATGATGTCCGGTGCCCGGTCTAGCTGCTGTGGACGCTGCACCAATGCGGAAGGAATGGCTTGAATAGTATTCTGAGCATATCCCCAAAATAAGCAACGCATTGTGGAAGTGTTTCTGGAACCAGAAACGTGAGGCCGTTTTCCCTGTTTCGGTGAGAAAGAGTGGGTGTCGAGGCGTTGCGTATGCATCGTACCTTGCGCTGAGGTATTTGGTTAGTGGCTCGTATGGCTGGGATACGAGTTCAGGCGGAAGATCTGGATGGGGAAAGAAATTCCCAGCTGATCCGTTTTACTCCGGAGTGTGAATATGAGAGTCGTTTGCCGTGGAGGGCTAACAGCTGCCGCTTCGTGTTTCTGTCTGCCTGTAAGTAGTTTGACAAGAGGAGAGTGATGCGCTGTACTTTCTCTGAGGATAGAGAAGCCCGGAAAGACATTGAGTCCAGGGTGATGCCTAGAAACTCAATGGAGGTTGTAGGCCCTGAGGTTTTCTCTTCAGACAGAGGAATGCCAAGGTCTGCAAAATATTTGTATGAGTGTGCTCAGCCCGTGGCAGGGGGGTGAGGATGGTGGAGTGACCGTGAGAAAGTCGTCGAGAAGATGGAGCACATAGGGGAGTCTGTGGTTGTTTGGGGACTATCGAATGGCCTATCATGATTCCTTCTTTGACTTCTTTGGCCAGTAAGGTGTCGAAGGTGTGAGGTTCTGTTAAAGCGGACTGAAGGTTGTGGCAGATGTGAGATGTGTCAGGCAGTATTGCTATGCCTGGGTGGAAACCATGGGTGAAGCCATTGGTGAGAAAGTAAACGGACTATCTGGATGATTCGCTGAGGCTGTAGCTAAGTTGCTTATCTTGACGGGTGTGCTGAGGTGCCTTGCTAGTCAATCTGCTGATGTAGTTGGGTTGTGAGGGCAGGTGCTCCTGGCATGAGCGCCGCCGCAGAAAGAGCAGATATGCATGAGGCGGCAGCTAGAAAAAGAGCAGCCTAGGTCATTGAAATTGTTGCACACCATCCTGCCTCCCTGCGGGTGATAGACGGTTAAAGTCTGAGGCGTTGCATTATGGAGAGGAAAGTGAGTGAGGTGTTTGAGATGGTGGAGAGCTGACTAAGCATGCTAAGGCTGGGTGGGAGGGGGCTCCGCATAATTGGCAAGAGAGGGATGCACGTGCTGCAAAGATGCGGCAGTAAAGCTCGGAGTCCAGAGCGCCCCAGTATGTTCCCTGGTTGAACTGCTTGATGCGGCCAGCGGCTTGGCTAGCGAAGTGGACATGGTAGGTGTAAAACCCTGAGCCTCCGAAGCGTAAGGCCATGTCGAGCTCTATGCGAAGATACTCGTCTAACTCGGTTCTGCGTGTGGGGTAGACTGAGCATATGACGTCACGGTAAAGGGAGAAAGCTAGGGCGAACTCTGCGGGGGTTATGTTCTTGGACCTCGTAGGTGATGGATTTCGCAGCTGGACTAAACCTAAGTTGGTCTGTATTTCCCTGGGCTGGCTAGTGTCGATGATTGATGGCTGTAGTAGCTGAGCCAGGTCCACGTAGTTACCCAGGAGAATCTGCTGGCGCAAGACGCGGGACACGGGGGAAGGGTGGTAGACTGAGGAGGCTGGCTGGATGGGTTGTGTTGCTGTGGCTAGAGTGTAGCTGGTTGCACAGGGAGGAAAAACATTTGGGTGTTGGGGAAGGGATGGGGTAGGGTTGGGGGGAGGGGGAAAGGATAGACCAGTTGGGAAAGAAGGTACTGGGTAAGAGTTGGATAACGGGTTAGCGTGTAGCATGGCGCCTTGGATTACTGGGTGAGGCGCTGTTGCTACGGGGTTAGCCGCTGAAGGAGGAAGGTAAGCGGGAGCTAGGTTGCTGTGGGCCGCTGAAGGTAGAGAAAAACAAGGGATGGAGGGATGAAGGGATGTATGTGCAAGGAGATTTTGTGAAGCCTGTGAGCACAGGGATGAGAGAAAGGTTGACATGAGCTGCGACATGTCAGACACAGGGAGAGCAGGCACAGAGGGAAATATGACCTGGCCCCCACCAGGGGGTGCTGGTGAGTCGGGCTGTGTCCGTGGAGGAGGACGGCGGCCTGTGACGTCACGACCCGTGGTGCGCGCGCGCCGCACGGTGGTTGGCTATGGAGCAGGAAGAGCTGTGTGTGTCGTTGCTCTTGCCGTTGTGCTGCTGTAGGCTTTGTAGAGGTTGAACTGTCTAGCTTTGTTGTCGTTTCGGCGAAAGTGGATGCCATTTTCTCTCAGGAAACGTTGGAGTTGAGTGACTGTCCACCTCAAAAGTTCGGGCTCCGTTTCGGAGCGCGGCTCCGTCCGAGAGGCGTGTCGAGTGCGCCGCTGCGAGTGGCTGGGGGCTGCGAATGAGGCAGGCTGCCGGTGGTGGGGAGATTGGAGCTGGCTGTGCCTGTTGTGGCCTCGGTTGTTTGCCCTCGCTGGCGGAGTAGACGAAGCCTGGGACCTGTCTGGAGTTGGAGGTGTCTCGTTGGGGGAGCTTGAGTGGGAGCGGTGGCGGCTGGTGTGTGGGACACCGATTGCCGAGCGCACGCGGCTCCGTTCGGATGCTTGGCTTAGATCCGACTGCTGACCCGAGGATGGCGGGTAGCCGATGTCGAAGAGATCTTCATCTGACTCCGGCGAGATGATCAGCAGTTCGGGATTTACGTTGAGTCAAATGTTCTTGTGGTAGCGTTTAGCTTGTTTGAACCGTGAAGACGCGCGGCGTGAATCACGGTCTGGCTGTCAGTTCTTGAGAGGATGGAGACAAGCATTGGTCGGAAGTTTTGCCGGATATAAATAGGGTTGGCCGTGGTTTGAGGCGGAGTTTTAGGCGTGGCCATGCTCTGTTATGTTAACAATTTAACCTCATATATTTATATAGACATACTTATACTCAAATGATTATTTCCCTACCTCACATTAAATCAGATGTTTTTTATGCTATAAACAACCAAATGTGTGTTTCATAATATCATTCTACATGAGGATGACAAATTAAAGAAAAGAAAACTAAGTTTAATATTTCAAAATGAGTGACCCATCTGTACGTAGACTGGGCATCCCATATAACCTGGCTGAGCCAATATAAAAATAATCAGCCAAATAACTTTTCAATACATTATTGATTACTATTTTTGGAGGTACTTTTAGGTTGGCAGTAAACATAAGTCAGAGGTAAATTGTGTACTTTTACTCCACTACATGTATTTAATCCCTTTGATGGGAATGAATGATGTGAAATATAATCAAGTGTTGAATCAGACTTTAGTTCCACCTGGAGTAAATCCACAAGCTACCCTGCAGTATACAAAGTCATTAAAACTAGCTGCACCTTTACCAGCTTTGAGAACACTTTCATGATCAATCATTATAAAACATATCATATATATTATTCTGAAATGGACCAATCTGCACAATGATTTTACTGTCGCTACTTTAACTATATTGTGATGAGAATACTTTTCTACTTTTACTTGAGGAACATTTTGGAACTTTTACTGTAACCGAGTATTCCTACACTCTGTTACTTCTACTTTTACTCAAGTACAACATCTGAGTACTTCTACTTTCACTACAAGATCTGAGTACTTCTACTTTTACTCAAGTCTGAGTACTTAGTCCACCTCTGGTAGCGTATTAGCCTGAATTGTAGCCACAAAAAAAAGAGCTGTATAAAAATAGACTCACAATGGTAAGTGGAAAATAATATTTACAAATGTGTACAATGATTTTAGGTAATTTTGACTACTCAAGACACCTGACTTATACATCTTCAAAGGAAGACTGTGTTCATTCTACAATTACATGGGATTAAAGCAAAATGTAGTTTTACTTGTATAATACTTCAAGATTTTATATAAAAGCCTGTTTCTAAAAGTAGCAACCCGGTCAAATCCTCAGTTTATAATTTCTAACAACATACTAACAAGCTATGGTCTAATTACGCAACCAAGTCTCACGGCATTTCGTGTTATAGTCACGAAATAAATGTAATCTATTGATTCGTGTTCACCAACACGATTTTCCCCTTTTTTTCGTGTCATACAGAACGATTTTAAAAACAATGTATTTCTATTGGTAGTGTGTTTCGTGCCTGGTTCTTTTTGTCCGGTCGGGTCTTGGAAGACCGGAAGCTGTGGGGTTCATAAAAACATGTTCTTACTCAATATCAAGCCACGATTACTGTTTTTATTTTAAAATCGTATAATGTCGGGCTTTTTTTTGCCGTCAAAAGAAATGGGGCTCAGAGCCACAGAATACTGAAATCTGTATATATTTTTTTCCCTTCTAATTTGTTATTATTTGTGACCCGCTCTATCGAAATCAGTCAAAAGTCGCAACGGCTCATTTAAAAAATAAACGTGGATTTGTGTAAAAAAAATAGTTTTTCAGGATTGGGGTGTTTTGTTTGATTTTAAATAAACAAAGTCTTGGCTTTCAGAATATGAAACTGTTATTGCCAAAATCTCACGATAAATACATTTTTGAAGCTTGTAAAGGGAAGAAGAGGCACCTCTCAATTCATACCCTGCTCTTCCGCAGCACTGCTCCCCCTCCCTCCGCTGAAATTATGAAGTAAAGGCGTATAGTAATCATAGATAACACGGCAGGGTCCGGGACAGTTTGTTTTCATGTGTTTTCAAATAAACAAAGTATTGGCTTTCAGAATATTAAACTTGTTTCGGCCAATTCAGATGATAAATACAACTTTGAAGCTTGTAACGGCATAATTACAAGTGGAGAACGGAGTAATTTAACGTCACTACAGGCACAACAGCCGGTGTTTCTTGTGAGTGTTTCCCCGGCACACAAACGCAAAAATACACAAACACACACACTCGCGAGCTTCCCCCAGACCAGTAATACAAACGAAAATGTGTCTTCGGGTCAATGTGACTGATTTCGAGAGATCAAGTCACATTTGGTTTAGGCACGAAACATACTACCAGTAGAAATACATTGCTTTCAAAATCGCTCTGTGTCGAGTCAATAGATTATATTTTGTGACTATAACACGAAATGCCGTGAGACTGGGTTGAATTACAACAGTGAGTGCTTCATCCTCTGAAAACCACCGGATGGCGACTGTAATGCACATATTAACATAGGTACGCTCCTCTGAAATGATTGTCCCCTGCAATTATTATTATCCCTCATCGAGTTCGCTAACGTTAGCTTAAACAAACGTAACATGCAACGTTAGCCTAATCTAAAATGCTCTACTGCGGCGTACCTTTCATGTGGCTCGTCAGCGCAGACTCTCCCATCGTTATTTTTTGCAGGAGGCTACTCGTGGGCTTGACTACTCCCCCATCAGGAAAAGTGTTTCCACCACTATAAAGACAATTAAAACCTGGCCTTTAGACGCCACTCCACAGCTGCAAGACTGTTTTGAGAACACCGACAGGGTTTTTTTCGAACATGAGGACCTGGAACAGTACACATCAGCAGTCCTGGGATACATCAAGCACTGTTCAGACTCCGTCACTGTGGATAAGCGCATCCGGGTTCATCCCAACAAGAAGCCGTGGATGACTGGAGAGGTGCAGCACCTGGTCAGGGAGAGGGACATCGCCTTCAGGACTGGTGAGAGGGAGCTGTACAGCACTGCCAGAGCCGACCTGAAGCGGGGGATCAAGCGGGCCAAGACGGACTACAAGGGGAAGATTGAGGACTGCTTCCGGGTCAACGACTCCAGGTGGGTGTGGCAGGGGGTCCAGCTACAAACCCAGCCACCCCTCGGCCGACGGGGGTGACCCTCAGCTGGCG
Organism: Harpagifer antarcticus; assembly: GCA_902827135.1. Taxonomy (NCBI): domain Eukaryota; kingdom Metazoa; phylum Chordata; class Actinopteri; order Perciformes; family Harpagiferidae; genus Harpagifer; species Harpagifer antarcticus. Next base: position 5,501,522 of record CADEHL010001172.1, read on the forward strand.
GAGGAGCTGAACTCCTTCTACGCCCGCTATGAGACGGGGCTATCGGAAGCACCCACACCATTACACCCACCTGCCCTCAGCAGCCTCATCCTCACGGAGCACGAGGTGAGACGCACACTGAAGGCAATAAACCCGAGAGAAGCAGCGGGGCCGGACGGGGTCTCGGGACGGGTGCTGAGAGACTGCGCTGACCAGCTGGCTGGGATCTTCACCAAGATCTTCAACCAGTCCCTGTCCCAGGCCATCGTCCCATCCTGCCTGAAAACATCCACAATCATCCCGGTGCCGAAAAAGAACAACATCGGCTGCCTAAATGACTACCGTCCAGTGGCACTCACCTCCACCCCCGCTAACGTTTTTTGAGAAGGTGGTCCGTCCCCACATTGTCTCATTCCTCCTTCCCGGTCTGAACCCCCACCAGTTCGCCTACAGGGCCAACAGGTCCACGGAGGACGCCATCGCCACAGCTCTCCACTCTACCCTGTCTCACCTGGAGAGCTACGCACGGATGCTCTTCAGGATGGACTTCAGCTCGGCATTTAATACCATCCTCCATGACAGACTGGTGACCAAGCTATCAGTCCTGGGAGTATCCCATTCCTTGTGTCTATGGATTAAGGACTTCCTGTCTGATCGCCCCCAGAGAGTGAGGGTAGGCACCCACACCTCCACGTCCCTCAGTCTCAGCACCGGGTCACCACAGGGCTGCGTGCTGAGCCCCCTACGCCCTCTACACCTATGATCTCGTCCCCGCCCACACCAGCAACTCCATCATAAAGTTTGCTGATGATACCACCATGGTGGGCTGCATCACAGGGGGTGACGAGACCGCATACATGGACGAGGTGGAGCAACTGTTAGCGTTGTGCAAAGTAAACAACCTGCAGCTGACCAAGCTGAAAACCCAGGAAATGATCATTGACTTTAGGAGGAAGAAGACCGACATGCAGCCCCTGTTCATTGATGGAGGCTGTGTGGAGAGAGTCTCAGTGATCAAATTCCTGGGCGTTCACCTGGCGGAGGACCTGTCCTGGAGGACCAACACCACTGCAACCGTCAAGAAGGCACAGCAGAGACTCTACTTCCTGAGAATACTCAAGAGATACCACCTCAGACAGGACCTGATTGTGTCCTTCTATCGCTGCGCCACGGAGAGCATCCTCACTTACTACATCTGCATGTGGTTCCTCAACTGCACAGCCGCAGAGAGGGGTGCGCTCCAAAGGGTCATCAACTCGGCCCAGAAGATCATCGGTTGCCCCCTCCCCTCCATTGAGGTACTGTACGGCTCTCGTTGCCTTAAGAAGGCAGTCAAACTCCTCAAGGATCCACAACACCCGGGTAACAAGCACTTTGTACGGCTGCGCTCAGGCAGGCGCTTCTGTACCATGTCTTCCCGGACAAACGGACTAAAATTCAGTTTTTTTCCCAGGGCCATATGTGCACTAAACGCTGCTAATATTTAAATTATATAAGTCTTCCGTGCAATACGAGGGGAATCGTGCAATTTATTATTTATGTATGTACATATTCCCTATCATGTCTATTTAAGTCCCATTTCTTGTTTTTATAGTGTCTTGTTGTTTTTATATTGTCTTGTTGTTTTTATATTGTCTTGTTGTTTTTATAGTGTCTTGTTGTTTTTATATTGTCTTGTTGTTTTTATATTGTCTTGTTGTTGCGTGTTGGCATCTTGAGTTCATTGTAATTTCATTGTACCTGTACAATGACAAATTAAAGATCTATCTATCTATCTATTAAGAATGTTGGCTTTTTCAATTGAGAAAAAAGTCAGTCCCATAACAAGGGTTTTACATTTTTATAGAAAATGAATCAATAAAATGATAGCCCATCCTTGCATTTTATTTAACTCTGCTGATGTCACAGTGCAGCATGTGGCTCCAAGTTGACGATAATAAACTTAAACATAGCAGCTACTACTTCCAGGAAATACATTCTCAAAATGGTTGCCTAACCAACATAATGTGAGATGAATTGAGTTTATTGTAATCTTCAGAGAGCATCTGACTCACAAACTCGTCATCCTCCACTGCTGCAGAAATGATAATCTGTTCCAATTCAACAAAGACACACTGTGTGTCCATATTTGACCTCCATTTTAAATGTTCCTGTTACTCAACTGTGACAGTTTAAAAAAAGTTGTAATGAATTTTTGTTTTAATGTTGTGTAAAGTCCCATAAGACATATACGATTGATAGCAATGTGCAATCCAATGTCAAATTCCCTGCAAAAATGTAGGCAATCTAATAATTGTTTCAATCCTGTTAAACCCCGAGCCTGTTTTTCAGGTCTCAGGCTCGAAAATGACATTCCCAGAACAAATGACCATATCTTCCCTTCTAAAAGGGTTAAATTAATAATCTTTTTTCTCAAAGCAAGGTTACACCTGTGAGTTGGATGTAGAAGTGTCAGAATCAATATCGATGTTTTTATTTTAAAGTAAATTCAGATTGAACACAGTAAAAAAATGTAAATTATTGTGTCCGTCCAAAAAAAAAAAATTACTTATAGTGAAAACCACCCTTGAATGATGGGATGGTAGACTAAAAGCTTTAGGAATCTAAACTACAACATATAAGTACCCTGTATCAAGATTGAGGCAAAACAAGTGAAATTTGACCTTTTTTAGAGAAATTTAGCAACAAAAAAAACACTTCTGGGGTCATTTGGGTGGATTTGACCTATCTCTGGCCCCCCTTGTTCGATTTTGCTGATTGACATCTCTTTCTAACCGTCAGAGCCAATGGAATCGAGGGGATTTCCCACATGTGTGTGAGACTGCCGCATAGCCAAAACCGGAAGCTGCGATAACTCTGGTGGCTACCATTAGCAGCTAACTTTTACTCTCCGATTTTTACATAAAAATGGAATTATGGATTATAAATAAAAAAAAATATTACCCAGAAACATTATCAACCTATTGATTAACCGATTCAGACGCGTTTTTTCTCGTTTTAATGCCATTGAACCAGTCTTTTGATCAGATTGACAGCTACGGTGAGAGGATCTCCCGTAAAAGCTACGTACAGGTACGTGTTGTGATGTCTGAGATTGCTTCCCCTGTCGCGAGTTCAGATCACTTAGTGATGATATATATACCTAAATAATCTGTGAAACCTCAGCTTTAATCGGATATCTTGTATGTGCAGCTACGATAAGTAATAAGGGTATCTTTTATCTTGAGTTCTGTGCCAAAGTGCGTTAGCATTTTTCGCTCAGGGGTAATTTAGATGCTTCTTATGAGACTTGTGTTTTGTTTTGGTAAAAATGGTTTGTATCGTCAGTTAGCTGAGATTATTCCCGTTAATCTGGTATAACACATTAATAGGTTCTTAAATATTAAGATCCCCTGAGACACAGTGTCGTGAAAAACAAAGGACCCGCCGAGGGCGTCCTTGGGGCTTAACAGGTTCAATATGTTCTATTTCCAGGCTAGCAAGTATGAGGTTTTGCTATTTTTGTGTTTTATATATTTATTTTATAATAGTTTGTTGGATTTACATTAAGGCTGGACAGCTTAAAACACATTATTGTAGATATATTAATATTAAAACTATATTTGCCCCCCTTAAAATGTTAAGAAAACGTCCACACATTGTCTTCATTGAACATGACCTTTTTATAAAAGTATTTATCTTTATTTAGTGACTCCTGTAGAAACAAGGATTCAGTATAGCATGAATCCACAATTTAAACACGTAATCCATCAGATGACAAACCGAACTTCCGAAGAGAGAGCTTCTTTATTGCACCATAGAAATCATTTCTGTACTCTTAACAGGGAGAGGTCAGAGCATTGGTCACGCGTCGTGTATTGATAAGCTTCCGCCCTGACTGAGCTGTGTGTGTGTGTGTGTGTGTGTGTCAGAGTGTGAGGATGAAGATCGCTGTGCTGGGAGCCACGGGACAGACCGGACTGTATCTGGTCAACCAGGCGCTGCAGCAGGGCCACACCGTAACCGCCATCGTCAGGAACCCTGCCAAACTCACCGTGCATCATGATAACCTCAAGGTATGTGGAACCAATGGGTGGTAGTCGTTGTGTTGTGCTGATGCTCCGTGCATGTTGGGCTCAAAGTTCAGTCACAAAATAAATGATAAATGTTTTATCATGTCCAAAGGATGGTTGTATGAGGTAAAACATGTGCTGCTTATGTTCCTTAACATAAGCCAAAACAACTTTTACATGTGGGTGTGGTACTGTGCACACAGGAAGGTGGGGCACTGCCAAGATAAAAAGCCCAGTGCTATTTTATTTTTGCATTACTCTGAACAAATCCCATTAAAAGCCCAAATAATAACAGTTTACTTAATATTAGCTATTGAGTATTGGCTGACACATGTAATTCTTCTGAGCCAAAGAACTGTGCTATTGGCTATTACTTGTCTTACTACTTTTAAATCCAGGCTGAAGACTTTTCTTTTTGCCGCTGCTTTTAATTGAACTATTCATGTAATATCTTAAACTGCACTGTAATCTTTATTCATGTATTTTTTCTTTTAATGTTTATTTTTATTATCTTTGCATTTAATGACTTAATGACTGTTTTCAAATGCCATTTTCTTAATGTCTTTCCCTTTTGTAAAGCACTTTGAATTGCCCTGTGTTGAAAGGTGCTATATAAATAAACTTGCCTTGCCTATTAAAAACACTTTAATGATCTACACAGTTGACCCTGTTATCCACCATCCAAATATTCCCCAACAAATGCTTTTTATTCTTCTATTTTACAAGATTTTTGCAAACAGTTACTGTACAGTGCCACACCAAAGCTACAAGAGAATACAACAAGTGAAGAAAGATGGACAAAACAGAATAAATCCATCAGCAGGATTGAAAAAAGTCAAATTCACCTCAGTAATTATTTGTGTTTCCCTACTTCTAGGTGGTGGAGGCTGATATTTTCTCAGCAGACAGTCTGAAGACTCACTTCAAAGGACAGGATGTGGTCATGTCCTGCCTCGGCTTCCCGGCCTCCTTCTTCTCGGGGGTTTCGGGCTACACCTTGTCCATGACCAGCATCATTAGCGCCATGCGAGAGGCCCGGGTCAACAAGATCATCACCATGACCTCCTGGTACACAGAGCGTAAGTGCAGCACACGTAATGATGCATTGTAAGATTAAATAATGAAATAAGTCCACCGTATCAATGTCCTAGGAGTGGTTTTGTTTTGATAAACTGTAATCTATTACTGTTTATGATTCTCAAATTACCTTCAGATATCAAGTGTTAAAGTGTGGATTTCAATCAAGCATTCATAGATAAAATTATTGTTTATTATTTTGTTCAGATTTGGATAAAACTTCAAGAAAGAAACTCAGAGAGATCCTAGCATGGCCACTGCCTCTTTATATGTTGGATATTGGTTTTACATTAGTTTTTTTATTTTCATTGGAAGAACAGGGTACAGTAACTTTAAATTCTAATTTAGAATTGTAAGCACAAATAACTGCAATTAGAGCTTAAATACAATGTTTTTTTCTGTTGACATTATTTGTAGAATGTAAGAGGATAATTTCTCAGTTTTTTTTTTCTTGTTGATGTTAGCTAACTCTGGAGCGCAGTCATCTTTTCTGATTCGATTCCTCCTGCTGCCGATGATCCGCAGCGTCCTCACCAACATGCATGAGATGGAGAAGTTACTGCACAAGACCGAGGACATCAGCTGGACGGTGGTTCGCCCGCCTGGTCTGAAGAACCTGCAGGCTTCAGGTAAAAGCAAACAGGCAGTAGACCAAAGAGACACACCTATAGACTGCGTTCTCACCGGACGCGGCTCTAAACGCTCGAGTTTCACCGCGGCTGTCAGCTGTGTTTACTCGCATCATTCAAACAAGACGCGCTGGCTCGGGGGCTACAACTACAACACAATGAACATATTTTACCGTGATTTAATTGTAATACACGTTTCTAAATGATGCCGAAGTAACAACATACTGATACCGGTTAGTAAAACACATGAAATAATGCTTGACAAGTCTGCAGATAAGACGGCAGGCGAAAAACCTTTTAAAATGCTTTTTTTCTGAATGAAGATCGGATCGACCAGGCTAAGCTAACGTTGTATATGCTCCGTCCACACTCACAACAACGGCCAACAGACAGAAATAAACCAGCGACTGTATTCGCCATGACACAGACAGTCTGTGGTTTGTACTTGTTTAACTTTTGTCCAGTTTCTGAACAGAGATGAGGAGCTGTGAGCTCTGTGTGCTAACGGCTGATTTTGTAATCTTTGTGTCTCTCCAGCTCAAGAGTTTCTGACCCATGAGGGGTACTTTGTGCCCGACGGCAGTGGTCTCCCTGTAGGCAGCGCAGTGGGAAGAGGAGACGTGGCTCGCTTCATGCTCTCTCTACTCAACTCCAACGCCTGGGTCAACAAGGGAGTCGCCATCACTACCAAATAAAAAATAAGAAGCCAGTGTTGCCCTGATTAAAACAGTCTGTTCACCCAAAGTACAACACATATTTTTTATTATTTATATCTACCAATTTTTCTTAAAATGTTGAGGTTGTTTTTCTTTGGCCTCCATTCCAATGCGACAGAGCAAAATGTAGATTTTTAGTCCACTTCCCTTCTGTTTGTTGTCACTGGCAGGGTGTGACAGCGACATAGCTCTGGTAAAACCACTGTAAGCTACCTGCTCTGCACTTAAAAACAGGCAAAGCAAAGAGGGAATATTGGACTTGAATGCATCATTTTACAAGAAGCATGACTCCAATTAATTGTTGTTGCTTCTTTTCACAAGTTCACATCATTGTCATGTCACAAATGTCATGGATGTGGATCGAAGTGATCGGAAATCTTAAAAATTAATATCTCCCAGTTAAAAGAGAACATTCGTGTTTTGTAATTTGGGTGAACCGGCCCTTTAACAAATGTGCAGTCTTTCATCTTTCAACATATGGTGTAAAATATATATCTATGCCTTAAATAGCTTAATATGTCGGAATGTCTTTTTTCATACGCTTGTTTTTAGATGATCTTAAACCTTCATCGATAATTTTATTATCAAAGAGTTTTGGTGTTTGGACATAACATCAGTGGTAACAAGTTATTAATTTAAGAGGGTTGTATTTGGACAGCTTTGTGTTGTTACTGACAGATAATACTGCACAGTGTATTCACATGAGTACTCTATATCCGAATGTGTACTGTATCAGTTCTGTAAAATAAACACACAATAATAAACCTAATGAAGGATCATTTGTTCTGCAATTGCATGAATCTAACATGCCTTCCAACTCAATTATATCAGTTGTGTAAGTTTCCTGGGTAAACAATTTAGTTCAACAACTGATTTGACCTCTGATAAACTGACAATAGAACACACATGGTAGCAGGGCCGGCCCTGACCAATTTGCCGCCCTAGGCGAGATTTTAGATGGAGCGTGTGGTAGATGTGGTGAAAGTGCAGGCAGGTGGAGAATGAGGGAGCATATATGCTAGCTGACAACACAGTGGAACACGGTAACTTTTTGGAGCTCATCCTTTTATTAGGAAAGTATTATGTCTGCTTAAAAGAGCATCTGGATGATTGCGTAGAGAAGAGCAAGAAATTGCACCAATCCAGTGGAACAAAAGGTAGAGGGTCTCTCATCACCCTACTCTCCAAAACTACTGTTAACTCCATAATAGAAACTGTTGGTAGTCTAATCAAAGAAAGTATCTCCAGTGATGTCCAGAAGGCCGGAATGTTTTCTGTTCAGCTGGACACAACACAAGACATAACTTCCCAGGATCAGTGTTCAGTAATCTTAAAATATGTCAATGAGACTGTGCAAGAGAGGCTTGTGGCTTTAGTGAAGTGCCATGCATCCACTGGACAATACTTTGTGAACTTGCTCTCAGAGGTCTTAGAGCATCTGAAACTGGACAAGGGCATGTGTATAGGTAATGCAACAGATGGAGCATCCAATATGCAAGGCCGGTACAAAAGATTTTCTGTAGTGATGATCTCCCAGTCACCCACTCATGTCCATGTGTGGTGCTATGCTCATGTTCTTAATCTTGTCCTGGCTGAAACTACCCAAAATGTCATCGAATGTGGAACACTTTTCAACCTAATCAATGACATAGCAGTGTTTATCAGGGAGTCATATCAGAGGGTCAATCTGTGGGAGAATCAAGCCCAAGAAAAGATGCCGTCGACTCATCCTGTAGACCAGGGGTGCCCAACCTTTTTTGAACCGAGAGCTACTTTTAAAGTTGCCAGTCTGCCGAGATCTACCAGTCCAAATAGAGAGGCGTAGCCATTACTGACAGCCTACTACCAGGTAAATACACACTTCTACTTGTATAAAACTGACCTTTGTACGATTAATACTCCATAAAATACTGCAGATCCTTTATCTTACCTCTTTCTAATCTACACACATACAAGTATTTAACTGAAGTTACACAACAGTGTTGTTGATACAGAGTTGGAGTTTATTCACACGTCACATACTACAGTGGGTAATGTTTTCAAGAAACATTGAGCAGTGCTGCCACATATGACACAGGAAAAAAGAAAAGACACTAAACCCTTTCTTTGCCATTAAAATTAGGCTTACTAATAAGACAACTCAGATCAGAAGCTACACAGGAATCTGCTGCCAAAGTGCAATAAAAAAAGACAAAATTAATAGAATCAAACCCTTTTTTTGTTGCATTGTTAGTAGACTATAAAAAGAAATGCCCTTAAAATAGGATGCAAACAACACTAGTTTCTTAACCTGAATTGATAATAGACTATAATCAATTTAAGTTTGCATTCTTATACCATTTTGTACAATAATTATAATGAATAAGTTCAAACAAACTAAAAATACAGCTGATTAATAACGGTATCTAACTTGAGTTTTTATTATATCAAAAACCTGTTGAAATGCTTCTGTTATTTTACTGTCCCCCAAAAAGAGGCAGCCTCCAGGAATGCTTCTTTCACAACTTTGCCGTCTTTGAAAGACTTCATGTGTTTCGCAAGAATGTGACTGACACGATAAGATGCTATGGTAGCAGCCTTGCTCTTGTTGTTGGGCCTGGTGAAAATGGGCTGCTGTGCATTTAGCTGTCCTCTCAGGCCCCTCCCCTTTTGGGAGCGTAGGGCAGAATCGGGAGGGAATTCCGTCTCGTAGCGTTTGTGCACTGTTTTGAAATGCCGCTCCTAAATTACCCTTCTTTGATAAAGCCACGCTCGCATTGCAGATGAGACAGATGGACTTTGAATTGGAATAGATACAAAAATAATCATCCTCCCACTCGGAGTGAAAATTATATATTTTGGGCTTTTTTGCTTCTGCCGTAATTGCTGTCTTGTGTGTGAGCGGACTGTCACTCCTGTTGACACGGACAACGTCAGCGAAATAGTGCCAACTGCCCACCAGCCACACATGGGGTCACGCCGGCCAATCACAAAGCTTTGGTGCGTTCAAGTGCATTATTCTGGCACGGGAAGATTATGACTATGATTATGACATTAACGATAAAACTGAATATTATTTTTAGACACATCTCGCGATCGACTGGGAATCTCCCCGCGATCGACAGGTCTATCGCGATCGACTGGTTGGATACCCCTGCTGTAGACTCATCTGGTCCTATCTCTATTGTGTTGTCATAGAAAGGGGAGGCAGGGCACTATTCTTTCACACACACATATGGGTATTGGGCCGAAGGCGACACCGTACTTCCGGTATCCGCCATTTCACGCGAGGTGCAAGCAGAATATCATAGTCTATTGCCTTAATCAATATCTAGTCAACTCTAAAATACCACATATATGCAATGGCATGATAATATTATTGTGTCAAGTGGGGTATTCACCTGGTGTTTCCAGAAGATAGACGTAGATGCTGCCAAAATCGACCGAAGGCCACTTTCGAGGGTCGTTTTGCATACATCTGCAGGCAGTCTGTAAAGGCAATCCGACAACCCACACATCTCTAGTTTACACTGGTAACGACCTAGAGCACACCCCTCAAGTCCAGAGATGTAATCCGAAGACATGCAGCGATTTCTTCGGTCGTTAATTCAGAAAAAAAACCTAGTGCGCTCTGCATGGCTACGTTAGCTAGCTGTTTATATTAGCACCTCCAGGATATTTGCACCTCCAGGAAAATGGCGTATTTATATATATATATGGCACGCGTTGCATTGTGGGTAGCTCGTGACGTCACTGTGTGTGAAAGAATAGGGTCCCCCCCCCCCCCTAAATTCACTAGAAGTCATCATTTAAGGGGTTATTTTTAAAACTTTTCTTCTGGGGGGGGCATACCCCCCCAGACATTACATTGCATTTAGCTGAGGCTTTTATCCAAAGCGACTTACTTTTACTTCAACAGGCAACAGTTTGTGAAGCTGGGAGAGTGTTGCGGTGTCCCCCAGGGGTCAGTATTGGGGCCGAAACTATTTATTATGTATATTAATGAAATATGCAATGTATCGACAGTACTCAAGTTTGTTCTGTTTGCTGATGACACTAATATATTTTGTTCTGGGGACAATGTACAGCTACTATTGGAAGAGATCACAGCTGAAATATGCAAACTAAAGTTATGGCTAAACAGTAATAAGTTATCATTAAACTTGAATAAAACAACATTAATCATATTTGGAAATAGCAATACACTATTTTGTGTATGTACATATGTGTACATATGTGTATATATATATATATATGTAAATATATAGAGACCATTCTCCTAACTTGCCTGTATAAATTATATGAATGATTATATAAATTATTCAAGGTTAAAGTATACATTGATATTGTATGTTAACATATATTAAGATGTAAAAAGAAAAATGTAAAAAAAGGGAGAAGGGGTCGGATTAAATAAGTGTAAACTTCTTCCGACCCCTTTTCGGACGTGTAATTAGCTAAAGCTTTGTTGTTTATTGTTGTCAGACAATGATACTACAGATTATTCAATTATTAATTAATATTTCGTTTTGTTATTGCATTCATTTGTATAGTACTGTATCATGTCTGTATCATCTTTTGTTTCATTTGTATTTTCTTTGGTTTTACACGCTCGAAAAAAATAAATAAACTAAACTTACAATAAGTGCATTCCACCAGGAAGACACAACATTGAAGAAAACAGAATCATATAAGTACATCAGGTTTCATAGAGCCAAACATTTCAAGTGCTACTCAACTGGCTTTAGATAAGCCAGTCCTTTATTAGTATATAAGTGCTTTGTTAGTAATTCTATCGCTCGAAGTGGAGTCGAAAGAGATGAGTTTTCAGTCTGGAAGATGTGTAGGCTTTCTGCTGTCCTGATTTCAATGGGGAGCTCATTCCACCATTTTGGAGCCAGGATAGCAAACCCACGTGTTTTTGCTGATGGGAACTTGGGTTGGCCTACCTGCCTGTCAGCCTTCCATCTGTGCACAAACTTATCTCGTGCCCTCATTGGTCATGTGCGTGTTCGTGTGTGTTGGAGGAGGGGCTCAGTTGGAGGAGGTCTGAAGTTGGTGCATCATGGCATGTGGCTCATTAAAAAATAAGTACAGTTATTATCTCCCTCTTGTATAACTGGTCGGCCCCACCTGCAGCAGGTAAATCAGGGTTGCCAACTCTCACGCATCTGGCATGTGACACACGCTTTCACTCTCAATCTCACGCTCTCACACTGCCAAAACTATTCTCACACCAAAAACAAGATGAACCGGTGATCGTTTTTGGTTGGTTATTTACAATGTTGAGCTGACAGCTGCTCAAGCTGTTGATCCACTCCCTCCCCGCCTCCACCACCATCAGACCCCCCTATTAGTGCTCGGTCACTGTTCGCTTTGTGAGAGGGTTTGAAGGTCTAATTTCTAATGATTGATAGTTACACATACTTGTGGTATGTATTAGTTTAGTTTGCCCCTGGTACGTAAAAAGGATAATAATAGCGTTTTTTTAAATTATACTGAGTTATTCTTCTTGTCAGGAACCGCTACTATTCGTTTTTTTTATGGATTTGGGCGGGTCTGGGTCTAAATGCCAGGGCCGATTTGCTGTCCCAGTCCAGCCCTGGGTGGAGGGGACAGGAGCGCTTGATGCTGCAGGGCTGGGCTCTGCTGAGGTGGAGGGGACAGGAGCGCTTGATGCTGTATCACTGGGCTCTGCTGAGGTGGAAGGGACAGGAGCGCTTGATGCTGTATCACTGGGCTCTGCTGAGGTGGAAGGGACAGGAGTGCTTGATGCTGCAGGGCTGGGCTCTGCTGAGGTGGTATGAGGCCTAAAACGTTTCAAAAGTGCATCTGGAGAGAGAAGAGAAGTATATGTGATCAACAAGAGATACATTATATTTGCTAGACCTAAGACATATTATAGAAATCAGAAAACAGGAGCAGCTCACAAAAATAATTAGAATATCATGAATATCAATATCAATATATGGCCTCCATGTAGAATTGATGCATTTATCTCTGCAAAAGGAGCCCCGACCAAGTATTGAGTACATATTTGAATAAACCTTTCAGAAGATCGAAATATCTGTATTATAAATCCTTATCTAATATTATACTAGATACAGGATTATTGATTTTCATGATCTGTAAGCTGTAATAATCACAATTAAAACAAAAAAGGTTTGAAATATTTCACTTCATGCATAATGAATCTAGAATATATGATTAATGTGTTTTATTAAATTAAAGAAAAACAGTTCTATGATATAGTTATTCTTTTAGATGCACCTGCAGATTCTGCGACTTACCAGATGGCAAAGAAGCAGCTACATACATTGTAATATAGCATATTAAAGATAAAGGCTAAGGTATGCAGTATTTACAGTAGTGACAAGCATTTTAACACTGATGTAAACGTTACACTATTGATTATTGAACATAGACAGCATAAACTGTAAGGCAAGGCAAGTTTATTTATATAGCACTTTTCAACACAAAGCAATTCAAAGTGCTTTACAAAAAATGAAAGACATTAAGAAAATGGCATTTAAAATCAGTCATTAAAAAGAAAAGCTAATAAAATAAACATTAAAAGAAGAAATACAAGGATAAACATTAAAAGAAAAAATACATGGATAAAAGTTACAGTGCAGTCTAAGATATGAATAGTTCAATTAAAAGCAGCGACAAAAAGAAAAGTCTTCAGCAATACAATTAAAAGGCTACAACTATAAATTATTGAGGGGATGTAAAAGGAATAGCATTTTAATGACTATCATTATTACTACTAGCCTATTACTACAAGCAGGGCAAACATTGGCTCACCTCAACAGATATAGTAGATGATATATAGCAGGTGATGTAACTCTTTCCAAATGTCCCTGAATTTAAGGTGGGAGTAACGGTAATAATTGACGTTAACTCTAAATGTAACTATTGATTAGCAAACAAACGACCTTGTTATCGTCTAAAAGTAAGATAGCAAGTTAAAACTGTTCCATCAATCCATTTTTTGACTTTGTTGAATCATCATCACATTAACGTTACTGTACCTTTGTCTTCCTCCCGTTTGTCCTCCTTCTCTTTTTTTTTCTTTCTTCCACGGGGACCAGATAACTTTGTTCTTTTCGACATGCTAATTACCGTCTTTGTTTTCTTCTCCCGAGTCACAGCAGGTCAAAGGCGGCGGGTCAAGTGTCAGTCAGTGACACTTGACCCGCCCCCCTCGCTCCTTGAGGACATAAACAGCCTGCGGGGCTGGGGCAGTTCAACTTACCTGATTTAGGGGGGGGGTGGGGCGCCATAGTGTATGGGCGCTGTACGCAATATAGGCGTAGTTCTGTTAAGATAAGATAATAAGATGTACTTTGTTGATCCAAAATCGGGAAATTGTTTTATTTTGGAGAAAAAAAATCACAATTAAAAAAAAAAAAAAAAAGTTTAATAAAAAATATATTTCCCCCAATTTTCGGCGCCCCCCTGGCTTGATGCGCCCTTAGCATTCGCCTATGCCTATGCCAAGAGCCGGCCAACATTTTTGTTAATTATTTTCTAAAAGTATGCAGCACTTAGGGCCACACCCAAAGCTGTGACGTTAGTGTTTGTTTTCTACCAAAGATAAAAACGTGTCTTCAGCTGATCAGGGTGTTCAAGATTAGTGTCTCTTTATTGGTCCTGCTTGGTTAAACTGTTAGCTGCTGCATTTTAAGTCGGTGTTTCAATTGATTTACAGGATAATAATGTGTTTTTTAGCTTGTTCATTGTTTTAAGTTCCATTATTAACAATTCCAACATGCATGGTTAAATCAGCCTCAGACGAGTAATGTGCAGGAAGCTGTGTGGATTGGTCATGGGGCAAAAAAGTATAATTTTCTTCTATTGATATTTGTTTTATATTAACTGGAAGGTAGTATGATTGGTAGAACATTTAACATTTGGTTGAAAATGTGGAAGTTTGGTTGTCATTCAGTTGGTCGGGTAAAATGGGGGTAATGCTGTTTTCTTTCAGACAGAAGGAAGTTGATCCGTCTTTCTGTTCAAAGAAACTATGTCAAGTATGTGGATGTTCCAGATATATGAACTGATATCAGTACAGTCTGTCAGACGTCAAGTAGTGAATGTGCAGCCCAACCTTGTACATGCAGTTCAACTATTTAAAACAATGCCGGAGGATAAGATGTTTAGATAAATTGTCATTACGTTAAACTGGGTCTGTTTCTCGTAGAAATGCCATTGTAACTTTCCCGCAGCAACACAACCAGTTTTTTAAGAATGCAAACTGATGTGACTGAGAAGTAAGTAGAGGGAATTTTTGTAGATGTTCTTTTCACATTGTTATGTATGGGAGCTGTACTACAGCACACACACTCACACATATACGTATACACAGTATATACATTAGGGGTTTTGGTGATATATCGGTACTTTAAAGGTTAATATTATGTAAAATATTCACATATAATGTTGTGTAAATTCTTACATTCAAATGTGTGATTTATTGCCAAAAAGAGACACTACGCACAATAAACAAAGTGTTTTGGACTGAAAGCATTGTTTTCTATATGTATATAAACATATACATATGATTACATTCATAAGTTTATGTATGTGTTAATATGTGCCTGCTAAATAAATACATTTAGCAGAGCAGTGGTTTATATCCCTCCAATATGCACTGTACAAATTAAAGTAATGATTCATTTCTTCAAAGTACAATTTGAAACAAGTTTGGTCGATTCGTTCCCTCTTTATTGACAATCGTGGAACATCTGCCACAAAATAAACATTTTAATATTTGTCAAACTGTACATGGAGAAGCACAAATAAAAATGTATGCTTTAAAATTGCACTTGTGTTGGGAAAAATTGATATTCTTATCTTAAATCAAATATTTCATCCAGTTTTTAAGGGGGAATGTATACAGCTTTGCTAGATTGGAATGATCTCACAACATGAGAACGAAATTGGCGATTAATGCTTTAAAATCTTTGAATAGTAATCTTTATGAATCGCCGCTTCAAACATAGTGTAAGCATTCTGGTAACCTTATGTCCAAGTGAGTTTCATCTCTCAGGCGACAGTGGAAGAACAAAAGTTCCTTAAAAAACAAAAAAATGATGAATGACACCATCCAGTGTTTTCCGTACAAGTTATCTGTATATGCCAACGGGAAATGGCAAGATTTGGCTCTGATTTGGATGATTTATTTACAAAAGGTGCCCAGCTGCTTTGAGACCGTATGTACATTCAACAGCTTAAATAATAACAGAAGCTTATTTAAACATAGCAGCAAAAACACTTTTCTATTAAAAACACAATCAGATTTAAGATTTCTCCCCTTAAATACAAAATGTATTTTGAAGGTTTAACATTCAGTTGAAAAGAGATTGATATACTTCTCAACATGACCTCTGTGCACAGTAGAACATTCATAAACATGCCTGCAGTTTCTCAGAACACCTATCCTCAGCATTATCTGTGCAATTACAGTCTACTACTTTTCCGTGGCCACTCCATACAATTCGTTAATTTTCTCCTGGTACATCTTCACAACAATGGGCCTCCTCAGTTTCATGGTGGGTCCTGCACAGACGAAAATTAGAAAAGAAAGGCAGGTTAGTTCTGTTCTGCTCTTAAATCTCAAGGTAGAGGCACAAACATTTGATCCACTGCAGATTTGAAATGTTCTTGGGTGATGTTGGGGAGATATTTTCCAAGGTCCATAGCTTTGACCCAGTTTATCAGTTCATGATAGAACATGATAAGTCCTGACCTTGGCTGCTGTGCTCTCAGTGTTCTGTCTCCCTGTTCCTGCCTGTTGACGTCAGCTGATAAAGGTGTTATGATTCTGTGTTCCTGCCTGTTGGCGTCAGCTGATAGAGGTGTTATGATTCTATCTTGTTATGCAGCATGTTGATGATTCTCTCTGAACTAGCTAAATACACGGGTCTGGGGTAGAGTTCTTCAGATTTTACGTAGCAACTCTCCCGTGAAGTCAGAACCTCTGACTCGTGACTTGTGATGTGAATTCTCCGGCCGAAGCTCCAAATAAATCAGTGTTTGACATCAAAGCTCCTGCTCTCCCCGTGTCTCCTTCCTGAGTCGGTGACTCCCACTGCATTGCTACACAGAAGTTTCCCCCCACAAATGAGACATTTAATCACTGTCGAACAACCTTTCGTGGAAACATAATACTTTCTATTATGACTTGACCTCGATTCCAAGCTGATTGAACCTGGTTGTCGCTGAAGTGAATACTTCCTTGATGACAGTGTTGTTTGTACCTTTGCCCCAGTTTTAATAAAGTAACTCACCCAGTTCTCCTCCACCGATGGAGAAGTCTTGCTCCAGGATGACAAACTTCTGGATCTTCTGGGCGTTGGACGTTGCTCTGGCGTTGACGCGCTCTATGCCCTCCTGAATGGCTGTGTAGATAGCTGGCTCCTTATTGGCTATGATCCCTGACACCGTGGTCGCTGTGACGTCGTGCTGCTGGCAGAAACTCAAGGCCTCGGGGGTCAGTGCGTCTGTGGGATCGCCGTTGTCGTCCACCA
The DNA here is from genome assembly GCA_902827135.1 of Harpagifer antarcticus. Classification (NCBI taxonomy): domain Eukaryota; kingdom Metazoa; phylum Chordata; class Actinopteri; order Perciformes; family Harpagiferidae; genus Harpagifer; species Harpagifer antarcticus. The sequence goes on from CADEHL010001172.1 coordinate 5,518,489, forward strand.
CACACTGGAAAAAGAGAGGGGTCATTATTGTGTTTGTTTTATTTATTCAGTAGCTGTGACCCTGTGCAGGAGTGGAGGCTGGGTTACTTTGAGTGTGACCATGATGGAGAGGAACTTCAGCCTGTCTCCGATCAGCATGGCGTTGCTAATGATGGCCACCTCGGACTTCACTGAGTCCTCGATGAGCACGGGAGGGATGTTCTCTCCTCCGGCGGTGATGATCAGCTCTGGGAACGCAACGTTGTCGTTTAACCATTCAGTTACCAACAAGTTCTTTTGATTGCTTTTAACTTGTGTTAAATAACATTTGTATTGTTTTTTTGTCTTTGCGAACACAGCTTACCCTTGATCCTTCCTGTGATGAAGAGGAAGTCATTCTTGTCGTGTCTTCCCAGATCTCCAGAGTGCAGCCAGCCGTCCTGGTCGAGGGCCTCTGTTGTTTTGTCCGGCATGTTCAGGTAGCCCATGAACACGTGGCGACCCCAGAAACATATCTCTCCACTCCCGTCCTGATCAGGGTTCTCCAGCTTTGTCTTGGCGCCTGGCATCACCTTTCCACAGCTGGAGAGTCAACAAATAAATAAACAACAAGCTCACCGTGACCAAATGTTGCACTACAACTGCACCCCTACTTTATCTTTTAAGTACATATAAATAATACATTACAATGTACATAATTGATAGAACATTTTTCAGGTCAAAATAAAAGAAAACATGCTCCTTAGTGAATATTTAAACCTGTGGTTCGCAACCTTATTTGGCTTGTGACCTCGTAATTAATTTCTGATTATAACTGCTTAGAATAAACATATTGCAAATACTGTAGGAAGGTAGTAGTGAGGAAACATTAATTAATTATTAATTAACAACACATCTTAAATCCCATCTCATCGGACCCTGGGTCAGGACGTCTTCAACTGACTTGAGCACATAATATTAATTACGCTACTACATGGTTAGGTTTAGAAAAAGATCATGGTATCTTACACAGGTATGTTACGTAACTTTAAGTGGCAATAGATAACACTTTAGCTCTCCCTTGTGATTATGAAGTAAATGTTAATTGCACCAATAAATGGCTGTAAATAAATGACACTATCTGTATTTAGATTACATGCCTTTAAGCCTTGCTTTCACTATGCAAACGGTCCGTCTCTGGGTCATGATTTCACTTTCACAATTAAAGCCCAAAACATATACACTGCATCTTCACCGCTTATCAACAGGAGCAATGTTGTCATGGGGATGAAGGAGGCAAAGCAAGCTCCAACCAACACTGCTTAAGGTAACATCACTTGGAAACAGAGGTGAGTGAATCTCACAAAGTCAGCATCACATTTGATATACTAGAGTTGTTAGATAATGCTTTGCTGCTGACCTTGCGATGCAGTAGCTGCTGTTAGAAGAGAGGGTATGTGGGCCGGAGCTTTCACTCATGCCGTATAACTCCAACAGCGGCATGTTCAGGCTCATGAAGTACTCCAGAGTGTCTTTGGTGACGGGGGCAGCGCCCGTGAAGCAGAGTTTGCAGCGGTCTAAACCCAGCGCTTCACGGACCCTCTTAAAGACCAGATTATTAGCTAGCATGAAGCCCCACGGCACCTGATTCTCCCTATAAGCCAAATACAAAGTCACATGTACATGTGTTACATATTTGAAGTCATGAATTGTTAGTAATTAAGAACGGCCCATCAAAAAATAGGTAGCAATGTTGAGCTGAAATTGACCCATAACGAAAGAACTACAGGATGGATTGCTATGACATTTTCTATAAACAATTTCCCCCTCAGGATGTTTTGTAGCCACTGTGGGTATCTCCACTTAATATGGTGTAATCATAAGCTCAAAATGTCAAACCACAATCATGCAGAGCTAATGTCAGCCTCAGCTGCATCAGCTGTTCAGCGTGACTGGTGCTAATTGGCCATTTTATAATGCAAACATGAGGATGGACTTCCTATTATTTTGCAACCCTAAAAGTCCAACTGAAAGCCAATTTGCCTGATAATAAAATCAATGACTGCTCTGAAAGTACAAACTCTCATTACAACAAAAAGATACACATGGCTAATTATTATGCAGAAGGACATCATTGGACAATCCCAGTTATTATAGGCTATATCTATTTCCTAATATTGTGAAGGCATGCTCTGCCAAACTCTTCCTCTGATTAGCTATTGTAACTGTGCCTCACTCCTAATACCTAAACAAAAGAATACCAATATTGCAGCTGCAAAGGTCCGATGACATCATTTTGCGTGATCATTAGCCATGTGCTGCTGTTTGGTGCTAGTGTGTATTTTCTAAGCTATGGGCCATCTGAATAAAAACTATTTGTTACATGAAAAATGGGCTCTCGATCCAATTGGAAATCTTTCAGATCATTTGGATTTCCGAAAAATGGCATGGCACCAATGAAACAGTCTTTGCTCGTCCTTACCCGTTCATGACACTGTAGTTGTACTGTAGGCCTATGGACTTGGCCCAGCCTGCCACTGCTCTCCTCATTGGGGATGCCTTGGCACCGACAGCTTTCATCTTCTCCTGCATCTTCTCCCACACACGAGGAACCCCCATGAAACAAGTGGGACGAGCCTCCTTCAGTGTGTTCACTAAGGAGCCCTGGGAAAACGGAATGGAGATTATAGTCAAGATAGAAAACCTTCATTATAACTCAATGCTTTATACAGCTCAAGGTTTACATACCTTGAGAGCATCTGGATCTGCGAAGTATGTTGTCATGGCAAAACAAGCACACATCCACATGTCAATTAGCTGGGCTGCCACATGGCTGAGCGGCAGGTAGCTGACCAACACCTCCTCACCGTACTTAAGACCGGCCACGAGAGATGCCGTACGGACTGTCCATGTCAGCTGCAGATTAAAGACAAAGGTAGGAGTCATCAGAGAGTCAGAGACATTTTTCTTTAATTTTCACAAAGCAAACACATTGATGTTTAGAGAGGGGCCACAATTTCTTGTTTGATGCCCTTTTGATGTTTACATTCTCAGGAGCTGCTCTAAATTTCGCAGTAAAAAGGTTGGAATCAATTACTGAATGTATGTATATTATATTTGAAAACCCTCCTGAATACCCTATTGAGGCCGACTGTCTGATGGTATTTTGATGTTTTAGCATTAAATGTTCAAATGTAGCAGTTTCAGGAGTTCCACATGGCTCTTTATTGGGTATTTACAAGAAGAACCACTAAACTAGATTCTGTTAAAACGATCATGCATCTTCAAAAATTCAAAACCGGTTTGGGAAAATGTTATTCTTCTTAATCTGAATATACATCAAAGCCTGCAGTATTCTTTTCAAATGTCTTTCTCTTCCTGACCCAGTAAACATTTTCACACCACGTTGTCCTCTTTGGCTTTGGGAGATGGTAATGGTCAGTTGTTCACATTTTACAAAACTAAACACTTAATTAGAGAGACATCTAATCTACAATAAAAGTTAAGAAAAATAAAGTAATTGTCTATAACTCACATTGTCATGGCTCAACATGACTCCTTTAGGGTTGCCAGTTGTTCCCGAGGTAAAGATGAGGGTGCAGCACTCATTGGCCCGAAGACTGTCAATCACAGCATCCAGCTGCTCGTCAGGCACGTCTTCTCCCTGCTTCATGAACTCTGCCCACTACACATATAGAGAGATCATGGTGAAAAATGTGTCCAAACCCAGACTAAAATGTAACTGATACCGTGCAGTTTAATACATTTAAGTGAATTATTAAAACATACATTTTAATGATCCTAATTTAGCTTTAAAAATGTAAATGGTGCTACTGTAGGCATCACATACAGTTTACTATCAGATCATTTGTTTTACTTTGTCAATATGTTTGGTGAGGGAACATACTGTATACAGGAAGGGTGCTTTCTGCTGCAGCTCGCCTTTATACTGGACAATTGCTTTCAGATGAGGTAGTTGATCTTTAACCTGTTGAGAAACGTAAATTACGCAAAGTCATGTGAGGACAGATTTCTTTCTATCTTCCAAAAGTGAAACATTTTCAAAGGTCCTGACCTGCAGAATCTTTTCAAGCTGTTTCTGGTTTTCCACAACCAGGATATTAGCCTCACAGCTTTCAGCAACATACTGACAAGCTTCAGGTGAGTTGGTGGTATAAATCCCAGTTGCCAGACCCCTGTGGCACAAATCAGAGAAAGGAGAGTATTCATCTCTGTTGAAGGCACGCATTATTCACTGTGGAGTTTGCCATTTTTAAACTTAGCTTAACAAGAAAGCCAAGTAAGATAAAACAAATAGTTTTTCAAGGTTGTGTTTGCCAAAATAGGCAGTTTCAGTTAACACTTATACAAGGGTAATTGAAACTTGAAGAATTCTAAAGTTTGTAATAACTACAAATCCAGTCAAAAGCCTGTGATTCGTGCCTTAACTACACAAGTTCAATGTTACTCAACAGCTGGATACAAGATTAACATCAGTACTTGGTTTCCTTAGACTTTAAACTGTTTTGTTCTAAACAGGAGTCGGGAGAGACAAAGAGATGGACTTTGAGATAAGCATGCACAGAGCAAAATGTGCAGTGTCAGGTGACGCAATGCTGAAGCATCTCTACAAGTCCACATGGGAATGTATCTACCTTAGTTCTTTAAATTAGATCTTACCCGGCAAAAATGCATCCGACGTCTGAGATGAACCATTCAGCTGAGTTGAATCCCAGGATCCCCACACCATGGTAACGCTCCAGCCCCAACTTAAAGAAGAAGCATTGTTTTTTTAGGAGCATGTTTCTTTAATGACGCAGCAGCACTGTGTCTCTATTACTCTTGACCTACATCTAATTTAAAATGCGACTTTACCTTATGGGACACAAACATGTCCGTGAAACAAGAGATGAAACACAAGCTGTTAATTTCACACGCCCCAGTGTTATTTTTCAGCAGCCTGTTCTCACACAACGCACTATGCGGTGAGAGAGTGGGGAAACTCTGGGGTACTGTTTACAACGCAGGTAAAAACCATAGGTAAAAACGTTATGTGTGCCACACAAATTCCCCTATTTAAACAATGACTTATAGTAGTTTAGTTAATAAATGTAGGGCATACACAGGCTTAAGAGACACAAAAAATGTTCTGAAGGAGAGTGACAACATTCCAAAAGAATCTGCCACTGCGCAAGTATTATTGATGTTTATTTTTTTTTTAAATGTATGCATATCATGTCAAGTTGCAGTCAAACAAACCTTGAGGAAGCTTTTAGCTGCTGCACGGCACTGCTCGTAGTATTGCCTCCACGTCAGGGTCACCCACTGGCCCTCTGTTTTGGAAACCAATGCGGGACGATTCCCGTAATTGTCCACCGTCTCCATGAAGAGCTGATGGATGGTAATGGGCGTTTCTGAGGCCGGACCCGAGCCCTCCATTCTCAGCCGCACCGCCTGGTCTCTGCTGGTGCTCCATAGCTGGTCTGCTGGGGCCAGAGCGGTCTGTGCTTTGGCCGTCGACAGAGGAACTGCCCTGGGCTCTTCTGTATTGGGACAACATGGGCAGCCGTGTTTACCCGCCATTTGTTACAGGTTAAATACAGAAGACACCACACCGAGACACAGCCAGCTTCAGAGGAGTCAGGTGAGTGAGAGGACTGCAGACATCTCTGGACTGTAGGCTCTAACTCCTGAGGTGTCAGAGCAACACGATCTGCAAGCTGTGCAGTGGATGAGGAAACAAATACCGGATACTCAATAGGAATGTCAAGTCTACCTACCAATCAAGTTTGTGGAGAGGAAGTTTGACAAGAGCATCAAATAACACAGACATAATAGGCGTACCAGCCGCGGTGCCAGGATTTCAATTGTGGGTGGGCCAATGTAATTTCGGCTGACCGGTTCAAATGTTTTCTCGCGATTTTTGTTAATAATCTAATAAAAATAGGCTATGCTTAGAATGACATTCGTGTTTACTGAGAGCATAGTCGATGTGTTTCCAGTCCCTGTAACCATGGCGACTGAATGTATCTTCTCCGCCGGCCCCGCCTCGGAAAAATTATGAATTGAAGTCAATGGGGAGAGAAAACTTATTTTTCGATCCCGTTTGAATTGTCAATCTTAAAAAAGAATTTACATTTCAAAAAGTCACAGTTTGTCGTAAAACTGTTGAAATATACGCAACTAGAAAGACTACAAATCCCAGAATCCCGGTCCCGCATGCTGGCTCTTACAGAACCGACTAACTCCCCTTTTGTGTATGTACAACTCTCAACCTCTCAACATGCCCAGACTTGTAGTGTTTTTCACTTCGTTGAATATTTTTCACCTCATTCTGAAAGGAAGAAGTGAAATGTGCCAACGTGACGGCCGTCTTGGTTTGTGGTGCGAAACGGGAGATGTAGTTCATTGAGCGGTTTCACACAAAACAAGTGTTGCTTCACAGTTTCACGACACTTTTTTTGTGCAAAATTATGTGTAATTCATGGCACGATTCAAACGGGATCGAAAGATAATCTTTCTCTCCCCATTGACTTCAATACATAATTGTTCCGAAATAAGGTCCCATGGAGCTCCCCCTGAAAGGGAGGGACTTCGACTCTCTATGCCGGTGTTGTGTCACATTATGCCTCCCCGTCATGAAATGCCCCCCTTGTGACGGGAACGCGCATTTCTAAATGACACGTTTACACCTCTAAATTACACGTTTACACCATAGGTTTACACCTTAAAACGATGTTTAAAACGAAAAGTAAACGTTCAGGGTTTTTATTAATGGTAATTTTCAGACTGTGAGTTGTTTAGTGGTATAGTCTTTATTCTTCTGGTTTAACTTTTCGCTCCGTATTTGATGTGTCGAAATTCATTCGTCACTTCCTTTTCAGTTTTTGTTTTTTGAAATCTTTTTTATATCATTGTTACGTCCTGTCTGTATAAACGTGCTTTAAAATGTATTGTTTAATTTGACATAGTTGTCATCTAATAATCAAAATATATGTTTACAAATGTTACATAGTCTTTGTCAGCATATTATTATATACGATATGCGTACAACGTAAAAGTGTGACATTCATGAAACTTGCTCCATGTATTGGTACCAGTCCTAGAACCATACCCTGAAAAATGCTTGAGGGTGGGATTCATAGAAACCTCTTTTGGGGAGGGGGGGGGGGGGCATTTTATGACGGGGAGGCATAATGTGACACAACACCGGCACATTTTACAAAACACACTGTCCTTGCTAATGATATACTCCAAGGATGTGTACTTGTCATACCAGTGGGCAGCGAAGCTCCTTTTCTTTTGTCCGAAAAGTGTCTGAGGGCTTAGGCCAGGGTTGCCAACTCTCACGCATCTGGCGTGTGACACACGCTTTCACTCTCAATCTCACGCTCTCACGCTGCCCAAACTATTCTCACACCAAAAACAAGATGAACCGGCGATCGTTTTTGGTTGGTTATTTACAATGTTGAGTTGACAGCTGCTCAAGCTGTCGATCCGCCCCCACCACTCTTAACAACGTTAACAGACAGCAGAGCAGTGGGAGCCGGTTGGTCAATCCCATAGGTCAATCCCCGACCCGTATTGCGCATGCGCACATTTTAGGTCCAGTAGAAATGATAAAAAAGTAAAAGTCTGCTGCTTATTGTTCTACTAGGGCCTAGAGTCAAAGAGTATATGAGAGTGAGAGTGTGTTAATTAATATATTTGGCAGTTTGGAGTAAGTCTGTAGATTTGTTTGTGTGTGTGTGTTTCATGTATATGGCCTCTCACGATAATTAATTTAGTTGGATACATTTTCCCGGAAATGATTGCGATAAACGATAATATTGTCGGCACCGTTGTATGACCATTTTAGACCACTGACATAATGATAATATATAATAATAATTCAAGTACATCCTTTCAAACTGCTAGTCACATCCTCATGTAAATGGAAATGTATCGAGGTCAGAAAAGTTATCGAGTTCATTTTTATTTATCATACGATAAGTCAATGAATTGCTTATCGCGACATGCACACAATAAAACAGTGGAAACAAACATGTGTTTGACTTTCATTAGTGAATGACACTGTGTGCCCTTTATAGTCTGTGTCCAATATTGTGTATTTGTATATATATCCTATATATGCTAAGGTCCCGCTGCTGACACGATAGCAGTCATTTCGTGCGCATATGTGTAATTAAACCCATGATATCAAAATCGCACTCCAGCCAGGTACCCAAAGTTGGCAACCCTGGCTTAGGCTATGTAGCCGCCGGGTCATCTATAGCTGATAGGTCCGGCTACGTCCCGCAGAGGGACTGAGCTCAGCGGGGGCACAACATTAAACACACTATCGTCTCTCTGAGGCGGGCAACTACAACAAAATGAACATATTTGACCGTGATTTAATTGTAATACACGTTGCAAAAAGATGCCGAAGTAACAACATACTGATACCGTGAACCATGAATTAATGCTTTGACAAGTCTGCAGACAAGACGGCAGGCGAAACACCTTTTAAAAAGTGTGTTGTCTAAATGGAGATCGGCTAAGTTAACGCAGTATATGCTCCGACCGTCCACACTCACAACAACGGCCTATGCATATAGGCCCATACTTTCTGATCTGCTTTCGATTTTTTGTACTTAATGATATATTTTCCTCAAAACTTTAGGATGGTAGGGGTATGATTAGTTTGCTCCTTTTGCTAAACCTTATTTTGTTCTTCTGCAAATAGTGAAAAAAAACAGAACTTCAGTCTGGTTCTAAAAATATTTGACATTTTCTTAAAGGTCACACATTTAAAGATCTGACAGCATTTCTGGCTGAGGTGGGAGGAGTACTCTCAGATGCTTAAATAAATATATAAATATACCAGAGTGTAGAAATACTCAAAGTCAAAATGTTACTGTTAAGTAAAAGTACAAAAGTATTATGATCAAAATAAACGTTTAGTTACTTTACTTATTATGTGTTTCTGAGGTATCAATTCAATTAAATTCAAACCCTTTATTTATCCAGGTAAAATCCCATTGAGATCAATGATCTCTTTTTCAAGGGAGACCTGCAAAAAGGTATAACATTAACAACAATTATATGATGTATTTTTTGGATACTGTCTTGAGGTCAAATGTCTAGGAATCCAAACTAGTATTATTAGAATCACTGTTTTGTAAGCTAAACATATAACTAGCTAAATATGGGTCAAGCTAGCAATCAGGCAGGTTCACAGGGGGTGAAAACATGACTGGTGGTCCTGGGACGGTTGTAACACGGACCATCTGGGACGGTTGTAACATGGCACATTTAAAATGATGGCTCATTTGCTCGAATGATCAATATTGTTGATTGGTGTGCATTGTCCCTGTAAAAATAAACAGAATAAAATACTGTACGTAAAGTGTGTGCGTGTGTTTACAGTATGCCAAATATCAGAAAGAGGAAGACAGACAGGGGAGTGCCACTTCCTCTGCTGCAGAGGGCCTCAGATGAAGTTCAGGAGGGCAAATCAGTCAAGGCAGTGGCAAAGTCCCATGATATATGCCATGTCACCCTGTACCGGTTCCATACAAAGAGGCTGAGGTTGGAGAGTCAGGGATCAAAATCACCCCAAAGAGTAGGCTACTGGACACCCAAGAAGGTGTTCTCAACAGAGCAGGAGATGCTTTTGAGAGACTACCTGATGGAGGCAGCTGATTTATATTATGGTCTCAGCTCAAAGGAGGTAGGTCTCCATAATTAAGGTAGAATAGGCTATCTCTACAGATGGAAGTGACTTTTACACCTGCCACAACTGTGAATCAGATTAATTCCATCTGGTGTTCTGTTATAAGTTATGTTCATTGTTTGATGTGTTTGATGTGTGAAACCCCATTCAAATCTTGTTGCCCTAGAATTTGACAGCTTTCCCTCTTTTTTGTCATGTAGTGTGAAAAAAGGTAACCGTTATTAACATGTTACAACCGTCCCTGTTGTAACAGTTGAGTTTTTAAAAAAAAATACATTTTCCATCCTGTACTTATTTCATAGAAACATCTTAAATACATTGTTTCAGTCGTTGACACATTGAGAATGTATAATATAGCAAAATGGCTATCCATTCAACATCGCCTTCCAACAATAACTCACTCCCCCCCCCCCCCCCACTTACACTTCCATTTCTGCCCCCTGTTTTATGTTTATGTTTTATGTCTTGTCCTTGTATGTTTCTTTGTAAGGCGCTATATAAATTCAAGTTATTATTATTATTATTATTATCAAGTTATCGTCTTATTTTGTATTGATCCCTTTTCTTTAGTTATATTATCCACAAGTACATGTTGCTATGTCCCTTTAGATTCTAGGGACCTAAAATGTTATGACTGTTTGAGAGCCTAACAGATTTACAAACTGAAAAAAACTATTTTTGCTCAATCCTACCCTGAAGCTAGAAATGAGGGTCATTCATAAGTCAACCTTATGTTCAGGTGTTATCTGAGGCTACACCACACCTCTTAGCTCCTGCAGAATGCTGCTGGAAGGGTTAGGTACCAAACGGACTTTGTGCATCCCCATATTGTCCTGTTTGTTTAAGTTTAGAACACAATGAATACAAATCTCACAAACTCTACCCTTAATGCAGCTGCTAATACTGTGACTCTTTTGGCTTTTTACCTTTTTTTTTTGACTTAATGTCTATTCAATATCCCCTTTCACAGGTTGCATAGGTTTCAAGACATTAGTGTCTGATTTAAGAGTTATCCTGCCTTTTCAGATCTCATCAGTCGCTTTTAAAGATAATCAGAATTTCACAATAAAAGACAGCACTATTAGTGATGCAGTATATAGTACAAATGCATCACATTAGTTAGACTCTCACCTAGTGAAAGTCCTTCAGTGGCTTCCTCCAGCTCGGACGATGAACTGAGCTCGGATGTGATGGCTTCTCCGTTCAGAGTGGAGTTCATCTTTAAGTCTGACATAGCCTTCTGAGTACAGCTGCTGTAGATGAACAACATTTTTAGAAACCTAGTTTAAAATCAAATGGCCCTATAAAATCTACATGATGGATTTATTTTCTTTGGGACATGCATTATTTTAAATACCTCTCAGCCATGACCGCGTCACCATTGCTCTTAACCGAATCCTCTTGGACACTCATCTTGTAGTTGCTGGAATAATAGACAAAACAATCTTAGGACAACCAAAAACAAATTAGCATTAAGACCCTTTACTCCAAGCCGATCAGAATATCTTTAATGAAACTGAACTGCTCTGGTGATTTATACAAGACTGACACCAAAGTCATTGCAACAATGGGTCAGAGCAAGAGGCTGCAATTGCTAAATGTCCAAACTCTGAATATTGTGTCAGAATGCATTGCAGGACATCAGCATGCATTCGATATAGTAGACTACCCTTTGACCCAAATACTCACACTACAATATGCTGTTGCTGTATCTCAGACATCGCTGGTTAATACAATTTGAGGTGAAAAATAGTATGTAATGACATGTAAATATTGTAGAAAATTCATGATCATGGCTTCAGGGGTTCCTTGTGTGGACTGTGAAATAATGCCATCTAGTGTGTAAACCTATCAACTACTGTGTAAGATCTCAAGTTGTTCCTTCTAATAACACAACTGTGTAAAGAGTTCAATCAATTCAAACACTCTTTCCAAGTAAAAATCATACATTAAAGATTTCCCTTAATGTAAAGTTAGGGTTATACAAGTATTAACAGCAAATGGTTCCTTTCAGAGAGTTTGGTTATTACATAGATCACATATCAATACTGATGCTTTACCACATAGGCAGCATGTAAATATGTAATAGCTGGAACACGTTTTAATGACCTTACATACTGTTAAGATTATTTATTCTACACTAAAAAAATGAAATCTAAGCAGAATACCATTTTATAAATTGATCATTATGTTGAAATCTGTAAAATAACTTATAATTCCCGCTGTCAGATAAATGAAGTGAAGTAAAAAGTACAATAATCCAGAAATCTAGCAGAGTTGAAGTAGAAAGTAGCATACAATTGAATTACCTAACTCAATGATGTGATTAATAACAGCACTTAAGTAAAAGTGCTCAGTTACTTTTCATCACTGCAAATTAGCGACACATTCTCTAATTATATATGGCATAAAAATCATTTTGGATTAAGATCTGTCAACCCAGCAGATTCTCTCTCTGGCCTCTAGTTTTAGAGATAACTTTGGTCAAAAATGTCTTTGGACCAAAGTTCAAAACTACAGTGTGGCAATATGAGATGGCAACGGCAAAGTCTAATATTCTGCAAATATCAATTCAAATTCCCTGCAAAGTAGATTTCAGTTCCATTAACAACTTGGATTTGTACATTACCCAGAAAGCAGATGTAACCATTGAAGAACACTGAGTGATATATTGAATCTTTTGGTAAAAATGTGTAGAAGAAGTCCTATAGTCCCATAGGAAAACGTCAAAGGTAGTTACCGAGGTACAGTATAGTGACTGTAAGCCTTGGATAAAACAATTCATGCTTGTAGCTGCTTGTCTAGCTTTTATAGAGCACATCTTATTGGGAGAGTGATTTACAGTAAAGAAACCAAACAATTAAAAGCTTGGCAACCTGTCCACATCAAATGAGGGATATTCCCTATGTTAGTCATGTGTTTGTCACAAACATGACTTCCCTCAACATGTCAACAATTACAAGTGCGTGCATATTTCTCAGCCTTAAAATCATAAATGTAATTAAGATATGTGTTTATTGTGTTCTACAATTAAACTGATGTCAGCTTAAGCAAAAAGAGGTGTACCATGTCAGTAAAATAATGATTTTTGTGCATCATCCTCATACAGGAAAGCTAGTCCCCATAGCAACTTATTACAACAAAACACACCTGACATAAGACTTTTCAGACTCTAAAAATAAAAAAAGCAATATGCTTAAATGTCCCCTACCTTCTCCTGGCAGAGAGCTGATTGACAGTAGCTGTCAAGTGCAGAACAGACTGAATCAACCTTTGCCCGGCGCAGGCTTCGACTGTTGCCCCCTGGAGAGAATATCAGCCTATAGTGGACTTGCATGAATGCATACCAACTTCCCCTGCACTAATGCCTCGTCCAAAGCTTTGCACACTTTCGTAATCCTCTGAACATCTGCCGCTGAAGCTGGGCCCACCGGTTAAAGAGACCACCAATATGCTTTATCAGGTTATGGGTCAAGGTGAGGACGACCCGTCACCTCAGACACAAACAGTCTGCAGCTGGTAGAAACCTGCTCTGTTTGTAAAGATTATACCAGCAAACTGTTGGTGTTGGTGACGGTTCAAAACATTTGACAGTTTAGAGCAGATTTTATTGAAACCTTTATCATCCCAAATCGATTTATGAAGACAAGTCATTATCAGATATGCATGACCAGGCCTGTCAGAGAAATAATGATACAACTAGATAAGTTCTCTCCGTTTATGACAAGACTTTAGACTTTGGACCATCAAAAAGTTACTCAACAGCTGAACCAGACATGTGCAACTTCAACTTTTTCTTACAAATCAAGAGAGAACTGTCAAGATGACGGCAATACACACTAAGATGCACGAAATATTCAAGAAATGTGCTGATATCCTGACTTGACTTTCTTAAAATCTCCTTTTATTCTTCCACGTTTCTAACGCCATCTAATTATTTGGGATTTTTATAAAGAACATAAAATAAATCAGTTCGACAAAATTATTCCTACTGGATGAAAGCGGTTTAAAATGTCCAAAAATCTATTCTGATCACGTTTCACTACAGCCCTGATTTCCTCTCCTCTTGCTGAGCTTCATATCTGTCTGTCTGATAACCGCGTTCAAGGATATTTCATAAGTCAATATAGAGGAAAGTTCAACCGTCCATTTCTCAAAAATGATCCGTAGTTACCTTACTCACAGGCACCGGGGTCAGTGAATCATCCCACTCAGTCACACCATATGTGTCCCTGCTCCGACCCTCACTGCTCATATCTCGGCACATGCCATCTGTGAAGGGTGTGAATGGTACCTGAGGGCATGAATCAGCAGAAAAGTAGACTGCACACAAAGAAACCCGGGTTCTCCGTGTCAAAAGGTTGTCCAGTGAGAACAAGATATTAGAATACATAATCTATCACTGATGCTTTAAAGCATTTCAATGTTCCAGCTGATGTGGAGCACATTTGAATCACTTTGCATTATGTTGGAAAGTTTAACCTACAGCACAGTATCATATTTTATAAAGTGATTTCATAATCTGTTTGTAAAATCTTTATCTGTTTTCTATTTTTGTGAGTTATCGTACTTTGAGTCAATGTACATTCCAATACTGCAATAAAGCAACACATTTACTGATAAGTCATTTTACATTTGTAATTAAAATTGATAAGATTAAGATCTGTCATCCCAGCGGACTCTCTCTGGCCTCTAGTTTTCAAGATAACTTTGGAAAAAATTTCTCAGCAAATCCAAAGTTCACACCACTTGCAAAATGACTGTGTGGCAATATGAAGTGGAAATGACAAAGTATTGTATTTTCATATAAAACCTCACAAAGTGCCCAGTGTAAAGTAGAATTCAGTAGGTTACTCACTTTCCGCCAGTGTAAACAAGTAAAACACATAACGGTTAATGTTAGAGCCAGTAATTTGATTTGATAAGAAAGGCCACCTAATTGTGACGTCTGTAGTCAACGCACTATAAAGACTACAATTCCCACGGCGCCTGTGCTAACGCCACAGTGATGGGCAACCTGTTGAGAGACGCCATCGAGGAACAGTTTTTAACCGTACTCAATCGCACTCGTAACCGTATACAAACCGTACAAGTACCCTTTAAGTTGTGAAGTTATCAAGAAAGAAAGAATACCTAAGTTGTGTTGTTTTATTTGAGTTTTGCCTATTTCTTTTGAATATTGTAAAGGCCTATTTCTCTTTGTTGCATGTGCAAAGGTTTGTTATTTTATTTTGAGCAAATACATCGCAACATCTTCTAAACCATCGGAGGCCAAGCAACACTTCAAATTGTGAGTACTTTAAGGAAAGAAACGAGTTAGAACTGTCTGTTTAAGGCGTCTAGTGGCTTGGTGGAAAATCAAGGAAGGAAGCCACGACAGTTAATATGTCTGAAGCTTTTATTGTGACAAATCGCACCCTAAACGCAAGATTTACAGGGAACTAATGTAAACGCCATTCTACAGCCATTCACTTGTGCAGTCAATATCCAATTCATAAGCAAAATGATGTCTATGGCCACTTTAATGTATGTTGTCTGACCAGAGACAGGGATAAATCTATAGCAAGAAGTGAAATGTGTTTCACTGATAAAGACCTGATAATATTGCTGTTAAGATTACACCTGCTCGTCTCACTCTCATACAGTTCAAGGTGCTGTACAGGGTTCATTTCTCAAAGGCACGATTGTCACAAATATATCCCACTGTTATTGACATCTGTGACAAATGTCAAGCCTCTCCATGCAACCTATCCCATATGTTCTTCTCCTGCCCATTAGTGTTTTCCTTTTGGCAGAAGTTTTTTGAGGATATCTCAAAAATACTCTCACTCACTGTGAAAGTCTGTCCCCATATTGCCATATTTGGGTGCCCAGAAGATTACAACAGATACAGCTCGGGGCAATTAGATATTTTGGCATTTACTTCATTATTGGCAAGACGACTTCTTCTTCTTCACTGGAAATCCAAAAAAGCTCCTTCCAATGCTAAGTGGCGCAGCGATGTCATGTCTTTTCTAAAATTGGAGAAAATTAAGTATACATTAAGAGGCAGAACCTCTATGTTTTACATTAAGTGGCAACCCTTCTTAACCTTCTTCCAATCTCTTACATTTTTGATTACTGATTGATGGACACCCCCCCCCCCCCTTCCTCTTTATTACGTATTTATGTATTTGTCTTTGTATTGTTTTAGTATTATTATTTTATTATTATTATTGCTATTATTATCTTGTTGTACCAAATGTCTTTTTTATGTGTCTTCAATAAAAATATATATTAAAAAAAAATAAAAAAAAAGATTACACCTGTAACTGGTAGTAGTAGTATAATCTGCTGACAATTTGTTGTTTTTCCACCGACTGTCAGATAAAATAACCAAATTGACCTTTTGCCATTCCACATTAATAATGTCTTTATTTGCAGCCATATTAAACATCATGTATTCACTTTTGAATTAGTCCATTAAACAATTATTTGTGGTTAATTTACTTTTTGTATAGAAGGACAGGAAGAGAATATGACCTACACCCATCATATATCAAGTCATACATGTCGCCATTATCCTGGTGGCCACGCCAACTGTCTTCCTCCCAGGACGTGGAGGTGAAGGTGGTAAACTGACTGAGCACCGTGCTTTCCATCGTTGATCACTGAATGGCAGAAAGATACCAAGAATTGAGTTAATACTTCACTAAGCAGCCTGTATATATTATAGGTGTAACTGTCACCTACCAACTCTGTAGCCTTCAGTTAGAGATTCTTGCTTCGCCACTGTTTTGGCAACAATCAACAAATGTCCTAAGAGCTGAAATTTTATTTGAGTTAGAGGTGTGCATAATATAAAAATGTATGTTTTAAAGATTAAACATATTGGGTGTTGTTACTAAAGGACCCTTTGGAGCACAAATGTATTCAGAGTACTACATTCTTGCTCTTTGCATTTCAATGTGTAACATGTCAGATTTACCTGTATTTAAATGTACTAAATCAATTAAATTGTCTTGCTACACTTTCATTTTAGGTTTTTGACTATGGTAATGCATTTCACTGACTGTTAATAACTAATAATACAGGAGACATATAAGGCATGTTGGATTTATGTTACAAAATGTGTGTGAGCTCTAAGTATAAGTATGTTTACATACCCGTCACATATTTTTCAATAACTTCTGGTCTGGAACTATTCTTAATTGTTTGGGGTAAGATAAAGTTGTAAGAATTTAAACCAAACTCAGAGAAGGCCTTATTGCCCAACATTAATGTCCATCTTCACTAACTCTCTTGTGTCAGATGCGTGGGGAGATCCCTGCAGTAAGGCTCCTAAATCTGTACCTTTAAAAAAAAAAAGGCAGTAGTATAAATGAAAATACATACAAATAGTGTATGAATGAAAATATGCCATCCATATATTGTGAATGTGGATGTAGTTATATTCCAAATCTCACTCACAACCCCTAAACAGGAGTGGCAGGTTGAGCAAATTGATGGAATAACATTACCTCAGCATCATCATCTTTGGCCTCACTTATTCTGGGAATAGGGACCCTTGGAATAACAAGGAAGTGAACAGGTGCCTGTGGGCTGATATCCCTGAATGCCAAACACTGATAAACACACAAAAACAACATTAATAAAGTGTTTAGTTGCACAACTTCTTAACCCTCAACAAGCTGCTGATTGATCTGTGGTGTCCACGTGGAACAGGCCAACATGATAACATGTTTTGTTTTGTTTACCTTCTCATCTTCATAAATGATATCTGCAGGGATGCTTTTGTCGATCACTTTAGAGAAGATGGTTGGAGCTGGGGAGCCATACTTGTTGCTGGCCTCCTCTGCCAGCCTCACCTCGTCACTCTTTGTGCACAGTGGTCTCTGGAGGTCAGAAAGACACATCACACACCTGTGATCTGAAAAACGGATGCTAGCATACAAACAGCACAATTCACAGTTCACCAAACCTCTTAGTGGTGGGGCACTGCAGAATCCCCACAGCCACCACCAGGGCTGGTAGGACAATCGTTTTCAAAATGCAAAGCTGCACACGAGGAAAATAAAATGTTTATGAGAATGAGATGCATTATTTTCAGAGCAGCTACCTCGGCTCGACAAACACGGTGCAAGCGGTGGAGTTGGACCGTTCTCGTCCCGTGTAACTGCGTCCGCAAAATCTGACGAAAATACATGTTTAGCTAACCAGCTAATGTAATGTTTCGGAAGTATGTTCCAAGCTTTATCTCGTGTCTTTTTTAACACAACACTGCACAGTTTTAAAAATCTTGTTCACAGACTACAACTCTTTACTGTACATTGGTGTTGCCTTCACGTACCCTTGTAACGTTTGATTACCCTTTCTGAATCACCTCTGCTATATGACTTGTCTCGGTTAGAATTATAACATAATTTGCTGTATTTTCCGCTCATTAATTGTTAGATATTACTTAATTGCTTATTGTCTCCAAATAGTGCACCTGGTACTGTATAGTTACGTTCTTTATTCTTCTTATTTCCATGATAATGGTGTCTTTATATCAAAATTACGATATCTTTAAATGCGTCCAAAGGGGGCGTTTCAGTTGCTTCAAGGGTAGGTTCAAGAGCTCTAACGTTTTCTAATGTATAGTTTCAAACTTTAGCTGTATACGTAAATCACATAATATGGCCTCTAACTAAAATAAAGTAAAAATATGGAGCTTTATTGTATTAGTTAATATATAGGGTTGATGTTTAGACCATAGACGGTATATATCAAGGTTAGACATGAAACACTCTCCAGTATGGTAATCCCATGTTTATTACTTTTCGTGCCGCAGTGGGCGCTGTTGTGGGAGAAATTTAGATCTTATGTCAACGAAAGAAGAAGTCAGATAAGAAACATGGCGGCCCGCACACGCCTGCCCTTGCTCTTCCCTAAAAACCTGCCTCCATTTAGGAACCAAAGGCTTGTACACACAGAGGCGGCCGTCAAGGAGCCCGCGTATCCGCCCATCATCCCCTCTCTCACGGCTAAAAGCAAATCTGCCCGGGGGAGACAGGTTGACGAGCAGGTACAGAAGATATGTGCCTCTCCGGTGGAGGAGAAGCTCTCCCTCATCACTCGCATCCAGCGGATGAAATTTGTGGTTTACCCTCAGACTTTTGCAAGGAACGCGGACACATGGTACCAGCACTTCACCAAGACCGCATATATCCCCGGCCTGCCCGAGAAATACACCCTGAGCCCGGAGAAGGAGACCGGGGGAGAGGAGGAGGAGCAGCCGGCCGCTGCTCAGACCACAGTGCCGGGGGTTGGACATGATGGGTTCACGGAGATCCGCTCCTTGGTCACTCGTGTGATTTTACAGGAGCACTGGCAATTGAGGAACCGCGCACCTTTCCTGTACAGAAAGCAGGAGCAGACGGTTGGACCTTTTCTGAGAAACCTGGTGACTGGACTCACATTCAGTCTGGCCAAATACAACCCACTGTTCCTCTCGTCCAGTCTGGGTAGGCTACGGATCATTGTTGTGGCACCAGTCAAACTTTGGAGAGTTCCTCTGCTTTAGCATCCACTTTAAACTATATTTGTGGCAACACTGTGAATGTGGCTAGTTTCATATGTGGACCAGTAAACAAAGTTGTTTTCTAATCTTTACTAAGCAATTGTAGCAGGTTGTTATGAACACCTTCACCAATAATGTGACATGCTTGCTACTTTCTTAGTGAACATATTAACTCACTAAAGTTAACTGGGAGCTGAAGTAATTAGTGTATCATGGGAACATTGCATGGCATCAACCAGCAGTGCCAACCATTTTCTAGTGCAATCTTCTCAAACGCTCTCAGAAACTTTTTTATGCCCTGGTGGCTTGTGTTCTAATTTTTACTTACCAAAAGTGCTGCGTAAAGCTTACAAATACATATACAGTACATCTTTAACAAGGTGTTATTTAATTTGTTTTAATACTATTGCTGATACAATATGTTACCTGACTTTGGAACTGATACAATATTTAAAGTTAAAAATATGTTTTTTCATTCAACAAAAAAGCCACACAAACTGCTGAGAACTTACAAACACAAGTGAAATACATTCTTAGCTAACAGGGGAAAATGTATCATTTGAATATAAGAGAAAACCTATGAAGTTAACAATGATGTAGAACTGAACAGATCTATAAATATTACAAAAGTTCAAATGAGGACAACACACAGACCATAGATCCTACCTGGTATCTAGTTCTAGATTAAAATAGCAATATCATTGTGCATTCTTACCTTTTTTAATTGTCCACAGACACAGCGTTTTGAGTCATATTTTCTGTGTTTCTCCGTCAGATATTGAACCCAATGTACATTTTTACTGGAGAAGGGGACAGACAATCATCCCAAAGGGACATCGAAGAGGTCGGCAAGAGCCAACCAGATTCCAGATCGATGACCGACCAAATAGTCAGATCAGGATAACTGAACAACTGCCCCAGGTACACATCATTCTGACATTATGAAATGTATGTTATACAAAATCTGTCAATATTGAATTGTCATGAATCAAACTAGAGCAAGGTTTTCTACCAGTGTCACATCATAATAACATATAACAGCTTCCATTTGTATTTGTAATTTTCATTTCTCTTAGTTCATCTCGCTGGAGGACTCTTATGCTGCTGAAGTTCAAGAGGTCACTTTGTCTCCCAGCGTCATGCCTCTCTTCAGAAGGCAGTACGACAACAACATGTTTACAGGTAACACGAGAGCAGTCACATCCAACGTTTCTCACTTCTTCATGATGTGATGTCAGAGTAGCCAAAAGAACAAATGATGAGTGTATGTTTGTTACATTTTGTAGTACAAGTCAAATTCTCATTATTCAGTGACTTCTGGTGCCACTAGGGGGCCCAACCGTGCAGCTGTTCAGTCAACAAAAATGTGTGGGTCATTTATTCCAAAGAGATGGTTGTTTTTGGAGGAAAAAACCGTAATCCGCTTATTCTACCCACTGACTAGCTGTAACTATTACACATTTTCAATTGTTCTTACAATGGACGTAAACCTAGATCAACTAATTGTTGCATCTCTGACATAGATTCCAAATTCTGTTTCATACAACAGCGGTCATGATTAAGTCGCAAATATGGATGGAGAATTACAAAACAATTATAAAATGATCATCCTGGAGAAAAATATAGAAGCCTATAGTGTTTCTCCTTAACCCTTTCTCTGCAAGCTGTGCTCTGTTTACATTAAACTCGTCCTCTGGTTCTCATCAACAGGGGCGAAGTTACCGGACCCGGCCTGCTACGGTCACACTCAGTTCCACCTGGTGCCGGATCGCTACCACAGAGACAGGATGGCCCGGCTGCAGCAGTCCGATCAGGTGGAGGTCTTCCTCCGAGCCAACGCACTCACCAGCCTCTTCGCCTGGACCGGAGCTCAGGCCATGTACCAGGGTGAGTAATAGGGGTGGTAGAAATAATCGATACAGCATAGTATTGCGATACTTTGCGTGGCAATATTGTATCGATACACGGACGCCAAGTATCGATATTTTATTATATAAGCTATTCATATTGCAAATCCAAATTAGCTTGGCAAAGCTACCATCAAATACTGAGCGAGCTAAGAAAATAACTCCATCATCACCTACTTCATGTGCAAAGACCTGCGTCCGGACAGCGTTGTGGAAGACGAAGGCTTTTGTCACATGTTAAAGACACTGGAACCCAATATATCATGCTATCATGTCAATATATATGCGCAATATATTGCAGTATATCTTATCGCTATACTTAGCATATCGTAGATCGCAATACTATCATATCGTGAGGAGCCTGATGATTCCTACCCCTAGTGAGTAACACAGGGACAGACATCAGATAACAATACCATATATATTTTTAATGTATATGAGTGCAGAATCCCAACTCTATTCTTCATGTATTTAACCTCATGGAGACTATAGTAAGTCTTTGGGACATGTGTTAGGAAAGAACATCTAGTAAACCCAAAGGTGCTTTTTCACATTTAGTATACCTTTCCTTTGGTAGTAACAACAATTTGTCACAAATATCAGTCCATTGAGAAGTAGCAGTGGTCGAATCACCCTGACACAGTTTGCATTAAAGTCTCTGTTAAGTGGATTATGATTTAATTGAAGAAATTATATGATACTTCCCCCTCACCTCTGTAGGTTTCTGGAACCACGAGGACGTCACCAGGCCTTTCGTGTCCCAGGCTGTGATCACAGACGGGAAGTTCTTCTCCTTCTTCTGCTACCAGCTCAACACAGTGGCACTCTCTGTGGAGACGGACGCCAACAACCCCAGAAAGAATCTCCTGTGGGGCACCGAGAGCCTCCGGCTGTACGACAGCGTGCAGGACGGAGAGGTGGTGGGTCTGAACGACGACGTCCTCAAGCTTCTGGTTCAGTTCCTCATGAACAAGCAGTAGACGTTCTCCAGGTTTCTGTGTTGTAACATTTCTTTAGGGAGATTGTATAAATGTGGAAGGTTTTGCTAGAAATCAGGAGGAAAACCCCAACATGGCGGAAATTAGGACGTTTGTCAGTGTATAAAATGAAACGTTGAAAAAAGCAGCTTTCTTTAACAGCCATCTGAGTATGAACAAAGGGATGAAAAACACTGTACACACATCAGAGTATTATAATGGGGCAGACTGTATTTATGAAAAAATAAAATAAAAAAAACATGCTTTTCAAAATGACCCTTGTGTTTGTCAGGGCTTACAACAACATTTTTAGCATTTATAGGCATCTTTTAACTTGTACTCCCACTTCCCTTTCAAAGAGTAATGCATGGAATTAGCATTATACTACTTGACTAAAGAAGACCATACAACTGATGCAGATATATCCTCTTTTATTCCATATATCCTTTCTTCTTCTCCATCATAAGGATTTATACAACTTATTTTCACATGTGCAGTAGTTCTGTACAAGCAGACTTTGAGGTTTCTCTTTAGAAACAGTCTCCAGCTACACAAAGGCGTTCTTAGTTATCCCAGGCAGTGACTTGGTAGTTTTCATTTGCGTGTTTACATATAGTGGTACACCTTTAAGGTTAAATGCAGGCTGATAACTCGGACCATCAACATGAAAAACACACAAGCATCTGCATATGTGAGGATTGATACACATGTTATTAAAGCTAATAAACAGCATTTTGGGAAAACCTAAAGGTATGAAAAAAGGAAAGATAAACAAAAAGACAGTTAGAAGCACAATATGAATGAAAGTGCTTGTGAAGAGTATAAGGCACTGCTCACGAACCATTACTCATGAATAAAAAGTAAAGGGGAGTTGAGGTTTCACTTGCCAGAAAGAAAAAAAATGTTTGAGAGAGGTGTCAAAGAAATAGCGATGCGTTTGAGTTTTTCCACAGGAAGTGGGTGAATACAGGACAAGAAGGTAAATGCTTTGCTCTTTTAGCTGCCATGACAGCACAGTTAGATTAGAAAACACATGTTCCAGTGAGATAAGAGTGAACATTAGACCTAAAAGAGGCTACTTGTGAACATGTTATTGCACTTTGTTTGGTGAACACATACACAAAATAGTTGCTGAGATATTGCTTTTTAAAGTATATAATTCACATTTGAATATAAGCAAATTAGTTTTAAAGAAGCTTGGATCTTTTTGGATTTCAAGTCTTTACAATTTTCTTTGTCTCATCGAAGAACTTTCCCCTGGTGCATTACTTTCTCCTTGAGTCCTGATAAGGAAGCAAAACATTCACGTCATAAAAACTCACAAATATATACATACAACTTAAAAAAGATTTAAAAAACTGCACCACTCCCATAGTACTCACAGTGTATTTGTTTGGTCTGTAGTCCCATTCTCCGCTGAGAATAAAGCAGAATATTTAAATATGAAACACAACATACGATACACATAAAGATGAAGAGGCGTGTCTGATTACCTGCTGTGCTGTTTTTCTTAGACTGGCTTTTCTCGTAGAGCAGAATGATGGCGACCAGGACGATCACCGCGATCACTATGGCGACGAAGGGCTTCAGAGGCTCACGGAAGCTGATGACCTTCAGCAGTAACAGTGGAAAATTGAAAAATACTCGATTACAAGAAAAAGTAAAACACTTTACCTAAAATACAAGTAGAGAAGTATTGCAGGCAAAATGTACTTTAGCTATACAAAGTTAAATGTGAATTGTACATTTTTAGATAATTAGTTTTAACTTCTTCATTAGTTAATTTACGTGGTGTTTCACAACAAGCTCCTACCCACAAGTCACAGGATAAATCTGAGCTGTATTGAAATGTTTAATGGGGTAGAAGAGAAGAAAAAACGTCTTAGATCTTTTTGTACAAATGATGGAAAGTCCTTGGGTCTCAAACTTAATGTTAAAATGAAACCTGCTGAGAAGAGGTCATGTGGACAGTGCATTTGTCTCAACCTTTATGGCTTGTGACCAAACACCACTAGTTAAGCACAGTATTTGAGTAAATGCAGTTATACTGTCCACATCTGACCTTCAGCTCTACTTGGCTCATGCTGGTGCTGATGGCGTACACCGCCCCGCAGAAATACAAGCCTCCGTCGGCCTCCACCAGGCTGGACACCACTAGTTTGGTGTTCCTTTCTTCATTTTTGATTTCATATCGAAGAGGCTCTTCAGCTGCAATAATCTGCTCCTGGAACGATAAAGAATGTGAAACGGGTCAGTGGCCATTTATATATATTGACATTCAATTTTAATGTGTTGATTTTCTTTAACTGTGAGAAACAAAAATAAAACATCTGAGTTTGTTTTTGAAAGATTTGTTTTGGGCCACCAGTGCCTTTATTGAAGAGACAGGAACAAAGCTACATTGCTACATTGAGTTTTTGTAACTGAAAATACTTTAAACAAAGTCAATATTCTGAATATTATTACATATTTACTTTAATCCATCGGCACCTGCACACGTGTTTTCAATTTGCCTGATTAGACACATCTTGAGAACAGTTAAAGAAGAGGTCTAATCACCTGTGTGTACAATATGAGTGTGTAGGGCTGTACCGTGCAGATGGCATTATTCAATCTTCATTTAAAAACTCAAATGTATGGTAAAAGGTGTCAATTCAAATGTCACAATTGGCCTAATCTCATTCTAAGCCACAGCTCTGTGCAGCTCACCCACCTTGTCTGTACCGTTCGCTTTGTACCAATACCAGGTGCTGGGCTCTGGTTTGGTCTCCTCCATTTTGCATGTGATCACCACAAAGTCCCCCACATAGCTGACTATCGGCTTGTCTCGCACGTTCCCGATCTGTGGAGCTGTGGGGACAACAGGGGGAAAGAGCATGGTAAAAACACAGCTTGTTGTACCATTCAAACAGAGTTACTCAGAGTAGTTATTGATATTCATTATAATGAAACAACAGGGACTTGCTGATACATTTGCAATGCATACAAATGTGATTAATATAACTAAATAATTAGATTTGTACCTGCCAACACAAAGTCTACTTTGGCTTTACTTCCAAACTCGCATGTGTAACATCCAAGGTCTTCTTCATTGACAATGCTGAACCTGTAAGCAAAAATATATACAAACCATATTATGTTACATTTAGGACAAGTGATTTTGGGGTCAAACCTGACTATTATGCAACACATTAATATGATGACAGGCCCTTGTAAAAGAGGTTGTTGATCTCAATGGGATAAATAAAGGCTAAGAAGAAGAAGAAGAAGATGAATAATTTAAATGTGAGTGGTAGGCATTTAATGTGTTTTACTTTCAGGTAAATTAAAGTACTTTTTTCTATTGAAATAAGGTAGTTATACTAGAAAAACAACAAAATATGTCTTGTTTTTAAAATTGTACAAGACTGAAATCAAAACTAAAACAAAGTCATTTTCTCTAGCTGCTGTATATTAAAAAAATATATTTTCTACAAATTCTAACAAATTAATGTATGCACATCATTGACTATTTTTGTAAATGATGATGTAAAAATGCATAAACGTAGATTGAGGCATCTACCTATCAAAATAGACAAATTAGTTTAGGAAAAAGTTCAAATTACTTGAGCTAATGGATGAAATAGTTGCCATGTGAAGTACTTACACTCGTTTGAGATTATACTGATCGTTCTCCATCGGCACTGTTTGATTGCTGTTCTTTACCTCCTCGCCATCTTTCCTCCAGAGCCCTGTTATGTTTGCCAGTTTGTGCTGGTTACCTGTCCAGGTGCACTCCAGAGTCAGATTCACAGGGTTCAACAGCTCCACCTTCTCTGTGTAGCTCTCACCTGCGTGGAGCACATGCACAACGAAAATTCATAATTAACAAACATTCACGATAACCTAAAAAAACCACTTATCCCTGCCATCATAGGCTACAATTGAAAAATAGGGACCTTTAAGAGCAACGCTCCTGACATCTGTTAGCAGTTGATCGATAGGAATCAGCGGTGGGGGCGTAGGGCCAGGTGTCTCTGAAAGGAAAACAGGCTATTATATAAAACACACAAAATGAACATCTAAATCTATCTGTACTGGCTTTTAAGTTTAAGTTATCTTTAGGGAATTACTTGGTGGTTATGAGCTATGTGTTTAGCTGGCCCCACCCCCATCACTAGAAAGCCCAGGAGGTTTTTTTTTACACAGAACATTAGGGCAAAAAGAAACTGCATGCATGATGTTTGAGATAAAGGCTCCAGTGTGATGTCCCCCAGAGGACAGAAAATAAAATACGGGTCTTTAGACAACTTAACAATAAGTGTCCCCTTCAAAGTGTTGTTGTTAAGTCTTTATTTGGAGGACTATCTATCTATCTATCTATCTATCTATCTATCTATCTATCTATCTATCTATCTATCTATCTATCTATATATCTATCTATCTATCTATCTATCTATCTATCTATCTATCTGTCTGTCTGTCTGTAAAACTGCTTTTAATTTCTTGAGGCCTGTGGAAATGAACAAATAACAAAGTTTCCATTCAACCCGATTATTTTTCTTTTTTTAAGTTATTTATTTCAAAGTATCAAAGCTATAAAAAAAAATATACAAAAACTACTCTTGAGCTATTACATTAAGGAAAACTGGTTCCAACCAAATGCAAATGTTTGTTGAGTTAAACACAATACATTGAATATTCAGTAACATGAGAATCCCTGTCATATCCCTGATCACAGCTATATACAATTATTTCAAATCAATATTTTTTTTGGAGTTTGGGATGTGATCATGGCTGTCTCAGACTATCACATCAAAAAAAAAACAGACATTTAATATCAGGAACTTCCAGACAGTTGTACATGATATTGTGGAAGATATGTGACGTCTTCTTCTACTCCTCACAAGGTTACAGACCATTTAGAGGGGGAAAGGCAGAACAAGGTTTTAACACAACCCCACACATTCGATAATAAACCCAAATGGTTATTTACTTGTATTGATGTGTCTGCAGGAGACGAGAAGCAGGAGGATCTGCAAAGAGAGCTGCTTCCAGGAGGCTGACATGATTGTTATCCCACTGTGCAGGTTTCTCCTACGTGCTCTCGCCTCTCTCTGCCTGCTGCATCGCCTCAGAACCACCTCCCCTCCTCCTCCTAACCCACCCCCACCTCCCTGTACAAGTGACACAGCCATGGTATCACTGTGCAGCTTGTGGGAGGCAACTCCATCCATTATTTAATCAGAAAGGGTTCATTTCTCAATGCTGGGTTGCAGTGAACTGTCCTGTGAGGGAATGCATGCCGGACACACCATGTATGTACACCCTCCTCTGCTTTGGAGCCACATTTGGAGATAAAAAGTGGGACATGACCTGCCAGCCCTCATGAAAACAGACAGGAGTGGAAACACCCACTACTGCTGCTACTGTAGTGGGTTTGTCTTTGTTATACATTTTGAGCATACTCTGAAACCTGATATTTAAGGTAGATTTACGTAATCTATTTAATGTTTATAAAGGAGATAAACATTTAATTTCACCAACAAATAATATCACATTTAATTATTCCTTCATACTCATGGCCAATATAACATTTAACAGTCATTATCATGCATATTGTTACATTTCTGTTTATATTAAATATTTTACGCCCTGATGTTAGTAATATTTACTAGACATTTTATATTTTGATCGCCGGTTTTTTATTCTTAGTCATTTTTAAGCAATCACTGGTCAGTAAATTAATTAGCATTATTAACCCATAAGGACCCACCATGACACAGGTGTCACATGCACTTTAAATGTTCTGGAAAGTTCCTTTATTTGATCTCATGAAGTCCCTCAGTGACACTGAACAGTCTGGTGGGTCATGGTCCAGGGCATTTGATTTAGTGTTCCCATGACAACATGTCCATGTGACAGAACTAGCTACATTTCAAAAGCTTTTTTGTTTGTTGCTAAAGGTAAACTTCAAGCCATTTAAGAATTAAAATGCTTACATAACATGTCCTTTATTACATTTAACCTGTTGTGAAAACATTTATTGATCAAATTGATATGAAACAATGAGATAAATATCGCTGTGACACTGGTGTCACATCGGGACTTTAACCCTAAACTTTCACAGTAAACCCAAAGTGACATATATGTACAATTAGAAATATGATTATGATCTGCTCAGTTAATTTAGCGGATTCAATTATATTGAGTTAATATGTTCTTATTCTTCAATGAAAATAATGTTCAAACCAATTTAAACCAAAAAATCATCCTCATTAATTAAGTTAAAAATAAGAGTTATTTTACCATTAAAGCCCAATGTGACATATATGTCACATTGGACACACTCCCCCAGGTATCTGTTATCAACTTTACCTTGACTATAGGTTGGCTTATATGGTGTTTGTACCATTCTTTCGACATTAGTACCTTTTACCACTAGTTACTGTTCTGTCAATTTCCTGTTCATTTTTTACCTCTAACTTTAAATAATTACTGTGTAAAAGCAGGTTGAACTGGTTCTTTGGTACATTCTGCAGGTTTTGGCTGTCTCTGTCTCTTTCTGTCACTTTGTGGGACAGCGTTGCACAGACAAGACTCTTGGTTTCTTATGTAGAGAGACGATCCAATCTAAAAGTAGCAACATTAATTTGTTGGGGATTATCAAGTGAATAGTGCTTTAAATCGCAGCAGGAAAGTTAGTGAGTGGAACTATTTTGGGAAGTTTTGCAGTTCACTGAAGAGCAAACAGTGACTAAACGCCACTATGAGAGGAGCTGCTTAGAATAGGTGCAGCAGGCAGGTCCAGAGAGTACTAGACACAGCTAGTGGAGCAGAACTAAGTCTTAATAGAAAAGCCTTTTTTGGCCATGCTGAGGGATACAAAACAGAACATTGATAGCTTTTGGGAAAATGGGTGGCAGATTTAAATCAGATTTTATGTCAGACATATTGTTTTTACGGCAGAGTTTATTTTATTATAAAATGTCGGCTGATGGTTTGTACAGCAAAGGTATCACCTCCAGCCTCTCTTTCATCTGACTGCTCCTTAAAAAAAAAAAAAATACTTACATGAACAAATGTTTACAATGCTATTCTTGCAGTCAAGACAGACAAGGCCTTGTGTTCATATTATTCCACCTAAATCATACAGTCCCATAATATTATATACAGTAAGTTCTCATTTGGCTCATATTTAAAAACAAACATTACTTAAGATTTACAATTCTAGCTTTGTAAAACATATGTCTGATCTTGCAACTCCCATCCAGTATCTTTGCTTTTCTTCTGTCAACTATTAGTAAATTGACACCTCTACCACACATAATCGCAGCAATCATCCCTGTTTACTACACTTTTCTTCATTATAATAGATACCTATAAAAAACTCCCAAAAATAAAAGTACATAGGAGAATACAATATTAAAAAAATACAGCGAATGACGTCACATCGTTTAACAGAAGGAGCAGCAGTAATCCAGACATTTGAAGGCGTCTCACTGCTGCTGAAGCTGCAAGCTGTTGATGAACACGGTCTGCAGCTCGGTGATGTCGTCGGTGGTCTCTATGGGGATGCTGAGCCGGCCTGGGGAGCTTGAAAGTCCTGCAGCAGGTTCGTAGAAAGGCTGGCACAGGTTGTCGTAGTAGGAATCCCCACAGCCCCCCACTGCACCCTGGAAGCGCTCAGTGACGTCAGGGCAGAGGTGTAGTGGTGACAGGCGGCTGAAGTCCTGGACCTGGTGCCCCCCGTGGGGGGGGTGCAGGTGGTGTTCGGGCCCAGGGCTGTGGCAGGGGCTGTGGGACGGGCTGTGGGGGATCAGGCAGGTCTGCAGACAGCTGTTCCTCCTCATGGCCCGGTTCAGGTCCAGGCGGGCGATCAGCGGCCGACCGATGCTGATGCTTTTGGTCCAGTGGACGGATTCATCGTCCATGGCGGGGAAGGTTCCCTGAAGGCACACGGTAAAGACCAGCTCCTCCTGTTGCATGGTGGGTTAGAGGAGGAATAGTGTTTAGAAACAAAAAGGGATTCATTTGTATTTTTATGGGCCTCAAAGCTAAATGTATCAAACCGCTTTCTCGGATGAACACATGATCAGAGAATAAAATATCTATTCTGTCCAGTGATATATTTCGTGATTAAGTTTGGTAGGGTATGATACATGATATAGAATATGAGTTTAATTTTTAAATACCAAGGGTATATAGCTCTTGAAAAAATTAAGAGACTACTTCAGCATTACCAGTTTCTCTGGTTTTACTATTTATAGGTATGTGTTGGAGTAAAATAAATGTTTTTTAATTGTATTCGTTAAACTACTGACAACATTTCTCTGTGTTGGAATTCAACAGACTCTGGAATTGAATGGCTGCCATCCATGTAGAGATTGAGATTTAAAGAACATTTGGATTGGTATGAGGGATTTGGTACAGGTATTCACGATGACCTAAGGATGAGCCACCACCAGCTCTAATGGGGTAACACAAAATGTGTTAAAGACAGGTTATTAAACATTGGGCTTCAAACAGGAAACAATAGGCTTCCTCAAGAGCTAGAAACATTTTCTAAAACCCTATAAACATAACAAAAACTGTCAAGCTGTTTTTTTTTTTAAACAAAGAAATTGAGTTAAAAAAAACACATCGATGTTTATAAAGAGATTGTCATGTTGAGTTTTACCCTGAGTTTCTGCAGAGAGCTGACTCTGGTGTAGAGGCAGTGCTGGGGCAGGTTGCTGGACAGAAGGTAGATGCCCGTCTCCTCTGGGGTCTCTCTGTTCATCTCCTTAGGGTCCACATCAAGGTCCTGTAGTGAGGAACACATGCAGGTGGCAGTGGAACACACTTTATGGGCATTTACAGTACAGATGCTGTAAGATAGGTGAGAGAGGTGAGAAATGTATTTCTTTCTTTATGGCCAGTGTTCATGACGACATACTGACCTGGGAGAAGTCTGTGACGTGCGCCTGGCAGGACGACATGCTTTCGGGCTTCTTCACGATGTGAGTGTAAATGACGAGCACGTTGGAGAACTCTGCAGCGAAGCCCAGCTTGATCTGAGCCCCGCAGTCAAAGTTAAGACACATGCTCTCGGGAAGCTCTGGAATACAGTACACAAGTACAAAAAAAAAAGACATGAATGGAAAGGGGATAAATAGATGGACATTTTAAAACGGTTCTTTCTAAACTTCATTGTTATTCCACACACAAAAAGTCAAAAGATCATCTTTTCTTAAAGGCTCTACATTTTAAAATCTTCAACATCAGCGATACCCAAGCTGACATTCAGGTACCCTTAATTGAATGGTTTCACAAGCCAAACAGATTTGAAACCACTTACAGAGAACACTCCACAGGTACTTTTCAGGATTGTAATATTTGACAAAATGACGGGAAGTTATGTTAACTTCCTCGCTAGCTTCTGTGTTCCCTTTGCAAATATTTTTTAGCTGATGTCAGAGGTGCTAATTTTATTAAATTAGCACAAGTAATAAGTAACATGTAATTTATTATCGGGGGTTTCTTACTCTTCCCATCATGTTTCTAAAAACATGTGTGGTTTTCTTGAGAAGCCTCAATGTGTGCATGTGTGTGTAATTTGAGTGAGCACTGAGTGTTTAGTCAGCATTAACCTGAGTCAATATTTGACTGAGCGTGCAGTACTGAGTGGAGTGATACAATACTAAACAAACATTTTCAAAACTTTGTCAAACATACCGTGAGCCTTTGCCCATTGGAGTCTGTGAGCGTGGTCACCGCTGTCGCCGGGCAGGATAGGATCCGTCAGCGCCCTCCTCTCCGACAGACTACTGCGGATCTCCAGAGCCTGCTTCCCCTTCGTAGCGTCAAACTGACCCATATCTGGACACAAGACATGGATTACATGTTTACCAACAGCTTGTCTTGACTGGAATACCACACAATATTTTAAAAACTCCATAACATGATCCGGTCCGACCTGCACTGTGAGCTCACTCAGACTCACATTATGCAAGCACATTTAACTAGCCCATCCTGAGGGTATCCTAAATGTGGTTCAAAAGTAAGTGCATCCACCTCAAGTCATTTTCCTTCATTAACCCTGCACATAAAATGAAACTCCATTAGCCCTCGAGCAAATACAATTTTGAGATGAATAATTCAAAGCATGCTACATTTAATCAACTTTATTGGCCTAGATGAAAACACATCCTATGGGAAACACAAAGTGTAAAACAATTGACTTCATAACCAAACACTGAATTGAAATTGTCTTTTAATTCTTCATGGTAATCTTCTCAACACAAATTAAATACATTAACTAGCTAACTTAATTTAACTACAGTAAGTCGTTTTCCTGTTACATATACATTATGTATATTATTCGTAGGAGGGGTTAAACAAGTAATAGATTGATTGCTATTGTAATATTATATTTTGAAATGAATATATTAATGGTAACAATGGTTATTGTTTTTATTTATAATTTTTCTTTTTTTGTGAGGGTTCTTTGTTCTTTTGACATAATATTTGTTTATATGGAAATATGCATGATATACACATTTGAAAGATCTTTTTGCATTATTTATATAAGTAATTATTTAAGCGCTTCATGTTATTATCATGTGTGGTGTTTCTGGTCTCTCTCACCCTCGGCCACTCTGTCCAGCACCACGGTGATCTTCTCATTGTCCAGCAGCCGCTTCTTCAAAAACTTGACGAACACGCCGTTGGTGAAGCCGCTGGAGCTCAGCTCGAAGGCCTCTGCATCCTGGCACCTGGCCAGGCAAAACACAAAATGTTTACACTGGGAAACAAAAACTGTATGCATTTTGTTTTGGATGATTAGTGATGTCTTAAACTTACGTGGCGTATCCAAAGACAATGTTGGCCGTAACCCTCAGGATGATGTTTGGAGCGCTGTCATCATGGTAATTTCTGGATTTTTTTAAAGATGCAACAACACATTTGTAAATCCTTAACAGGTCTGCTGGAGCAAAAGATAGTCCTAAAAGCTCCTAAAGCCGCATAATACTGCAGAAATAACATCTCTGGTTCGATTGCAACTGACCTTTTGCATGTCAAACCCGTTTCTCTCTCCTCTCTTCAGAATCCCTAGTTATTATCACTTTCATCTATCTAATAGGGCTTCGAATTCTCCCATTATGTAATGCAAAATCTTCAACAAAATGTAAATGAATCTACTGTAAATAGGTTGATGACTCAAGAGGAAATGTGCCACGTTAAACAATAAGAAATATATTTGTTACCGAAAACCCTTTCGAAAATAAATGTCCATTTTAGTAAACAAAAGCTTTCGCGGAAATTACACTGCATGGAAGCATTCCCATGACAATTATTTGTGCAGTTCTTATTGTAATACATTGTATGATTCATTATAATGAAGAAAATGTAAATTCTTACTATTGTTACTCAGGTTTTCTTGCAGTATTCATAGTTTGTAATATTTCAGGTATAGTATGAATCTGAGCACTCCCTACACATGGTTGCTTTTATGATACACTGGAGTAACTATACTCTATTACCTACATCTATTGATACCCGGAAGTCAACTTTGAAACTGTTCCCAGCATTGGTATAGGCCATAGTGACGTACACTTTCTCTGTAACGGATCCAATCTATGGTCTTCCCAAATAGCTCATGTCACGCTGACTTTATAAATATTGGCAACGGGAAACACTAATTCTCCTGCAATGTGAGTATCACTTACAATCCCAGTTAAATGTAATAGGTCTAAGGGACTGAGCCACTGCCTCACCTCTTCCTGCACATGTCCAGCAGGAAAACATTGAGGCCCGTCTCCTTCTCCTGCATCAGTTTGAGGATGCTCTGCACACACAGACAGTTGGCTGAGCGGTACGGGTTAGGGGCGTCTACCGGAACCATGAAACTGTTCCCGTAGTTCTCATACCCGTGACCAGCGTAGTACAGCAGACCTGAAAAGTGAACGTCATGTTATGTGAGGTGAGTCATTTTAGATCTTCGACCATCAAGCAAGATTCCGAAGTCAAATCCTAACGTACCGTAGACCCCCTTGTGTAGCAGCAACAGGAACTCGTCCACAGCGTTCCTCATCTCCGTCTCTGTGAGGTCCAGCAGTGAAACCACCTGGAAGTTGAGCTGCCGCAGGAGGTTGGTGAGGTCGTACACGTCCACCATGGGGGCTTTGAGCTGCGGGTGGTTCTGGTAAGACAGATTGCCAATCAGCAGCGCCACTTTGTCAGTCGCTGAGAGAGAGAGGGAGAGGAAAGCGCTCTTTAAAACTACAGGGGGGAAAACAACTCATATGCATCAATGAAACACCTTAACGAACCAACAAGTGAACAGAAAATGTAAAAAGAACCGTAAAGGGCTTAGTTTTTACTGCAATGATTGTCATGTCTAGTTTACTGCAGGTTGTGCATTTTGGCTTTCTTACAATAAACCCCACTGCACATTATACATATATTCAGTGTCAGGAGGGTTACTTATTAGTTACTTAATAATGTTACTTTTTACATTTGATTACTTTTAAGATTGACTAAAAGCACAGCATTCCTAAACCGGGCAGTGTACAACTTACAACAGTATTCGACACTGTTTACTGTTTAAAATTGTATTCAAAAGGTCTTCAATAGAATTAGCATTACGATTGAACAAGGCAACTAAATAAATGTTATGTTGTACAACTCCTTTGTGAACACCAACATTTTTACAAGAAAGTGTAATATAATTAGATTTTTCGTCTCACAAGATAATTAATTAATTACATAATGCTGTCACACATTACTAGTCCCTCCACAACACTGAATACATTTATCCGAATTATTGCTTGAAAATAAAGAAAATGCCCCACGGTTACCAGTTGGAGGTTCTGGTTGTAACCTTTTTTTTACCGCAAAAAGCACTGACACTTTAAACCAATAGTTAAGGAAGTGATGAATTGTAAAAAACACAATTACATAGAAATACAGGCAGGATGTAAGCAATATTTCTCAGAATGTCAAACACAATGAAATTAATATCTGTGATTTTCTTTTTCTGGTGACAGTGTGCCGTGAGGTGTTGGTCAAACTATTCTACGGATATTTTAGAGGTAATATTCTCTGTTGATGTGTTTTTAATATGTTGTAAAGTTTCATTTTTGCTTTCTGTGTAGCTGCTGACATGCAAGCAAGTTTCACATCTTTTCTTTGGTGTTTATTTTGAGGGAGGAACTGACAAAGATCCTGATATCAGACAGTTACAAAGCTGACATACAGAGGAACTGTGTGTCAGCCATATAAATCACTAAAATACGTAAGGGGGAAAAACAGGTTAACAATAAAGTGGTCATATATTTATGATTCACCAACACAATTAAATTAAATGAACAGACACTTACCATAAAGATGATCTGGGATACTATTTAGGAAAAATGCACTGGAACCTAAAATTGAGATGTCACAATTTGAATATAGCAAAGTTGTGTAAGGAAAATATGTGTTTGAATAAGTAGAAATGTATTAATCCTTTAAAAGTAAAGTTATTCTTACCTTCTCCAATGGTTAAAACATCATCTAGAGATACAAAAAATACAAGAATATTACAATTAAATAGCTGATCAACTTTTAATGTTGTGCTTGTTGTTTTGAAATATCCTTTTGATTCGGAAAAAATATATTATTTACATGTAAGGTTAGCATTACACTCAATCACAATGCAAAACATTTTAGGCTGGGATTCTATGGTTTCCTAATGTTAAGAAATCCCATAAATACAACAAAACAATTTGTCAATCCTACTGAACACATGTATGTTCAGGTCACTAAAACATGGTTTTCTTTTTGAAAAAGCCTCAGTACTCCGGGCCTTTTTTTCTGTAAACATTACCTGCAATTGTTAGGGAATATTTTCAGTGGTTGAGTATACAGATTGAGTGCTTTAGTGAGTATTTACAGAAGGAGCAGGATAGTTTAAATGTTAATTATATCAGAGTTGTATGCCACCTTGTGGTACAGCGTGGCTCAGTAACGTGTTTTATATAGTATAATGTTTTCCGGCAGCAATGAGAAAGAGGAATGAGCTATATCTGGCTTTGAAACACAGATCATACTTCAGTATTAGGTTAGAGTGATAAAATGTTGGATTTTGTCTTTTCATGGGATTGTTTGAAAATAAGACAAACATAAAATACAGCCATAGTTTAGCATGGATTTGATTAAGAGTAGTGACATTAGTCAAATTAAAAAAGCATGCATTCGAAACCAGGAGATCACACTGTGTGAATAATACCTTGTGCTGGTTAGTGTTTATGTGGCAACAATCTAGATCATGACCCACATGCAGTTACACAAGTAAACAAATTACATTTGCATGCAGCAAAATCTTGCTAATAGTTCCCCTCTTGCCGTTTATTACACCATGCAGCAGTATGTTCAAATCTACCTTCTGAGCACTCCATTGCCACTGAAATCTGGACAGATATCCTCGGTTCTTTCAGTCAAGAGCAAAGCAAATAAGCACACAGACATACACTGAACAAAAATATAAGTGCAACACTTTTGTTTTTGCTCCCATTTTTCATGAGATGAACTCAAAGATCTAAAACATTTTCTATATACACAAAATAACCATTTCTCTCAAAT
The DNA here is from genome assembly GCA_902827135.1 of Harpagifer antarcticus. Taxonomy (NCBI): domain Eukaryota; kingdom Metazoa; phylum Chordata; class Actinopteri; order Perciformes; family Harpagiferidae; genus Harpagifer; species Harpagifer antarcticus. Next base: position 5,555,173 of record CADEHL010001172.1, read on the forward strand.
ATTGTTCACAAATGTAAAAAAATCTGTGATAGTGAGCACTTCTCCTTTGCCGAGATAATCCATCCCACCTCACAGGTGTGGCATATCAAGATGCTGATTAGACAGCATGATTATTGCACAGGTGTGCCTTAGGCTGGCCACAATAAAAGGCCACTCTGAAACATGCAGTTTTGCTTTATTGGGGGGGTCTGGGGTGATCCGAAAACCAGTCAGTATCTGGTGTGACCACCATTTGCCTCACACAGTGCAACACATCTCCTTTGCATAGACTTGATCAGGTTGTTGATTGTGCCCTGTGGAATGTTGGTCCACTCCTCTTCAATGGCTGTGCCAAGTTGCTGGATATTGGCAGGAACTGGAACACGCTGTCGTATACGCCGATCCAGAGCATCCCAAACATGCTCAATGGGCGACTTGTCCGGTGAGTATGCTGGCCATGCAAGAACTGGGATGTTTTCAGCCTCCAGGAATTGTGTACAGATCCTTGCAACATGGGGCCGTGCATTATCATGCTGCAACATGAGGTGATGGTCGTGGATGAATGGCACAACAATGGGCCTCAGGATCTCGTCACGGTATCTCTGTGCATTCACAATGCCATCAATAAAATGCACCTGTGTTCGTCATCCATAACATACGCCTGCCCATACCATAACCCCACCACCACCATGGGCCACTCGATTCACAACATTGACATCAGAAAACCGCTCACCCACACGACGCCACACACGCTGTCTGCCATCTGCTCTGAACAGTGAAAACCGGGATTCATCCGTGAAGAGAACAACTCTCCAACGTGCCAGACGCCATCGAATGTGAGCATTTGCCCACTCAAGTCGGTTACGACAACGAACCGGAGTCAGGTCGAGACCCCGATGAGGACGACGAGCATGCAGATGAGACGGATTCTGAGAGTTTGTGCAGAAATTCTTTGGTTATGCAAACCGATTGTTGCAGCAGCTGTCCGAGTGGCTGGTCTCAGACGATCTTGGAGGTGAACATGCTGGATGTGGAGGTCCTGGGCTGGTGTGGTTACACGTGGTCTGCGGTTGTGAGGCCGGTTGGATGTACTGCCAAATTCTCTGAAACGCTTTTGGAGACGGCTTATGGTAGAGAAATGAACATTCAATTCACGGGCAACAGCTCTGGTGGACATTCCTGCTGTCAGCATGCCAATTGCACGCTCCCTCAAAACCTGCGACATCTGTGGCATTGTGCTGTGAGATAAAACTGAACATTTTAGAGTGGCCTTTTATTGTGGCCAGCCTAAGGCACACCTGTGCAATAATCATGCTGTCTAATCAGCATCTTGATATGCCACACCTGTGAGGTGGGATGGATTATCTCGGCAAAGGAGAAGTGCTCACTATCACAGATTTTTTCAGATTTGTGAACAATATTTGAGAGAAATGGTTTTCTATATACACAAATATTTTGTGTATATAGAACATTTTTTAGATCTTTGAGTTCATCATGAAAAATGGGAGCAAAAACAAAACTGTTGCATTTATATTTGTGTTCAGTGTAACAACAGTAGAGCTGGTTTTACAGGACTGTAATTGCAACTTTAAAAAATGTACTGAAGTGTGACTTACCGATCACTATGTCCACTTCGTTGGACCACATTCTCTCTGTGCTGCTGCTGATCTCACAGCGATACCTGCCGCTTTGATCCTGTATCGAGTGAGGAATCTAAAATGCATAGATGTTTTTGATTAACATGGAGCTGCTGTGATGCAATTCAAATTTCAGACTTGATCGGACCATTCAAGTATTATCGTATCGTATTAAAGCCTTGTTCCTTAAAAAAGAAAGATGTTCCTGCGTAAATGTTGCCATCTGTTCACTTTAAACAGTACAAAAAGTCTCCAAACATGAAGAAAAAGTAACCTAAGTAACCCTTAACCTATAAATCTTCCCTAACAACCTCTCCTCACCATGAGTTTCCTCTTTGTGGCGTTGGGGAGCGGTATGCCATTTCTGTGCCACTGGTATCGAGGAATGGGCCGTCCCACCGCTCCACACTCCAGCTGCAGGGACTCCCCTACATATAGCCGCTGGGACTGAGGCTGGATCACCATCTTCAGCCGACCCTCTAAGGAGTGATAACTCTGCCCTGATAGGAGAAGAACACGAGCCATTATTGGTATTTAATCTCTACAATCTCGTTGGGAAAATATAGTTTTAAACAGAGCAGCAGTTTAACATGTGTAATATCTTACCGCAAGACACTGTGACATCCATGACTTCCACCTGAGCCCAACGGCTGAATTCAAAAGCATCTCCAGAGTTGACCCTGCAGATGTAAAAGCCAGCGTCCTTCAGATGGACTGGACTTATCACCAGGTCCGCAGAGAAGCTGTTTGGTACCTGTGGTTGCGGAAAATATGAAGACTGTTTACTAACTTGAAACAAATTAATTACCTCTTTAGCGTTTACTATTAGGTCTTTTTTCTTCATCCCCCATTGGCTCTACTCTATTTATCAAAAGATATGTTTTCCAGGGCTGTGTATCTTGTTGAATACACAAGGTGCATTGTAGGTTTTTAGTTATTTTTCAAGATCAGAGAACATTATGCAGAAGGAATCCGTGTCTGTGTTTGTGCATTAAAATGATCAGACTCTGGCAAAACAGTGCCATCTTCCAAAAAACAAAACAAAGAAACACACACATTTTATCCAAAAACACCTTCCTTTAAAGTTGTTAGTGTATCGGTAGGAGGTGTGGCAGCTCACCTCTTCCTTGGTCTTGAACCACTGGTACTGTACTGGAGATCTGCCCGAAGCAAGGCAGCTCAGCCGAAGATTATGACCGGATATAAGAGCCACCGACTGGGGCTGAAGGAGGATCTGCAGGGCTGTAGGAGAATTTGTATTTTAATTCATGCTTTGTTTTAATTTGAAAGACATCTGTAGCAAAGACAACACTAAATACAACATGTAAAAATCGCCCAATTGGGTTTATATATGGTGGTGGTTCCCCCTAAAAGTGTCAATGCAGTCTCACTGTACTTAACTACTATTAACATTATGACTATTTCCTAGATTAATTGATTATTTTTCAATCTATGAAATGTAAGAGTTCAGGAATTGTAAAAAATGGCAAAGGTGATGTCTGTAAGTGATTTGTTGTGTCAGTCTAAACCGTTCAGTTCAATGTGATAGAAGAAGGAAAAGCAGGAAATCTTCAGAGACTTATAACTGCATTTTTGAATTAAGAAAGATTACTTTAACAATAATAGAGTATCAATAAATAAATACAAAACTAAAACGGATTGAACCTTACTTGAATTAGGAGCTTTTTTACTCACTGTAACCTGGCTGGCAGTTGTACTGTAAAGGTGAGTCATACTTTACCGTTAAAGCTAAAGTTACAAATACAGAGAACAAAGATCTCCCTGATTTGGAGACTTGATATCATGATAACAAAAGTCTGGAGGCGTTGTTCCTGTACCTGGGGGTTTCAGGCACTGCAGGGCCTCAGAGTTGCCCACAGTTTGGAGGTAGTCTGCCAGCTGACCCGTGGTGCAGCCTCGTTCTCCCATGAGCCTCAGCAGCATGCGGCTCGGGCTTCCCTCCAGCTCCAGCACCTTCAGAGAGCACATCTCCATGTCGTCTGAGCTAGAGAAAGAAGCAAGAGGAGGACCGCGCGTCATATTTTAGAAATAACAAGGAATTTCCCTCTGGTTTATATAGGATAATGAAACATAGACCTATTAAAAAATAAACAGGCAATAGCTGAACAGCAATAACACCGCATAGGGGACAGTAATAGTATAACGTCAAATCTACATGGTGATGTTTTTATAGATTGATTAATGGATTACGTGCAATTTTTTTGACCTTGTTGTCACGTCCAAATATTCAACTATGATCTAAATATAAGAACAAGGTTTCAGCTTCAGCACAGATATTACAAATCCAAACACAGAGCTGGAAACTTCTTTTAATCCTAAATTGTTTTCTAAAAAGACACCAACAAATAGGTTATTATTATATATTCTGATGCTGTTGAAAATGCTTATTTACGTCATTTTCGGTGTAAGATTAGTCTTTTTCTCAATATGTCATAATATGTGATAATAAACCTATAATACAAACAGTTAAAAAAAACAGATTTAGACTTTATGCACAGAATCTTATTGTATGTAACTATGTTTTCATTTACAGGATGTGGACACATAACCATCTATAGGAGTTACGCATTATTATTATTAACATTAATGTCCTTTGTGTCTTTTATGTTTTTCACAATAACAATCCAGCACCTTGCTTAATATGTAGGCTAGTACTATCTACTTAATTGTAACTTAAAACGTACAGTTGGGCACTTTAATACTAAATGTGTAGAAAATCAAATACATAAAGTACAATGCTATTACAGCCTGCAACGCTTGGAGTCAGACACACTTGGATTGTTTTAACAACAATATATTTGTGATTTTAATCGGTTAACCATGTCAATTCTTAATGTATTAATGTCAGCCTACCTGACTCTGAACCGTCTGTCATTGCCGACTATCTCTCCAAGTTTTCGCCATCCTTTCTTGCTGGATTTGTCCAACACATCGCAGAGCTTCTTCACCGCCGGCTCCTTCAACAAGTTGATCTTCGTGGACCGCTCCAAAGAAGAGTCCGACATGATCGAGCCAGGCAAGAAAAGTTTACCATCAACGCTAATTAGACTGAAGACACTAGTGTTACATCTGACAACACTTCACGACCAAAACAAGTTGACTTCCTGAAAGAAATGGTAAAAGTGATACAGACCCTCCTACTGCGCCGTTGTGGTTTTCCCCCCACGCAGCTGCGCGCTTCTCCTGCCGAAGAGTGTGTATGCGTCAAGATGAAGTGCATTTGCAGGTTGCATTTTGTGTTGCCCAAGAGTATGCAGAAGGCTGCTATCTTGGGAAGATAGATCAAGATACATCTCACAAAGGAAATGTTGAGTAAAATAAATTCAATATTGAAACACCGACATCTTGTGGTATCTGCACTCTTTGGCTGTAATTCAATGTTTGTAGTGGTCACATAGAGAAAGTAGGCTTGTACTGTACTCAGATCAGCTGGGCAATTTGTGACGACAACAAGCCCCTCCCCTTCCATGTCTCACAGGACACCTCCTCCCCAAAATCATTTCATACCTGAGGTGCCGGACACACCGGTTGTCAGGTGTGAAGAGATCGTCCATGTAATGTAAAACTGAAGAAGGCTTCACGTCTCTGTCGATGTGTCAACACCAGTTTTATGTAGCAAAACCCACCCTGAAGAGGTAAGTAAACAGATTTAATAATGTTCATTGAGTTTGTGTACTGTATGTAATAATACGCATTAAACACACTTATTATTACCTTCGAGTAGCTTAGTGTGTAGTTCTCAGTTTCTATTAAAAGCAGTGTAAATGTTCACATATTCTGTGATCACATAGGCCAACGACACATTTGATTGCTGTGTATTGTTTTATTATTTTGATAACTAGGCCTACAACAAAAACAAAACACTATATGATTAAACTGAAGAGAGCATTTCTTTATTTGATTATTTAAGGATAGGCTATATTATCACAGTTGCTGTTTGTGTTCTTAATCTCTGTGACTTGTTGTCTAACGTAATACTTACATTATGGTTGATACGCAGAGTGAAGCAGGTAGGACCCAAACGCAGATAACACTTGATAATACCTTTAATGCAAGGGCTCTTATCTAATATATAACTTTAACAAACAAAACACTCTACGGTGAACCAGGTCACAAACAAAAGAAGCACCAACACTGAACACAGCACGAGACAAGACTAAATACAGGGAGGGATAATTACAAGACAAGAAACAGCCGGGCAGGGGAGGAGAAACACAAGGGCCACAGGTGAACACAATCAGCTAACGAGACACAGGTGAGGAGGGAGGAGAAAACACAAGGGCCACAGGTGAACACAATCAGCTAACGAGACACAGGTGAGGAGGGAGGAGAAAACACAGGGACACCAGGGAAACTAACGACAGGAGGAAAACATGACATAGAGAACAGTGAAAACACCCAAACCTAGACATAGACCTGTGACCTGACATGACAACCGTGACAGAACCCCCCCCCTCAAGGGACGGATTCCAGACGTCCCTAAACCCCAAAAACAAAAATCCAACACAGTCCAGCAGGGTGGGTGGAGGGGGTCCGGAGGAGGGACGTATCCCTAGGCCACCAGGGTGGGTGGAGGGGGTCCGGAGGACGGGACTAAGCTGACCGCCCAGGAGCCCAGTAGGGGACCAGGAAGGGATCTCGGGCGGACGGCCCGGGGGCACGGCAGAAGCCGAGAAGGGGGACTCGGGCGGACGGCCCGGGGCAAGGCAGAGTCTAAGGTGGGGAACTCGGGCGGACGGCCCGGGGGCAAGGCAGAGTCCAAGGTGGGGGTCTCGGGCGGACGGCCCGGGGGCAAGGCAGAGTCCAAGGTGGGGGTCTCGGGCGGACGGCCCGGGGGCAAGGCAGAGTCCATGGTGGGGGAACTCGGGCGGACGACCCGGGGGCAAGGCAGAGTCCAAGGTGGGGGTCTCGGGCGGAACGGCCCGGGGGCAAGGCAGAGTCCATGGTGGGGCGAAGGCCACAGCGGGCGAACTCAGGGGGCCGAGCATGAGGGCGAAGACCAGACAGCTCCGGAGGCCGGGCAGGACCCGGTGTCGGCCGGACAGGAACCGGAGCCGGCGGGACAGGCTTCGGCAGGATCCCCCACGGAAGAGGACCAGGAGTTGGCAGGACCCCCAGCAGGAGAGTGGACGACGGGACCTCCAACGAGACAGGACAAAGGGTTGGCAGGACCCCCGGCAGGAGAGTAGACGACGGGACCTCCAACGAGACAGGACAAAGGGTTGGCAGGACCCCCGGCAGGAGAGTAGTCGGCGGGGCCTCCAACGGGACAGGACACAGGGTTGGCAGGACCCCCGGCAGGAGAGTAGTCGGCGGGGCCTCCAACAGTACAGGACATAGGGTTGGCAGGACCCCCGGCAGGAGCGTAGTCGGCGGGACCTCCAACGGGACAGGACATGGGGTTGGCAGGACCCCCGGCAGGAGAGTAGTCGGTGGGGCCTCCAACGGGACAGGACATGGGGTTGGCAGGACCCCCGGCAGGAGACTAGTCTGCGGGACCTCCAACTGGACAAGACATGGGGTTGGCAGGACCCCCGGCAGAGGGCTAGTCTGCGGGACCTCCAACTGAACAGGACATGGGGTTGGCAGGACCCCCGGCAGGAGAGTAGACGGCGGGACCTCCAACGGGACAGGACATGGGGTTGGCAGGACCCCCAGCGGAACCTCCAACGGTACAGGACATGGGGTTGGCAGGACCCCCGGCAGAAGACTAGTCTGCGGGACCTCCAACTGGACAGGACATGAGGTTGGCAGGACCCCCAGCGGAACCTCCAACGGTACAGGACATGGGGTTGGCAGGACCCCCGGCAGAAGACTAGTCTGCGGGACCTCCAACTGGACAAGACATGGGGTTGGCAGGATCCCCGGCAGAAGACTAGTCTGCGGGACCTCCAACTGGACAGGAAATGGGGTTGGCAGGACCCCCGGCAGGAGAGTAGTCGGCGGGGCCTCCAACGAGACAGGACAAAGGATTGGCAGGACCCCCGGCAGGAGAGTAGACGGCGGGACCTCCAACGGGACAGGACATGGGGTTGGCAGGACCCCCAGCGGAACCTCCAACGGTACAGGACATGGGGTTGGCAGGACCCCCGGCAGAAGACTAGTCTGCGGGACCTCCAACTGGACAGGACATGGGGTTGGCAGGACCCCCGGCAGAAGACTAGTCTGCGGGACCTCCAACGGCACATGAGTAGGGGCTTGAGTGGGGACTCGAGAGAGGGCTTGAGAGGGAACTCGAGAGGAAACTGGAGAGTGGACTCGAGAAGGAACTCGAGAGGTGACTCGAGAGGTAACTCGAGAGGGGACCTGAGAGGGGACTTGAGAGGGAACTCGAGAGGAGACCTGGGGGGAAACTTGAGAGGTGACTCGAGAGGACACTGGAGAGTTGACTTGGGAGGTGACTCGAGAGGACACTGGAGAGTTGACTTGAGAGGTGACTCGAGAGGACACTGGAGAGTTGACTTGAGAGGTGACTCGAGAGGACACTGGAGAGTTGACTTGAGAGGTGACTCGAGAAGGAACTCGAGAGGTGACTCGAGAGATAACTCGAGAGGGGACCTGAGAAGGGACTTGAGAGGGAACTCGAGAGGAGACTCGAGAGGTAACTCGAGAGGAGACCTGAGGGGAAACTTGAGAGGTGACTCGAGAGGACACTGGAGAGTTGACTTGAGAGGGGACTCGAGAAAAGACTCGAGAGGTGACTGGAGAGGGGACTCGAGAAGGAACTCGAGAGGTGACTCGAGAGGTAACTCGAGAGGGGACCTGAGAGGGGACTTGAGAGGGAACTCGAGAGGAGACCTGAGGGGAAACTTGAGAGGTGACTCGAGAGGACACTGGAGAGTTGACTTGAGAGGGGACTCGAGAAAAGACTCGAGAGGGGACCTGAGAGGGGACCTGAGAGGGAACTCGAGAGGTGACTCGAGAGGTAACTCGAGAGGGGACCTGAGAGGGGACTTGAGAGGAGACCTGAGGGGAAACTTGAGAGAGTTGGTTCGCCAACAGAACACGGGGTGCTGGAGTCGGCCGGTACGCCGACAGGACACGAGGAGCTGGTGTTGGCTGGGGAGCCAACAAGAGACGAGGTGCTGGAGTCGGCCGGTACGCCGACAGGACACGAGGAGCTGGCGTCGGCTGGAGAGCCAGCAGCAGACGAGGTGCTGGAGTCGGCCGGTACGCCGACAGGACACGGGGAGCTGGTGTTGGCTGAGGAGCCAACAAGAGACGAGGTGCTGGAGTCGGCCGGTACGCCGACAGGACACGGGGTTGCTGGCGTCGGCCGGTATGCCGACAGGACACGGGGAGCTGGCGTTGGCCGGTAAGCCAGTCCTGGAGCCGAAACTGGAGTCGGGACCAGGGGTACTGGAGCCGGTACTGGAGCCAGAACCATGGCTGCTGGGGCCGGAACTGGGGCTGGAGCCATGGCTCTTGGGGCTCGGGCTGCTAGCTTGGCCTTGCGACTCCTTTTAGCAGCCGCCTGAATACTCCGTGGACCTCCATAAGCCAGACGAGTACCCGAGAACGGATCCTGGACAGGAGCAGGAAATGGGGAAGAAGCAGGGGCTGACTCCAGACGGAACCCACCAAGGCGTATGGTGCCAGGTTGGGAATCGGGAGGCAGGGAGCTAGCATGCCTGGGGCTAGCAGGCCGGGAATCACACACCGGGAGGATCTTTGAAATCCAGCCAGGTAAGAACTTCACCAAACCTGGTTTCTCTCTAGCCATTTGGCGCGCCTCCGACAACACAGCCTCTCGCTGCTGAACTCCGGGTGCTCTCTTCCATCGATCCGAGCAGTTAGCCAAAAAAAAGGAAAAATTCAATAATTCCAGCTCGAACGGATCTGCTGGGCCCATTTCTTGGTTGGTGCTTTCTGATACGGAGAGTGAAGCAGGTAGGACCCAAACGCAGATAACACTTGATAATACCTTTATTGCAAGGGCTCTTATCTAATATATAACTTTAACAAACAAAACACTCTACGGTGAACCAGGTCACAAACAAAAGAAGCACCAACACTGAACACAGCACGAGACAAGACTAAATACAGGGAGGGATAATTACAAGACAAGAAACAGCCGGGCAGGGGAGGAGAAACACAAGGGCCACAGGTGAACACAATCAGCTAACGAGACACAGGTGAGGAGGGAGGAGAAAACACAAGGGCCACAGGTGAACACAATCAGCTAACGAGACACAGGTGAGGAGGGAGGAGAAAACACAGGGACACCAGGGAAACTAACGACAGGAGGAAAACATGACATAGAGAACAGTGAAAACACCCAAACCTAGACATAGACCTGTGACCTGACATGACAACCGTGACAATGGTGGGGCACTGAAGCATCCTTCCATTTAAGGCATTATTGTCACATGCACAGTAGCTACAGTGTAGATATAGCAATACAAATCTTAAATTCCAAGCTAATCCTGATATTATTATTTTTTTGTCTTGGCACAGAAAAATTGAGGATTTAAACTTGTTGTGTCTGATATATGAACGCAAAGATAAATTGTGATGCATTTATATGTGATTTGATCATTTGTAAGAATGGCTGCCATGTGCATATAACAACAAACTGCTAAATTCAAGTTTAATGCTGAATATTTAGCTCATTATTTTTAAAATGTCAATCTCTGCTTGTCTTCTGTCAGAACTGAAAGAAATGCCTCCTGTAGCCCGCCTTGCTCAAGCAATTTTGTTCAAACTCATGAAACTAGTTTTCACTGAGGTTATTGTATAAAAAACAAGAGAAACATAATTACAAAGGTGTACAGTAACCTCCTACCATTGTGGCATCCTGTAAATGACATGCTGGACGAAGCGTTCCCACACATTTTCAGGTGAATAATTGCATCAAGCAGTTCAGTGTTGTTAAAAAGATCAGGCAGTCTGATCCGGGAGCATAAATCTGCCAAAAACAGCAGGAAGTGGGCTGTCACATATGCCTGTCTGTGTGTGTGCATGTGTGTGTGTGTGTGTGTGTGTGTATGTGTGCGTTTGAGCTTTATGAAATAGGGAAGTGCATAAAAGTGGTCTAAAGTCCATTGTAGCTATTTCCAATGTTCACTTTTACACCAGTGAGTGAGATGAGCTAAACAAACTGTAAGTTGTGAAATAGTTGTAAATTATATTTCTGCGTATTATATATATATATAAACTAGGGCTGTCAGTCGATTAAAATATTTAATCGCGATTAATCGCATGATTGTCCATAGTTAATCGCAAATTAATCGCACATTTTTTATCTGTTCTAAATGTACCTTAGAGGAATATTTTTCAAGTTTTTAATACTCTTATCAACATATGAGTGGACAAATATGCTTTATGCTAATGTTTATTATCATTTGAACAATGACAAATATTCTCATGAATATTAAACACAACAACCTCTGAACATTACAAATATTCGCCTCAATTCAATCTGGAACCTCTCTCATTCAATAATACAATACACATTGTGTGTGTGTGTGTGTGTGTGTGTGTGTGTGTGTGTGTGTGTGTGTGTGTGTGTGTGTGTGTGTGTGTGTGTGTGTGTGTGTGTGTGTGTGTGTGTGTGTGTGTGGTGTGTGTGTGTGTGTGTGTGTGTGTGTGTGATGGATCGTTGGAGCTATGTGCAACTCTGCTCGAACGGGAGCTGCCTGGACGCTGCAATCATGTTGCGCGCACTATCCGTGCTGAGTGTGCTGACTTTTCGTACAATGTCCCACTGTCTGGCTGCCTGCATAAAGTCAAGTGCTCGGCGCAGTTGTCGGCGAAATGTCACTCCTCTGTTTTCATTTAAACAGCTCCTTATATCCGTTAGCGCAGCTAGCTAGCACCAGATGCTAACAACAACAACAACAACAACAACAACAATACACGTAAGGTCTCTCTCTCGCGCCACACATACACACACCCTCCCGGTCCTCCCGATGGCCAGTCGGTGCCTGCCGGTGAGCGTGGAAGTGTGGTCTGCCGCAAGCGGGCGGCAGGAGCGGGGCTGTCAGCCAGGGGGGAGCAATCCCTAAGCACCCCCAAGAAATATGAGTTTTTTTTTTTTTTTTAGAAAATTATTATTATTATTTTTATTATATTAAATCAGAAAAATTATTGATTACATCAATGCAAATGTGAAACAAACAAATGTTTGACCAAAAACATAAAGCCAACACAGGTGAGATGATTAGGCCAATTGCCAGCACCCATTAGATTTTTGACCTCCCCATAGGCTAAATTACTAAATTACAGGAGAAGTAAAGGACTCTCAGTGTTTAGATCAGGGGTCGGCAACCTTTTTGATATGAAGTGCCATTTAAAAAAAAAATTGTTATCAGCGTGTCAACGATCGAGCTTGACGCACGTCAACTATCAGCAGGAGGGCGGAGGAGCCTCGCTGCGGGGAAGCAGTGTGTGGACCTGTCAGCGCAACTTACATGATGCCGAATTTAACAAACACATTTAAATAATTGGTTTAAACGGCATAATAATAAGGACGATCGTCCGTTCTGTGATTCTCCAGAGCACACATGTTATGTATGATATTAGGGTCACGCAGAGTGAGATGAGATCGCTGTCCCTTTAAGAGAGAGAGAGAGGGGTGTGGCTTGTGTTTGTGGATGGTAGAGCGACAGTGAGAGCACCTGAGAGAACCTATGGAGGGAACGTGTGTATGTTTCTGGAAGTGAAACGAGGAAGCAGAAAAACAGGTCTGTGATGTATTTTGTGAAACAGAAGAACAACTAAATAAATGCAACGGCCTCCCAAGAAGTGCTCGCCTCTCTCCAGTAATTTAAGCTAAAGTGGGTTATTGAACCTGAAGCTTGTTGCTTCTGCCCTCCTCGACTACGGTCTGGGAGCCGACAGGAAAGTTCAACACACAGATGGCCAGTCCGCCCCTTTGTAGCATATTATTTCGATGAGAGATGAGCAGATCGCCACTGGGCTTTCAACTAAATACACAGCCACGCAAAAACTGCGGCATTTGTACAGTTCCTTATGGGTACTGCAATTAGTGAAGTGCTTTCCTCCGTGGTGAAACGATCAGCACCACAGAGGAAAGCGGCAGAAAGTCACCTGGAGATAAAGAGAGCGGGGCTGCGCTGCGTGCATGGCTTCCTTCTGCGGGTAACGGGGAGACGCGCTCTGGCGGCGGCCTCGTTCAGGATCCGAAAATACAATTTAAATATTTTTGCACACTTATTCCTAGTGCCAGCCTTGGCACGCGTGCCAGGGGTTGCCGACCCCTGGTTTAGATAGTTAACTTTAGTCTAGTTATCTCAGTGGGTCTCAAACGGTTTGTTTTAAAAGGGGAATGATTTGTAAAATATCTATAAAGAAATAGAAAATCTGTTTACCGTTCTGTTTCATATGTATGTTGAGAGACAGTATATCCATAGATCTCTTCATTTTGCTCTCAAAGTGCACCAGATTGATGCTTTTAACTTCAATATTTTAAAAAAAATCTTCCCGGGGGAGCCCCCCCGGACCCCACTAGAGAAGGTGAGGACCCTCCTAGAGGAGGTGAGGTCCACTCCCCACTTGTAAAAATAGCACTTTACCCCAGCTTACACCTATATGCCGTGAGCTGATTACCGAGCCTTCATTGTAACAGTCGCGGGTGCACTGTGTGTGCCGTGGGGAGTGTTGTAGTAGAAAATGCAACTGTAGCGCTGGTGCATTAATGGGAAACCCTTAATGTTTGAGCACCCTCTATGAAACGTCAAGCTACCCCACAGCACCCCCTAGAGAAAATCTCTGGCGCCGCCACTGCTGTCAGCATCAGCTTGTAGATGGTATTTTAAACTCGATGCGCTCTGAAACTACGGGGCGGCCGAGGACAAAAAATACACATGCGTTAATCGCGTTAAAATAATTAGTGGCGTTAATTTTTTTTGCGTTAACGCGTTATTAACGCGTTAACTTGACAGCCCTAATATAAACTGAACATTTATGTTTTGTTTGACTAATTTAACACAATACCACCAGGTTATAATAGTTAATATAGTTAATTCTGGTAAATCGATATTTGAAACTAGTCTCGCCTTCACAACTCTATAAGCTTTTTTTGGGTAATGTTGCAGATCCCCTTGATGAAAGAGTTGATGAAATTATACTGTCCTGTTGATTCTCACATATTTCTTCATAGTATATCATGTTACGATTGCATCTGGTGAGGGCCTTTATGTATTGGCTAAACATGTACAACAATTATTGCTTCTCCTCGTTGTTTTCCCTTTATATCTCCTTGTTTTAGGTCAAAACAAGGCACGCAGCCAAGCCACGGGTTTATATCGCATCATTAACCGCTTGTTGGTAATGTCACTTCCTGTTTCGGACCAAGCAGTGTGACGGTTTGTGCCAGGATGAGGAGAGATCTTCGGGGGTCACTGCTCCTGCTGCTGACTGCAGCTGTGCAGTCCAGCAGTAAGTGGAAAGGCTCTTTAGTTAGTAGTTTTTGGTGAGTTGTTTGGTTAGTTGTGGGTCTGTTTACAAAAGAATAAATAAAAATACTTTCCTCCACTAATATATATATCTAACTAGACAAACAGATTTTGGATTTATTTGTATAAGTTTGGAGATCTACCTCTGATATTTTTTCAGTGCCCACAGCATTACAAATTGTTCCATTACTGCTGAAAGAAAAGTACCTAAGATAATTGTATTCTATAAAATAAATTAAACCAAACTATGTTAATAAACTGGATGCTGCTCACAGTGTCTTCTCTAGATTATCCACCATGCCGGCAAAATGCATTATACAAAATAGATGTCACAAGAGAACAAGAACAACTTATTCAATACTGTGTCGAAACAAATCCAATCTTCCAGGGTTGTTGGTTGGATGAAGAAATCTTAGATACACATGTTTGAAAAACGTGTGCAGTTTCATTAAACAAAGGTTCAAAACAGCCCATTAACTTGTCGTTTTAAATATGTTTCTGTTGTTTCATATATTACTGCTACTGAGTTTTGATTTACGCGCTGAGGTTTGTTTGTCTCATGTGTTGCCAGGCATGTCTGCACCAGGGAAACCGGTCCTGCTCAGCTGCAGGTCCCCAGAGAAGGAGACGTTTACCTGCTGGTGGGAGCCAGGCTCTGACGGGGGGCTGCCCACCACCCACCACCTGTATTACGAGAGAGAAAGGTCAGTCCAATTAGCTTTGTTTTGAATGTACTTGGAATTTGAGAATTGTGCATGGATTCAACAGGTCACAGTAAAAGTTGTAGGAAAGGTGAGATCGGGGTGAATGACTCAAAACAAAACATCACACCAGTACTCACGGTATGTTTTGACCCCAAGAAGTCCCATAAAGACCAAGGAGTTTATCACCCACACCAGTGAAAGTGAAGCTTCTGTTGTTGAGTTGTAGTGATGGAGACAGGCGAGTGGAAAACTACCGGCTCTCTTGCGGACACAGTAGTGCTTGGTCAGCTGGGGACGAATCTTTGTTGCTGTGCAAGTAGACTCCAAAACGTTTCACCTGTGTGACCCTCACTTGTCCTGGCCTGAGAAAATGTAAAAAAGCTGCCGGTTAAATATTTTGCAAATTTTGGCAGCATCAATTTTTATGTCCACTAGTTTGGTTCGAAATATCTCGACAACTACTGTAAGGATTGCCATAAAACGTTATACAAACAGTCAAGGTCCCCTGAGGATGAATCCTTACTAGGGATCCCCAATGCCATTGATGTTAACCAATACTTCGGTTAATGCCCGAATAACTTCAATACTCACCCTCAGCTGTAGCTTGTGTTTAGTGCTTGTCATCAGCATGTTAGTTAATTGATGTTAGCATGTATATTTGCCTAATTCCAATCTTAAAAAAGGCCACAATACATGGCATTGTTTTTAATGACAACAAGTCTGACATTAAGGATGATGTTGTAGTGGTTATGAACAGACTGTGTAGACATCAAGTCCAGCCTTGTACTTGTTTATTGAATGTCAATATGCATTTACTGCCCACAGCATAATTTTACGATGCTGACTTGCTGTCCTGTCAGCAGAATGCCCTGAGCAGTGTTCACTGGACACTGAAGGTCTTATTTGTCTACGTACAGATTGGAGGGGACGTACGAGTGTCCGGACTATCTGTCAGCTGGGAGGAACTCCTGCTTCTTTGACAAGAACCACACCTCCATCTGGGTCGTCTACTACCTGACTGTAATGGCCTCCAATGCCCTCGGGAATGCCACTTCAGACCCCTTCAAGATGGATGTGATGGAAATCGGTATGTTTATACCAAAAATAAGTAAAAATAAAGATATGAACATCATCCTTATATTTAAGTAAAGACAATGATACCAAGCAGGAAAACCAAAATATAGACAAACACAGTAACTAATGAATAATTAATTTGTTTTGAAAATCTGATCCTTATAGTGTTATTTCTGGACCTTGGACAAATATGTGGAATATAATTCCAGTGGATTTGGCTCTTCACTGAACTACTTACTATAATGTCTTTATCAATGGTCACATTCCTTTATGGTCTGTTGCTTGACAACAACGAACCACAAAGGAAATAGTTGAGGTTTTCTGCCACTGATTAAATCAAATGAAGTTAAAACATGTTTAATTACTCATTCAATTATATTAGAGTATTGAATTATTTATAATCCAGAATATTTATAGAATATCTTCCTTGCTCACTGGTGTTTTTGTGTCACACTTGAAGCGATACCCTTTGACCTATTGACAGCCCCTCGATCTGTGTATTCTTTAGAGTAGAAGACAGCAAGCAGCAGAACATGATCTGTATTGATTCAGCTAATCAGTTTTATTGGCTGTGCAGCCTTATTGAGTTTAGAAGAATGGAAAAGAGGCACAGAAGAAAGCCTGAACAGAATGAGGAGGAACTGGTTTGGGACTGGTGTGAAACTTGTGTACAGTCCAGGATCAGATTTCACAGCTTTAGTTTGGTGTTTGAATGTGGTCTCCTTAGTACTGTACATGTGGAGCAGGAACACGTTGCATGCAGGAAAATAATGAATCAACTTAATTAGATTTTGTCTGAGGGACCTTAACTTACAGAAATACCTCGACAACTATTGTATGGATTGACATGAAATGTACCTTTCTATAGCCCCACTGCTATATGTCAGTTTCCACTTGTCCACTGAAATATTTCAACAAATATTGGATGGATTGATATAAAACTTGGTACACACAAAATGTCCCTCTCAGGAGGAATGCTGATCTTATTTTGTGATCACTCAAATTCTCGTCAGGTAACAGTTGTATTTGTCCAATACGTTGGATATATTGTTTTTAATTATTTCGGGGATGTTTTCTCTTTACAATGACTGACAGGATGTATTTTAATTATAGTAATTTTTGTATTGTTGTTTTGAATATATTAGCATGTTGGCTTAATCATTTAGCGCACAACATTTCTTGTATGACTCTGGGCTCAGACTGTTGTTCTGTCTCGACAGTGAAGCCCGATGCTCCTGGAAATGTAACGCTGCGGGTGGAAGAGAGAGAGGCCAGTCCATGTCTCCACGTCAGATGGATGCCTCCCTCTAACACAGACACCAAGTCCGGTTGGGTCACTATTAAATATGAACTAAGGGTCAAAAAAGACAACAGCAACAACTGGAAGGTGGGTTTGAAATTGTAAAACTGAACTCCTACAAAATAATTTTCACACAAACACATCCTTCACAGTGGCATCAAGTAGTCTTACAGTTGTGTTTTACCCTTTTGAGTTCCCAAAACTAAATGTGGACTCATGGGATGCTTCACAGTGTGTTTGTTGTGCAGTTGACAGTTGACAGTGTTTCACTACGAGGGCCGAAACTAGACAATCCATGATTTAAAATCTGTTATAAATGTTTTCAGATTCTTTTAGAGGTTTGTTTTAGAGCTGAAACCATAAACTGATGAATTGATTGAGTACAAGGGTACCTGCTTCTCAATGGTGATCATTTGCTTAGTCCTATATGATAGCCAACTGAATATCTTTCACTTTTGGACTAAGGGTTGGACAAAAATAAAAACACAGAACAATTATATGCAGATTAGTTTCAGCACTACTTTCTTCTTCATCACTTACTGTATGTTTGTATGAACAGTAATAAGCCCTTTTTGTTTTGCAATTATAATCAGTGGACACACTATATAAATGTATGTGTACATACATATATATACATATACAATATATATTAATGTGACTGACTGTATTCAAGTCATCATTTGCAAAGTGAAGTGTGAAACAGGCAAGGCAAGGCAAGTTTATTTATATAGCACTTTTCTGTACACGACAATTCAAAGTGCTTTACAAAACAAATTAAAATACTTTTTAGGAATAAATACATTAAAAACACATTATACAATTTTACAACAGACATTACAAAGCAAAGATAATAAAATAATAAAAATAAACACCACAGGTAAACAATACATGTTTAAAAGGCATACTGTAGTTCGAATATGAGCATCTCAATTAAAAGCAGCGGCAAAGAGATATGTTTTTAGTCTCGATTTAAAAATAGTAAGCGTTTCTGCGGACGTGCATGATTTGGGTAGTTTATTCCAGAGTGTCGGGGCATAATAGCTAAATGCTGCCTCTCCATGTTTTGTTTTTACTCTCGGAGCCGATAGCAGACCCGTCCGAGAAGACCTGAGGCACCTTGATGCTCGTAATTATGCAGGAGATCAACAATATACTTTGGTCCTAAACCATGTAATGATTGTTACTCTTAGAAACAAAATTAATGACCTCTTGCCTTTGACCAGTATAGTGTTATCAACGGCTCCCGGAAGCGTGAGTTCTGGTATTACACTGGATAGTAAACTAGAATGCTTTTCAGCCATAAACCTTGAACAATTCAATTCAATGATTCTCTCTTCTAAACCATCAACGTGTATGTTAGACCCAATTCCAACTAAGCTGTTGAAGGAAGTTTTTCCATTAATTAGCACTTCTTTATTAAATATTATGAATATGTCTTTATTATCAGGCTATGTTCCGCAATCATTCAAAGTAGCAGTGATAAAACCGCTTATTTGAAGATTTTCAGTCTGGCTTTAGAACACATCATAGCACAGAGACAGCTCTGGTTAAAGTCACAAAGGACATTCTAATAGCCTCTGACAAGGGACTTGTCTCTATTCTTGTTTTGCTCGATCTCAGTGCTGCATTTGATACTATCGATCATGATATCTTATTGCAAAGACTAGAGCACTTAGTTGGCATACAGGGAACTGCTTTAGGCTGGTTTAGGTCCTATCTATCTGAACGCTCTCAGTTTGTACGTGTCAATGATGAATCTTCCACGCAAACCAAAGTTAGCCATGGAGTGCCACAGGGCTCAGTGCTCGGACCTATTTTGTTCACATTATATATGCTTCCGTTAGGCAATATTATAAGGAATCATTCTGTACATTTTCATTGTTATGCGGATGATACTCAACTATATTTATCAATCAAGCCTGATGAAATTAATCATCTAAATAAAATTCAAGACACGTGGATGACCTTAAACTTTTTGATGTTAAACACGACCAAAACTGAAGTTATTGTACTTGGCCCGAAGAATCTACGAAACAAATTATCTAAAGATATACTAACTATGGATGACATTAATTTGGCCTCCAGTGAGACTGTAAGGAATCTTGGTGTCATATTTGATCAGGATTTATCCTTTAACGCCCACATAAAATCAATTTCAAGGACCGCCTACTTCCATCTACGTAACATTGCAAAAATCAGGCATATCTTGCCTCAAAACGATGCAGAGAAACTAGTCCATGCATTTGTTACTTCAAGGCTGGATTATTGTAAATCTTTATTATCAGGGTGTACCAAGAAGTCAGTCAAGTCGCTTCAGCTGATTCAAAATGCTGCAGCTCATGTACTAACCAGAGTTAGGAAAAGGGACCACATTACTCCTGTTCTGGCTGCCTTACACTGGCTCCCTATAGAACACAGGATAGAATTTAAAATTCTTCTTCTCGCCTACAAAGCCATTAATGGGCAGGCGCCATCTTACCTTAAAGAATAATAATAATAATAATAATAATAATGGATTCAATTTATAAAGCACTTCATATCTGATCACAGATCCCAAAGTGCTACAAGTAGACAACAAGAACAGTATAAATAAACAGTACACAACACGGTAGAATTAAGAAAAAAGCAAGAACAAGTAAAGAACTCATTATACCCTACTGTCCTACTAGGGCATTGCGTTCCAAGAATGCAGGGTTGTTGGTTGTTCCTAGAGTCTCTAAAAGTACAATGGGAGCCAGAGCCTTTTCTTATCAAGCTCCACATTTGTGGAATCAGCTTCCAGTTTGTGTTCGGGCGGCAGACACCCTATCCGTTTTTAAGAGTGCGCTTAAGACCTTCCTTTTTGATAAAGCTTATAGTTAGGGCTGATTAGATTCAGCCCCTAGTTTTGCTGATTTAGGCTTAGTTTGTCGGGGGTCATCTTACTTCTTCCTTCTCTCTGTCTATACCTGTGTACTCTCATGTTCCGATTAAACCAGCTTCCCCAAATGTCTTTCTTTTTGGTGTCTATACTGTATACGCTGGGATCCGGAGTCATGGATGATCCTGCGGTCCTGTGTCCTGCATCGCGAGCCCTGGATCTTGAGTCGTGGCTGTGGTCCTGGATCATAGGTCCTGGATGGATATCCTCGTGGATTCATCTTCCTATTATACACACATGCATTTCCAAACATTTGGACTACCTATGTTGCAAATGTATTATCTTTTCAATTTACACACGGCATCTATTGCACGTCTGTCCGTCCTGGGAGAGGGACCCCTCCTCTGTTGCTCTCCCTAAGGTTTCTCCCATTTTTCCCTTTAAAACTGTGGGTTTTCTCCGGAAGTTTTTCCTTGTACGATGTGAGGGTCTAAGGACAGAGGGTGTCGTATTGTCATACTGATATTTTGTACAAACTGTGAAGTCCACTGAGACAAATGTAACATTTGTGATATTGGGCTATATAAATAAACATTGATTGATTGATTGATTAAAAACTAGCAATAGTACTTTAAAATCAATTCTTTGGCCGACTGGAAGTCAATGTAGATCAAGCCCAAATTTGCCTCTTTCACTTAATTTTCCTTTAGGAAACATGTTTAACACAAATTAAAACAAGGAACTGGCTGGTAGAAAAAACTGGAAAAGTACAGAGTTGGAATAAAAATGTTCATCATTTTCGGGGGCATTTAGGACCCAAAGTTGTCTGACCAAACTGGTGAAAATTGTAATTATCTATAACTTCTCTTGAAATCAGGTACACTGTTAAACAGTCGTTTGGTCAATCCAGTAGAGGGCAATAACAGTCTCCTCTAGGACTGTCAACAGGAGTTTCAACTTTGACCCAATTCTATTCTACAGACTCTGTTTCTGTTTCATTCATCCATCCATCCATCTTCTTCCGCTTATCCATGGTCGGGTCGCGGGGGTAGCAGTTCCAGCAGAGAGCCCCAAACTTCCTTTTCCCTGGCGACATCAACCAGCTCTGACTGGGGGATCCCAAGGCGCTCCCAGGCCAGCGAAGAGATATAATCCCTCCACCTGGTCCTAGGTCTACCCCTTGGTCTCTTCCCAGCTGGACGTGCCTGGAACACCTCCCTAGGGAGGCGCCCAGGTGGCATCCTAACTAGGTGCCCGAACCACCTCAACTGGCTCCTTTCGACGCGAAGGAGGAGCGGCTCAACTCCGAGTCCCTCCCGGATGACCGAACTTCTCACCTTATCCCTAAGGGAGACACCAGCCACCCTGCGGAGAAAACCCATCTCGGCCGCTTGTATCCGCGATCTCGTTCTTTCGGTCATGACCCATCCTTCATGACCATAGGTGAGGGTAGGAACGAAAATGGCCCGGTAGACAGAGAGCTTTGCCTTCTGGCTCAGCTCCCTTTTCGTCACAACGGTGCGGTAAAGCGACTGCAGTACCGCTCCCGCTGCTCCGATTCTCCGGCCCATCTCACGCTCCATTGTTCCCTCACTCGAGAACAAAACCCCGAGATACTTGAACTCCTTCACTTGGGGTAAGGACTCATTCCCTACTTGGAGTGGACAATCCATCGGTTTCCTGCTGAGAACCATGGCCTCAGATTTGGAGGTGCTGATCCTCATCCCAGCCGCTTCACACTCGGTTGCGAACCGATCCAGTGAGTGCTGAAGGTCGCAGACCGATGAAGCCATCAGAACCACATCATCTGCAAAAAGCAGTGGTGCAATCCTTAGCCCACCGAACTGCAGACCCCCCCCCCCATGACTACGCCTCGAAATCCGATCCATGTATATTACAAACAGGATTGGTGACAAAGCGCAGCCCTGGCGGAGGCCAACCCTCACCGGAAATGGGTCCGACTTACTACCGAGGACCCGGACACAGCTCTCGCTTTGGGAGTACAGAGATTGGATGGCCCTGAGTAGAGACCCCCTCACCCCATACTCCCGCAGCACCTCCCACAGTAACTCCCTGGGAACCCGGTCATACGCCTTCTCCAAGTCCACAAAACACATGTAGACCGGATAAGCGTACTCCCAAGCCCCCTCCAGGATCCTTGCGAGAGTAAAAAGATGATCCGTCGTTCCACGACCAGGACGGAATCCGCATTGTTCCTCCTCAATCTGAGGTTCGACAATCGGCCTGACCCTCCTTTCGAGTACCTTAGAGTAAACTTTCCCGGGGAGGCTGAGTAGTGTGATGCCTCTGTAATTGGCACACACCCTCTGGTCCCCCTTTTTAAAAAGGGGGACCAGAGGGTGTGTGCCAATTGCCAATGTGTGTTTCATTCAGTATATTTTAATCATCCTACTGTAATTCAGTTAAAATAAATGTATTGCAGCAGTAATAATTAATTGGAGTCATTATGATACCTTTCTAAATAAGAATGTCCATTAGAACAATTGAATAACATAAGGACATTAAATGAAAAAAAAAAAAAACTATACAAATAAAGTGTTTCACCTTATTTTTACTCTTTTTGAAAAAAAACTGTCTTTCTTTTATTTCTCCCTACCCTCGTTTTTGTTGGTTAGGAATCACAAAATCATTTGATTCCTAACTAACAAAAACGAGGGTAGTTTTCATTATCTGTGCAGTTTTTAAGATCATCTACACACAAAGTAAAAACAAGCTATAGTTGATAAATATTGTGTTATAATATTGCAATACTTTTAGCCATTTTTGTTTACAACTACCATTTGACCAACATCTGACCTTAATCTGGGTATGAGGTCAACGTGGTGATTTTTGTCTTCTGTATTTCTCTAGGAGTACACGTCAGGCACGCAAACTCACTTCAGCCTGTACAGCGTCAGTCCTGGGGGGGTGTACACAGTGCAGGTCCGCTGCTTACTAGATCACGGCTCCTGGAGCGAGTGGAGCAACACCACCTTTGTGAAAATCTCCAACTGTAAGTCTCGGAAGCTCTTTGGTGAGGCAGCCACTGTTGCAAGCATGACTAATTACTGAAAATGTTTTTTATTTTGTCCTATTGGACTTAGATCTTCAGAATGAGAGACCGTTGTCGATGTTGATTTCTATCCTCTCTGCCATCCTATTCATAATGGCAGGGTTGATTTTAATCGCGAAGAGGAAATTGTATGTATCTCTGGCAAAAAATATGTATAACTCTTAATAGAAAGTCAAGATGAGGATACTTTGACTGACTCCCCTTTGTTCCCCAGGGTAAAGCAGTGGGTTCTCCCCCCTGTTCCTGGTCCAAAGATAAGAGGAATCAATTCTCAACTTCTCCAGGTAACACTGAATCATGATTTTCCACTTTTGGGGATTTTGTTGAGGTCATAATGTACTGAAATTACTCTAAATAACTTCCAGAGTGGGGGATCTGATGACGTCGGCAATGTCCTGATCATCAAACAGAGCTTTCCTCCTATTTATTTTGTCTGGGAGGACCAGGTGGAGGATTACCTAATTGTGACTGAAAATGAAGATTGGCTTTCGTCCAAATCTCAGAAAAGGAAGAACAGCTTGATTCCTGCTTGCTTCCACTTCGATTCGGAAATCCATTCTAAAGAGTCACCCTGCCACCAAAATGACTGGGAAAAGGATGAAGAAATTAGCCAAGTGGATAACAACAACAAACCATTCACGAACACAGGTTATGTGGATTTTCAGAGACATGTGGAAAAGGTTGATGTGAAGCATGTGGACTACAGCAGAGTTAAAGAGGTGAAAAGTGACAATATTATTTTCCTCGAGAAAGAAAAGGTCCAGAGCTCTGGCTACATACACTTTCAGAGACAAGAGGGAATACCAGAGGACTACAGCAGGGTGAAAGAGGTGGAGAGTGATAATTTGGTCGTCCTGCAGAAACAGAATGCAGCTGACCTGTCCTGTAAAGACGAGGGAAACCACTACACAGACTGTGCCCTTCACAAGCCAAGAAAACCTCATGTATGCACAGAACTCAGCGATAGTGGATATGTAGATACAATCCCTGCACCACCTTTGATGTAAAGTTTTTTGTTTTATATTCAGTGTACAAATATAAAAGTAATATGTCCTGATTTATTGTTGAGAGTTAAAGACAAAGGCTGCAAATATTCTATATTTGTTGTCATAATTATTGTCTGGATTGCATTGGAATTTGGAACAGACATTTATGTTCAACAGAAGATAAACCGACCTTTTCCTTTTTACAACAGCCATGATATTGACATTTTAGTGTTAGAGTGAAAATGTAACAACCGTGGGATAGATTACTGTAAAATGTGTTACAGATTTTTTTTAATGATATACTCTAATGACATTGACTTCTCTCCTGCTTCCAATAATTCAAACTATTTACTTATACATTGAAAAAGCTTGAGATCAAAACCGTCCTCAGACATGCATGTTTTCCATCCTCAGTGAATCTGATTTTTCCTCTACCACCACAGAGTAACATGTATTGACAAATAAGGGAGGATTTGCACGTCATTTAGGACAGACATTAATGTTCTCCATGGATGAACTTCCTCTACCATGAGGTTGACAATCTAAATGTATTGTTGTGAAATGTTTTACATGTATCCCTAGATAATTAGCTTAACCCTCCGGTATCACTGTGGACATTTTTGTCCATATGGGTCATTTTTCACTTTTCATTTTGCAATAACTGATTTTTTGTAACAAGGCTATTTTCTCGATCTATTTTGGAATTTCAATTTTTGAAATCGGTCTTTAATTCACTGTGTAACAAATC
Organism: Harpagifer antarcticus; assembly: GCA_902827135.1. Classification (NCBI taxonomy): domain Eukaryota; kingdom Metazoa; phylum Chordata; class Actinopteri; order Perciformes; family Harpagiferidae; genus Harpagifer; species Harpagifer antarcticus. Next base: position 5,579,974 of record CADEHL010001172.1, read on the forward strand.
GACTATGCAAATTAGTCATTCGAGACAAATGTCCACTGCAAAATGCTTTGATAAAAACATTATATTAAAAGGTTTTTTTCACAACCTTTTTGGGTTCAATCTTTAAAGCAACTTCCGCCCTAATAGAAAATATCAAAAATGTAATCATTTTCAGGATTTTAACCCTTTAAATGCTATTTTGAATACATGAGACCGCTGTTTTTTTTCATGATGAAAACAGAGAAAATGTGTTATTTTCCAAAAAATACGTATCTGGGGACTGGCTCTTTTTTTTTATAACAGTCTTGGATATGTCAAAGATTAGCAACAAAATGGATTTTTTTGCATTATTAGTTTTTGCACAAAATCAGATTGAACAAAAAAGTTACAAATTAGTCATTCGGGACAAAAATCCCGTGTGTGTGTGTGTGTGTGTGTGTGTGTACAGTGTGTGTGTACAGTGTGTGTGTACAGAGACAACAATATACAGTAGATTTGGTTTACAGCAAGTCACAGTTTTCACCTCATATCTTTCTTTATTTCTCTCTCGTTTTCTCTCACTCCCTCATTCCCAAACTCATACACACTCTTACATATTAAACCTTCTTATACCTTGTGTGAGTGATTGTGTGTGAGAATGAGACAGGAGTAAGTGTGCTCTCATGGCGTTTTGTTTTTCATTTGTGCTGTTTCATGTGTCTTTGAGGTAAACAGATGGATGATCTTGACCCGGCTTGACCTCGATGTTTTGAATTGTTTGAACTTCAAAGTCCTTTGATAATGTCAAGCAGACATACACAGCGATACATACACTCCTTGAAGTAAATAAAAACACCTGGCTGCAAAGCCAAAGCTTCAAATATGTGTAGTTTGGCTGGCTGGTCATTTCATTCCTGTGATACGCAACAAGCAGTAAGATGAAGAGGAGCTTCTCTGTGGGACAAGAGGTCTCATGCAGCCCCTAACTTCAGCTGCAGGACTCATTCTCTGAAACAGAAACACCCTGAGAAGGAGAATCTGGTGGGGATCTGAACTGTGCTTGAAAGGAGTCAGCACAAAGATAAAACACTTTTTTGCCAAACATGAGAAGGAGAATCTGATGTGGAGTTTGTAGTGGAGTCTGATCCTTCTTCGTCCGACCCTTCCCCTGAAAGTGGAGAGGACACAGAGGATCCCATCCCGTAGCTGCGCTACATTCCTCTGCACTATCCTATACGGAGGATCATGTCCATCGTGGCAGTGGGTGGACATCAAAACATATTCAAATCTGGTTTCCCTCTCACGAGGAAACGTCGCACTACATTCCTGCTGCCAGAGGTTTGGTTTCAGGGCCCACGCGTTATGCCATTACGAGTGGCATAAATAATAATTCATGACGTGGAATCCTTCTTTGATTTATTCTTTACCCCTGAGATCATCAGCAGTATTGTCAACATGACACACCTGCATGGGGGACGTTCGGTGGCAAACTGGAGGAATGTTGATGCCACAGATGTTTGAGCAAACATTGGATAGGATAGTGCAGAGGAATGTAGCGCAGCTACGGGATGGGATCCTCTGTGTCCTCTCCACTTTCAGGGGAAGGGTCAGACAAAGAACGATCAGACTCAAGCATCTGATCATTTCTCTAAGCATGGCTTCACGTGGCGGCGCAACGAATATTCTTGTTACTCCTGTGGCAATCTCTGGTGCTATCATCCCCTTTGTGGGGTGATTGAGGAGGGGATCACTAAGCACTTTAGTGAACATCAGGCTTTTTTCATCCAAAAGGTTTTGTAAAAGTAAAAGGCTAGAGGGAAAGCTAACGACTGGGCCTGAAACTCTGATTGTGGGTGACTCTGCTGTAAGAGATGTAAAAAGTCTGTGTAGTAAGAACAACACCAAAGTACTCCGTTTTCCCAAGGATATGGTCTCTGACTTGGCTGAGAAGATCCTGCATATTGGGGCTGAACATCCGACTGTGAAGAATGTGGTACTGCACATTGGAACAAATGATGTTGTGAAACAACAGTCAGAAGTGCTGAAAAAAGACTTTCAATGTCTGTTGGAAACTGTCAGCTCTCTAAATGCAGAGGTGTTCATCAGTGGCCCTCTACCGCCAGTCAGAAGAGGAGTGGAGAGATTCAGCAGATTGTTTGCACTGAACACCTGGCTTTCAACTGTCTGTATTGACCATTCTGTCCATTTTATTGACAATTTTAACATTTTATGGGATCGCAGACATCTTTTCAAGGCAAATGGAGTTTGCCTGAACAAGTCAGGAGTGAAATTGTTTATCTCTAACATATTCAACTGCCTGCGTCATCAATCTGTTCCCTTTGCCAAGGACAAGCAACAAGAGGAATCAAAACAGGAGAAAGACACAACACATCACTCAGAAAACCTTGAAAATCTATCACTGCACCCGCCTGAGGAATGTCTTGATTATGGGAGACAAATGGAGGAGTCTCCACCGCTCTTCACCCCCCCTATCACCTCTGAGGATACTCCTCTTTCACCCCACAGCTCTCTCTACTCTCCATTCACCCTTTCACCCTCGCCCACCCTCCTGGAGATCGCTGAACACACAAGGGAGATACAGAGGGTTGGCACCGACTCCTTCCTGGAGTTCAAAGACCAAACTAAGGCGATACGCAGGGTTGGCAGCATGTCCTTTACCCCCGCTCCTCAACGACGCCCACCAAAATCACTGCAGAGACGCGCACCATCTCCCCCGTCTTCATCACCATGCCTACGTCAACCACCTCCCCCCCCTGGCAGCATGTCCTCTACCCCCGCACCATCTCCCCCGTCTCCATCACCGTGCCTACGTCAACCACCTCCCCTCCCTTCAAGAAAGCATCTGCAGTTTCCGAAGCCTGATAAGGATGTGTGTGTACAAAACGCAACAAACTCTTACTGATATCTGCTGGGTCCAGGCTCAAGGGCGTATGGCACTCTCAACTCTTTCCAGGAAATGCCAGGGCCCTGCCTGCCAGTAGCTTTGCCGATATCTGTGTTGATAGGTAATAGATTAAGAGCGGTGAATAATCTTAGATACAGGAAGCGCTCAAACGTTTGTGTGAGTTTATCTAATTTAGCAGTGATTCCATGTCAGCCACAGCTTGTTACAAAAAACCTGACTGATAGTGTGTTTAACAAACTTAAACTAGCTTTATTAAATGTCAGGTCTTTGGCAGGAAAAACATTTTTAATCAATGATTTTATCACTGAGCAAAATCTTGATTTTATGTTTTTAACGGAAACTTGGATTGAACAAAATAACAGTGCAGCTGTTCTTATCGAATCAACCCCTCCCAACTTTAGTTTTATGAGTCAGGAAGGAATGCACAAGAGAGGAGGTGGAGTTGCTATTTTGTTCAATAATTCCATTCAATGCAGGAAGACATCTTATGGGAACTTTGCTTCTTTTGAATATGTGGCCCTTCAGCTGAAATGCTCCTCTCGAGCTCTGTTCCTAAATATCTATAGACCACCCAAATACTGTGCAAGCTTTTTTGATGACTTTACTGACTTTTCTATAGTGTGTATTGACTTTGATCGTCTAGTCATTATTGGTGATTTTAACATCCATGTTGACAACCCCCAGGACAAAGGGGCAAAAGAACTGTTTTGTGTTCTTGATAGCTATGGACTGACGCAGCATGTGACGGAGCCCACACACAATAAGGGACACACTCTGGACTTAATTATCTCAAAGGGTCTGAATATCTCTAAGGTTGTGGTGACTGATGTTGCACTCTCTGATCATTCCTGTGTGTTCTTTGAGAGCTCTATTTCTGTTCACAAAAATGCTCAAAAAGAGGTAACCACAAAGCGATATTTAACTGAAAATACTAGGGAAATGTTTACTCAGAATTTTTCTTCCACACTTGCCCCTGCTATCATCTCAGTAAATGAGCTAGTAGATCATTTTAATTCAAAAATTAAAAATGTTATAGATGCCATTGCTCCAACTAAGGTAAAGGAAGTGACTGGGAAGAAAATATCTCCATGGAGAAAGACCATGACCGTGAGAGCAGAAAAAAGAGAGTGTCGAAAAGCTGAACGTAGGTGGCGAAAAACAAATCTCCAGGTTCACTTTGAAATCTATAAAGAGAGACTTGGCCTTTATAATTTGGAATTGAAAAACGCACAACAGTCTTTCTTCTCTGACATCATTACCAAAAACGAAAACAATGCACGTGCCTTGTTTGCTACCGTCGACAGACTAACTAACCCCCCAGTGTCAGTAGCCTCTGAATTTCTATCCACCAGAGCATGCAATGATTTTGCCTCCTTTTTCACTGACAAAATTCAGAAAATCAGACAAGCAGTCAGTGCCTCTGCATCAGGTACAGTAAATGTGTTGTCCCTATGTCCACCCAACTTCTGAAATCCTCCTCCTGCTGCCTTGATATTATTCCAACAGGATTTTTCAAAGATGTTTTTCGTTGCATGGCCTCAGATCTACTTCATATAGTAAACAAATCTCTTCACTCAGGTATTTTTCCACAGGCCCTGAAAACTGCAGTCATTAAACCGCTCTTAAAAAAGAATAATCTAGATCCTTCAGTAATGAACAATTACAGGCCCATATCAAACTTGCCATTTCTAGGTAAAATCATTGAAAAAGTTGTTTTTCAACAGTTGAGTCATTTCTTGCATTTAAATAGTTGTTTCGATGTGTTCCAGTCAGGCTTTCGTCCAAACCACAGCACTGAGGCTGCTCTTGTAAAGGTCTTCAATGACATCCACTTAAACACAGACAGTGGCAGAACTTCAGTGTTAGTATTATTAGATCTCAGTGCTGCGTTTGACACTGTTGACCACAACATATTACTCGACCGACTAGAAAACTGGGTGGGACTTTCGAAAACAGTTCTAAATTGGTTTGAATCCTACTTAAAGGACAGAAACCACTTTGTTTCTATAGGTAAATACACATCTGAGTTGACAAATATGACATGTGGGGTACCTCAAGGCTCCATCTTGGGGCCTCTTCTCTTTAACATCTACATGCTACCACTGGCTCAGATAATGAAAAACAACAACATAAGTTACCATAGCTATGCGGATGACACACAAATGTACGTAACAATTTCACCAGGAGACTATGCTCCAATTCAAACACTGAGTAAGTGCATTGAACAAATCAATGACTGGATGTGTCAGAACTTTCTCCAATTAAACAAAGATAAAACTGAGGTAATGGTTTTTGGAGCCAAGGCAAAATGTATAAAAGTTAGCACTGAGCATCAGTCTGCAATGTTCAAAACAACAGATAAAGCCAGAAATCTAGGTGTAGTCATGGACTCTGACCTGAGTTTCAACAGTCACATTAAAACAGTTACTAAATCAGCCTACTATCACCTAAAGAATATATCTAGGATTAAAAGACTAATGTCACAGCAGGATTTTGAAAAACTTGTCCATGCTTTTATCTTCAGTAGACTGGACTACTGCAATGGTGTCTTCACAGGTCTCATTAAAAAATCTTTCAGAAAGCTGCAGCTAATTCAGAACGCTGCTGCTCGAGTCCTCACTAACACTAAGAAAGTGGATCACATCACTCCTGTTCTGAAGTCTTTACACTGGCTTCCTGTGTGTCAAAGAGTAGATTTCAAAAATACTGCTGCTGGTTTATAAAGCTTTGAATGGTTTAGGCCCAAAATACATTTCTGACCTCCTGCTAAATTATGAACCATCCAGATCTCTCAGGTTTTCAGGGACTGGTCAGCTTTCTGTCCCCAGAGTCAGAACTAAACATGGTAAAGCAGCGTTCAGTTATTATGCTCCAAATATCTGGAACAAACTCCCAGAAACCTGCAGGTCCGCTGCAACTCTGACTACTTTTAAATCCAGACTAAAGACTTTTCTTTTTGCCGCTGCTTTTAATTGAACTATTCACATCTTAAACTGCACTGTAACCTTTATCCATGTATTTTTTTTTTCTTTTAATGTTACTTTTATTATATTTTCTTTTTAATGACTGATTTTAAATGCCATTGTCTTAATGTCTTTCGTTTTTTGTAAAGCACTTTGAATTGCCTTGTGTTGAAAGATGCTATATAAATAAACTTGCCTTGCCTTGCCTAGTCCTTCATACATCTCAACCTCATCACCATCTTGTTGTTCCTCAGCAGTTCCTCAGCAGCTCCTCAACCTCCTCAGCAAAGGACCTCATCGATTCCTCTGTATCAACGTGGGATTTGGGGCAGAATTGTTCCTTCTTCTCTGCCCCCATCTGATAAATGAACTGTTTGGCAAACTATTTGGCAAAAAAGTGTTTTATCCTTGTGCTGACTCCTTTCAAGCACAGTTCAGATCCACACCAGATTCTCCTTCTCAGGGTGTTTGTGTTTCAGAGGATGAGTCCTGCAGCTGAAGTTACGGCTGCATGAGACCTCTTGTCCCACAGAGAAACTCCTCTTCATCTTACTGCATGTTGCCTATCACAGGAATGAAATGACCATCCAGCCAAACGACACATATTTGAAGCTTTGGCTTTGCAGCCAGGTGTTTTTATTTACTTCAAGGAGTATATGTATGGCTGTGCATGTCTGTTTGCTAAAGAGACATTATCAAAGGACTTTGAAGTTCCAAACAATTCAAAACATCGAGGTCAAGCTGTGTCAAGATCATACATCTGTTTACCTCAAAGACACATGAAACAGCACAAATGAAAAACAAAACGCTATGAGAGCACACTTACTCCTGTCTCATTCTCACACACAATCACTCACACACATACAAGGTATAAGGAGGTTTAATATGTAAGAGTCTGACTCAAAGTCTGAGAGGGGGAGGAAGATAGTCACAGAAAACTGAACAAGAATCGACAACTCGACCCTCTTCTCACTCCTTTCCTGTAAAATACAGGTCCAGCCCCCACACATATGCTCCATCAAGGAAGGTGCTACAGGCCGCAAGGCAGTGCACTTACCACTACAATAAGCATGTTAATGTTAATCTAATACAGCTCCGGCGATGATCCACTAGCAACCCCCCCCACCCCCGCGGTGGTTTTGAAATGCTCCCGATTTCTGTGGGTATGATTCCAATGGCTGGCAGGGCCCCATTATACAACAGGCAAAGAAACCAAGAAATGACAAGCATGTAATTCAATGGTAAAATGTCACATCTGGTGATATAGAGTAAAAAGGACAAATTGAACTATTTTCCTCCAATATAAAACCCTGACATTACAAAATGCATGATTTTATACCTTTATGGTGGAGAGATCAAAAGATGTGGTTATAATGGGAGTGGATGGGACATTTTTGTCTGCGAGTGGCTAATGTGTGACTTTTTTGTTTAATCTGATTCTGTGCAAAAACTAATTAACCACCAAAATCAATGTTGTTGCTAATCTTTGACATATCCAAGACTATGATAAAAAAAAAGCCGACCCCCCCCAACATTCATTATATGGAAAATAACTGCCTTTTTGTGCATGTTTTTCATAGAAAACGCAAATTCATGTTTTCTCATCTGTTTGTCCTTACCAGTGTCATTTTCTGGTTGCTAACGCCATTGTAACACATAATCACTGATGTTATATTTATTTCCTTAATATGAAATGTATTTAAATGAGGACTTTAAAATAGCTCAAACATTGAGTTGACTTTACATTACTTTTTAAATAATATAGATTTGTTTTTATTTTTATATCCATGTAATGATAGAGTATTCCAATGTCGTGACACGGGTGATATCTTTTTATGAATCTGTTTTTAAAGAAACAAAGATAGCAGAGTGCATTTGAAAGGTTTGTTTATTGTTGCACTTTTTTAAGCGCAGAGTAAGCCCTGGATTGCCTCAGTTTAAAGGACAAAAGAAGAGTGCATGCATTTTGTTTTTCACTTGTTTATTTTCCATCTACTTTTTTCCAGCTCTGTCATAAGGTGTGTTACCTCTTTTCCCCAAATAAACACTTTCTTCTATAATTCAACATTTCCAAGATTCTTTATTTAAGTCGAGTTTAACTATTTACTCTTACACATGACACATCATTAAAATATCAAAACATATAAAAATAATGTTCTATATCTTTTTCATTTTAAACTTTTAGAAGACTCTCTCTGAGTTTGGGGATTCCTTAGGAAAGCGTACTCGTCCACTTCTCACTCATGTTTATTAATGACCCCCACTAACTTTTAGTAAACACTGCATTTATTCAATTCAATTGACACCGTACAATGTTATTCAGCTTGAATTAAAATGTATCAACTATAACCTGAATTTGTATTTCCTATTTTACATGTGACTGACAAATCTATAAAAGAAAAAAATATTGCTTGTATCTTGATACTCACATGAAATGTTTTCCATACCCACCCTTTCCTTGAGAATGTATACTTCACATTAGTTTTCATCCTACTGGAATTGGTTAAAATCTTCATGCAGTTTTAAATTCCCATTGAATCACAGTTTGGTCTCTCACCACCACAGAACTTTGTCACTTTACAGGTAGTCTTTTCCCTAAGGCTATTTCACTTTTCTTTCATTTGTAATTCCTTAGAGCCAAGAAATAGTCATAGCCCACAAAACCATAAACCGGTTCATGTTCTTCTTTACACGACAGTTTGCAATGACAAAGCAAATGAAGACATTATGTGTTAGTTATGAAGCTTTAAAGGCTGTGCTCACTCTCATGATGCTTGATCTGAGCAGCTGGTGGCTGTAGTCTAAGATTCACTCAAAATGTTGAGGCAACTTCCTAAGGAAAGTCTTTCTGCTGTTCCCTGCAAATTGTTTAAGACATTTTAGAAACAAGTTGACATTACATCTTCTTTTCACAATTTAAACATTAATTATTTCTCAATATTCATAAGTCACAACGTAAGTATTCTCTTCTGTAGTGTTCATCTGAGTCCTCTGAAATTGAACTAATTAGTTTTAAAATTTCAAATGTTGCCATTTATTGCTTTTTCAAAGCGTGATTGACACCTATCATTTTGTGATTCTTCCTGTTGTATCATTAGGCTATTTTATAATTCCTTACTATGTGGGTTCAAAGATAACTCACAAAACAACCATTTTAATTAAATGAACAGCTTGTAATGTTCCTTAACATTATCATATGCTGCCATTCACACCTAATCACAGGCAGTTCTACAAACATGTGAAAAACTAAAAATACAGGCTCTACTATGTAGTGCATTTGCATTCCTATGCAAGAAGGGGCATTTAGGACTCACGCTCCATTGTTCCCTCACTCGAGAACAAGACCCCGAGATACTTGAACTCATTCACTTGGGGTAAGGACTCACACTCTATTGTTAGTGTATATTGGTTTAATATGCTGTTGTTTTTATACTAAAAGCAAAAACAGTATACTATAAAAGGTGACAACTTCAGTGTCATGTACAGGGTGGATGCATTGAGTTTCTCAATATATTTTCCTAAGACATTATATTTGAATTCAAAAGCTTGAATATCGTATTTAGTTTCCTCCTCCCATTTCACAAGTTGTAAATATTATTTGACTTTATTTAAGCCCTATTTCAGTTTGCATTTGGCAATTCACCTTGTCCATTCCAACATTTCCTGTTCCAACTCTAATGTCCCTGACAAATAATGGCAGACAGGATATACTTTAAACTGAATTGATAAGAGGTCAAAAAGCACCATAATGGTTTCAGGGCAGAAGTCACCACTGATCATTTATTTGTACTGTGTAACTGGTTGATTTTCTACACACGGTACATAAACCCCTGTTCGTCTTCTACTCTGATCACAGACCACATGGTTCAAAATTCATATTGTGGGATTTCTTCAAATGAGTGGTTTGGTCCTATAAAGTCAGTGATTAATCCTCTCCAGTTTCTAACCCACACAAACTCTAACATACATGGCTCTGCCTGATTATCTTCAACTCAAAACTAAAATATTACTTAAGATTTTCAAAAAGAAAATAAGACATTCCTTGCAACTTTACCAAAATGATTAACTTCCTGACAAAATCCTAAGGTTGAGATGAATCAATGAAGCAGAGCAGCTTGCATTAATCCTTTTCTGCATGTTGGATTATCCCATCCAAGTTTCTTCCAAACATATAATCAGCGCGATTAAATTCATTATTTTTTTAGGCACAGAGAGATTGGCCACTGTCAACTCTTCTCATCTTCTTCAGTGTTTTCTGTACATTCACTGTCTAAGCGCATGGAGCTCAGCTGCTCTTCAAAGTTCAGAAATGTGTGGTTGCAATCCTTCTCCAACATTTTCTTCCAAATTTTCACTGGAAGGAGAAATACAAAAAGAGGATTATTTGACTTTCAGCAGTGGATTCTGTTATTGTATTAAAAGGTCACCTATTATGCAAAATCCACTTTTTCATGTCTTTTATACATAAATATTAGGGCTGTCAGTCGATTAAAATATTTTATCAAGATTAATTGCATGATGTTCATAGTTAATCGCGATTAATCACACATTTTTTATCTGTTCTAAATGTACCTTAGAGGGATATTTTTAATACTCTTATCAACATATGAGTGGACAAATATGCTTTATGCAAATGTTTGTTTATTATCATTTGAACAATGACAAATATTCTCCTGAATATTCTCAACACAACAACCTGGAACCTCTCACTCTCTCCCAACCCTACTTCCTTGCACTAGGGCTGAACGATTAATCGATTTTAAATCGAAATCGCGATTTTAAATGATGCGATTATCAAATCGCAAAGCCTGTGATTTTATTTTTTAAATAAATAAATGTTTCTTCTTGTGTGTCAGTCATCCACACCAATCAGAAGTGCTGTGCTCCACATATACCAGCCATTGTTAACCAATCAGAAGTGGTCCATGATAGAAGGTGATAGACAGATTGATCCAATCACCTGCCAAGTATTTTTGAAAGTGCCTGCCCTTTCCAAATGGCTTCCAATGGAGCGTTCCTAGATGGTTTGGTGAAACAAACCATCTGAGTCAGGTTAGTAATGCTCCATCACATGTTTCTATTACAGGGTGAATTTTAAACTGAAGCTTGACTTTAAAGCAACCCAACGGAAGTTTCATGTAAGTTTAGTTCTTTCACTCGTAGCTCGGGCTGCGGGGGTGCTAGAGACGAGAGTACGTTGATACGACCTTCCTAGCCGGAGATGTGGCCGCATTTTACAATAAACTTCCGTTGGGTCGCTTAAAAACAAATATCGCAAATCGAATCGCAATCGCTGTCAGAAAAATCGCAATTAGATTATTTCCCCAAATCGTGCAGCCCTACTTTGCTGAGTAGTTGCTCAAACAGACAAGCCTGTTTACAGTTATAGGCGAAATGCCGCTCCTCTGTCTTCATCTTCAGTCAGAGCATGAGACTGAAGTTCCCACTGTGGGTCAAAAGAATGCGCTGTGATGTACAGTCGACACGTTGGATGTGATCCGAATGATCTAACGCAGCCCCTCATCCTCCACAATGTTAAGCTGTAGCCACCCATTTAGCTATCGCTGTTGATGTCCAGGCGTCTCCCGGGCAAACTTTCAAGCGTGGTCTGCCGCAATCGAGCGGCAGGCGCGGGGCTGTCAGCATCAGCTGTGTGCTTGGCTTGCTGTTTAAAACACCTTTTTTTGTATCCATATCTCTCGCTAGAATCTCCCACCATCCAACTAACAACAATAACAAGCCTTTGGGCTCTGAAACTACGGGCGGGCCGAGGACAAATACACATGCGTTAATCGCACGTTAAAATAATTAGTGGCGTTAAAAAATGTTTGCGTTATTAACGTGTTAACTTGACAGCCCTAATAAATATGTGTCCCCTCTGTGTAAAGAGGTTCTGAAAGTTTCAGGAAAATATATTCTCTCGATTTTTGTCCCAATCCATTTATATAGAAACGTTCCACTTTGTGATGTCACAACTGTTTTTTGGCTTGTGTAACCATTGGCCAATAAAACAACCAAGGTAATACCCGCCAACCGTATCACCTGAATATCCTCCTAGAGTACCATTGTGTTTTTTTAACCAATCATCTCTCAGAGGGGCGTGGCCAGCAGCAGCTCAATTGCATTTAAAACTACAGACACAGAATCAGCACTTTTGAAACAGGGCTGACACAGAGGGGTTTATGGGATGCTACAATGCATGATCTGTTTGGTATTTCGAGCCAAACACTTCAGAGACATGTTTTGTATATATCTGAGCCCTCTAACACATTTTAGAAAAATTGTTTTGGGGACCTATAAAGCTTTCACTTATTTTTACTTTGTTAGACCCATTCATATGAAGATAGCATCACAGCAGACACTTACTGTACTCCGGCTCCTCTGGCTGTGTGGGATCGGGACTGGGCTCCGCCTCCTCAGCCGGGCTGCTGATCTGCAGCTCTTCCTCATTGTTCCCTGCCTCCTCTGCCTCTTCCTGGCCTGTCTGCTCCAGGCTTGACACCATCGTCTCATAGGCTTTCCTGGCCTCAGACGACAACTCTATCATCTTATGATAGAAGTCCTGTGGGTAAGAAAGTTTCAGCTTGTTAAAACAACTTTTTATATGCTTATTTTAAACAGCTTTAAGGCTCATTTCAAGGACCTCTTTCTTTTAAGTGATAAGTACGCAGAACATGAATATAAACCCCACCTGTGCACCATCATAGTTGAAGATGCCCACCAGGCTGACAGGCACTGCCTTGTTGACGCAGCGACCCAAAGCTTTCCTGGAGAGGGCAAACACAAACGGCACCCCTTGTTCACGACAAGTGTCGATGATGGTGTAAAGAGCCTCGTCCAGGCCGCCTTTGGACTGGATGCGTTCACAGTTGGGTGAGATGACGACACACTTGACCTTCCTGAGTTTGAGGTGCTTCAGGACTTCTCTGAGCCCCATCACAATGCGTCTTTTCATGCGGGCCTTCATGGGGTCCTTCTGGTAAAGGCGGTCCTGGAATCGAACCAGCTCCTTCAGCAGAGTCGTTACACACTCATCCACGGTTTTGCTCAGCATCTGGTTGCAATAGCTGTACAACAAATATACAAAATAAATGTGGGACAAACAGTGATTCATTAAGTAATTGTGTGAGATCAAATGTTTTAGACAGAGAACAAACATAGTTTACAACTTGTGACTGGATGTGCAGGTTTCGGTCTTACTCTCTGAACTTCCTGCTGTGGATTTTGGGTCGACTGGGTTGGCAGGGCACAGGTGAGATGGGTTGTTGCTCTACAATCTCCTCTTTGTCCTCCTCTTCATCGCCCTCTTTCACCATTTGGCTTGTGCAGTTAATCTCTGACTGATCTTCAAGTTCTTCTGTAGGTGTAGGACTCCAGAGCTCACCTGCAGAAGCACAAAATACATCAAATATCAGCTGTAATAAAATATCTAATTTAATGTTATGTGTCGTTTCTAATGATGGTTCTGACCTGGTACATTTGTGTCACACTGCTCTTCTTTTTCTGCATCACTGGTAGGTTTTAACTCACTTTCCGGCAGCAGCCCTCTCTCCTCCAGCAAACGTTTTTGTTTCCTCTCCTCTCTTTCTTTTAAAATGACCTGAATATAAGACAGAAATATAAGAGACAAAACAAAGGCTGAAATATCTGTGTTTGTTCCAGAGTCCGAGATTGACTTACCTTTTTAAGAGGAGTGGGTTTCTTGGCTTTTGGCACCTCTCTCTGCTTTCCTTTCTTCACCAAAGGGCTGGTGGAATCCAGGGGATTGTGTGCAATTTTATCCTGCTGCCAGGGAGGCTTTTTCTGGACTAATGGTTGCTTCTGGACAACTGGTAGTCCTCCACCAACTACAGAGAAATCATTTTGATTTAAAATGCCTTACACCAACAGATCAATAAGCATTGTCCCAGGAATGCAAGTGTAATCAAACAACATATGCTTAAAATAGTATTTAACAAAGAGATAAAGAAAAAAGAGAAATAGAAAGCCATTGAATTAGAGTCCAAGATGCCCACCTGAGAGAACGAGTGGTTTGGCGTCCTGCTTGACTTTTTGAGATTGCTTCTTTTCCAAAGCGGCCAACATGTTTCCGATGTCCAGCTGAACAGGAACTTTGCTTTTCTTCCCAGACACCTTTTCAGCTTTCTAAAAATCAGGAGACCAAAAATCATCTCAACAATTTGTGTACTTCACTCTGCATCAGCCAATCAGATTGCTACTCCATTACTGCAAGCTGGACCAAGGTCCCAGAACACAGCATTTTTCTATGGTACATTACATTTTCACAATCAATTGATCAACATAAGTGTATAAATAAAATGTTCACAACACAATAGAAGTAAGACTAAGGAATACACTTAACATGGTTTGGCAAAATGGTGGAGCTTTCCATTGAGATCAGGACAGAAAGTCTACATATCCTGTGTCGAAACTTCAAAACCCACTTTTTTTGCTTGTAGTTTCCTTAAGGATACACACAGTTTGAAAACAATTCACACTTGTTTTCTTTGTGACAAAAATACCAACCTGTCCTTTCTTAGATGTCTCTGTTGGCTGAGATTTTCCGGCAGCTGATTTTCCCTTGGTTTGGTCAGCAGACTGATGCTGAACAATTTCTCTTGGGTTTTCCTTAAAAAGGAAAAGAAATAACACAATATGTGTTTTGCAAATTACTTCCAACTATAAAGCAAGGAATCTCTGTCTCTGTTGGTTAATCTCGGCTACTTTACACGTGGCAGGAGTTTTGCTGGGGAACCAAGGGCAGGCGCTGTCCTGACTGGGTGAGCATTCAATATTGATCAACTATATCTTTAAATAAAAAAGCTAATTCCGATACTACTAATTAAATCCCTACATGCTCTAGTTGGTAGCTGCAGTATGAGTAAGCCCGTTGCCAATAAAGGGCTTAAGAGGGCTTAGCCCACTTAGTTCTATTTTGTCCCCTCGGTTTATGCTTTTCTGGCTTTTCCTGAGACTCCAAACATGAACATATCAAACCGATCCTTGCTCCTTTACACTTGCCATCTGTTGCTTTTAGAATTGATTTTAAAATGTAACTGATTACTTACAAAGCCCTGAGATGCCTTGCACTAGTACTGCATCATTTTAAAAGACATTAACCTGTGGATTTTCCAACTACGTAATTTCATATTAGCAAAACCAGACAAAGACACAGTGTTTTATGTGAACCCATCTGGGAGAAGAAATAACTGATTTCTACCTCATTGCCGAGTTTTGCTGCATAGCTGCTGGTTGTCAATCTATCTGCCCCAGTCAGAGCAGGAGTCAAGCCTGGGAACTCTTCCTCATCCTGAGAAGACAAAATGCAACAAAATCATCCTCCAACACAAATATACTTAAATATATTATATATAGAAAAAGAGACATCATTTTCACTTACCTCAAATTTAGGAGGTGCCTGATACATTGCTGGCTCTTCGGCCTCAGCTTCTGCATCTTCACCTTTCGACTTCTTCTTCTTTTTCTTTCTCTTTTTCTTCCCTGGAGCTCCCTCTTCCTGCTGTGCAGTCATTTCTTCCGTCTGAAGAGAAGGGACAGAAAACAATGTTGCACAAGGGACTGCAGAAAAACCCAGATAATTACCTGACAAAGACATGTATTACTTAAAAGGTACTGACACCTTTAACAGAATAAAAAGCCATGTATCAGGCAAGAAAGATCAAGTTCAAATACTTTAAAAACTAAATAAAACTATTTTTAAGACTTTTCAAAATCTGCAACACCCTGTAAAAATCAATATCCTAGGCTGAATTCAAATATAAATGTAATCTAACCTGCATGTGGTCGCTGTTGATGGTCTTCTCTTTAGGAACAGGTTTCTTTGGAGGCTGAGAGGCAACATTAGCCCAGGAGGTTACCTCAGGCTGACCTGCTCACAGAAAAAAATACATAGATGAAATGAAATATAACTGACACTGCCTTATAGTGATTGAAAGGCTGACTATGGGTACTGTCTTACCTGTTGACGTAGCTGATGAATCTGGCTTAGCATTGGTGTACATTTTTCGGGGGTCAGTCTGTGTTGGGGATTCTTTCCTGGCAGACTATTCAATAGAAAATTACAGTAACGCCAAATGTATGAGTAGCACACTACGTTTGTGGAGCATTCAGTGCGAACTGCACAACATCACATTTCATTTCTCACCTTCCATGAAGATGCTGATGTTTGTGGGCTCGGGGTTGGAGGAGGAGTTAGACCCCAGCCTTCTCTTGAAACAATCGGAGGGCCCGGTTTGCCCATCGGACCCCCAGCTAACTCTGGGAAGTCAGTCATCTTCACTTCAAATGGGGCCAAGTCTTCCTTTGCTGGTTTGGACTTCCCTTCAGAGTTTGGGGCAGACCTGGCACTTCTAAAACCTAAAGGTGCAATAACAAGCAAAGTTTAATAAACATTATTACAATTATTCAGGAATAATTCAACAAGGCCTTGGGTGATGCCTAGAACCTTTTTTCTGGGCTTCCAGTGAGTTCTTGCCCAGAAATCTGCCTTGCGCAGGGAAGCCAATGTTGCCTTTTGATGTCTGTGAAGTTGGAAAAAAATCGCTGAAATTACTTTCACAAAGAATTTTTTTTCCTGTAAAATGATAGAAGTACAAATGAAACTAACCTTTGCTTGTGCATCCTGTGTGGACCTTTCTCTCTGCAGGACATCCTCCCTGGTGTCTTTAACTCGACGGCTGCTGCTGTAGCCATGGCTTCTTGACACGCCTACTACTTTTCCCTCTGCTGTTGCTCCATTTGTATTTGATAGATTCTGCTTCTGCTTCTGCTTCTGGCTCTGACCTGACGACCAGTTCCTTAACAAAGTTTGGATATTTACACAAATAAGGGGCTGGAGGTCGGTCTATGAATTCCCTTCAACTTCAGACAGATAGGTCCAATATAAGTGAAAACAATTATTGAATACAACACTTGGACATCAACACAGAGATTATAATTTAAAGAAATGTTTGTTTCATTTTTCCACGCCTACCCTCTTAAACTCTGTTCGGACACATAAGGATTTGGCAGCATTAGAGGTGGGGATGAAGCTGTGTGTGGCTCTGCAGGATCCTTTCTCTGTCTCCACTGCAGCCTCAAGTCAGGAGACTGCAGGGCAGCAGATGACAGTTTGCTCTCCTGGGGTAAAGTAAAGATTGTCAACAGTCTGCTGGAATACGACCTTTGGCTACTTATTCAAGTGAAGCCTTGTATTGCCATACTTATATCAAAACTACTAGATCACTTTAGACACACACTTCTCTCAGACTAAATAGTTGGTTAGTCTCAACTTTTGTTTCTAGTTCAGTTCAAGATTAAACTATTTAGCCATTAGCTCAAATCAACATCTAGGTTAGCTAACGTGACAGACCTAACTTTTGAGTCTACTTTCGAAGCTAAATGCATTACAAAAAGTCTCAAAAAACAGCATATTGATCTGGTAATAGGGCTGTTAACTTAAAGTAACATCTACACAACCACTTAAGTTATCCAAAAGTTAGCCGTTAGCTACACACGACAGCGGTTTTTAGCGTTACTGGCTAACTTGCTAGCTAAAAAACAATCGTAACGTTATTTCTGGTAAACTACCTTGTCCATATTCGGGTTTTCCTATATGTAGTCACATATCCGCATGTTCACTCTGTCTGACTTCCACGTGTTGTCAGGCTCTCTGTCACAACGCTGCTGCGTTTATCTAACTACTTCAACAGTGTGTAAGCTCTACGGGCTAACAACCTGTTTGATAGCATAGCATAGCATAGCAGCTAACTTAGTTCAGCCTGAAACTGCTGATGAGTGTGTGCAGTGAGGAGAGCTAACAGCGACATCTTCTGGCTTACATCCCAACTAACAAGCTTCAAACAACACTAACTATAATAATATCTACACATAATAATATATTAAGAGTATGAATAAAACAATATTGTGTCACCATTTAACTAGTTTAAATCAAGAAAGCACAAATAACACTGAGTCAAGACTTTAGCCAGTTGTGATAACATAAAACGCTGTCAAATTGATGATATAAATACAAAATCAGTAGTACCATAAGTGGTTACCAAACAGTGTCACAGCTCTCTGTCAATCAGATGCATGTGTCTTTTTAATATCTTTGCATCCTTGATGACATTTTATATTGAATGATACTGTTGTATTTGGTAGTCTTGTCTGCTTCCTCATTATATTATGTGTTATCGATGCCATTTAACCATATCATCAGTCGGGTGTACATTGTTAACATAATAACTCTATGTAACATGTAACTGTGCTCAGGGGCGCCGCCAGGGATTTTGGGCCCCATGAAAAGATATCACATTGGGCCCCACCACCAGGCCCAGGTCACGCCAACCAAGCACAATTGCTGTAACCACACCTTCAGAACCCAACCGACTCATTTATGCTTTAAATCAGTGGTTCTCAACTGGTCAGGCCTCGGGGCCCACTTTTTACTTGGTCAATACATCGCGACCCAACATTTTGAAGCACTCAAATCTATTCAACAAAAAATCGTGCTGTAATATATATGCTTTTCAGCATACAATATTAATAAAAGTGAAGTAGCCTATAGTGCATATATCCCTTATATCCCTTCACAGAACTAAAGTATGCTTTTAAAAAAGGTTTAATGAGATAATGGAATCAAAGCTGAACTATATAAAAAGGCACGCATGCTGAAAACCCAGTCTGGGGGATTCTCCCCCAGGAGATTTTTAGAAACACGAACATAAACTATGCATTCTGGTACACTCTGAGAAGAAAATAAATAAATCTATAACTAGCTGCCCGACATATTAATAATATTTTATGCCATTATTTGTTTTTCACTTTGTTCTGACATCTTGCTGCGAGAAGAGTAAAGAGGAGATAGTCTGTGTGACTTCACACTGCGGTACTTTTCCCACAAAGGTTCATGCGAACTTAGTTCATGAGAACTCTTTTATCGCGTTCACACCAAAAAGAGCCGGTACTAAAATTAGTTAATGAACCTTTTTACCCCCTCGAAAGTCCCTACTAGAGGGCAGGGACTTTCGAGCGGCTCTTTTGTGAGAAAATAGCTATATTTCTGATTGGCTGGGCGGATTGCAAACCACGCCCCGTAAAACTCCCAAAATGATTTGTGAAGCCGCCATTTTATTATCCTCGCATTATCATTATTAGCATTAGCATTAGCCCAGCGCAGAAACGCAGAGAGACTAACGTATGGCAACACAAAATAAAACATGGGAGCGGTGGAGAAGAGGAGGTGTCGGCGTTCTGGCGATTTACTCGGAAGGCTTCAGTAGAAGCTGCTGGGAGTCCCAGCAGCTTCTACTGAAGCCTTCCCCAACTCCGGGGACTTCCGGCCGGGGACTGTGGGCGGCAGTATACGCCGTGAAGTTGTCTGTAGCCTGCCAGTAAACCCAAAGCAGAAGAAGAAGAAGTGACGTCTGCGGCTTCATTTGCCTAATCCACCCCCAGGGACTTTTTCCGGTGTGAACGCGATCTGTACTTAGTTCATGCGAACTAAAGAGTTCGCATGAACTAAGTTCGCATGAACCTTTGTGAGAAAAGTACTGCGGTGTGAATGCGCCTATTGTTCTGTGACCTGTCAGTCAGAGTTCTACCACAAAGTTATTCTCCGTGGGGACTTCCGGCAACAATCTTGATTCTGATTGGCCAAAAGACTCGAAAAAACATCAGCAAAGATATTTTATTAAGGAGATGATCACTATGTGACAGAAGTTTTCAAAACTGTTTATGGTCTCCAGTACTTCCAGTCCAACGCCGACTGCATGCACAGCGTTAGAAAATCGGGCCTTCAAAATAAAAGTTTGACTTTTTCCCCCCCCAAAAAAAAAAAAAAAATTCAAATTTTCCAAAAAAATAACATAAGCAGCAGATTTTTTAATTAAATATACATACCAACTACAAAATAAGCGGGTATTAAAGTGTAAACGGACAACAAAACGGAAATGGAAATGAAAAGTATTTTTCTCATCATGCATCTTCTGTGTAGTGATCCAATATCGTTACCATAGCCTTGCCCTTTAACAGTTATTACGAGCCCTGGCTCAGCCTTACTCACCGAGAGCCCAGCGCCTAGCCTTCTTACAGGCAAAGTCACTGATCAAGTCCTTGAAGTCCAGCTTTCTAGCCAACTGGCTTTCAATGGACAGCATGGCAAGACTGCAAAGCCTTATGGGGGGACAGGGCTGCGGACTACTATGCTTGCACGTCATGCTTTTGACACTGTGGACCATAGCATCCTGTTGTCACGGCTTGAACAGTCCGCTGGCATCACAGGCTCTGCCCTTGCATGGTTCAGGTCCTACCTGACAGACCGTAGCTTCGCTGTGCAGCTAGGTGCCTTCTCCTCTGCAAAAGCCCCTCTTACCTGTGGGGTTCCCCAAGGCTCGATTCTGGGCCCCATCCTTTTCCTACTGTACTTACTGCCCCTAGGCTCAATTCTCACAAAACATAATATTCCCTTCCACTGCTACGCCGACGATGTACAGATATATCTCCCTCTCGAAGCAAGTGTCACACACTCATTACAACAGTTGATGGACTGCTTAACTGAGATAAAATCCTGGCTGAGCAAAAACTTTCTAAACCTCAACGAAAGCAAGACTGAGGTCATCTTTTTTGGACCCCAACCTCCAGCCTCCCAGGTTGATATTCTGGGCTCCCTCCAACAAAACATCCTCCCCTCGGTCACGAACCTTGGGGTGACCTTCTCCAGTACTTTTAAATTCGACAAGCAGGTCAGCAGCGTAGTCAAATCCTGCTTTTTTAAAATAAGACTTTTGGCCAAAACCAAGTCGTATTTATCTTTTAAAGACCTGGAAAGGGTTCTTAACGCCTTTGTGACCTCGAGACTGGACTACTGCAACGCTCTGTATATGGGTATGGACCAGGCATCAATTAAACGCCTGCAGCTAGTCCAGAACGCAGCTGCACGTTTGCTGACTGGCCATAAAAAGCGTGACCACATCACCCCAATTCTGGCCTCACTGCACTGGCTTCCAGTTCGGTACAGAATTGATTTTAAAATCCTTTTATTTGTTTTTAAAGCACTAAATGGGCTGGCTCCGGCCTATATAGCTGAACTCCTCCAGCGCTACACCCCAGCCAGAGCTTTAAGGTCTGCTGACCATCTGCTGCTGGTAGTGCCCAAGACCAGGCTCAAAACCCGAGGGCACCGAGCCTTCGCAGCAGCTGGCCCCAGGCTCTGGAACACTCTGCCCCTCCATGTGAGATCGGCCCAGACCCTAGGGGTTTTTAAATCCACACTTAAGACCCACTTCTTCTCTCAGGCCTTCTAGTTAGAGCGGAGCACGACTCCTGACTTTTCCGTGTGTTTTGTTTTTATATTTGCTGTTGCAATGACTGTCTTTTGTTGTTATTGTACTGTCGTAAATTGTTTTTATTACTTGTACAGCACTTTGGCTCGACCAAACATCGTTTTTAAATGTGCTATATAAATAAAACTTGATTTGATTTGATTTGATTTGATGGTACCATAGCACCTCCAAGGCGCTAAAAATAAAACGTCAAACATCGCAAAATAAACTGGTCAGACTACTGCTTGACCTTTCATCTAGAACCCACCTCACCTCTGCCCACTTTGACAACCTAGGATGGCTTAGAGTAGACGACAGAGTACAGCTTCTTGCAATGGGCCTGGTCTACAAGATCCACTACACCTCTATGGTACCCATGTACATGTCAAAGTTCTTCCCAAAGGTCAGTGAATACCATGATCATAACACCAGAGGGAGCTCCACAAATCATGTGAAACCCAGATTTGGCACAAAAAAGGGGGAATACACGTTTCGCAATTATGCCACATCAAGGTGGAACGCTCTTCCCACAACTGTAAAGGAAAGTAAAACTATACTTACCTTCAAAACCTCTCTTAAAGAGCACCTTCGGGGAGAGCATTGCAAAACTGGCCCCGGTAAAGGTACAAATCTCAACCTGTCGTACAATGGACAGCTTCCCCCCCCCCCCCCATCTATGTATATACTCACATTTTAGACTCTGTTACTAACTGTATATCTGTAGACTTGGTATGTCTTAAATGTCCGGTTAGGATGTATTAGAACGAAATCTAAAATGAGAATTGTAAATAAGAAATCTGTATGTAAAAAACCACCTGTATGTAAATTGTAAATAACCCATCTGTTTGTCAAATATGTCTTACATGTCTTAAATGATATGATGAATTGGAAATGGGGGACCCTGATGTAAACAAGACGAAAGTCTTTCTCTGGTCTGCATCCCCTTAACAATTGTATGTTTTGAGCTGTACTGTACTGTACCCAATATACAAGCTGTTAATAAACTTTTCAATCAATCAATCAATCAGCCTAAAGATGGATCTGTTGGAACTGGCACCAGGGGGAGGGACAACTGATTTAGTATGAATAGCTGCTAAAAATGTACCTGCATTTATTAAATGTCAGCTAAAAGAGGAGTGAAATGAAAAACCTCTGAATTTTCTGTGAAGATATTAACAGTACTTAAAGGGAAATGTGAGTACTTTATTTATGTGTTTATGATTTAATTTCGTAATTTCGGAGAAACCAGCTCGAGTGTGCTAGAATTTGAAAATACACAACCGGAGAAAATCTGCCTCTTCCTTACAGAGCCCCTCCTCCAACACACACATGACCTATGAGGACACGAGATAAGTTTGTGAAGGCTGACAGGCAGGTAGGCCATCCAGTTATTTTAGCCGGGCCGGCTCAGATGATTGGTTGTGCTTTTTACAGCGCTACGGCTTCCAAGATGACATTTTTTAATGGATTTTTTGTCAAAGCACTTAAGATATTCATTGCTATCGGGATGTTAAGAGCATTCCATGGAATATAACAAGTGTATCTCGAGCCAGTTTCTCAAACTTTCCCCACCTTTAATGTCAGCAAAACATTAAAATTATTATTTACAATGGACTACGCTTAGCTAACACTAATTACCACCACTCATGGACCACACTCACCTTTACTTTTGAAAAACTGGGTGACATACTGTCGCCCTTTAGTCCCTCTCTCTTGTCTTTCTCTCCTTTCTTTTCTTTTTTGAAAGCCTAACTTTGTGAGTCGTTGAGACATCTGAGGCTTCTCAATTCTTAAATTTCCCCTCCTCGAGACTTAGTCCCGCCCACAGGAGATGCGAGCAGAGGACCGAGGAGGGGAACCGAGGAGAGAGAAGGGGAAGCAGCAGACGTTTAAAGAAATGAGAACTCCTCTCCTTTGAGCGGTCCGTTCATTATTAGTGGCAACAGCTGCATCAGCTGTCGAGTGTTTTGTCATAGCGCTGTATTTTATAATCTCTGTTAGATCAGCTGAACATTGTTCCCCCACATATTTACTTTGAATTCATTGAGAGTGCGGTATAATGAGACAATAACAGGCTACAGATGCGGACACACACACACACATATTTATATAAATATATACAATTTAAAGTATGAGAGCTCAGCACTCTCATAATAACGTAACACAATCAGAGACTGGATATATCCCCCCCTCTCTCTGGTCGCTGAAATGGGGAATTTAAATTACGGGCTAAAAGTTGTATTTACAAGTATTAAAAGTAAGCAGAGGACACCAAACCAACTGAGACCCGTCTGTCCGCCGCATCTACGCACAGTACAACACACACTGTACCACACACACCTACAGCTCCTAAAGCATATCAGGCTACAGCCGTTGTGTATTTTATTATGTGAAGCACAAAATGGTCTTAGAAAAATATCGACTCTTTGTTTGTAGCTATCTACTAAACTAAAGCAAATAAAGAGAGTAGGCCTGTTATACTGAGTGATATATATTATACACACTGCTCTGCTTTCTGCACGGACCTCACAGCTGTTCTCTCTGGAATCATCGCGACGCCATGAGAGCAGTTTCTAAAATAATATCCAGGGGATGCATGCAGAGCTGTCATTGGCTTAGATAAGTCCGGCCGTGCGTCACGCCTCCACCGTTCCCGGAAATGCTTCCGCGGAGGAGCCGTGGAGGAACCATCAGTGTATCGTCGGTTATAGCTCCTCCAGAAAGCCTCCTCGACGCTCGATCCTCGGTGTGCATTTAGAGAAATGAGATGTCCTTCAAAATGGCGCTCTGAAATTCATTTCCGGGTCACTACCGGAGGACCGAGGAGTCGAGGAGGGGAAATTTGAGTATTGAGAAGCCTCTATCGTTCACACGTAAGTACTAGCATCCCTCCTCATATTATGCTCTCACTCTCTGCTAGAAAGGGCTGGTGCCGCACAGCGTTTGGAGGCAGGACCAAACCATTACATGTAAATAGAGGGGGGTGTTCGATGCTTTGGATAATTAACTTTTGGAAGAAAATAAGTTAAATGAATCGTAAGTTTAGTGAGTACATTATCAATATGCCGTTATATTAATGATTTTTATTGATGATTGATGAAAGGTTACTTAAACATTTTTCTTAATGTTCTAAAAATGTTTGGGGCCCTTAGAATCGTCCTAACTTTTCACCCCCTTACAGCGCCCCTGACTGTGCTGCTATTTATCACTACTCTCACTTGAACAATACCACTGTTAACCTTGACATATTTTTCTTGATATGTCCTTGTTTAGTTTAAATCTTAGATATATGTTTTGGAATAACAATATGTAGTCAAGATATAGTGTAAAGAAGCAAAACATGAAAATACTAAATGAAAGTTTATTAAAAAAAAAAAAGTGTGATACATTATATATCCAAAACAATAAGAAAAACATAAAATAATTCAACTTTAAAGTACAATGCTGCTTGTGAATTCTTAAAAAATGCATTATAAAAAAATATCTACAAGCGTAGTTGTTCTCTGTAACCCACATACATGTGCACATTCAAAAGGTAAAATGTAATTTGTTTAATATTAGTACTTGGTTTATGGCATCTGCATCATGAAAGATTTATTTCATGTGAGGATACTTTGCAAACAGTGCAAAGGGTATACATCTCATTATTATGTTTGTATGTATCAGAGTAAGACATTAATGATTTTTCTCCCAGCCGAACATTATAACATTAATTCAAACATAAAAAATGTCTGCAATCAGTATTTCACTCCTCCTTTAGCCTGCTGGCTGTTCTCAGGAGAGCCAGAGGAATAATGAAAGAGGCCGATGTAAGGAGAAAGCAGATCTGAGCTCCAGCTATCCAGTATACTGTGAAGAAAAAAACAATAGTTATTATAAGTACACTGCAAAGAGCTTATTTTACAAGGCAAACATATTCATACACAGTGCACACATAGGCACAATATGTCATATTTTGGATTTTAGCTGCATTTGTTGCCATTGCTGTCTTACTTACCAGAGGATGATACAACTGGTCCCAGTGCTCTGGCCAGAGCGCCCAAACTTCGCAGAATCCCCATCACTGTGCCCTTCTGATTGGCTGACCCTGTAGATATATCCACAGTAGATAATCAGCAACTTTGTGGACATTATAGTTGAATTGAAATGGTTTGTACGTTTTCATAAATATAAAATAATTAAGATGCTAACCGTGGTCAGAAACAAGCGTAGACAGGCATGGGACAACTATTGCAGCCGCTGTTACACAAGTAAATTACATTAGATGTAAACACAGGGTACATTAATATTGTTATTGAACAGTATTCTTTTTGTGTGAATTTGATTAAAAAGGCACTGTGTAGTTTATCTATGTTCACTGTTGAAAAGTCTTACTTTTTTGATATGTGGTTTGGTATTATATTTTCATCTTATTTATTTCAAATTGTAAATCTACTTACAGTTCATGCATTAAACAATTTTTTATCAATTATATTTCACAAATTCCTTACATTCCTAGGTCGAATATAGGGTCTAACTAGCCTGAACATGACACACAATGAAAAATGAGCTCACCAAATGAGTATAACGCCAATCCAACGTAAAGCATTGTAATATTCCATGAGAGCCCAATGAGGATAAACGCTGGGATTAATGCAATGATTGCCTAAAAGATGAAAAAAAAAAAAGGTTAATTAAAGAACTGTAGTTTATCATGTATTTGCAGCAATGTAAAGAGTATTTTATTGTGCAGCTATTTGTCATGTAAACAGAAGGAACTCCTACCACTTGAACAGCCCTGATATGCTGCCCAGGTTTGATTCTGCGAGCATAACCCCCCTGTATGGAGGCCATGATGACACCGATGAAGAAGAACATCTTTCCCTGCTGCATACTTGAAAAAGTAAGAACACAGGTTGTACAGCTTTTTAAGTGTAACATTCAAGCGCTTTTAAGGAACCTAAACCAAAAAGAGCCCAGATTCTGGAAGCCTTGATTGATAGCAAAAATGGTATAGCGACTATTGTACTTATAATATATAATTCCTCTATAGGTTCAAATGTTCAAAGGGCTTTTTTGTCATGAAAAAATGGTATTGCAAATAAATATATGTACATAATTCCTCTATAATCGAAGCAAACAATGTATAGTGTCTCTACTACTGGTGTGAGATCCCGTGACAAACAAATATGATGATTTAAAATATTTTAAAATACTTTTGGTTTGTGTGAATTAAACACTACATGATCTTGAACAATTAAGCATTTTTCCAGGAGTAAATGTGTATTAAAGCATACTCCAAACCTCAAATACATATAAGTTCAATGAATTCCCTAAACTTTTAAGACTTTGTATGAACCTTGTAACAGGGTTGGTGTCCAGGTGTGTTTACTGTTACTGAGGGAGGCCAAAGCTTTATCTTTGAGTTCATACCTTGTAAAGTGGAAGCGTTGGTGAGTCAGAAAACTCAGAGTGAACTCCAGACCAGAGAACAGGAAGAGGTAGCAGAAATAAACCAGACCCAACGCTTGAAGTTTCTGCATTCCTGTAAAGACATTTCCACCTTTTATCCATCAATGGGCCAAAGTTCATCCATGCATTATAAATTGGTCAAATACGTGTAAGCTTTTGCCTCACAGAGGAATCCAGTGTGTGCTGCACTTACTTTGTTTTGGAGGTGGATCTTTTGTTCTGCTAACAGCTGAAAAATGGAACAACGATAACGGGTTGAGAAAGTCACTGGAGTCCCCAAACTTAGAAGATGAAGCCTAGGATGCAAACAGAAAAACCAAAAGATACGTTTATACATATTTGTTGGTGTACTTTAAAAAAATATATATTTTATTTATAAATATTGTATGTTTTCAAGCTCCAAAATGCCCACACATAGCTTTTAAATGATGTTGCCTTGTTTTTTCTTCTGTGTGGGCTTGTACAAACTGTACTTTGTAGTACTTTTTAGTGCAAGACAATGTACACTGTCATAAAGTTTGGCAACACCAGGTAATTCCAAGCATACCTACACCCAGCATCAGACTGACAAGACGTCTAAATACAAATCACTTCCTGGAGTCTATTCAAGAAGTTCCAAGAAGTAGTCTGGCATTACCAGTGTTGTGCTAGTTACTGAAAACCAGTAACTAGTTACCATTACTAGTTACTTCATTTCAAAAGTAACTCAGTTACTTTACTGATTACTTACACCAAAAAGTAATGCGTTACTGTGAACTGTAACGCATTAGTTACTTAAAAAAAGGGCTCCCATTAATGCCCTTATAGCCTTCATTTCAGTACTGTTATTGCATTGGAGAATAATACAATCTGTTGATCAACTTGACATGCATTATATGCATTATATGCAATCTGGATTGCATCGATATTAGCTGGCTTTCCATTTTTGTATATTCTTTCTCCAGATAGTTGGAAAAAGTTTTCCGTCCCATATACCGTGTGCCGCCCGGACATGGTATCATGCTAACTAGCTCCCTGAAAGCGGGTGACTCCACTGTAGCAATAGCCTGCATGTGTTCTACAACATACCGTGCAATGGCTTTATCGACTTTTCCCTGGCCAGCAGTCCCTTGATTAAAATCCAGCCGCTGTTGCTTAGGTGGAGGTGGAGTGGCGTCGGCTGAGTCTGGGTCTGGGTCTGTGCCGGTCTTAGTTACTAGCTTCGTCCCAGCATGTTGTTTTTGCAGATGTTTTAAGAGATTTGAATTACTGGTTTGGGCAGTAGATAGGCTCTTTGACCCACCAGGACACAACTTACATTTAACAGAAACTCTCTTTTCTTTGTGCTCGACAAAAGTGAAATAGTGAGAATATCTCCAGGTGGAGAAACTAGACTTGAGCTCCGCCGCCGCCATGATAGTCTTGTTAGTAAACAACACAAACACGCCCACAGCCGGTCTCCACACGTGACACAGGAAGTATCTAAGTACATTTACTCAACAAAAAAAAAAAAACTAACGGAGTAACGCACCATGTAGTAACGGTAACTGAGTTACTGAATTTAAAAAGTAATGCGTTAGAGTACTAGTTACTGCCAAAAATAACGGCGTTACAGTAAAGCGTTAGTCCCAACCAAGCGGCAAACTGTGGGGTAGAGCCGTGAAGCCAATACGGAAGTGCCACACACTGCAGTTCATATATTGGCCGATAGGCAATGGCTGCAGAAAGGAGCAATTTCCATAGACCCCCATGTTAAAATGCCCAACTTTACAGCAGAAAAAAACATGTTTCTACCCCTGGCTCCATACATTTTTATTATCGATATAGTTAGATTCCATCTTCATAATTATGGATCTGTGAGTGAATTGTTTTCTAACGCGACCCTTTTATTTATATTAGGTCTTAAAGTTTGTGCACACATTAGGGCGTGGTCACGTTGATTGACAGATACGTGCCTCACTGTCAGCTAACAGCAACTTGTCCACTCTGCTAGGCTACAACCATAGAGGTTACAACGTTAGTTAGTTAGTTGTAGTTACTGTACTTGACCCTTTAGCTGTGTTCGTGGTGATCGTGCCCGTTAGGGAATATTGTTACAAATACCAGATAATTAAAATGTCGTGCTGTGCGCGTGAATGAACAGAACTTCCAAGAAGTCTACTTTCAGCTTTTTTCGGTGAGTAAAATGATAATATTATACATGTTAACCCCGTTAGCAGGTGTTTGTGTGCTTGTTAGCTTAGCTTGTTATGTAGCTTATTAGTCAGCTAAGGACGTAACCCTTTATACATATATACAGTTTAGTTTATGATTCAGCCTTGGGTAAGACTTTTATACTATATGGCTATGACGCCCATAATGCTAAACGGGAGCAAATGTGAAAAGGGGACCCAATTATCCCAGTGGGGCCGCCGGAGTCCACGCCGCCGAAGCTAACAGGGCTGCAGGGGGCTAGCTCGCTAGCGCGTCCCGGCCATAGGTCCCGGCGGCCGTAGCTAGCCCCCTGGGGCTCCGTTAGCTTCGGCCAGCGGCGGAGTCCGGCGTTATAACTGGAGATCAAGGAATGCATCGAAATGCGGACTTGGTTCGCCTGTAGCCCGCTGTAGTATTAGCTAAATAAATGATGTTGAGCAAGGTTTATTAAGCTGAACACCGCCACAATTATTCTGCTATGTATCGGTACTTATTTTATTAACGTGTGAATGACAAGCATTAAGAATAATACCAAATAGCTAATTATCTTGCAGATTGTCTCGTTTGATTATGAATGTAACGTTTATATAGTGGAACTACACTGTTTTATCAAAAACCAAAGTGCCACGCAGTGACTTGGTATGCATGTATTACATTAATATTTAGCTTAATATTGAGAGCATGTTAGCTTAGCTTCTTAGCCTGAGCTAGGTCTGGAACGTCACGCTCGTTGGCAGCAGGTCCCGTCCTGTCCCGCCTCGGCTCCGCCTCAGCTCCGCCTCTTTGCCCTTATTTGGAGCAGGCTGGAGAAGGCGGGAGTTAGACTCTGACGTCACTGTCGAGCCGTTAGTAGCCGGCTCCGCCTACTTAGGGCTTCACGGCAACTCTGCAGAATCCTATGGGTGACGTCACGGACCCTACGTCCATTTATATATACAGTCTATGGTCCCAACACTGTGCATTACCCAACATCAATGTGATATAACAGCAATAGAAAGCGTAGTCCCTGTGTCAGGCTAACTTTGTCACTTGGCTGAGTGAATGTTTCCAAAATGTTTTCATAACCAACCTTGGCATCCTTTGTGAGTGTCTCTGGCATCATGACCCAAATAAAGAGCAGGTCAGCAACACTGAAGGCCAAGGCGAGCAGAGCTGGAGTTTGGTAGAAGACATTTCCCGTTGTTCTGGAGCGGAGGGCGAAGTAGGCTCCCATCAACGGGCCCACAGTGAAGCCTAGGGAGAAGGCGATGCCGATCATAGCCTGGTAAGGATACAAATAAAGTTAGATTAAGGACATTTACCTGATCATCTGCAGATACAAAGACAGCAAGAGTGGATATTCAGCAACTTCATGTCCGCTAGCGAAATGTTGGAGTCAGAGCCCTGGTTAAAGATTCAAATCAAAACTAGCAGTACTTTCACACATCTAGCAAAAGATCGAGCATACATTCAATCACATTATGTAGTTTTAAGATATCATATTATTACAATACATTTCCTGTTATGGACAAAGAAAGTCTGTGCTTACCATTCCTCTGTTCCGTGCTTTTGGGCAAGGCAAGTCGGCAACGATGGCAGTGCAGAGGCTGACGTTGCCCTTACAAATGCCACCAATTACTCGAAACAAAAGGAACATGCTGAAGCTCCGGGAAACGGCCCAGACCGCATAGGAGGACATCAGCCCCAACTGGAACACAAGGAACCCAATTAGACCTTGTTGAATCACGGCGGATGGAAAAGGCTGCATGGTTTCTTCTTCACAAATGAAGTGTGAGTAGTGCCAAGTGAATGATTCTAGTTGCATCCAATGTGGAGGGATACTTATATATAGAAGTTATTAAAAAAGGTATAATATGTCGTTTTACTCACTGTGGTAAGAATGAGCAGGGGCCGCCTGCCATAACGGTCAGACAGGGCTCCGGTTACAGGTGATGACAGGAACTGCAGCAGTGAGAACAGCGACCCTATCAGACCTGAAATTCATCAAGGAGCATGTAATTAATGAACTCTCTTTGCATAAATAATATTTGTATTGTTTATAGTGTCATAAAAGATAGAGCTCCACATAGGCTAGGTATACCTCCAAACAGGACACTGTTGTATTTTTCTTCCATCGGGATCCCCAAGGCCTCCCTAAACAAGTCCACAAGACTCTGCAGAGACTGATATACGCCATCCTGTCCAACAAGTCAAGGAAAATACAAAATCACACTGGAGAATAATAACAGAGGTCCACTCAGCATGAGTCAGCACGCAGACACTCACACACGCAGCCAATGGCTGATAATCTAACAACTCCTGAGTTGGTTTTCATGGATCATATTCTTCACATAAGGCTTCCTTTGTTCACTTCTGCACATCATCTGGCCAAAATACAACACTCAAAATCATTTTTTAACCACAGTAGAATCAGTTTCTAAAGTTTGAAACTATAAACACTGTCATGCCGGTGAAACTGATCTTGCTCCGGGACCAGTGCTTATTGTCTGGCATCCATATCCTCTAAACTATTCTGGGATTCAAACTTACAAAAATGGTCATGTGATGATTATATCTCTAATCTTCAGGGAATCAATTACACTTAAGAAGTAAGAAAGCAAGACTAGTAACTCTGATCGGCTCGGGGATTGTCTGTTCAAATAAGAAGAACTATTAGAAGGTTTATCCTGATTTCAAATGTTTCTTATTAGATTTCTACAAGAGTTGTTGATAACTCTTTATATATGTTTTGCTTATTTTATTGTGGCCCACTTAATATATTACCAAAAGGTTTACCATATGTTTTTACATTTGTTACCCAATTTGATCATAAGCCTACTACATTCTGTTCTAGTTAATATATTATCAAAATGGTTGCCTTTTATTTACTACTTCAAATATCCATATTGAAACAATATAAAAAAGTTCACCGTTGATTCTGATTCTAATATTATCTCTGATATTAATGAGCCAACACATTTCAAAAGCACATTTCGAGTCAGCAGACTGCTGTAACAGTACCTTGTAGGGGTTATATATTGAAATAAAGCAAGCAAAACTAACCCCGGTTTGTGCATAATGGTCTAAAATGGATGGTAGTAGAGGTAGAATCAGTGTAAATCCCAGCAGGTCCAACAGCAGTGTGATAAACACAATGTTTATGACCTTCGAGGAGAAGGCTCCACCATCCTCTGCAGATTTGTTTATGCCTGACATTCCTCAGACTGAAGTCGGTGTCCTTACTGGTCCTGTTCACAAGTAAAACACATATGGTATTCATTAGAAGAGCTGCACTGACATGAAAATAAAATCATAGTAAATTTAATTTTCAAAGCATGCCAACAGATCTGCATTTGTATCCCAAATAACAAGTTAAAAGCAGAAGTATCACAATTACTACACACAGACAGATCTCACAGGTCTGTTATTTCCTAATAACTTCAATGAGAGCTTCCTCCAAAAAAAACATGTTCTACATTTCCTCAAAAGACCTGCTTCGTTTAAGACCCAGTAAAACTTTCAATCACTTAGAAATCATTATTGGATATTTTATTCTCAAAATATTTAGATTTTAGAGACAGTTTTTAAAATAAGTATTCAATTGTTTTTTTAATAAACATTGTCACTTTTTGCTTAATGAACTATAGCAATAATAACAAAAACACAACATTTATATTTCTACATTAATATGCACTATAATCTAATCTAAATGACAAGCAACACAGTTGACACACCTTTTTACAATTGTGCATGTCCAAAATAGATTTGAATTATTAGTAGTTAACTAAACGTGAATCAACTAAACATAGTCTACATTTTCTCTCTAATGTATTAGCAGCACACTGCATCGTTCAGTCCTGGAAAAGTCCTCTTTACAGTATGTCAGTTAGTGTTTAGTAAATATACGTTAACCAGGCATATGTAAACTGAAGCACTAACAAAGACAGTAGACTGGCATCAAGATAAAGGGATACATTTTAGTGGGAAAATGAACAGGTGAGAAGTTTAATTCCATGTGCAGCATGACAGGGAAAATGTGAAAGTTTTCAATATGGCAAAGTGACTCAGATATGCCATATGTAAGTAGCTAGATGTTTACAAAAGTAGATGTGCCTTGAATGTTGCAATCTATAGTCTTTACTACTTCTTACAGTAACTCATCAGGAAAGAGAGACAAAAGGTGTAGCTCAAGCAGGAAGGAAAATGCTCGGATCAAAGTTTTTCTCAGTTTATAACTCCTCAGTAAATGCACACATGCAAAGATTATATTAACTACAATAAGTCCAACAACTATAGCTCCAATAACTTACATTAGATGTCCTACAAGTGATTGCCTCCGCAGTTATGTTCTGATATCGATCCGCACCTACCAGCATCACCTCTCCTCGGACAGGCAGTGTATTTAACAAAGACCACAGAAACATTTGAACAGCTTCTATACTTACACTATCGCCGCAGATCACACCGAGAGCTGTCTACTCTCTCCCTCTCTCAACAGTCCATTATTATGAGTCCACACCAGGAAGCTGGCTCCTCGTATGCAGAAGAAAATTATGCCTTCACGTGTTCCTCGTAAACTCGTATTTCCGCGATGCGCACTCTTTCGTGTGGCAGAGGTGTAAAGCTAATTGACTTACCCACCGTAGGGTACTGGTTTGGAAAACAATTTCCGCTAACGAGAAGGAAACAATGTACTGTATGTCATTTGAACGAGAAACTATTTATAAAAAAAAGAATGACCTAGCATCACAAAATCCTAAAAAACTCCATATTTTGTCTTTTAATCTCAATGTTTTGTATTAGTATAGCATTTTATTAGTTCATTATTACGACTCGATATTTCAATATTACGATTTACCTGTCATGGTCCCGTACAACTAATGGGAGTCTCCTCCGCGTATGGGGAGCCCTGCGCAACCTGAAGGCATCACTCTGATTCTTCTTTTATTTTAAGAAAGTATAGGTAAGGGGTTGTTATACTCATAGACTGTATATATAGGTTATACTACACAACAACATTAAAACAGTTAAAATACACAAACAACAATCCACACAAAAAATAATAATGAATTGTTAAAAAAAAGAAAATTATTATTAGTTATCAGATTAATACTATTAATACTCATCTAATCTGCATAAGGGGCATCTGTCACGTTGTGTTGTGTACCTTATGACATTAGCTCAGTTTAAATAATTGTTTTGTTTAGAAACCATTTAATCTTTTTTAATTCATGCCTTGCTCTTTTCACACTGATTTCTTGATCTTCTAAAGTAATACGTAAAGCATTTACAGAACCGTCTGATCTGTTCTCTTCCAGTGTTTATCTACTCTCATGGTTTTAGTTTGTTTAACGAAAAAATCTAAAACACAAATGAAAGCGTCAAGTTCTAAAAAAATAGAAAGAACAAATGTTTTGTTTCAATAAAACAAGATGATTTCTCTATTTTCATTTATATCAATCAAGTGAAGCTTCACATCATTCACAATTAATTTATAATAGCATAATCGTTTTCCTTTAAGGTCCCACTTTTTACATTGTGCCTATTTTAACTATTTTACAATGTTTGGTACTTAAATCTACAGCAATGCATCATATTCTACATGAGCATTTTTATGTAGCGTTGTTGCTGTCCTCAGAGAACCACGTTTCTAAATATTTCAAGTTTCTCAGGAAAACAGCCGTGTTCTGCTTTGTGACTGATTCTTTCAGCTGATCCAAGAGGCTTTAAAAAAAAGTTTATTCAACATAAGAAGTAGAATTATCACAACACGTATCATTCTGTTCATCACAAACATTCAAAATCAATACATCTGGTTTTACGTGGTTTTCACTGAAAAGTAAACAATTGTAATCCTGAAGGTAACTAAAGCGGTCAGACAAAGTGTTCATGGAATATTTGCCTCCATTGATTAAAATTATGAAGTTGCATTGAATTAAAAAAAAAATCCTAAATACAGTATTGAGAAAATACAATAGGTTATAATCCAGTTGTGTTACTGATGCTGAATGAAATTAAGCTGCCTGACAGATAACAACAGCTCTTCCTGGTATCAAATACCCAACAGCACCTGAATGCAGCACCAGCATTTTCACAATCAATGGTTTTGAGCAGTTCTTCATACTGAACATAAATGTTCCATATGTAACAAAAGTTCACAGTGTAAATATTGTTGCATGTTTTACAGTATTAAATGGTTAACAACACATTCATTAAAAATAACTGCAGGAATAATAAAAAAAAAAGAAGAAACGAGGATCTTCGCATGAGTTATTCATGCATAACCATAATGTCCTTTTGACAAAGCTTCACACTTTATACATCCACCATCTTAGCTCCAAAGTTTGATTTGCTTAATCACACTAATTAAATCCTACGCATAACAGCTGTACCCAAAAAAACATTTAATTATAAAAAAGGTTAAAATCTATAAAACATATATATGTTACCTGGTTAAACAGATTTACACTTTACAGTAACAGAGTAGAGGACGGATGATGAAAACAAATCTAGATTCTCATGGAGAAAATCAAGGGTGGACGCCTCTCGCTACGTACGAAACAAAAAACATTATATTCCATGTCGAAGGATGTGACGCTGCAGCTCAGAGCTGTTCATAAGGTTTCGTCCACACAACTGGCAGGTAAATGGCTGCTCCTCTGTGGCTGCTGGGCGAAGAGCGTCAGCATCTCCCTCTGTGAGGGAGGAAAACAGAAATAATTCAGCTGGTGTTAACATGCAGTTTCCAAAACCTAATTAAGGCTGCAAACTAACAATTAAATGTGTTGTCCCGGCATGAAACGATTAATTATTTAGTCTAAAATGTCCAGAAAATAGCGACAATAAATATTTTCAGGATGATAAGATGACTTTCATGTTTTGGCAGTCAAACATTAAAAGGTTATCATCAAACAGAGACCCTACAAATGTTTAACATTTTTGCATGAGAGCATAAATGACTGAAAACCTAAATCACAGAAAAAGGCAGGCATACTTTTCACATTATGTATTTAGTTGCTTCCACTGTGATAATTTGAGGCCTTTCTCTGTTTTACGAAATGCCTTCTGACTGTTGGTCAAACAAAACAGGATAAAGATGTGTCTTCATACTTAATAAACAAGGTATCAATATAATCAGCTGGTTAATAGATAATGAAAATAAACGTTTTTTTCCAGGCCCCTTTCACTGAGGCAGTGAAAAAGTTAGGCATCCAGACTGAGAACAGACTTACAGCTATGAGGGCAGCAGCGTTGTTATGTTTTTCTTAGCTCTGCAACAACTCATCTCTAAATGTTTAGTATTGTATATTTGTACTCAATGTGATCAGTATCTTACCTTTGGGCACATAAGGATCTTCCTTCCTCCCGTCAGCGATCGTCTCATCTGTTTTGTCCTGCTTTTGCTGAAGATGGTCACTCTGATCTTTCGCCTTTAAACAACCAAGAGGCTGCATTTCTTCTTTGAGATATTCCTTCTCGAGTACTGGCATGTCCCCGTAAGGGTCTCTCGCCTCCACAATGTTTTTGTGCACCTGTTGGTTTTTGTAGTTGGTCAGTGAGACATCTAAGCTTTCCTTATTGCTTATCTTGAGCTGTTCACACTTGGGCGACACAATACAAACGGCTGAACTTGCCTCGGCATTAGTTTCATTTTGTGGGTCATTTGCCAGAGATTTGCCACTTTTTTCACCCAGCAATACTGTCTCCCTTTGAACTTTATCTACAACCTCGGACTCAGTGTTCTCATCTGTCTTTGTCGTTCTATTCTGATCTGCCTTCGTACAGGTAGATCCAAATGCTTTTTCTTGAGGAGCCTCATTATGCGGCTTACAGTCCTGTGTTTTTGCGGGAATCTTAGCATATTTTGTTGAGCTCCCCAGTGTCATCAGTTCTTTTAGTTGCCTGAACATTGTGCAGTTGTCTTCACTTTCTCCAAGTACCGGTTGGGCCGGCGAGAACACTACTGCCTCGGTCTGTGGCTTCTCTTCGTCCCTCACCTCATTTTCTGTCAGTTCCTTAACTTGTGTCTTATGCGGACCTTCATTACTGCCAGTTACACACTCATCTGTTTCTGCATCATCGCTTTCGTTGCTTTGATGCTCCAAGTTAGACGAAGGTTCTTGTTCCTCTTCTGGCATCTTCCCAACCCTTGCCTCTAGCTGATCGAGGCTGACCTGACCCACAAGCTCGTGGTTCCTCACAACCTGCAAAAAAGCAAAACACATAAAGATCAAACTTCAAATTAACAAGAATCCACATTGCCCATTTGAAACCAGTTTTCTTTTTATGTTATTGCTGTTTGTGGGCTCTCTACTGGGAATCTACTATTGTGTTGTTTGTTTCGAGTGGTTGTTATTTTCTGTCTTGTTTTTTTAATTGTTTGTCTGATGTTTTATTGACTGTTTTGACAAAGCGTATGGATTGGATTTAACAAAATAAATACCTCAGTTACCTCTAATCATTAACCCATGTTTGTATCATTTAGTTAACTCCGTGTGTTGCTGCTAGCATACATAACACCTGACGTGAAACGTTACTCGTGGATGGGGCTACAGAGCTACTAGAAAGACAGTGGAACCCGGTGCATTTCTCCGTCTGCATGTGGTGCACTTTTGATAAATGTTTAGACAAATTGCTCGTGTTACCGCCCTTACATGCTAAACTGTTATTGCACTTTTGGTAACGAGCATCGAGACGGGTAAAGTTTAAGCACACCTCGGGAGCGCGTTCTCTTCGCCATCTCCGCCGTGTGTGTGTGTTGCTGCATGTGTGTGTGTGTGTGTGTAAACTGCCCCGCCCCTCGCGAGATCGAAAATACTAAAAATAATCATAGACACATTTTGCAGGCTTTTTGCATATTAGAAAGGGAGTTGGCGACACTAAAACTGCAATATATTCAGGGGTGCACATAACTTTTTTGCTCTGGTTCTCAAAGGAGCACCTGGAGATGTTGCTTGGTGCTCATCCTTAAAATGAAATAAACCGTAACTTTTGAGGGGTCTTGACTTTATTTGTCAGACACAGGGCACTGAACACACATGCAGAGGTGAACACAGAACACACATGCAGAGGTGAACACAGAATACACATGCAGAGGTGAACACAAGACAAGATTAGCACGACCAGTAATCCTACAAGCTGTCATCAATACCCTCCTGACTGTTCTCCTCACTGTCTTCCTCGCTGTCAGACATGGTAGCTGATGATGTAGGCCTACTTCTTTCTCTCTGGTTGAGTCTGCGATTAGCTGCTTGCATCCACAAGTCAACAGCTGGTTTTGGGTCGAAAGTCTCTGTTGTCATCTTAGACAAGTGGATGTAATCAAATAAGTATGTGAACATAACCAATAACCTACCATAGCCAATAACAAATGAATGTAACTTATTTTATTTGTGTTGTTCATATCTTATTTTACCTTAACATTTATTTATTTATGCATTTTTTGTTATCTCTCCAGGTTTAAAAGATATTTTTGGTTACTGTCCTATAGTATGCATTGGAATGATTTCAAACCTGTTTATCCCAATAATTATAAAGGAGTGCCTTGGAAATATGTGTTTACATAAATTGTGACCAAACCATTTGAACTTAGACTAAAGTGAACTATCTAAACACTCAGAGTCCTTTACCTCACTGAGCTGTAGTTCAGCCTCTCAGTCTGACTGGAGAGGACTCTCCCTCCACATTATTGTAAAAACATCTTCTTCTTATATCCGTTAGAGCAGCTAGCACCAGATTCTAATAACAACAGCGCCGGTGTAGGTACCATATCTGCGCGGCCTACCAGATCAGCACGGGGTCTGTTACGCTTACTAATGACGTCACGCATTGGCTGTATGGCAACCCGAGAGGACATTTTACACGGCCAAATTCCACAAAGAATATTAAAAGATAACAATCGACAGTGAATGTATGTTAGTGGAACTGTGTCAGGAAAGTGAAGTGTTAATTAAGTAATGTTATTGAAGAACTGAAATGCATAAAATTGAAAGTTAATATGTCGCATATCCCTATCATATTGCATTTTGGCTGTGAGCTGCGGGCGCCAGATAAGCCAACATCCCCCATTTTCATCACTTACAGCGCCCATCGTACAGGGCAAATGAAACATGTAACCGGGGTGAAAAGGGTGTTACATTTACTTAATTATGAATGTTTTTACATCAAGGCCGAAAATTAGGATGAGCACCAACGGTCAAAACATTTGTTTTCCCTCCCAGAGCTGTCAGCGCAGGGCCTCCACAGATCTGACGCCCTAGGCGAACATCTATAATGCCAGTGCGACGGGCCGGCCCTGGGTTCATATGCAACTCGCAAATATCTCTCTCTCTTCTCTCCCTCTATGTTGGTACGCAGATGCGCCTTTTTTCAAATGACCCGGTGCTCTTTTTTTGGCGGAGGTGCGCATGCGCACAACAGTTATGTGCAGCCCTGAATATAATGTTTGTGTAGCAATAATACATATGACATATTTTTTACATGTCTCCAGTACCGATAAAAATACCGAAAACGTCGGAGCTTAACGGTACCACGGCCTTTAATAATTTAGCCCCCGGGCCCGTTTAATACCGGGGCTCGGTACCCATGCCTATCCCTGTGTGCTGTGTGTAAGGTCTGAGAATTCTTAAATTAGGTTTTTCATTATCCTCCATTTTATTAATAGATGTGTTCTTACACAGGGATCAAGGATTTAAAGTAGCTTATTGTTTACTCTAGTCCGGCTAAGAAGCCTGTCAAAGTTGTATTCAGTTGTATACTGTAAAAACTCCTTATGAAAATAAGTTATATTCAGCTATATAAAGAAAATATGACCCGACTTGCCATTTGCACTGCTTGACGTATAGGTCCTTGCAACAAACTTTTATTTGGTCAAGTAGGGGCCGATGTGTCAAACCTGCAACAATTTCTTAAACCGCCTAATCGTTAAATTAGTAACCATTATTTACTACAATACATTTCTACAACTGAAAATGTGAAACAAAGAAGCTGTCTGTGATGCACATTACTTTTGCCAAATTCCAGTACATTGAAAGTGTATCATTTACAATTCCTTCACACAGAAAGGAATCCCAGTGATGCATTGAAGCCTTTAGTAACAAATCCTCACCTGATGCTTATCACTCAGGTGCGCCTCGAGGTCGCTCAGCTGAGTGCAGTCAAAGTAGCACAGCCGACACTTGTAGGGTTTGATGTCATCGTGCCTCGTCATGTGCAGATTCAAGTTTTCAGCACTTCCGCTCGTGAAAGTGCATTTGTGACAGCGGAAGACGATGCCTTGAAGGCAACGAGACAGCTTCGAGCGACACACTTCAATTGGCACAACACGTTCCTCTATAAAGAAAAGAAATAAAGACTGAACATAACGTCATGGATTACGATATCAGGGGGTGGGACACTAAATCCTGACAGGCATCTAACCTACCACGATGCAAGATGATGTGATCGATCATGTTATTCTTATTCTTGGTCTGGTACAGGCAGAAAGGGCAGCGCAGGTCTTTGTCATGAGTAGGTAGTGATTGGCATGTAGAGTGGCCCCTCTCCATGTGCATCTCAAAAGTTTTCCTAATAGAAAAAAACAACAGTAGTTTTTACAATGAAAGACGCATTCTCTTTTGAACATTAAAAAAACGTCTCATGGAGATTGTAACTTACTTTACACCTGTGAAGAACTCGCAGTCCTTACACCTGAAGATCTTCTTTCCATGGCGATTTACGTAGTGACGTCGTATACTAGACCGGTGTTCAGTGTTGAAATTGCAGAACTCACAGTGAAGAAGACTGTTAGGTAACATGGCTTCTTGCTTATGTGTTGTGGAGTCATTAGTCTTTGCCATTGAACTATAGTGGTTCAACTGGCGCTGCACATCTGGAGGCTCCAGGTAAAGCGACTCTGTCAAAGCACAATAAACATTACATGTCACTTGTAAGTCGCTTTTATCCAAAGCGACTTACATACTCAATACTGTGGGCAATCCCCAGAGGAGCAATTTGGGGTGAAGTGTCTTGCCCAGGGACACAACGACATGCTGACTGTAGTGGGGTTTGAACCTGATCCGAACACCAACGCTCAACCCACTGCACCACACGCCTCCCCAATAAATCACTCTTATAGCCACTAATGCAATAAACTAAGTATGAAATAAACATTTTACCAGCTACATATTTGTGATTATTGAAAATAAAACGGATGACTTACTTTTAGGAATTCCAGGTTTTCCATCACTTTCAGGCCAACAGTTCAATTCCTCTGATGAACTTAAGAGCTCCTTGCCAGTCACCTGAGCGCTCTCCTCTTCTTCATCATCACTCTCATCAGAATCCAGTATGACACCTGAGCAGCGGTACAAACATGGAATG
The DNA here is from genome assembly GCA_902827135.1 of Harpagifer antarcticus. Taxonomy (NCBI): domain Eukaryota; kingdom Metazoa; phylum Chordata; class Actinopteri; order Perciformes; family Harpagiferidae; genus Harpagifer; species Harpagifer antarcticus. The sequence continues at coordinate 5,621,106 of CADEHL010001172.1, forward strand.
AAAGTCAGAAATATTTGCAATATCACAATGTATACGAACTGTGTAAGGTTTGAGAAAAGGTAAATAATGACATTCAGGCTACACTTTCTGGTAAATGTGTAGCCTGAAAAAGCTTGCATGGAAAATTCATGTCATTTAAAATTGTCCTTGTATTGCTGATAATAAAGTATATATATCAGGAGGTATAGGACACATCACATCAATATGAGATATTTACCAGTTCATTGAATGTTTGCTAATGGTGCGTAATTTGCCCGTTACTCACCTTTATGTATTTTCATAAAATGACTCCTCCACAGGCCCATGACGGTGGTCCGATAGGGACAGAAGCTACAGAGGTAAGGCCTCACGGTCCCAGCTTTGATCTGAACATATTTGTCAATGCTGTTAAGAGGATGAAAAAATGTCAGATCAGTCAGATATTATCAGTCAGCTTATAAATAGGTAAATATGTCTAAGGGGATCTGGACATCACATTTGTGTATGTGACATTTAAAATACTAATAATGCCGTCTGAACAATACTGTGATAATATACTATTTCAATCTATTTGAATATGTGCAAGTGAACCCAAATGGAGAGGTCATATATCTATTTTAGAGTGTAAGCTACATTTTTGTTAACACTACATTCCCTAATAACAAACAGCTGAAGTTGTTCCTACCCGTGTAGCAGATGATCCCGCTTCTTGATGGCTGCCACAGCTGCATGGCTGCGCTCATGCGAACGCAAACCTTTCAGTGACATGAAAGTCCGCCGACACAGTTTGCAGGCGTGTTCACTTGATTCCATCTGCGGCATCTCTACATCAGCCTGGTTTGGAGATGGCGACAGAGGACTCTGTGGCAAAGTCAAAGTCTGTACTGGCCTCACGTTCCACTGGGCCAGGTCCTCCACAGGTTCTAACATGAGAAGATTATCTTGCCCACCAAGCTGAAAATTAAACCCAGTTGTTGTTAACAAATTGGAGCTGAAGCATGTAGCAAAGGATCAAAAATGGGAATATTTGCAAGGAACTTACTTTGAGGGATGTGGCCTCTGGTGTTGTCGTGTCAGGTGATGTTTTATTTGAAGGCTTTGCCCTCATTTTGGCCCTCTCTCTGTGGCAATCCAGGTGGTACCACAGCTTCCTAGTTCCATTCATCAGTTTGTTGCAGTGCACACACCTGTAGAGACCTGTGCTGCCCTTCTTTGTTCCTTGTGATAGCACAATGAAGTCTAGGCAATCTGAGCTATGAAAAGTATCATAGTGGGCTAGAAGCAGCTGAGGTGAGAGAAACGTCAACTCTGGACACTTCTTACATTCGGTGGGTGTAGGTTCTTCAGATTCAGCCACAGGTAGAATGCTGGCATTGCTGATTGTACAGTTATATTTCTCAAGCAGCTTGTGTGTGGTAAGTGGATCATATTTGTGACGTTTTTTGTAGTGAGTTTGCAGGTATCTTCGATAGATTGCGTCGTAGGAACATATGTGACACTTCCATACTTTTTGCTTGTTCTGTACTGACTGACAAGTCTCCTGAGTGTTCAACTGGTCTCTGGAGCCCATTTCTGTAGCGCTTACTGCTGCTGTATTACTTTTTAAAGACGTACACACTGAGACATTAGAGCCTTGATCAGGTTGATTTTCAGCTGAATGTTCAGAAGTTGTTGGCTCAGCACCATCGTGGTCCCTCACACAGTGGATTTTCAGTTTCTTCATTGATGCAAAAATGAGTGGACACATTTCACACAGGTACCCTTTCACATTAGAATTTTGTCCAACCGTCCGCCCCACCATGTTGGTAGCAACTACATCTGTTGGAAGGTTGTCTGCCCTGGCAAGGATGTTTGGATGCCTCATTTGGCAGTGAGTGAGAGTGCCATGGTAACTTGAATTCACATAGGGGCAAGTTGGACACCTGTAGATCAATTTGTTGTTTTCCTCAATTGTGCCGGACTTACATGCCTCATTAGTGTTTTCTGGTTGATGAGGCTCTGGCTTCTCGGGGCCCTTCTTGTATACTGGGGCACAGTATTTTAAGAAGCTGCTCCTTCCATGTTTGTGGATATAATGGCTTCCAAGAAGTGGTTTTGTGAAATAGGAATTGGTACACAGTTCGCACTTGTATACACCATCCTGAACCTTTAAAACTGAAGCCTTCTTGTGGTGAACACGCACATGTCGATCAATCGCTATTTTTGTGCTGCTATGGTAAGTGCAGTACTGGCACTTATTCACGGCATACTTTTTCTTACATAAAAACGAGATCTGTGAAACTGGCAGCCGATTGGCCAGGGTCTTAAATGGTTTTATTTTGCTAACAGCTGAGGGTTTAGGTGGCTTTTCTTCAGTCTCCGTATGCTCTCTCTTGCAGTGCCGTTTCAGCCTCTCCACCGTTGAGCAGATATGAGGGCAGGTTTGACACATATAGCCCCTAATTTTTAAATTGCCAGGATTACCAGGACCATTCATTTTCAAACAGTCGTCCCAGTTTGCTAATTGTGCTGTATCTAAGTGAAAATTGTCTGCCCTGACTTTGAGGGTAGGATGCCTCATCTGGAAGTGAGTTTGAACTCCTTTGAAACCGGTATTGACGTAGGTACAATACGGACACTTGAAGACATGCATGTGTGTTTCACTTTGCTCTTGCTTTTCCTCTTGGTTTTCATTCACAGCTTCATAGTGTTTCATTCCACAGTGAACGCTTAGGCCGTGCGGTTTGTTAAACTTTGCAGGGCAGTAAGGGCACCTGAGCATTTTGGATGATGCTGTTGCTTTAGGGGGTGAAACAGGTGGCATGTCGAATTCCAGAGGCACTTGGTAGGATTCTAATGTCCCAGGCATTTCATTATCGTCTTCAATCTGCCTGTTTGCACTTTGTCTTTTGCTTTTGGCCGCATCCATGACAGACCCGTCTTCTTTTACTGACCATGGATGAACATCACGGTAGTGCTGTGCAATGACTAACAATGAGCCACCCTTAAATGAACATGCTCTGCATGAATACGTATCATTGTGTCCAGATATCTTTGATGGTACACTGTCATTACCTTCAGGCATATCATCAGTGCACTTCTCTTGAGGTTTTTGTCTTTTAGGTTCCCTTTTGGGACCAACATACAATCGATCAATCACATATTCAAGGCTTCGTTTACGCCCTGGGTGTTGCTCCTTGTGATGTTCAAAGACTGCTGCTGCGTTTTTGTGGGAGAAAACACACATGTCACAGTGATACCCTGTCTGTAAATGTCCTTGTTCGTAACACCATTTTAAAACATTTGAGACTGTGCACTTTGTCCCGTGGATTTTCCCTATATGCCTCTTCAAAACACATACATATTGAGTTGTGTATGTGCATCTATGGCACTGAAGGGTCCTCTGGGTCTGTGAGGGAGGTGATGAAACTGACACAGATTTGCAAATCATTTTCTTTCTTTTTTTTTTATTGTTTTTTACCTCTGGAAGATTTACTTTTTGGCTTCTATTTGCTTTTAGGTGTGATTTCTGTGCCTTTTCACAAACAATAGTGGTATACAGACGAACTTGTTTGCTCGTAATCATAAATCCACTATGTTTTCTAGAGTAATGCCTCAGTACTGATTGCACAGTGCGCTGTCTATAGTTACAATAGTGGCAGAAAAACATATCTTCATCGCCCTTTTTCATGAGGGGCTGTGGTAGATGCGTGGAGAAGGCGAACTCCTTAGCTTGAGATTTAGATTTTTCAATTTCATCCCGAATCAAAGCTGTATGTTGAAGAATACATTCTTTGTCATAAGTTAGGCCTCTGTGAAGTTGGTTTTGATGGTTTGCTACTCCTTTTGCAGATGGATTTCCATAGTTGCAATTTTGGCAGTAAAACAAATTTTCCGCACAAGCATAAGCATGTCCTGCTTCGTCATACTCTATATGTGGAGCTGTTTCACTATATTCCTCAGCTTGTTGACAGGTTTTGGTTTTAGAGGATTTAGTACTTCCTGGAGACTCAGCTTCACTTTGAAGTTTCTTTTTCCGCACAGCAACACTATGACTTAGGATCTCTTCAATGCATGTTAGTGCTTGGAGAGAGTGTTTGGCGTTATGATGACCAACAACGCTTTTAATTTTGGTACTTGAATAACCGCAAAACTGACAGTAGAACAGTATATTTGGTGAACTGCAGGATAAACTGTCCATTTCACTGTAGCGTTTAGTGGGCGACCTTTTTCTTGCTTCTTCCACAGATTCCTGTTTCTCAACTTTGGGAGACTCTAAATAAGTCTTAGAAGCATTTGTAGGGTGCATATTTTGTGATGGCTCAGCTTTTTCTTTTGTTTGCTCGGAGGAATCAGAGATGTTGGTTTGAGGAGCAGCCTTTTCTGTTATTGTCAGAGGGTTTGGAGACTTATCTGGCGTCGTTTGTGATGTAGTAGACGAAGGGATGCGAGATGACCGTTTGATTTTGTCTATTGAGACTTCTTCACCTGGGTGGATTTTCTGGTAGTGGACATGCATAACAACAACGGACTTATGACTAAACTTGCAGGTGTTGCAATGATACAGGATCACGTCTGCTCTGTTAGGGGTAGGATGTTGGGGTAAAGGTGCATTTTGCACTTCCTTACTAGCTGTACAGGCACTCTCAGGAGGAATCTCTTCTTCTCTTCCTGGACTGGATGCTTTATCAATTGTATTTGACTGATATGATCCCTCTTGGCATCCAGTGGCTGAGTATCTGCAGTACATCAAGGAATTTTCCAATCGATGTGTTGGGTGATTTTCCTTGAAATGTTTAATCAAAGACTCCAACATGTTGGTCGTAAACAGACACACAAAACATTTGAACACCAAACTGAGTTCATGTGAATGCATCTTGAAGACATTTGGGGCCTCTGGATGATTTTCAGTGTAGTGTTTCTTGAGGTTAGCTACACTCAAAAACTCAACTGGACACTGCAGACAGCGAAAGGTAGCACTCGCATCACTTGGATCCTTTATGTAAGCAACATTGTATCTTACATAGGGGTGGTTGTTCTGATAATGGGTAGACACATTCGTGATGCCCACATCTCTGTATTCACAGTGCTTACAAAGATAAACCAGTGAATTTTCTGTGTCTCCATTGACACAATGACGTTTATTTTCTCCTTCATCTTCGCTCACATCAAATGAAAACTCTGTGTTGCTTGACGGTTTTTGTTGACTTGTGTTTGCTTTCTCTGATAGCTTTGTCCTTTCTTTGTTCGTCTTTGATTTTTTAGCTGGTGGGCTTCTTGGTCTTTCATTGTTGGTCCTCTGGCCACCTTTGTCAGGAACCATGTCTCTTGATTGAACCATGGGCTTTGGTTGTTTCAGGTCAGTACTTAAAAAGTGGTCATTCAGCAAAAACTGTTGAGAAACATGGTTTAGGTCAATGATAGACTTTGCATTTACTTTAAACACACCACTGCTGTTTGGACTGGAGCTTGGGGGAGATTCCTGCAAAATAATGGTTGTTGTGGTGCATTCTGGAAGCTTTGTGCTTTCAGCTAACTTCACTGTGGTTTTCCCATTTGATCCCGATGCTGCCACAAAGTACTTTGTAATGGTTTGCAATTGCCTCTTGTATGTCTTCCGATCCTTGGATGTGTTAAGTGTGGGTTTCGATTTTGAGGTAGACATAACTGAAAGACAGGAGGGAATCTCACTTGCTCCTACTGCAGCATCACCACACGCTTTTTTTGAGACTTCAGATATCTCGGCACCCGGGTTTTCAGAGATGATTACATTTCCAATCACGTTCTGATCTTCTGTCTTTATTTGACAATGTTTCTCATGACTTTTTAAAACGTCCAAATCTAAAGCTTTAAAATCACACTGCTGGCATTCAAAACCATCTTCTGTATTTGTGGAATTGTAGTCAACATTTGCGTTGTTAGTCCCAGGGTTTTTTAAACCAGCCTCTCTAAGAGCACCTTCTACATCATAGCCATGCACATTTTTGAGGTGTTCAAAAAGATAGACCTTGGATTTAAAGGGGACAGTACAGTGTCTACACTGGACAGACTTGGTTGTGGTTTCTTGAGAGATAACGGGGTTCTCTTTCATGTGGCCAGAAGAGGAAAAGTGTGTTGAATCTAAGGAGGTAAATAACAGATACTGTTGAATAAAACTCAACGTGATGACATGCATTACACTGAAACTGCATTGTCACTAAATAGAAAGTGATAAATACCTTGTTGCATCTTGGACTCCTCTCCAAACACAGAGAATGAAGACACAGCTGTGACTCACCTAGAGGATTGAAAGCACAAATGATTGGGTTGCTGAAGGTACAAAACCAGCAAACCACATGTGATTTCTACTTTGTTAACACTGTTTTTAAGTTAAGTGTTCTACTGAGGGCTTCTACATGGATTCAAAAGGAAAAAACAATATCAACAAGGGATATACTGCTACTACAGCAGTTCACCAATGGTCCACGAAACAACTTGGGACCAAAGTCAGGTATGTTCAACAGGAAGGAAACGAAGAGCAAGCCCAGCAGCCCCTTACCAAAAACTATTTGAAAAACACAATGAAAAGACATAGTACACAAATATAACTAATTAAAACCTATGTTCATATAAATAAAGTACTCACGCATGTAGACAAGCCCAATATTAGGCTTATAATACAATATTTTGAATCGATGATGTTGTTAACGTAGAGAGAGGACACATTTCCGCCATTTTTCCCGCTAGTCCAACTCCCTCTGGCCTGCTTCCGGTCCGACATCTGAGGATGTCACTTCACTTCCGTCGAGAACCTCTTAACCTTCAAAATAAAACAGATTTGAGGCACTTTGCACAGACAAAGAAGAACTTGAGGAGACCATAAAGTAACTGGTGAAACATTAATTTACCAGTGAATGATTGTTATAGGCTACATTTAGTTTTGTAGTGAAAAACACATGTGCCGACGGATCTTGCAGAACGCTGTCATTGGTTCCGCATACTGCCATTGTTTCCTCCGGAAGAATATCGGGCGGACAATAACAGGAGAGCAGAAACGTAGTAAGTTTTACCTCACAGTGAGGCTCACACTGAATTCGGTTTAAGACGAGTGATACAAATAGTTTGCTTAAGCCCGAGTTAGCTTTAGAGTTGATTGTGATTATGTGCTATTAGGTAAACTAGCATGTCAGTATTCTGTCATATTAGTGTGTGCCGTTTTAATTATTATTCTATTTACAAAACTAACTGACCTTTATCAAGTGCCAATAATCTGCTCAACTGCAGCTCTTTTTGCGCCAATGTTCTTCCCAAATTCACTTCAAATCAGCATTGATTAACGCCTAATGCATCTTAAAACATGGCATTTCCAATTGTTTTTTTAATGAACTGCAGTGTCTTTATAAATGTATGGAAATCTTCAAAAAACACATATTTTAAGGCATTCAAAATTGTTCTTACCTGATAGTCAGAGCTAGAAATCTTCTATTAGCATACACATCTTAGTCTAATTTCTAAAAGTTCTGAAGGTTATAACATACATGTTTGTCAGTATATTATTCATTTTATATCTGACTATTATAACTTCAAAATGAAACAAGATTATTTAACCTGTCTTTATACAAAGTTCAGATTTATTTTCCAGAAATGTATGGTAATTACATGGGTTTGAGATTTTTTTTAATTGTCATTCTGTATATCTTTTGACCTGGAATGTGCACAGACAAAGGACACACAATTAATAATGCAGCTACACCCACACATACTAAGGCTCTCTGATGCATGAACACTTCAGTCTCTTTGTGCATTTGATTATCTCTGACACAAAAGGTATGCCTGTTGCAGCAAATCAGTCCTCTTTGAAAAAGCCATTGACAAAACATTGTGTGCTTTTTTTTGTGTGTAAAGGGGTGTTGTTCTCTGAGAAAAAATGTCAATCTGACCTCAGAAAAACAACATGCTTGCAGCCAAGCTGACCAGCCAGTTACCTCTGGATACCCTGAGGAGGATTCATCATGGAACTTCTTACCGCTGTCTCTACACCCTGTCGAACGTCTTCCTTCACACAGAGGGAGGGAGGACGAGAGATGCAAGTCTCCTCTCTGATTCCAGTGCACTGAGAAGAGGGTTTTACAGCCAGAGTGCTTTCCGCCCAACATTTAGACTACGAGACACACAGCAATATGGGAGAAGATCCATCAGTCTATCCGCTGCTAAAATAGTGAACTCAGCACCAAGGCCAATACAGCCATACCTCAGATTGATGAGGCTGGACAAACCTATTGGTTAGTACATTTACTTTCATTACATCTTTCAGTGTACAGTATGTGTATGACATTTTTTTAAAGAGAGTTTGATACTGTAGGTTTGAAATTGTTTAGTATTACATTTAGTTCAAATGCTTGGAATATTGTCAAACCTGTATTTTGGGGATCCTTTTTATAGTATTTCACACACTTTTGAATAACCATATGTATAAGTATATAATAGGATATTAGAAATATGTGTGAGTGATGGTGTGTCTGCGCATTGCAGGAACATGGCTGCTCTACCTCCCATGTGCATGGAGCATTGCATTGGCTGCAGACCCTGGACACCTCCCACATTTGGGCATACTCACCCTGTTTGGTACGGGTGCTTTGCTGATGAGAGGAGCGGGCTGCACTATTAATGACATGTGGGATAAAGACTTTGACAAAAAGGTATAGGACAATTCATATAAAGCCATTTCCAAAATAGCTGAGAGATACAGGTGGCTTTTGGTCAAACTTTTTTACCAAACAGCTTTAACTGTTATTCTTTGCTCAGCCCTTTCAGCTAGATTTTGAATTAACAAGAATTATTTTTAAATCCTTCCTCTCTTTGATAGCTATAAATGACATGCTACCCATGACACACAATAGGATGCTGTTCAAGCTGTGTTTTTTACTTATCTGCATTATCGTCACTCCCATAGTCACAGCCAATGACGACCTCCCTATGTCATGACTGATTAAACGTGATAATGTTTTAATAAAGGTGTCCAGGACGGCCACTCGACCCATTGCATCAGGAGAGATTTCTCAGAGGCAGGCCCTCGTCTTCTTAGGAGGACAGCTTTCTCTGGCACTTTGTGTTCTCTCGTGTCTCAACTATTACAGGTATCAAGTGGTCTCTGTGTTTTCCTTAGATCTTTATATTGTATCATATAATATTATATGATCTGTATATTTTAGTTATCAGTTTAAAGAGAGTAGCAGAGAGGACAGAACGCTGAAGCAAGTGTGTAGGTCAGACAACAAATACTGTTTTCAGACTTTATTTATTGAACTGTCCCATTGGTTATGTTGCCATCTACTTTGACTTTGTTCAACAATTGTCTTTTACCCACCGGGGGACAACATCCACATTCCAAACCACGTTCAAATATAGTTGGCTAACAATTCCAGGATGCTCTAATGTGTTTAATCACATGTTTAAGTATGCAAGCTAGCATGCTTTTCTGGCTATTCTATGTAATAAAAGTAAAAGAAAAGTGCAATTTATAACTAAACTGTACGATTCTGCAGAAACACATTCAAAAGTGTCAGTAAGAGTCAATGTCTTCCAAAGTTACAGTCTCAGTGCAGAAATTCCTCTTTATGTTACAATCCCTCTACTGCAGGTTAGCAGGAAAACACTTTCTGGAAACACACAGAAGGCATTTAGCACTAAAAAGACTGTAACTATGCAAGATGTTCACTGGATTTGTATAATCCAGGCTGATGAAGCCTCATATTAGCTTAAGATAAACCTTTTTTACAAAACAAGGACTGTGGATACTGCCCCTAATCACTTTAATGTCCAGGACAGAAGGGATGTTTTTCAGTGAGCATATCTGTTTCAATTTCCATATAGGCCCCTTTGGTTTTAGAGCAGCCTGTTATAACTGAATCAAACTGTTTACCAGCTGCCTTTTTATAGACTTGTGCCCTGCAGTGTGTTAATGCACAAGAACAAGGGATTTGTGTAAGAATGCGGACTAAAATGGACCTAAATGCAAATGTGTTCATATATTCATCGCTTGACACGTATGTACTCTTCCCAGCATAGCCTTGGGTGCTGCCTCGTTGTCTCTAGTCATCTCCTATCCACTGATGAAGAGGATCACTTACTGGCCGCAGTTTGTGTTAGGTATGAGCTGTATAAGACACCTGTGGTGTTTTAAATCGTAATACTTCTTCCCATCAGGCTGAAGTCTGTCTCATGTTCCTATTGTTCTTTCTGTTCAGGCCTCACTTTCAACTGGGGGGCGCTGCTCGGCTGGTCGGCCGTCAAGGGCTTCTGTGATTGGTCTGTGTGCCTCCCACTGTATTTCTCAGGAGTGATGTGGACGCTGATATATGACACAATATATGCACATCAGGTGAAGTTTACAGTTCCTATTCATGATGAATATGAATATATATGAATATGAAGCGCTTGGTTGACATATATATTGTTAGCCGCTTACATTTAGTAAATAAATAGTTCAAAACAATTTTTCAATCTAGCTTGGTTTGGTGTAAGTTGTCGTATGTTGAGATATCTGCCTTCCCTCAAATTGAATAGATCTAGAAGCACTCGGCTTGTGTGTGAGTAAAGCACCATAAAATACATTTAAAAACTAATGAGCATTGTTTCTTTCAAGGAAACATGACTTGGTTACTTCAGATTTTCCACAGACCTTGCACTGAGCAATTTTCTGTAGAAACTATTTTCTGTCTATGGTATTACTGCTCTTAAGGAAACATGCATTTATATACATTTCCCTTCACATAGCAACTCACACCAAAACAATCTAGGTTAATGAATAGCACTATTGGTTACAGAACAAATATTTTAAGTTTTTGAGTGAGCTGTACCATTGAACCATTGCTTCACTTGCATTGTATTACATTGAATCCAGTCACGTAGGAAGAGAACATAAGCTTAATGCCTCATATTTCAAGTAGTGTATAATTGATTGAAACGAAGCTCGCTCTGTTCTTTCTTTGTTAACTAGGATAAGGATGACGACGTCAAGATCGGAGTGAAGTCTACTGCGCTGAGATTCCAGGAGCAGACCAAACCTTGGCTGAGTGGCTTCACGGTGGCCATGTTGTCAGGCCTGGTGGTAGCTGGAGTCAATGCTGAACAGACCCTCCCTTACTATGCTGTTCTGTCCACAGTGGCTGTTCACCTCACGCATCAGGTGAGGAACATGGAGGTGTACAGTGCAGTCTATATGCTGGCTCCAAAAGGCTGGATATGTATTGTACAGAGAGATATGACAAAGCAAAGAACATATAACGAAAGTGTAAAAAATATGGGTTTCTATTAAAAGGTGATATTTCCTCTCCTCTCTTTTTAGATTTACACATTGGACATTCACAAACCAGAGGATTGCTGGAAGAAATTTGTGTCAAACCGAAACCTTGGATTGTTGTTGTTTTTAGGCATTGTCGCTGGAAATCTGTGGAAAGAAAGAAGAGAGAATTTGCTACAAAATGAGGAGGAAGTCAGATAAGTGTCACAAGCAGAACAATTATTCATTTTTATTACATTTTCAGTTACATTATACTTCTGGGAACAAAGCTCTGTGAGAGAAACATACAACTGATTTGAACCCTGACTGTAATATTATTGGTTACTTTTGTTTGACTATTGATTGACAGTTGTACAGAGAAAAGGGAAGAGAGAGTATGTCAGACGAGCAAATGGGTCGAGTTACATTCATATCCCTGCTGCTAAGGGAAACACCTCTTGGTACATACAAAATATAATTTGTGCTGCTGATTGAAACTCTAGTGGCTGCACACATTCACACAAAAATCAGCTAAATGGAGTGACGATAAACCAGGCAAATCCTTTATTTGTTGTGACTAAATGTGCTTCTTTTTTTTCAATTGACAGTATCAGTATTGGTTTATAACTTGTCAAAATCACCATAAATAAATATAAAGTATAAAAGAAACAAACAAAAAAGGTACGATTCCAAATTGTCTGTCAACTATCTGAGTAATGGGCCCGATAGACATATTATATAATATTTTACACTTTTCATGTGTATGTTTAATTGGTACTGACCAATCAAAAATGCTGCTAAAAGATCTGTGTGTGAAGAAGTTCAAATAAAAATAAGAAGTATCAGTAATACTTAACCGAGTCAGTTGTCAGTCACGTGTTTCTTCCTTTACAGGGTAGATTATTTGTTTTTACAGTTTGAGAATAATGTTTTTTTAGGTGGCTGGGTTATGCAAAGTGCTTCCATACAAATGTATTATTAACATATTTTTTGTTAGAGAGAGGGAACAAACCCGGGTTTAGATTGGTATCGGTGTCAGCAGACACGAGAGGTTTTAATATTTGACATCAAAGAGTTATTTGCCATCCCTTCAATGAACATGGATTTACAGGGAAATGTTCATGTCTTGTTATCCTTGCTCATTAGGCAAGGCAAGGCAAGTTTATTTATATAGCACTTTTCAACACAAGGCAATTCAAAGTGCTTTACACCTTAAAGCTGCATTAAACAGTTTTCACCACTAGGAAGCAGTATAACAACGCCCACCCCGTGAAGTTGTTCACTTAGTTTCATTTGTTTCATTAAGTTTCTTAAATTTTTTATTGGAAAAATATCTGCTCTTAGGCTAGCTCACACTAGTGCTACCCCCGATCCTGCTCCCTCTCTGTGCCCTGCTGTCCTCGACCACTTTGAGCCTATTTCCCTCTCTTCTCTCTCGGACATAGTGGAGCACCTGCGACCGACAAGCTGCTCCTCGGACAGCATTCCCTCACGCCTTCTCAAAGAGGTTTTTCATTCAGTTGGAGCAAGTATTTTATTACTTTTAAACACCTCTCTTACCTCAGGATGTGTCCCAGCTGCCTTTAAACATGCCGTGGTTACCCCACTACTTAAAAAGAAAAGTCTCGACCCCTCCACTCTCGCAAATTTTAGGCCCATCTCCCAGCTACCGTTTTTATCAAAAGCCCTGGAGCGCGTAGTCTACGCCCAGCTGCAGTCTTTTTTAATCCTTCATGGCATCCATGAAAAGTTTCAGTCTGGCTTCAAACCCATGCACAGCACTGAAACAGCCCTTTTAAGAGTTTTTAACGATCTGCTCCTAGCCGCCGACTCAGGTAGCCCAGCTGTCTTGGTGCTGTTGGACCTGACAGCTGCCTTCGACACCGTGGACCATGGCATCCTGCTGTCACGGCTTGAACAGTCCGCTGGCATCACAGGCTCTGCCCTCGCATGGTTCAGGTCCTACCTTAAGGACCGTAGCTTTTCAGTGCAGCTAGGTGCCTTCTCCTCTGCCAAAGCCCCTCTTACCTGTGGGGTCCCCCAAGGCTCGATTCTGGGCCCCATCCTGTTCCTACTATACATACTGCCCCTAGGTTCTATTCTAACAAAACACAACATTCCCTTCCACTGCTACGCTGACGACGTCCAGATTTATCTCCCGCTCAAAGCAAACATAACACAGTCACTACAGCAGTTGATGGACTGCTTAACGGAGATCAAATCCTGGCTGAGCAACAACTTCCTGACTCTTAACGAGGGCAAGACGGAGGTCATCTTTTTTGGACCACAACCTCCAGCCTCTCAGGTTGATATTCTGGGCTCCCTCCAACTAAACATCCTCCCCTCGGTCATGAACCTTGGCGTGACCTTGACGAACACTTTTAAATTCGATAAGCAGGTCAGCAGCGTAGTCAAATCCTGCTTTTTTAAAATAAGACTATTGGCCAAAACCAAGTCCTATTTATCTTTTAAAGACATGGAAAGGGTCATCAACGCCTTTGTGACCTCGAGACTGGACTATTGCAACGCTCTGTATGTGGGTATGGACCACGCGTCAATTAAACGCCTGCAGCTGGTCCAAAATGCAGCTGCACGTTTGCTGACTGGACACAAAAAGCGCGACCACATCACCCCAATTCTGGCCTCACTACACTGGCTTCCAGTTCAGTTCAGAATTGATTTTAAAATCCTTTTATTCGTTTTTAAAGCTCTAAATGGGCTGGCTCCGGCCTATATAGTTGAACTCCTCCAGCGCTACACCCCAGCCAGAGCTTTAAGGTCTGCTGACCAGCTGCTGCTGGTAGTGCCGAAGACTAGGCTCAAAACACGAGGGCACCGAGCCTTCGCAGCAGCTGGCCCGAGGCTCTGGAACACTCTGCCCCTCCATGTGAGGTCGGCCCAGACCCTAGGGGTTTTTAAATCATATCTAAAAACTCACTTCTTCTCTCAGGCTTTCTAGCTAGAGCGGAGCACGACTACTGACATTTCCCTGTGTATTGTTTTTTATATTTGCTGTTGCTAAATGACTGTCTTTTTTACAATTGCACTGCAGTAAAATGTTTTTATTACATGTACAGCACTTTGGCTCGACCAAACATCGTTTTTAAATGTGCTTTATAAATAAAATTTGATTTGATTTGATTTGATTTGATTTGAGTCAATCCACTATTGAGAAAGAAATCTGGCTTTATTTTCACTTTTGTCATTTGTCATTTTCACTTTGAGTCACTAGTCTTTGTCTAGAGAGTCAGACAGGATCCCTTGCCTTGCCATGCCTGAGCTTGTTTGATGGACGGTTTGGTTTTATGTTACACTCAACCAAACGGTATATTGACAGGTTTCTTAACCCTAAACATTGGATGAATGATGTTCAATGTGGAACACACCTGCCGCTTTCTGTTGCTCTCTGGAGCTGCTCCCTCACATGGCAGGGTTTAATGACATAGAAAATGACCCCTAATACAGATTTGAATTACACAAATTATCTTTAGTTTATGCTAGCAGAGACCGACCTTGAAATGTTTAAATGTTAAGTATTGTTGCTTTTAGCACTGCAATCTAGTTCATTTTGCAACATTGACTGAAACATAGAAATATGTTATGAAGTCCAGTTATATCCTACTCAAAGACTTCTCGAGATAAATGAAATGGTGTGAATAATGTAGCTTTGTTGACATTTCATTGATTATTTCTTCCAAATTCAATAAAAAGTATATAGAGGACAAACAACAAAATACAATGCACCAAGACAAGTATAGACATGTTCATTCATATATTTTAATGATACAACAAGTATGTTATATGTCTGGGAGTGTGTTCACATTGCTACATTTCTAAACTTTGTTGAGTTTTAATAAGATAAAGAGCAGCATTGTATTAAGAAGTGGAAACAGACCAATGTATGTTATAGACAAAAGTCTCAAACCAGACATATCTCTTAATTCTACTGCAATAACAATACAAGCAACAATCATCTGAGTGTTTATCCATCCTAAACAACTGTATATTTTACTTTGTGTAGATGAGAGTTTTGGGTGCAAGTACCTGTGTATATGATAATCTGCCTTCACTGTTGCTGCCCAGGTCCACATTCCCACAAAGTGACCTAAATGACAACCATGCCACCACAGTGAGAAACTAAAAGTCATGAACAGCGGAAAACGTTTGCATCTGATATAAACCAGCCTACGCAGCCATGAAGCTGTTGTTGCGTTCCATCGACGGGCAAACTCAGACATACGGCTGGAGGCTTCGATGGTGCAGAAATCTCCATCGGATAGTTTGCACCCGTCTGGGGAGTCTTCGGGTTCTTTCTCCAAAAAGCCAAACCCAGCTGCGTTATTGAGGCATTCACTGATCCTCCAGTGAGAATAATATTGGATTCTAAAAACCAGCGCCAGACCCCAAACCCACAGGACACCATAGATAGAGGAGGAGGAATCATAGTAGCTGTGTTTTAGTAAATAGACAACATAAAACTTAATGCACTCCAGCAAAATAATCTGCATCGATTTTAGAAGGACTACACCCAATGGATTAGGTGGAGCGTGGAGGCTGATTGCTGCCATTAAAGACACAAAGTGTCTGTAGGAGCACAGAGGCCCGCCGAGCAGAGTGGTGAAATTGAGGATGTAGCTGATGAGAGGGAGCAGCATCACACACGCGTTGCTTTTGGATGAGGCATTAAATGTTAGCAC
This sequence comes from Harpagifer antarcticus, assembly GCA_902827135.1. NCBI lineage: Eukaryota > Metazoa > Chordata > Actinopteri > Perciformes > Harpagiferidae > Harpagifer > Harpagifer antarcticus. The sequence continues at coordinate 5,637,021 of CADEHL010001172.1, forward strand.
AACTCGTTTCTCCTGGAAGTCCATCGACAGCGAAGTTATTCTCTGAGTCAGCAGCATCAACGAGGACACTGCCAAAAACAACCTGGAAGGGGAAATTGAGGATGAATTGTCTGTATGCATTTCATGTTTTTACCCAGAGCAAAGGGCATAATACAGTTTAACAACAATTCTCCAAGCTTGTCGTGCAAAGAACTAGCCCAAACAGACTCACCTTTAGGTCCATTTATTAGCTGTTTTAAAAAACGTTTCATCACCTCACAAATTCTTTGTAAAAGCAGCTGGCATTTTCTGCCAACATATGTCAAACATTTTTGTCAATTTCATTATCTGTTATCCAGCTGGCAGAAAACAAATGGATTCATTCTGAAATCCATATTTTTTTCCTTTTGCTCTTGATTATATTCAAAGAGGATTTTCTACTTTAACATGCATTGGCCTAAAATATTAAATCACATTGTTTTGATATGTTTTTTTTCTTCCGACATTAATGTAATACTCAAAGATCTTTTTTGGAAGGGTATCCATCTATACAACTTGCAATGATAAGCTACACTGTAAAACAAATCTGTAATCTAGGCAGTAAATTACTGTATTACCCACAGTAATTTACTTTGAATTTGTAATACAGTGTAATACTGTACATTATGCTGCATTGTGGGAATATTATCCTTAGGCGGGAAATGTATACAGCACTTTAAAACCATACTGTAATATTACTGCAATACTGTAATATTACTGTACAATGTACAGTAACATTACAGTATTGCAGCACTATGTACATAGTGCTGCTGCATTGTGGGAATATAATCCTTAGGTGGGAAATGTAGCAAAACCATACTATATTATTACAGCAATACTGTAATGTTACTGTAAAATGTAGAACAACATTACAGCAATACTGTAAATAGTGCTGTAATGTTACAGTAACTTTTGTTATTACTGTACAATACTTTGGGGTGTCATATCAGGAGCAAGAGGAGAGAACCGCTGTGTCCTTTAAAGGATTATTTAGATATATTCACGTTATTATTGCCGTTTTTTTTCCTCAAAAGTCCGTATTTAATCTCGAGATAGATTATTTAGTAATCGTATTATTATTTGGCCAAACAGCTGTTGAGGTAGGTCCCATTCATGAGTTAATTGTTTAGAGAGCAAGCCAACTGACTCCACAAAATGCATGGGAAATGTAGCAAAACCATACTATTGTAGAGCCGATGAATGGGAGTCGGAGGCGGTGTGTTCAGTATGGAACTCCACACTTTATTATCAAAGAACATTCAGACAGGTTAAGACATTAGCTTATTACTTGTTGTGAAGCTAGCATGAATGAACCTAGCTTCCGGTGCCATCTCTAACGGGTCCGTGTTGCAACACAATAACCAGAGGTGAATTATGTCCCATCACGTGACACCACACAAGCCCCCCCAGAATTCACATGTAAAGAAAGTCTGTGCGGCGGGGAGGAACAACGCGCCGACCCCCACGACTCCTGAGCACAGGAGCCGGAGAAGCGACATCCGCCTGCACGGCCCCCGGAAGAGGAGGTACCGGAACAGCAGGTCCTAAATCCGTGACAGGGGTCACAGCCGGGGGACGTCCCCGTCGCGGAGGTCGAGCCAGCACCACCGGCTGGTCTAAGTCCAGGTGAGCAGCCTTCACCCGGTCCACCTAGACTTGCTCGGCCTTACCACCCAGGTCGACCACCAGGTGCTTGTCCCCGTACTCCAAGACCCGGAAAGGCTCATCGTAAGGGGGCTGCAGGGGGCCTCTGTGTGCATCGTGCCGGATGAACACGTGCCCCGCCGAGCGGAGCTCTGCGGGAACCCGGGACACCTGAGTACCGTGCTGAGTAGTAGGGATCGGAGCAAATGCCTCAGCGGCGTCCTGCAGGAAAGCCCGCTGGGCCGACGTCGACCAGGGAGCCGATGCGTTAGGGAGGAAATCCCCAGGAACCCTCAGCGGCTGACCGTATACCATCTTAGCCGTAGAGCACTGCAGGTCTTCTTTAGGCGCAGTCCTCAGGCCCAGCATCACCCAGGGCAGCTTGTCGACCCAATTACCGTCCGTAAGGCCGGCCTTGAGGGCCGCCTTCATGGAGCGATGGAACCGCTCACAAAGGCCGTTAGCCTGAGGGTGATAAGTGGTAGTCCTGTGCAGCTTAACCCCCAGACCACTCGCCACGGCGTTCCAGAGCTCGGACGTGAACTGTGAGCCTCTGTCCGAGGAAATGTCTGACGGGGTGCCAAAACGACACACCCACGTCGCAATGAAAGCTCGGACAATGTCTGTGACACAAGAGGAACCGCCTCCGGCCAACGGGTCGTCCTGTCCACCATGGTGAGGAGGTAGGAAAAACCTTGAGAGGAGGGCAATGGACGAACCAGGTCGATGTTGACGTGGTCAAACCTCCTCTTAGGAACCAGGAAACGCTCCAAAGGGGCCTTCGTGTGGCGGTGCACCTTAGCACGTTGACAAGCCACGAACTCTCTGGCCCAAGTCCTCACGTCTCTTTTCAGTCCTTGCCAGACGAACTTCGCGGCCACCAAGCGCACCGAAGGCTTAACGCCGGGGTGTGACAGGCCGTGCACCGCCTCGAACACAGAGCGCCTCCAGCTGGCGGGAACAACTGTCCGCGACAGGCCCTTGGAAATGTCACACAGGAGGGTAACGCCCGCGTTGCCGAACACCACGTCCTCCAAGCGCAGCCCCGCGCCCTCCACCTTCAGAGCCTGGACGCCGGGATCTGTGACCTGGTCCGCCGCCATGCGAGTATAGTCAAGGCCCAACTGAACGGCACCGATGACGACTCTGGAGAGGCAATCAGCAACCAGGTTCGACTTGCCAGCCACGTGCTTAATGTCCGTAGTGAACTCTGATATGTAGGACAGCTGCCGCTCCTGACGTGCCGACCAAGGCTCCGCCACTTTTGACATGGCGAAGGTGAGCGGCTTGTGGTCGACAAACACCATAAATTCACGGCCTTCCAGCATGAAAGTGCCGCACGGCCAAATAAAGTGCAAGGAGCTCTCGGTCAAAGGCGCTGTACCTGCATTCTCTGGGCGTCAGCTGGTGGCTGAAAAAGGCGAGCGGCTGCCAAGCGCCCTCCACCCACTGCTCGTGCACTGCGCCGACCGCGTAGTCCGACGCGTCCGTGGTGATGGAGATGGGAGCCGTAGATGATGGGTGTGCCAGCAAAGCCGCCTGAGCCAACGCGGTCTTGACCTCAGCAAAAGCGACGTCCGCCTCTGCTGTCCAGTCGATCGCCTGGACGGGGGTCTTGCCTTTCAACGCTTCATACAGCGGCCGCATGATGTGTGCGGCCCGGGCGATGAAACGGTGGTAGAAGATCACAATCCCCAGAAACTCACGGAGCGACCGGGCTGTGAGCGGGCGAGGAAAAGCCGCAACAGCCTCCACCTTCGCTGGCAGAGGTGTCGCACCGCCCTTGGTGACGCGGTGCCCCAGGAAATCGATGTCCGACACCCCGTCGGGTGCTAGTGTGTGTTAAGATGAGAGATAAAAACCATCCCTTGATTGCAAAGTTAATGCAGACTACCTTTGCCCTGCGGCGCAATGAGATCATCAATGATGAGCTACCTGTTGGAGAGATCCTGGAACGCTGGCCTGCCTTGACAATGGAGTCACAGGTGAAAATATTTTAGATATTACAACTATATAATAATTTTGTGTGCCTTTGTCACTGATAACTTTGGCATGTTTACTCAGATTTAGCATGTCATGTTTCTGTTTATCTCTGCTGCCTTCAGTCCACATATACATTGTACTCTGAATTAAATAGTCATTTTATATTTGTGCAGAGTTTCACAGGATAACGAACCTCAACCTGAAGAACCACTTTTACGTGGAGTTGGATCGGCATGCTGATGAGCTTGTTCAGGAAGAAGGCGGAACGCAAAGGCGAAGTGTCTGAAGTTCAGCTCTTCACCGCCTATGACCTCCAGGTGAGTCGGTTAAGCCTCTTGGTGTTTTATTATCATACTAGAGTGGATTTTCTGTGTGTGTGTTGGGGGGCAGAGGGTCAGCCTGATAGATTGAGATTTATTATTAAGATACTTGTGTTTGGGGAGGGAACAGCAGTGTTAATGTTATTGCACCTTGTTGTTGTGCTAATGAGATACAGGTGGGATCGCAGACGCCTCAATTGCTTCAAAATCGTAATCTCTTCAGTCATGGAAGAGCCCTTGTGATATAAATTGTTGTGTGGCTATGCTGTTTAGCATCCAAAGTAAAACAAAGATATGTTTTCACACTCAAGGATCAAGGTGACGTCCATAGCTGACATGCTGCTCTCCTCCCTGCCTGGATTTCGGCATGAGGATGACTCCAGGTTTCTGAGGCTGTGGCATGTAAGTCAGCATAACAACTATTTTGAATGTATGTGACAGATCATCAAAAAATATAGTTTATCTTATAAATACACATGCACACACAGACACACACATACACACAAACAGAGACACACACACACACACACACACACACACACATACACACAAACACATGAACAGACACACATACAAACAGACACACACACATAGACAGACACACACATGCACACACATAGATACACATACACACACATCAGAGTCCTGCATCGGGTCGGGTACCCGCTTTTTTCCGGGTTCGGTTCTGGGTAAAACAAAGATGATGCGGGTCGGGTAGCGGGTATTGCATAATAAATATATTAAAATAATAATAATTTAGTTTAATGTTTAAATCCTCAGACCTCTCCTCTCCCCCGCGGGACCGCGCATAATCATAACCTCTACAGCGCATCAATCTGCTGCTGAGCGCGTCACATTCGAAATGGCTGAGGTGAAGCTCTCTAGTGGAGAATAAAGCATTTTCAATAACACAAGAGCGAAACACAACGTCTGGGAGGCTTTTGGTGTCATCCTAGATGGAGGAAATAACCAACATCCCACGCTTTTTGAGACAAATATGCAACTGCGTGTGTTAATAATTGCACGTTTTCACTGCTCATATATATGCGAGTTCGGGTCGGGTTGCGGATCTTGTGCCGACTGGTCGGGTCGGGTTGCGGAACTAATTGGCAATATCTGCGGGTAGCGGGGCGGGTTCGGTATTGCACGTCGCGGATGCGGGGCGGGAGCGGGTCTTGAAAATCAGACCCGTGCAGGACTCTGACAAACATACACATACACAAACTTACACACAAACACACACATAGACACATTTCCTTACATGGGAGGTTACAATAGTGTCATATGCTAATAACTTTATTTCCTACTGTGTGTTTCAGCTGGGATGTCAGGATTTGGTGCTGCCCATTACCACCAGCTCCAGTCCCCACAGCTACAGGCCCCACAGCGAGCAAGTACAAGTGCTGGTATGATGCCCTACTCTTTCACTACACTAACGTTTTGAGAGACGGGGACACAGAACTCAATGAATACTATTTGACATATGTATGACTTACAATTCAGATTTTGTGTTCAGACATCCTGTGGTAGTTGACAACAATATGCTGGAACATCAGGTTATGTTGCTACTCCCAAAGTATAGTGAAATATAACTAATGATTTTGTTTCTACAGGGATATCGGGAATGGGATACGGCTCGGTGCAGTACACCCCCCTTGGACCCCCACAACGTGCAGAAAATGGTATGCCATTGTATTCCTCATTAATGAACCCAATTTACTACTAAAATGTAAAGTAATATCTTTGTAGACAAATCAAATCACACTAGTCGTGTTTTTTGTATAAATGTTACAGCATTTGTTTTTCCCTCCTCTAGACTCCTTTAGAGGAAACTGCCACCAGTTTGATCCCATGCAGTCAGTGCCTGATCATGGTTGCAATGGTAAGTGAACAAGATGATCATCTAACATTTGTAGACATTTTCTGATCTGTGTGTGTGTGTGTGTGTGTGTGTGTGTGTGTGTGTGTGTGAAAAGGTTAAATCTCTATAGGCTGATGATGATGATCATTGCTCTCTTCTTTGTTCATCTGCCCTCTTTAATTGAATACTTTATCAACAGTTTGAAAAAAGTACAGGGGCACAGTTATACAATAATGCTAAAAGCCAAGGATAACAAAAAGCCCTGAGGGCTTGTTTCCATTGTGGTCCTGTGTATTCAATGAATCTGTATGAGTTCTCTCTCCTGATAGGATACTGAAAATGCCTTTTCTGTTTACCATAGAGCTGTAGGGAAGGGGAGACCCCTGTTACTGACTAAACACTTGATCACAATATATTCACACACACACACACACACACACACACACACACACACACACACACACACACACACACACACACACACGCACACGCACGCACACACACACACACACCTCATAACCTTTCAAATGTGTGCAGAATGTTTGCGTTTTACAGATGGAACCACACAGATGCACGGCGATGACACCAGGCTGCTTTTGAAAGGCAAGTCTATTAGACTTAGTGTAATTCCTCATGAGTCATTTGCAGGTTATTTTCAATTCTCACTTTACACTTTTCAATTATATTTTTCTTAAGACATTGCCATCCAGAAGATGACTTCAATGCTCGCTGAAGTACTTGTGGTGGTAAAGGGCCTGCCCAGAGATGTGCAGTTCATCAAGAATGAGTTGGCAGAGGGCAACATGACCCCGGCTGGTAGTCAGGGACCAGGGTCAGCCACAACCCATATGTTCCCCATCCAACGTGTGTCCCACAGAACGTAGCTCAATACAACAGTTAAAGCAGTGGCCTATTTGTTTCTCTCGTCTGATTTAGATTGCTCGTCTGGCTCTGGTAGGAGGCACCAATTCAGAGAACATGATCAGACGGATGCTGGCAACTGCTCTGACTAACGCTTTAGCCTTAGGCTGGACAGAAAGACAAGCGTTGCAGCAGCAAGGAGCCATTCAAGGAACCGGCAATACAAGACTGCATGTTTGGTCAGTTTCCTCCCCTGCAAACTACTTATTAGCTTAAGTTTAGGCACTGATGGTGATTCAGAACATAATTATGCTCTTTGTGAGCCATATAGTACCAATTACCGAGTTTGAATCCAATTCCTATAATGTATTTTATGTCTCTTCTCTTGTTTCATGTCTCTCTGTAATCCCCTGTTGAAGAATAAAGCATGAACCTAATCTAACAAAAAAGGTTAGGTTGGAATCAGGTGATGGTGAAGCTATAAGAAATAAACCAAAAAAAGACAACCTAATTGATGAGCTTTAGAGGTGCTCGGATTCAAATGTTATTACCTGGATAGAGCCAGGCTAGGCGTTTGCTCCTCTTTCCAGTCCAGTCTTTTAGCAAACTGGCTGCTGACTGTAGCTTGTGTTACTGTACAGAGTGAGAGTGATTTTCTTATTATAACAGAAGTTGTATGGGATACACACACTCTCTCTTCCTCATGCTTATTTTTGTATTCTTGTCTTTCAGCTGCTGCTCGGCAGTTCGACCGCAAGCTGACCCACAATGGCTTCAGTGAAACTGTGAAGAAGTGGCTTCGTTATGCTCCAGAGCGCGAGGGAGGCATCCCAAGGAACACAAGTGAAACGAACACAAGTGAAACGAACACAAGTGAAACGAACGCAAGTCCAACTTAGGGTACCCCACCACACTCTAATGCAGGGGTGGCCAACCAGTCAGAGGTTAAGAGCCACATGTTTTCCATGTTACTGCAAAGAGCCACATCAAACACACAGTCACTGATACCGCTTGTTTCAGTTTTTTGTTTTCTGGAGACAAGATTTCAAACCACGTCACTGATGCATTTTTGTGGCATTGGGATATATATTTTAAATCCTCTGGAGCAGAGAGAGGAGCTGTGGATTATTGTTATTGATTAATGCATCAGTGTTTCTTAGGGTCAAAAACACTAAACTCACAACTTAAAATGAAAGCGTTTAGTTTATTTAATAAAAGAGCACATGTTCAATGTGAAAAGTGACAGTAGTTATAGATTATTTGCAATTTGGTGCTATTTTTATAAAAAAAAAAATTATATATATTTTTTAAAACACCTTGAATTTCAGGGGGGGGGCGCGGGGCTCCGTTGGCGGGGCGCAGCGCCCCTCCAAGACAATGGTAGGGGAAATCAACGATAGGTTTCCCCCCCCCCCCCTCAAAGGTGATTGGTTCACTGAATCGCAGGTATTATTGTGATTGGCTCTTGGGCCACATCAAAATTAGACGCGCTGTCATCCTCTCATACTGACACCTGACACCACACACACACGTAGGGACGAAAGTAACACGGGACGAAAGTAACGGAGCGATTTTATCCGAGCCCAAACAACTTTGACGGCCAAATTACGTCAGAATTATCAGCATTCAATACTTAACAGACCTACTAAATATCAGGTTTAACTGTCAGGAGTAGCTAGTGTTGTCACGATACCAACATTTTGGTTTAGATACCAAGTCAAGAATTGCGATTCCGATTCTTTTTCGATACTTTTCTTAGAAAAAGGGAAACAGTCTTAAATGTAATTATTGTGCTTTATTTCGCACCAGAACCATAACACAAACTTTTAAACAATGAGAACAATAAATAAAATAAATGACAAGAATTCGTATTAAATAAAATGAATACATGTCTGACAAACAGGCCTCGTGGTGTCCGTAGGCTTGCCCTGACTGTCAGAGATAGAGCTCAAATACTTCCACATTTCGCTTCTGGAGTCTTTTTTGTCAACAAGCCGATGCTTCTCGTTTTCTCACATGCTCTGGCAGCTAGCGCGTGCACAAGAGAGGGGAGGCACTTAGAGCGTGCGTGAGAGGGGAGGGACTGCAGGCACGGCTGCAGTGCAGGGAGTGGAAGCAGAGCGCTGAACACACACGGCTCTTAGTAAAACGGCGCTTTCTCACCGGAGTACTTTCCCCCGTCATTCTTAAAGTACCGATACTAATGAAACGGAGGAATCGTAACGTTTTTAACGGCAGGGTATTGCGGTACCTTTCAAGTATCGGTACACCGTGCAACACTTGTCAGGAGTCAGTGTCTCTCCCCCAAACTCACACATATAAAATTCGATATGAACTGAAGAGCCGCATGAAACTAGGCCAAGAGCCGCATGCGGCTCGAGAGCCGCGGGTTGGCCACCCCTGCTCTAATGTGTTTTCCTTGTGCATACAGTACAAAGGTTACCGCCTCATAGACAATACTGTTCTTTCATGGACAATAGACTGTTGTTCTTACAGTCAAAAATAAGTCAAATGTTTACAGCTTCGCCTTCATGGAAGACTTGAAGCTTTTTTTATTTTTTTTTTATTTAACCTTTATTTAACCAGATAAAAGCATTGAGATAGAATCTCATTTTCAATGCTGACCTGGCCAAGAAGGCAGCAACGTTACACATAACACAAACATATAAAATACAGAGAACATAACTAAGAAAACAAAAGACAAAAAAGCAGTCACTACATTGTGCACATTAGGACAGTAAGAAAGGTACTACTTATTACTGCAAGAGCAGCTGGTAGTAAGGACTTCAGACAACTTCAATTTAAAACAGGCTATAGCAGTGGTACTCAACCTTGTCCTAATCAGGAGCCACATTGACGAAAAAATATTTTTGCAAGAGCCACAATCCAAAAGCGCTCCTTTCCTCCCTGAAACCATTATGCATTTGAGAATATGGATAATAGTAATATGTTACTAAGGAATGAAACGCATAATGTACAGTGCAATAACTGTGATTTATTATTTTCACTGCAACCACAAAACACACATTGCTGATCATCACTGCCCATAACAACAGATAACAGACAGCATGTTTACTGATCCTCACTGCCCATAACAACAGATAACAGACAGCATGTTTACTGATCATCACTGCCCATAACAACAGATAACAGACAGCATGTTTACTGATCATCACTGCCCATAACAACAGATAACAGACAGCATGTTTACTGATCTTCACTGCCCATAACAACAGATAACAGACAGCATGTTTACTGATCATCACTGCCCATAACAACAGATAACAGACATCATGTTTACTGATCATCACTGCCCATAACAACAGATAACAGACAGCATGTTTACTGATCATCACTGCCCATAACAACAGATAACAGACAGCATGTTTACTGATCCTCACTGCCCATAACAACAGATAACAGACAGCATGTTTACTGATCCTCACTGCCCATAACAACAGATAACAGACAGCATGTTTACTGATCCTCACTGCCCATAACAACAGATAACAGACAGCATGTTTACTGATCATCACAGACCATAACAACAGATAACAGACAGCATGTTTACTGATCATCACTGCCCATAACAACAGATAACAGACAGCATGTTTACTGATCATCACTGCCCATAACAACAGATAACAGACAGCATGTTTACTGATCATCACTGCCCATAACAACAGATAACAGACAGCATGTTTACTGATCCTCACTGCCCATAACAACAGATAACAGACAGCATGTTTACTGATCCTCACTGCCCATAACAACAGATAACAGACAGTATGTTTACTGATCCTCACTGCCCATAACAACAGATAACAGACAGCATGTTTACTGATCATCACTGCCCATAACAACAGATAACAGACAGCATGTTTACTGATCATCACTGCCCATAACAACAGATAACAGACAGCATGTTTACTGATCATCACTGCCCATAACAACAGATAACAGACAGCATGTTTACTGATAATCACAGCCCATAACAACAGATAACAGACGGCATGTTTACTGATCCTCACTGCCCATAACAACAGATAACAGACAGCATGTTTACTGATAATCACAGCCCATAACAACAGATAACAGACAGCATGTTTACTGATCCTCACTGCCCATAACAACAGATAACAGACAGCATGTTTACTGATAATCACAGCCCATAACAACAGATAACAGACAGCATGTTTACTGATAATCACAGCCCATAACAACAGATAACAGACAGCATGTTTACTGATCCTCACTGCCCATAACAACAGATAACAGACAGCATGTTTACTGATCCTCACAGTCCATAACAACAGATAACAGACAGCATGTTTACTGATCATCACTGCCCATAACAACAGATAACAGACAGCATGTTTACTGATCATCACTGCCCATAACAACAGATAACAGACAGCATGTTTACTGATCCTCACTGCCCATAACAACAGATAACAGACAGCATGTTTACTGATCATCACAGCCCATAACAACAGATAACAGACAGCATGTTTACTGATCATCACTGCCCATAACAACAGATAACAGACAGCATGTTTACTGATCATCACAGCCCATAACAACAGATAACAGACAGCATGTTTACTGATCATCACAGCCCATAACAACAGATAACAGACAGCATGTTTACTGATCATCACTGCCCATAACAACAGATAACAGACAGCATGTTTACTGATAATCACAGCCCATAACAACAGATAACAGACGGCATGTTTACTGATAATCACAGCCCATAACAACAGATAACAGACAGCATGTTTACTGATAATCACAGCCCATAACAACAGATAACAGACAGCATGTTTACTGATCCTCACTGCCCATAACAACAGATAACAGACAGCATGTTTACTGATCCTCACAGTCCATAACAACAGATAACAGACAGCATGTTTACTGATCATCACTGCCCATAACAACAGATAACAGACAGCATGTTTACTGATCATCACTGCCCATAACAACAGATAACAGACAGCATGTTTACTGATCCTCACTGCCCATAACAACAGATAACAGACAGCATGTTTACTGATCCTCACTGCCCATAACAACAGATAACAGACAGCATGTTTACTGATAATCACAGTCCATATAACAGCAGATTATAGACAGCAGGGGTTGTCAGAAGAGTAATGTTGTACTTACTTCACACTCAATGTGATTTCTGACACTCCTTCTGCCGCACAAGTGATTTGAAGTCGGGCTCTGCGCTGGAAACGGCGATCCGAAGGGCCTCTGTTGTGTGCTGCAGACTCAATCTGTTTCGGTTGCGACATTTTCTTTTTGAGAGCGCAGAGAATGCTGCTTCACACCGGTATGTGGACGGAAACATTGAGATGATGCGTCTTGCCAGTCTGGAGATATTTGGTAGATGCCCCACCAGTTTCCAAAAGTCCACGACATCTGTAATCCGAAACTGACGCTGAAGTTCATCTGAGCTCTTTAACTCCACGAACTCCATTTGAAGCTGCACAAGTCCGAGCTGGTCGCTTATTTGCTTCATTTCATTGACCTCAATCAGGAATGGATTTTTCACAAGTAGAAAAATATTGCTATGGTCCTTGAAGTCGTGGAATCTTGATGTGTAGTTTTGCTTGAGCTCAGTTAGCACGTCACAGAATTGTGATTGACAGGGCAGGAGAGCGTCTGCATCCATCGCCATCACTTTCTGCACGGTGGGGAAGAAACGGTAATCAGAACCACGGACACTTTGTTCGAGTACATCCAGTTTGTCAGAAAATACTCTGACAGCTGTGTAGAGCTCATACACGGTCTTGTTTCTTCCCTGCATCTTGAGATTAAGTTTGTTCAAGTGCTGCGTAATGTCACACAGGAACGCAACAGACAGCACCCACTCTTTATCATCCAAAAATGAAAATCGGGAAGTCTCCCCTTGGCCGACAATGAAGGATTTCAGGGGTTCAAGCAGGTCCATGAAATGTGCAAGCATACGTCCTTTAGACAGCCATCTGATCTCGGTGTGGAACACCAAATCTCCATAGTGAGTGTCAAACTCCTCACACAGCAGTTTAAAATTTAAGTGGTTTCTTGCACGGGCCCTGATATAATTAACCACTTCGATTACATTTGCCATCACTTCATTCAGACATTTGAACTTAGCAAACAAGGCTTGTTGATGCACAATACAATGGTATGAGAAAATACCCTCCGCAGCAACCCCGCCGTTTTTCAGCGTTTCTTTCAGCAAAGCCACGGCTCTGTTCCTCTTACCAAGCATCGCCGGTGCGCCATCTGTTGTGAATGCTGTGATTTGTTCTGGTCCAATGTTAAACTTTTCTAATGTTTTCAGCACAGCGTTTTTTATTTCAATGCCCGTTGTTCCATTTTTCAGTGAAACCATGTCAAGCAGTTCTTCTGTAATGTCAAACTTACTGTTGATCGCTCGGATAAAGATGAGTAATTGTGGCGTGTCATTGATATCCAAGCTTTCGTCCATTGCAAGGCTGACAAACTCAGCGGATGACAGTTTGTCCTTAAGAGTATGTGCAATGTTCTCTGAAATGTCTGATGCCCTCCTAGCTACAGTAGAATCCGACAGTTGCATTTTTTTTGCCTCTCGTTCCAGGTCTTTTTTCTCAGGAAACAACGTTGAACAAGCCAGCAGTATGCAATCCTTCACCATTTCTCCATCTGTATATGGCTTCATCTTTTTCATCAGTTCATGTGTGATTTTGTAGGATGCCTCTGTCGCTCTTTCACTCGTATTAGTGTGGAATACGTTTTTTTGAGCAGTTCGGTTCTGTTTGAGTCTCGCCAGCTTTTCCACCCTCAGCTCTCCACCTTTCGGAAAGTCGGTACTGAACTTCGGGTGTTTTGTGTCGTGATGGCGCTGCAAATTGGACCTTTTAAATTGTGAAATGACGTTGTCACAAAGCAGGCAGATGCATTTTCCCGAACCGGTGGAGACGAAGAAAAACTCGAGTTCCCAGTCCTCTTTAAATGTTCGATATTCCTCTTCATATTTTCGTTTCCTATATTCCTTTGTCATTTTTACATAGTGCTGTAAGCTAGTTTTCCCAGTGTGACGGAGCAATTATCTCGCGCACCTGCAACCAGAGCGCGAAACCTGAAATAATTTGTGATTGGTTGTTCAGAGGGATGGGGGGGCGGCTTAATAGACTGATGTGTGTGATGACTGATGTGTGACTTGTGAGTGATAATGAAATGTTGATGAATTCTGCTGACAATGTTTTTGTTTTTCGTTTTTTAAAGATTGTTTTAGATTATTATTTTTTTAAGTAGGACTTATAAGAGCCGCAACTAGTCTTAAAGGAGCCGCATGCGGCTCGCGAGCCGCGGGTTGAATATCGCTGGGCTATAGAGACAAGTGCCCTCAGTTTGAGGCGTGATTGAAGGTCATTCCAAGACCAAGGACCATAATAAAAAACACTCCTTTTCCCAGCCTCAGTCCGCACAGCAGGAACCTGGAACCGTATCCAGGCACTGGATCTGAGGTTGTAAGAGTCACAAACTGGAGCAAATCTGGCACATATGTAGAGTGGAAGCTTACCTAAAATGGCTTTATACATTAATAAAAACCAATGCCGCATCCTACGCACAGTAAGTGAGGACCATCCAGTTAGGCTATCCAGTTTGCAATGATGAGTCCTATAGGGTGCATTTGATATATAACGCAGTGCAGCATGGTAGAGTGGGTCAAGTTTGGCCAACACAGTGGGACAGGCAAATCTATAAATGGTATCACCGTAGTCCAGCTGGGACAGGAATAAGCCAGAGACCAACCTTTACGGGATGAAGTTGAAAAACAACATTTAAGTCTGTAAAGGAAGCCAAGAGTGAATTTCAATTTCTTAGTTAGAACTTCAATATGGTATTTGAAGTTCAGATTACTGTCCAACCAGAAGCCCAGATATTTGTAGGTATCAACAAACTCAGCAGAGACACCATCAAGGGTGTCAATGGAGAGGCAAGAGGACACTGACTTGGGAGCAAAAAGCATTGCTTTAGTTTTCTTACTGTTCAAAAGCAGTTTGGAATCAATAAGTGCATGCTGCAGCGTGATAAAATCAGATTTTAAATTGGAAACGGCCATATCCAGAGAAGGAGCATATGAGTACACAATAGTGTCATCAGCATACATATGATAGGTAGAGAATTGCATCTGATTACAAATATTGTTTATATATAATAAAAAGAGCAAAGGCCCCAAAATAGAGCCCTGTGGAACTCCCTTCTTCAAGGTGACAGGGTCAGAGACAGTGCTACCCAACCTGACGCATTGAGTACGGTCGGTTAGATAACTCTGAAACCAGCAAATGGCATTATGACCGAAACGAGACATCAACATAACATTAGACATAATGTGGTGATCTACAGTATCAAATGCTTTGGCTAGGTCAACAAACAATGCAACACATACAGATTTGTTATCCAAGGCAGCCTTAATATCGTCTAAGACTTTCAGACTGGCAGTCACAGTACTGTGCTTTGATCTGAATCCAGATTGCATAGGGTTAAGGATATTGTGTGAAATTAAAAAAAGTTTTAGCTGAGTAGAAACTAGGGACTCAAGAATCTTTGATAACACAGAAAGATTTGAGATAGGACGATAGTTATTTAACTCCGTGGGATCACCAGCTTTCAAGAGGGGCGATACCAGAGCTTGCTTCCACACAGCTGGCAGTGTGTGAGTGGACAGGGAGAGATTAAAAATATCAGTTACTGGTTGTGCAATAATCTGAGCTGCAATTTTTAAAAAGAACGGGTCGAGGCCGTCAGGCCCGGCAGACTTTTTAGGATCAATTGATTGCAAACCCTGTAAGACTTCAGAGACCAAGAAAGAAGCTAAATCAAAAACAGGGGAGTTCATCTCTAGACTAGGGCTGTGAGTACGACCATTTAGAGATTCATGACTTTGCTCATCAAAAATGTGACCAGCCTTTTGAAGTGAGCATTGAAAGCATTAGCCATACCATCTGAATCTGAAATAAAAGAATCACTGACCTTCAGTTTTTTTGGGAAACTAGAAACCTTCTTGTTCTGAAGTGATTTAATTGTTTTCCAGAACTTAGAATGGTCATTAAAACAATCAGTGGTTAAGCTCAGATAGTAATCAGCTTTAGCTTTTTTAATAAGGGCTGAACATTTATTTCTGAGGACACGAAAAAGAAGCCAGTCATCACTAGTGTTAGACTTTCTAGCTAAGGACCATTGCTTATTTCGATCATGGATTAGATCAGATAGTTCTCTGGTAAACCATGGAGTGTTCCTATTCTTAACTCTGAATTTTCTAAGAGGGGCATGTCTATTAATAATCGATAAAAAGTGATCAATAAGAAATTGGACTGCAACATCGACAGATGGAATTAATGCTATGAAGTGCCATTTAACCTCCGCCAGATCGTGTAGGAAAGCCTGCTCAGAGAAGTGTTTGAAGCAGCGCCTGAGCACAATAAGGCCCTTGGCTTTGGGCAACTTAGTGCTCCTAACGCAAGCAATAGTGCAATGGTCGCTGATATCATTAGGAAAAACACCAACAGACACATACTTATGAGCTGCATTTGTTAGAATGACATCTATAAGGGTATCGTTATTGGATTTGGCAGGGTTTATTCTAGTGGGACTATCAATAAGCTGAGTTAAGTTCAAAGAATCACAAACCTGCTTAAACTGTGAAGATTTAGGCTGTTCTTGTTTGGAGTTGCACCAATGGTTCTTACACACCCTCTTTTTTTATGGGGGTATCTTGTGTCACTGTATATTTGCACATACGATGTGTCCTCTGCATTTATTCCACAGCGTTTGGGGAGCAATAACGGGTTAAGAGTCTTGCTCAGGGACGCATTGCTGCCTGTTTTCTAAAAATAAATTTGAATATTAAAATCATGTTTTCTGTCATTTTTAGTTTGATTTCATACATGTTGGGAAATATGGTAATTCAAGGTAATTTTGAACAAGCTAATAACAATCGTCAGCCAACAATACATGGTGTAGTGTGTGTTTACAAGTTTGGACCACTTCATTCAGTACAGTATTGATGTTGCACTTGTTAATGGTCTGTTAAGATGTAGACCTATACGTAGAAAACTCATTGGTGAAAAACATTCACTTTTTTAATGTGTTACAGTATGCTTAGAAAAGTTGAATATTTTAATGTAAGTTTTATATTTAGATTCCCATTTGGATGATGGTTGAATCAATATTGATTATTGAGAGAGAGAGAGAGAGAGAGAGAGAGAGAGAGAGAGAGAGAGAGAGAGAGAGAGAGAGAGAGAGAGAGAGAGAGAGAGAGAGAGAGAGAGAGAGAGAGAGAGAGAGAGAGAGAGAGAGAGCGAGAGAGAGAGATAGAGAGAGAGATAGTACAGGATCTAAAAGTTTTCAAGTTTGTATCTTCTTGGTCGAATGCACTTATTGTAAGTCGCTTTGGATAAAAACGTCAGCTAAATGTAATATAATGTAAAAGTGGGTAAAGATAAAACTGCAGTAAGATACTGTTTTAATGCATACACTACTGTAAAGTTATACTGTATAAACTACAGTAATGTATTTTTTTTCACAATACAAGTATTGTATAATCACAGTAAAATATTGTTTTTGAGATTACAGCAACCTACAAAATTACAGTAATATACAGTCAAATAAAAATACAGTACTGATTTTATTACTGTAAACTAAATACAGGATCGCTACTGTAAAGTAAAAATACAGTACTGATTTTATTACTGTAAACTAAATACAGGATCGCTACTGTAAAGTAAAAATACAGTACTGATTTTATTACTGTAAACTAAATACAGGATCGCTACTGTAAAGTAAAAATACAGTACTGATTTTATTACTGTAAACTAAATACAGGATCGCTACTGTAAAGTAAAAATACAGTACTGATTTTATTACTGTAAACTAAATACAGGATCGCTACTGTAAAGTAAAAATACAGTACTGATTTTATTACTGTAAACTAAATACAGGATCGCTACTGTAAAGTAAAAATACAGTACTGATTTTATTACTGTAAACTAAATACAGGATCGCTACTGTAAAGTAAAAATACAGTACTGATTTTATTACTGTAAACTAAATACAGGATCGCTACTGTAAAGTAAAAATACAGTACTGATTTTATTACTGTAAACTAAATACAGGATCGCTACTGTAAAGTAAAAATACAGTAACTTGTTGGCAACTTTGCTGCCAGTAATTTACTGTAAAATCCCCTGTAATTTTTTAACAGTGTATATTAGTTACACAACACAAATATTACGTCATGGCACAGTGGAACAAGATATATGTTTTAGTAGGATCAGTTAATAGTTGTCTTTGTACGTGTAATGGAATTAGATGAGAATAAGAATATTGTATATAATATGATAAAGTATATGTCTTGTTTAAGAGATGATCTGATTAGTACCTAATGCTGACAGGCTCATGCAGGTAGTATTCCCTGTACTGTATGAGTAGGTGCCAGAAGGTTTGCCACAACATCTGGACAGCAAACACCCAGGTGTGGACATGGCGGAGATCCACAGAGCACACGAGCAGAATGAAGACAGAGGTGGAGGTGAAGAGAAGCAAGCTGTAAACGCCCATAGTGACAACTGCCAGGATGCATCCTCCGACTGAAACAAACAGGTACCTGCACACACAGAAATCATTTTGTAGTCAGACACTGTTTCAATTGTTGATTTAACATTTGCTTAAAAATAACTATCTGCAGCTTCTACAACATTAACATCTTTCTGCTTTTCTCTGCTTTATACAGTTCTAAACTGACAGGCATTCTACTTTTTTTTTACAATATAACCTGACAAACAGATTATTACAGTGTTTCACATTGACCTTTTTGCAATCTGTCTTGTCAATAATTGAAATACAACATTCAAAAACAACTATTGATTCAATGAAGATAAATTAAATATTAACAAATTAAAATTAAAAATACATTCATTTTCACAATGGTGCTGTTATTGCTTTATGTTACAGTTTGAGTGATTATTAAATATTTCATTTGTTTTACAAACCGAACTTCATACATTTAAATGTCAATCCAAATAGATATTAAGATATGGCTTCAATGAAAGACATGGCATGAGATTATTATCCAAGGCTCCTGGAGTATCTGGAATTACTTGAGACATAGTTTGATTTTTATAAAATGTATAAGCAATCAACTTGTAAATACATACCTGTACGACAAACCCAGATATCCTCGTTTAGCAAGAATATAAAACAAAAATGCGAATGGTAGTGAAAAGCATTGATGCATCAGAAACTGATGTTGTTCCCACAAGCTGCTCATCAAACCCATATCTGAGTCTCTGTGTGAATATGACAGGAGAACAAAGCCGCTGATATTTAACATATGCAGCAGATTGTCCTGTTGAAGAGGTGATATATTAGTTTTACAGACTTAATGTCTTGCCATTCCACCTGAGGCCTGCATGAAGCCATCCCTTTTGTTTACCATGATCACAATGTACTGATAAAAGTGATTCCTTTTGTTGAACATTATCAGCGCTGTGGGATTCAAAAGCCTTTTTATCAGTCCATATTGTAGTTGCCCTAGAGAGAAACCTGTTTTCTTTCCTTCCTCAAATCAAAAAACAAATAGCAACGCAGGAAGTCTGTTTTCATTCCAGTCTGTTTTTAAACAAACTGTCCCACAATCATAATCTCTTACTCAAGAGGGATTTACTGTACGTAAAATATTATAGGAATTGGTTAAAAAATTCCAAATACAACAAGCATGAAAGAGTTTTATTTATTTTTTGACAATTATTGTAAACAAATCAAGCAGTAGAAATATCAAAGAAATAAGGAAAGGTAAGCACCTTGGGTGCCTGGGAATTTTTTGTTATCCCAACGGTGAAAGTTGCAGCATTTGCATATGCAAAATCAACTAATGCCCTGGGGCCTCATTTAGAAACGGTGCACAAAAGATGGCATACGCCAGTTTCTACGCACTGTTTATAAAAAAACTAACTTGGCGGGAAAATGTGCGGTCCTCCACGCAAACTCCCATACGTACGCACTAAGCACAAAAACGGGAGAGACGAAAAACTGCGACACCGTTGGCAGAAGGAAGAATGGAGAGAAATATTTGGAAATAATACCATAAATAAAATGTTACCTCTCATTTATCATATGAAGAATTCATTTTCACAAATTGATTAAAGCCAATCTTAAAATGATTTAACAAACGCCTGTTTGAGACTCCTCAGTGCACACACAAACATAACTTGGAGAAATAAATAAATACGAAAATGTTATAGATCACCCCTCGATTATGTTCTCTTGTTAAGAAATGTATTCTCATTAATGATGCGGTAAACAGAAGGACAGAATTACTTTAAACTGACGCCGTTTTGCTTTTATATAGGTTGTATAGATACGAGCATGGTTTTATATACTATTGTAGAGCCAATGAATGGGAGTCGGAGGCGGTGTGTTCAGTATGGAACTCCACACTTTATTTTCCATTCGTTACAGAAAAGTAGGAACATCTGCTACCTGCTACTGTCAAGCTAGCATGAATACAACAACACGGTACACTCTCTAACAGGTCCGTGGTGCAACACACAATATATGCAACGGTGAATTATGTCCCATAATGTTCCACCACACAAGCCCCCCCAGAATTCACCCATACACAAAGTCTGTGCGGCGGGGAGGAACGACAGGCCAACCACCACGACTCTGGAGAACGGGAGAGGTGAGACCGGAACCGCAAGCCCCAATTCGGTGACAGGGGTCAAGGCCGGGGGGGCGGCCCCATCGCAGAGGCCGTGCCAGCACCACCGGCTGGTCCAAGTCCAGGTGAGCAGCCTTCACCCGGTCCACCGAGACGTGCTCGGCCTTGCCACCCAGGTCGACCACCAAGTGCTTGCCCCTGTGTTCCAAGACCCGAAGGCTTCCTGCCGGGGTGCGACATGTCGTGCTCCGCCTCGAACACGGAGCTCCTCCAGCTGGTGGGAACGACTGGACGCGGCTGTCCCGTCGAGACGTCACACAGGAGAGTAATGCCCGTGTCGCCGAAAACCACATCCTCCAGGCGCCATGCGGGTATAGTCGAGGCCCAACTGGACGGCCCCGATGACGACCCTGGAGAGGCAATCTGCGACCAGGTTTGACTTGCCAGCCATGTGCTGGATGTCTGTGGTGAACTCTGAGATGTAGGAAAGCTGTTGTTGTTGCCGAGCAGACCAAGGCTCCACCAACTTGGACATGGCGAACGTGAGCGGCTTGTGGTCAACGAACGCCGTAAATTGGAGATGGGGGCCGTGGATGACGGATGTGCCAAAAGGGCCGCCTGAGCCAGCGCGGTCTTGACCTCCTTAAAGGCAACCTCAGCCTCCGGCGTCCAGTCGATCTCCTGGATGGGGGCCTTACCCTTTAATGCCCTATACAGCGGCCGCATAATGTGGGCGGCCCGGGTGATGAAACGGTGGTAGAAGGTCACCATCCCCAGGAACTCACGGAGCGACCGGGCCGTGTGTGGGCGAGGAAACGCCGCGACAGCCTCAACCTTCACCGGCAGGGGTGCTGCCCCTCCTTTGGTGACGTGGTGCCCCAGGAAGTCAATGTCAAACACCCCACACAGACACTTTGCAGGGTTGATTATCAACCCGTGTTGGCTGAGCCTCGTGACAAGGGCTCGGAGGTGGGACAGGTGTTCCTCCTCAGAAGTCCTGGCGACGAGTATGTCGTCCAGGTAGACGAACACAAACGGTAAGTCCCGCAGCACCGAATCAATCAGGCGCTGGAATGTTTGAGCGGCATTCTTGAGCCCAAAAGGCATCCGCAGGAACTCAAACAACCCAAATGGCGTTATCACTGCCGTTTTGGGAATGTCCAGGGGATGCATGGGCACCTGGTGGTATCCACGCACCAGGTCCACCTTAGAGAACACCATCGTACCCGCCAGGTGCGCTGAACAGTCCTGAATGTGCGGCACCGGGTAGCGGTCGGGTGTCGTGGCATCGTTGAGGCGGCGGTAGTCTCCACACGGGCGCCAACCGCCATTAGGCTTGGGGACGATGTGCAGAGGAGAGGCCCAAGGACTGTCAGAACGGTGGAT
The DNA here is from genome assembly GCA_902827135.1 of Harpagifer antarcticus. Lineage (NCBI taxonomy): Eukaryota > Metazoa > Chordata > Actinopteri > Perciformes > Harpagiferidae > Harpagifer > Harpagifer antarcticus. Next base: position 5,658,793 of record CADEHL010001172.1, read on the forward strand.
AATACACAGGCGTTCCATGGTCGAGAACTCCGCCTTTGCTACTGCGAGCTTAGAAGGATTCAACCGCCAGGCCCTGGCGTAGACTGGGGGACCCTCAGTGGTGACGTGGTGCTCCACCCCATGCTTGGTGGTGAGCGCAGAGAAAGTGGGCAGCGTCAGGTCCAGGAACTCGGCCAACAACCTGAGATACCTGACTGCACCCGACAGCCCGTTGTACGCCGCTTTGCCAAGCGTACACACAAGGGTGGAAAACATCAAGGCATCAACCAAGCGTTTGTTTCTAACGTCCACCAGGAGCCCGTGAGCACATAAAAAATCCACCCCGAGGAGGGGAAAATAAATGTCTGCTGTAACGAAATCCCAGTTGAACCGCTGCCCCCCAACACATAAACACATTTTCCATTTGTTACAGAAAAGTAGGAACATCTGCTACCTGCTACTGTCAAGCTAGCATGAATACAACAACACGTTACACTCTCTAACAGGTCCGTGGTGCAACACACAATATACAACGGTGAATTATGTCCCATAATGTTCCACCACACTATCATGTTTAATCATATTTTATGTCGTTCGCCAATGGCCTACTTGATAAGTTGCTCGTAAAACACAGGAGGTATGGAAACTAAGAACACCATATGTGGTAAATTGTACAGCTAATAACACAACACATTAGTTGTATTTCCTTATCTGGTGGATTATGAATATATAGTTGCTGATCGACAGCTGGAACACAAACCACCAAATACAAAAAAATTATTCAGATCCAGTCGGCTCCACTCCGGAGGGATTCCCCGATCATTTCTTACAGTTTCTCATCAAGGGGGTGTCTCCTGTCCCCGGTACAAACACACTTCCTGAGGAAGGTTAGGCTATGTGTATTTTTTTTGTCATTAACCTTTTTCGGACCACTTATTTATTTATTATGGTGACGATCCGACCTCCATGCTGCTACTCTGGTTCAAACTGCCTCCACCAAACAATATAATTGATCTCAACCTCCCCAAAATAACCAAAATCTGACACGGTGTGAGATGTCTTTTTTAGCTGTTCTGTCGTCATTTCCTGTGATCTTCTTCATGCAGTCAGTCTAAATGAATGAATGGGCGTTTCTTTGACTATTTATAGGCAAATATGGGCGTTACGTGAACGTGAAAAGCTGCGCCGCATTTCGAGTTGATTGTGATTTATAAAGGGAAACCGGCGTAGGATGTGCCGTACGCAAGTCCTGTGCCGGTACGCAGTCTTTTATGAATCGGAAAGTGTCGGTGCGTATTTATTTGCTTTGTCCTACGTAAGCAACCTTCCCACGCCAATCCTACGCAAGGCTTTATAAATGAGGCCCCAGGGCCCCCAAAAGATGGCGTACGCCAGTTTCTACGCACTGTTTGCGATTTATAAAAAACTAACTTGACGGGGAAATGTGCGGTCCTCCACGCAAACTCTGACCCATGCGTACGCAAAAACTGCGACACCGTTGGCAGAAGGAAGAATGGAGAGAAATATGTGGAAATAATACCATAAATAAAATGTTACATCTCATTTATCATATGAAGAATTCATTATTTGATTCTGTTTCCTTCAGGGTTGTGTCTTCCAGGTCGTATGTACTTATTGTAAGTCGCTTTGGATAAAAGCGTTAGCTAAATGCAATGTAATGTAATGTAATTTATTATATAGGCCTATGAAGAATTAATTTTCACAAATTGATTAAAGCCAATCTTAAAATGATTTAACAAACGCCTGTTTGAGACTCCTCAGTGCACACAAAAATATAACTTGGAGAAATAAATAAATAAAACTAGGGCCAAAAGGGTGGGTGGAGGGGGTCTGGAGGACGGGTTTGGGCTGACAGCCCAGGGGCACAGCGGAGGACCCGGAAGGGGTCTCGGGCGGACGGCCCGGGGGCAAGGCAGAGTACATGGTGGAGCGAAGGCCACAGCGGGCAAACTCAGGGGGCCGGGCATGAGGGCGAAGGCAGCGGCTGGAAGAGTCAGGGGGTCGGGCTCGAGGGCGAAGGCCGCGGCACTCAGGGGGCCGGGCTCGAGGGCGAAGGCCGTGGCTGGGGAACTCGGGGGGCCGGGCAAGAAGGCGGCGACGGGACAGCTCCGGAGGACGGGCAGGAAGACGGCGTAGTCCGCGATGGGACCCCTCCATTGTCAGCTGGATCGCCAGAGCACTGGGATCGAGAGCAGGAGCTGGTGGACCCTGGACGGAACATGGGCTGGTGTCAGCGGGACCCCCGACGGAGCAAGGGCTGGTGTTGACGGGACCCGAAACAGGACAGTACAAAAAGATTTTGGCGTGGTGTCGGCAGGACCCTCGGCGTAGCAAGTGTTGGCGGGACCCCCAACAGGACAGGATATGGTGTTGGCAGAAAACCCGGCAGAGCACGTGTCGGCGGGACCCCCAACGAAACAGGTGTCGGCGGGACCCCCAGCGGAACCCCCAACGGAACATGGGGTTGGCAGGACCCCTGGCAGAACAGTAGTCGGCGGGATCCCCAACAGGACAGGACACAGAGTTGGCAGGACCCTCAGCGGAACCCCCAACGAAACAGGACATGGAGTTGGCAGGACCCTCGGGAAGACAGGTGATGGCGGGACCCCCAACGGAACAGGACACAGAGTTGGCAGGACCCCCAGCGGAACCCCCAACGGACCAGGACATTGGGTTGGTACGAGGGGCCGGAGTGGGCCGAACCACTGACATGACACGGGGGGCTGGCGTCGGCCGGGGAGCCAGTACTGGAGCCGAAACTGGAGCCAGAAACATGGCTGCAGGGGCCGAAACTGGGGCCGGAGCAATGGCTGCTGGGGCCAGGACTGAAACTAGAACCATGGCTGTGTGGGCCAGTTCTGGAGCCGGAACCATGGCTGCTGGGGTCGGTACTGGAGCCGGAACCATGGCTGCTGGGGCCTGTACTGGAGCCCAAAACATGGCTTCTGGGCCTCGGGTTGCTAGCCTGGACTTGCGACTCCTTCTCTTAGGAGCCTTTTGGACCTCCAAAAGCCAGAGGAGTACCCGGGAATGGATCCTGGACAGGAGCAGGAAATGGGGAAAAAGAAGGGGCTGACTCCAGACAGAACACACCTAGACGTATGGGCTGAAGTCGAATAGTCCATTTAGCTTAGAGAACCGCAGTGACGCGTCCTAAAACCCGGATGTAAACTCTTTCCGGTTCCTTCGTCAAAAACGCAATGCAATTTCTTCATAGGATTTTGGAAAATAGCTCGAAATAAGGTCTGTGGTTGACACACATTTAAGAGACGGATCACGTTTTGTTCAGCCGGATAATCTCCACATGTCTATCCTACTTTTATAATTTTCGAAGCATAAATCTAGTCGCAAGAAGCAAAATGCTAACGTTATGCTATAAAGGAACTACAGCAGGGTCGCTGCTTCACCGTCACGCCAACTTAAGATCCATATTCAAACATACATATTGTACAAGTTGAAGTGTTTGTTTGAACAGTTTGCAGGAGGCAGGTACTTGCTTTCAAGCAGAACAGGGCAAACAAACTTAGCGGGAGTGTTTTACGTGTTCGGTGTAAAGACGTAAAACGGCCTGGACAACTTCTGTAGTCCTATTCAGCCACTTGTTAACAACCATCATTTTTCAGACACGTAAACTCTTCAGAAATCACCAGCGGGGTCACTGCTGATGTATTTAATGTCGTAGAACAAAACGTGATCTGTCTCTTCAATTTGTGTCAAACACAGACCTTATTTGGAGATATTTTCCAAAATCCTATGGAGAAATTGCATTGCTTTTTATCGAAGGAACCGGACGTGGTAAAAATGCTAACTTACTTCCGGGTTTTAGGACGCGTCACTGCGGTTCTCTATACTTGCAGACTCTTGCCCTCACATATTATCACTGAGCACACCTTGACGAAGACTAAAGTCTGCGAAGGCTCAGCTTGGACTTTGAAATTGCAACTTTCTCCTGAAATATCTGTGGAGTCATACAACTTTCCCCTCTCTCGCTCAGTGGGCACGTGAGAAAGTTAAGCAGCTGTTTGACCGGGGCTCGTCACTGCGTCACGCAGCGTCTGCGCTCTGATTGGTCCGCTCTTGTGTAACTGTGCAGTGGTATAAACTCCAGTTTGAACTGGGAGTTGGCAGTGTCTCCTGCAGGCTTTGCATCCGTCTCAGTAGGGGTAAAGAAAAGGCTCCACCAGTTTCTGCACACTTGTCTTGCGAAGTGATTTAAAGATGCAGAGCTGCGCCAAGTCCTGGGGGATCTTCTTAGCCAAGTCGGTGAATCCCAGCGCACCGTGCAGGCATCTGAGTGACAAGAGCCGCGTGGTTTGGAAACTTCGGTGCAGGGTCCCAAACAGCAGGGCATGCCTCCCGACAGCAGCCCGGGGTCTGAGGACCTCTGCGGCCGTCTCCTCCAGGCAGATCGAGAGACTCTTACCCAGGCATGATGACTTTGCAGAGAGGCATATTGGTCCAGGTGAGAGGGAGAAGAGAGAAATGCTGGATGCTCTGGGACTCGAGGTAAGATTTGGGCTACACATACATCCATCTTGCACAAAAACACGATTTCATTTTCATTAAAACAACATTCTAATATTAAAGCATTTTCTTTGTGCATTGTATTGAAATAATTCTGTTTTCATAGCCATGTTTTGCGCGTTTTTATTGATTATATCATGTTTTTCTCGCAGTCGATCACCCAGTTGATCGAAAACACAGTTCCATCTTCCATCCGTATCAAGCGGACTATGAAAATGGATGATCCAATCTGTAAGTTTACCTTAATTTGAATGTATGTAGTATATCTCTGTCATCATAACGACGAAAGGCTGCTGGTTAAACCTCGACGCATTTGTGCCAAACCCGATTTAAAATGCTTTATATCATCTAAATGCATGTAAAAACAGTGTGTCTAAATCTGTTTTGCTTGGGGAGGTTGGTGAAGCCAAGTGAGTGGCAGGAATGTAGGCTGCACTTATTGTGTGCCGTGGAGCGCTCGTCCCTGTTAAGTCTTCAACATATTTGGAGTTGTTTTTGCGAAACTCGGCGAGCGGCACCAATCTCCTGTTGGGAAGCCGATGCTCAAAGGATGGCAACTGGAGTGTAAACTTTAGCCTTGACGCTCCGGTCCCAAGTCCAGTTCAATCTGGTTATAGCGTTCACATTACATCACAGCCGAGGGGGTTCCTAATAAGGTGACTTTTCCAGCATTCGCCTGGATGTGTTTTTTTTTTCTTTCTTTTTCTCGTATGCAATAATGTGTTAGCCCTGGATACACAGTCTTTTTCCAGTAAACCGAGTTTCGTTATTTCCCCTTTTTAAGAACACAAGCTAGAAACTGAGAACAAAGGCGGTTCTATCACAGGGGACTTTTGAAGATGTTCAGCAGGGATTTTTAATGAGAAGTAAATTAGCTCTAGTAGCATATCAAATTAGCTTCTGGTAGTTGAGAGCCTTTGTGGAAGCTGAATACATTATGAATGACTACGTGACTATTATGCATTTCCAAAAGGGGATAGATTCCACCTTTTGAGGGAGGCTTATGTTAATTTGCTGAACTGGCGCTGTCATTGTGTGTAGTTGTGCAATAGAACATCATTTAGAGATTGTCTGTACGGATGAAATCAACCTCTCAGTATTTCTCACGATATCCCACATATATCACATTCAAAACAAACATTGATGTGCTATGCAATTAATGTTGTTCCATTTATATTGGTTTACATGAGACTACTACTAGTATGGAAGACAAACTCTGCCCTTATTATACCGAACTAAATGTATTTGCTTTATAATCACGGTTTATTTGAAACAAACACAATTTTAATCAACTTTACATTATTAATTGTATAACACATTTTTTAGATAGATTTTTCAGTTGATCAATTGTACATATTCATTTTTCCGGCTATGTAAAATTGCCTTTTTACATATTCTATCTAATGTAACCTTTTGTGTGATAGTCCACAACAAATAAATGCTGACATGACTCACTTGCAGGACTGCATCCATACACTTGCCGCATTGATTTGACAATAGAGATAATTTGTCAGCTTTACACCAAAAGCACACATTTTGAAACTGTTGTTGTGAAAGTACAGAAGTTAAAAATCCTCACCTACTCTCTATATCACCTCATACATAATACTTTCATAATACAACAAGCCGTACTGAAGGAACAAAGTGGAGGCAGAGCTGGTTTTCTGCTTGTTCAGCTTTGGAGGGCTTCAGTTTGCAAAGCCAGCAAGGGATTCTCTCCTCAACAATAGTCCTCCTGGATCTGCAGGTTTTTTTGCTGCCCTGTAGAACTCTGGGATCATGGGAAATCAGTCCTCTATACTGAAACTCACAAACACAAAATACACACTCTCCCTGAACCTGTATATAATGGTTTATCATTAATTTGGATTGCGCAATATCGTTAGGAGGAAGCTGTAAATATTGACTTATAATGGCTACAGTCCCTCTCACCACCAGCAAAGACTCAAAGGTGTCTTTCGTTCCTCCTAAAACGGGAGTAGTTAGGGCTCTCGGTTCAGATGGCGGTATTGTCCATTCCTTGGAGTTGCTAAGCAGCCAGGAAGGCCAGAGGAATCTCAGGCTGGTTGTGCATTTGCCGAGCTTCCTCACAGCACTGGGGAATGAAGATAAATAACTGGCCACTGGGAACGAAACCATGGGTGTACTCGATAAAAATGTCTTGAATGCACATTGCTATCTCTTCGTATGTTTTTATTGTTAGGTTTCTTTTCTGGTGATATGTTGAAACTATATATTTAGTTGGAGGTTGACATCTTTATGTCTAGAAACCTATAATATATTAGATAGAAAGAGGAATCACAAAGGAATGTTTGGTTGTGTTTAATATGATGGATTTGACGAAATGCGCCTGGGCCCCAAGTAATCCAATATTGGTATGTCCTTTTATGGCTATCTAATGAGCAGTAGGAAATACACTTTTTAAATTAAATTGACCTATGTTGCCCAATAAATCAGAGATGCAAAGCCAAATAGTGTGTTCAAATGACAAATTGCATTTTTTACAGGTGAGAATGAGATTCTGGACACTCTACAGAAGATCGCTTCACAGAATAAAGTATGGAGGTCCTACATCGGCATGGGCTACTACAGCTGCTCCGTACCGCCGCCCATCCAGAGGAATCTCCTGGAGAATTCAGGCTGGTGAGTGAACATCTTCGACGCTCTCTTAGCAGAACACTATGGCTATTTTGCTCAAGGTTTTTCCAAAATCTTCCCATTTCGGGTGCTTGAATACCACCAACTTTCTGCGTTTGTCTTCGTGCCCAGACTCACTTTGTTGCTTTTGTTGTGCCTCTCTTGTCCTCAGGGTGACTCAGTACACACCCTACCAACCGGAAGTTGCCCAAGGTCGCCTGGAGTCGCTCCTCAACTACCAGACCATGATCTGTGACATCACAGGCATGCCCGTTGCCAACGCATCCCTGTTGGACGAGGGAACGGCTGCAGCTGAGGCAATGCAGCTGTGCCACAGGTATAAACAAGTTGAACACCAACTCTTTGCCAAGAAGCTCAGCTAATGCATGCATTTTTTATTCATAAACATGTATATATCTGATGAGTAAATTGTGTTTAATATTAACAGACAGAACAAAAGAAGAACCTTCTACATTGACCCACGCTGCCATCCACAGACCATTGCAGTGGTGCAGACCAGAGCCAAGTACGTATTGCACATGAACAAAATGTATGAGCTCTAAATAAATAAATCAATTTGGGTAAACAGGAAACATGTATTTATTCTTGTATGAAAACAGAAAGGCTATTCCAGAAAGCTTTCTCTTTTTAGGTTTCCCCTGTTCTACCACTATGTATATGCATATTTCTTAGCACCCCTCTAAGTTTTAACTTTTATCTTTCAGCTACATCGGGGTGAAAACCGTCCTGAAGCTGCCCCATGAAATGGACTTCAGTGGGAAGGATATTAGCGGTGTGCTCTTCCAGTATCCAGACACTGATGGCAGGGTGGAAGACTTCACAGAACTAGTGGACAGGGCGCACAAGGGAGGGGTAAGAGAGCTTTTGCCACAAACATTTTGTAAAACATTATGGATCTGATTTCAGGCTACTCAGCAAGTTGGTGATTATTTTTATTCCAAAAGTGAAGCACACACTCGAAGAAACCTTCTGTGTCGCTTCATTCTTAAGCTGTAACAAGGAAGTAATGCAATGCACGACATTGCATGTCCTAGATTCCATTTTGTCAGCAGCACTGCCTAAAGTTTTATCTGAAGACACTGTAGTGTTTTTTACACCAAAGAACTGGCTTTCTGCAACTTTAATAGAAACGTGGGATGTGTTGATACCACTAAGAAAGATTTGGTGTGACCATTCCTTCACAAAAAGTGCTATTCTGTGTATATGGGAGTAGAAACTATATGAATTGACTCGGTTGTAACCTGGTCCTCTCCCTGTGCAGGCTCTGGCATGCTGTGCCACAGATCTGTTGGCCCTCTGCGTCCTGCGCCCCCCCGGGGAGTTTGGTGTTGATATCGCACTTGGAAGCTCCCAGAGGTTTGGAGTTCCTCTCTGCTATGGGGGCCCCCACGCTGCCTTCTTCGCTGTTAAAGACAGCCTGATCCGGATGATGCCCGGCAGAATGGTTGGAGTCACTAGGTGAGGAAAGACACTCTTCCATCAAAATACACATTTTATAGTGAGACGATTATTGTACCGACAATAAAACTTGAGTAGGAACCTTAATATCTTACTTTGGGAAAAAACCTATTTAATTTATAGGGATGCGGCTGGTAAAGAGGTGTACCGGCTTGCTTTGCAGACCAGAGAGCAGCACATTCGCAGAGACAAAGCAACCAGCAACATCTGCACTGCACAGGTAGGACCACACTCACATTTGGACTTGCTCTTATTATTGAACATAAAGATTAAAAAAAAGTGAGTAATAAGTGTTTTGGAACAGACATTATGGGTGACTCTGGGTTTTGTTTTATTTGACCTGTGACTTTAGGCTCTGCTGGCCAACATGGCTGCGATGTTCGCAGTGTATCACGGTCCTCAGGGACTCAAACACATTGCTGAGAGGACACACAATGCTGCTCTGATCCTAGCTGAAGGTACATTATATATTTTTTGTGATTAAAATCAAGCTTTTATTGATGAAGCACCAGGATAATTTCATACTGAAAGTATAGTGCCATCCTTGTAACTGTAAGTTATTAATTTGTGGCGAGATGCATCATTTTCACAGATGAGACACTTGGTGGATACATTGTACAATGATAGACCAATAATAAGGAACATATAAATAATAGATAAACACACATTTATCCTCGTATTTATGCATCCAAAAAATGCACATGTGTAACTGTTTACCCTCATTCTTTGTTTCAGGTCTGAAGAGAGCGGGACACCGGCTGCACAGCGAAATGTTCTTCGACACTCTAAAGATTACCTGCAGTGTTGCAGCCAAAGACATCTTTGAGAGAGCTGCGCAGAGGGAGATAAACCTGAGAGTCTTCACTGATGGAGTGGTGAGAACAACCTTGAAACCGCGTGCATTTTTTTTACTGGGTGGAATTTTTCTTGGATAGTATTTATAAGCAATGTTTTGCAGTAGCTGTAGCAACGAAGTGCAGCGCCACACATTAATACAACTACATGACACCTCCCCCAAAAAGTGATGATACAGCCAAAAGAGAAAAAACCAACAACAACATCCATACCTGAAACAAGCTCATACACAAAAAGAAAAAAACAGCTGGCAAATTGAAAACCAGGAACCTCTTTAACCCTCCGGTATCACTATGGACGTTTTTGTCCATATGGGTCATTTTTCACTTTTCATTTTGCAATAACTTTGGTTGTGTTGGTGTAAATGGCCTGATTTTTTGTAACACGGCTATTTTCTCGATCTATTTTGGAATTTCAATTTTTGAAATCGGTCTTTAATTCACTGTGTAACAAATCGACTACGCAAATTAGTGATTCGAGACAAAAATATCCACTGCAAAATGCTTTGATAAAAATATTATATTAAAAGGTTTTTTTCACAACCTTTTTGGGTTCAATCTTTAAAGCAACTTCCGCCCTAATAGAAAATATCAAAAATGTAATCATTTTCAGGATTTTAACCCTTTAAATGCCATTTTGATTACATGAAACCGCTGTTTTTTTTCATGATGAAAACAGAGAAAATTAGTTATTTTCTCAAAAATACATATCTGGGGACTGGCTCTTTTTTTTTATAACCATCTTGGATATGTCAAAGATTAGCAACAAAATGGATTTTTTTGCATTATTAGTTTTTGCACAAAATCAGATTGAACAAAAAAGTTACAAATTAGTCATTCGGGACAATGATGTAGGCGTGTTGGTATGGATGTGGAAGCGTGGTATCAGCTGAGAAATGTGTGTGTGTGTGTGTGTGTATGGATGTACAGTGTGTGTACAGAGACAACAATATATAGTAGATTTGGTTTACAGCAAGTCGCAGATTTCGCCTCATATCTTTCTTTCTTTCTCTCTTTTTCTCTCACTCCCTCATTCCCAAACTCATACACACTCTTACATATTAAACCTCCTTATACCTTGTATTTGTGTGTGAGAATGAGACAGGAGTAAGTGTGCTCTCATGAAGTTTTGTTTTTCATTTGTGCTGTTTCATGTGTCTTTGAGGTAAACAGATGTATGATCTTGACCTCGATGTTTTGAATTGTTTGAACTTCAAAGTCCTTTGATAATGTCAAACAGACATACACAGCGATACATACACTCCTTGAAGTAAATAAAAACACCTGGCTGCAAAGCCAAAGCTTCAAATATGTGTAGTTTGGCTGGATGGTCCTTTCATTCCTGTGATACGCAACAAGCAGTAAGATGAAGAGGAGCTTCTCTGTGGGACAAGAGGTCTCATGCAGCCCGTAACTTCAGCTGCAGGACTCGTCCTCTGAAACAGAAACACCCTGAGAAGGAGAATCTGGTGTGGATCTGCCTGAACTGTGCTTGAAAGTAGTCGGCACAAAGATAAAACACTTTTTTGACAAACATGAGAAGGAGAATCTGATGTGGAGTTTGTAGTGGAGTCTGATCCTTCTTCGTCCGACCCTTCCCCTGAAAGTGGAGAGGACACAGAGGATCCCATTCCGTAGCTGCGCTACATTCCTCTGCACTATCCTATCCGGAGGATCGTGTCCATCATGGCAGTGGGTGGACATCAAAACATTTTCAAATCTGGTTTCCCTCTCACGAGGAAACGTCGAGCTACATTCCTGCTGCCAGAGGTTTGGTTTCAGGGCCCACGCGTTATGCCATTACGAGTGGCATAAATACGAATTCATGACGTGGAATCCTTCTTTGATTTATTCTTTACCCCTGAGATCATCAGCAGTATTGTCGACATGACACACCTGCATGGGGGACGTTCGGTGGCAAAGTGGAGGGATGTTGATGCCACAGATGTTTGAGCAAACATTGGATAGGATAGTGTAGAGGAATGTAGCGCAGCTACGGGATGGGATCCTCTGTGTCCTCTCCACTTTCAGGGGAACGGTCAGACGAAGAACGATCAGACTCCACCACAAGCATCTGGTCATTTCTCTAAGCATGGCTTCACGTGGCGGCGCAACGAATATTCTTGTTACTCCTGTGGCAATCTCTGGTGCTATCATCCTCTTTGTGGTGTGATTGAGGAGGAGATCACGAAGCACTTTTGTGAACATCAGGCTTTTTCCATCTAAATGGTTTTGTAGTCCTTCATACATCTCAACCTCATCACCATCTTGTTGTTCCTCAGCAGTTCCTCAGCAGCTCCTCAACCTCCTCAGCAAAGGACCTCATCGATTCCTCTGTATCAATGTGGGATTCGGAGCAGAATTGTTCCTTCTTCTCTGCCCCCATCTGATAAATGAACTGTTTGGCAAACTGTTTGGCAAAAAAGTGTTTTATCTTTGTGCTGACTCCTTTCAAGCACAGTTCAGATCCACACCAGATTCTCCTTCTCAGGGTGTTTCTGTTTCAGAGGATGAGTCCTGCAGCTGAAGTTACGGGCTGCATGAGACCTCTTGTCCCACAGAGAAGCTCCTCTTCATCTTACTGCTTGTTGCGTATCACAGGAATGAAATGACCATCCAGCCAAACTACACATATTTGAAGCTTTGGCTTTGCAGCCAGGTGTTTTTATTTACTTCAAGGAGTGTATGTATCGCTGTGTATGTCTGCTTGACATTATCAAAGGACTTTGAAGTTCCAAACAATTCAAAACATCGAGTTCAAGATCATACATCTGTTTACCTCAAAGACACATGAAACAGCAGAAATGAAAAACAAAATGCCATGAGAGCACACTTACTCCTGTCTCATTCTCACACACAAATACAAGGTATAAGGAGGTGTAATATGTAAGAGTGTGTATGAGTTTGGGAATGAGGGAGTGAGAGAAAGAGAGAGAAAGAAAGAAAGATATGAGGCAAAAACTGCGACTTGCTGTAAACCAAATCTACTGTATATTGTTGTCTCTGTGCACACACACACACACACACACTTTTCAGCTGATACCACTCTTCCACATCCATACCAACACACCTACATCATATTAGTTGCATACATGTATTCCAATGGCTGGCAGGGCCCCATTATACAACAGGCAAAGAAACCAAGAAATGACAAGCATGTATTTCAATGGTAAAATGTCACATCTGGTTTTTACAGTAAAAAGGACAAATTTAACTATTTTCCTCCAATATAAAACCCTGACATTACAAAATGCATGATTTTATACCTTTATGGCGGAGAGATCAAAAGATGTAGTTATAATGGGAGTGGATGGGACATTTTTGTCCGTGAGTGGCTAATGTGTGAGTTTTTTGTTTAGTCTGATTCTGTGCAAAAACTAATAATCAACCTGGCAGTTAAAGGGTTAAAATCCTGAATATAATTTAACATTTGGTATTTTTGATCAGGACTGAAGTTGACTGAAATATTTAACCCTAAAAAGTTTTAAAAATATTAATCTGTTGTCATTTTAGAGCAGTTTTTGGAAGTGGACATTTTTGTCCCGAATGACTAATTTGTAACTTTTTTGTTCAATCTGATTTTGTGCAAAAACTAATAATGCAAACAAATCCATTTTGTTGCTAATCTTTGACATATCCAAGACTCTTTAAAAAAAAAAAAAAAAAGAGCCAGTCCCCAGATATGTATTTTTTGGAAAATAACTAATTTTCTCTGTTTTCATCATGAAAAAAACCAGCAGTTAAAATCCTGAAAATGATTATATTTTTGGTATTTTCTATTAGGGCGGAAGTTGCTTTAAAGATTGAACCCAAAAAAGTTGTGAAAAAAACCTTTTAATATAATGTTTTTATCAAAGCATTTTGCAGTGGACATTTTTGTCTCGAATGACGAATTTGCGTAGTCCAATCGAATGATACCGGAGGGTTAACAACATAGAAAACATTTAGTTTTTGTGAAAAGTTGGTAAAACTCAATGTTTATAATCCACTTTCCCACAATTACCTAATGTATTTCAAATATATCATAAGACTTTAGGCAGTGGTTGATTAAATGTAACCATGCTGTTAACATTTTTCTCTTTAACAGGTGGGGGTCTCTCTGGATGAGACGGTGACTGAGAAGGACTTGGACGACTTGCTCTGGGTCTTTGGCTGTGAATCTTCAGCTGTATGTTATCCACTTATTTATATCTTTAATAGTTTTGATTACAGTTCAATGAGTTCTTGCTTGAGGTTGAATAGGGATTGCTGTTTATAGCTTTAACATTTAAAACCACCTGCTTCAATCTTTCAGGAGCTGATTGCTGAGAAGATGGGTGAGCGGGTGAAGGGGATCTTGGGAAGTCCTTTCAAGAGAACGAGCAAGTATCTGACGCACCAGGTCTTTAACAGGTTGGTATTCTCGGTTAAATTGAAACCCCATAGCACATAATATAACACTATGTCAATGCTAACAAACTGCATACATGTCTTTATGACCTGCTGCGCTCATAATCATTTCCATTTGATTGTCTGCTTCGAACACAGCTGCACTCTACACCAAATCACCACATTAGATAACAGACAGAAATATAGAGCTCTTTTCATACTTATCGCATGAATGACAACCTCCTGTACTTGTTGCATACTAAAACAAGTATATGTTGTTATAGTAAAAACATTTACATTTTCATACAAAAGTCATGTAATAAGCCCCTACGGTCTGTAATAAACATGCAGCCGGTCTAAGTCTTTATGCCAAATCCTTCAAGATAATTGAATATTTGAAGAAAACATGGGTGTTTTAAGCAAGTTGAATCTGTAGTAGAAATGGGTTTTTAGCAATACAAGCTTTCGTGGCAACAAGGGCATCTCTCTGGGCTGCTTAAAGTGGTCATACTATCTTTATTAGTGCAATAAATACAGACATGCAGACAGGTAACAGTTTCTAATGTGTTAAGTCCTTGACATAATGACTAACACCCTTGAATAAAGCTAGTCAAACTTCCTTAATGCACTTTCCTTGCAGGTTACTTCTGTCAATTTTGCAATTATTAAGTGACATACCAACTGTTGGAAGTAAAATGTTTTCAGTTAATTCTCCTTCTGGTTAATCTTGTCCACAGTTATCACTCTGAGACCAACATTGTGAGATACATGAAGCGTCTGGAGAACAAGGACATCTCCCTGGTGCACAGTATGATCCCACTGGTTAGTACTGCACGAACGGGTGGACAAAATATTCCGTTTTATATACATGTATATTATAAAGTGATGTGGTGTTTAATGTTGTTTTTATTCTTCAGGGGTCCTGCACCATGAAGCTCAACAGCTCTTCAGAGCTCATGGTGAGTTATAGAAGTCACATAATGTCACGTAGATATCTTAAAAACTATCATGAAGTAGTTTGTCAGGAAACTCTGCTCCCATGGTCACCCTATTTGGTGTTTCCCAAAGTCATTTCTCATGGCCTTCCTCCTTCAGGCTTATCATAAAGTTGTTTTAGGAAGGGCGTGCCCACCGCTCACTGCTGTCCTCTCTTCTTTAGCCCATCACCTGGAGGGAGTTTGCCAACCTCCACCCGTTCGTGCCTCTGGATCAAGCTGAAGGCTATCAGAAGCTCTTCAAACAGCTGGAGAGGGACCTCTGTGAGGTGACAGGATACGACAACATCTCCTTCCAGCCAAACAGGTATGTATGACCAAACATTTGCAGCACAACTATGCAAATACAAGTATCAACAACACCAACTCATCAAGCATTAGTCCCTGATGTCTATTAGTGTCTCTGCTTGTAGCTTACAAAAGTGAACGGCAGTTCTCAAGAAACCTTTAAGCTACATAATTTAAAGGATATTTTGACTTTAATAGTCAATTACCTAATAAAACCCCACTTCAGTGTATGATCTACAGTAGATGTTGGTTGGATGGAAAGGGGCAGCAGTCAAATGTATTATTGCCACTTAGGGGTGCAACAACTAATCGATTACCAAATTAGTTGGCAACTAATTCAGTCGTCGATTCGTTGGTGACGTCATCAGATGTGTTCTACACCCCGTTAAGCTCCAACGTTATCGCTCTTTTTTATCGGTACAGGAGACATTTAAAACATATGTATTATTGCTACATAAACATTATATCGCAGTCTTAGTGTCGCCAACTGCGTTTCTAATATACAATATAACGTAAAAAAAAAATGCGTCTATAATGTATTTTTGATCTTCCCAATTCAGACGAGAGATCTCTCCCCCGCCTGCTTGCGAGGGGGCGGGGCAGATTACACACACACACACGCAGCTGCTACATGCATGCAACACACACACACACACACACACGGAGGAGGCGGAGAGAACCTGCTCCGAGGTGTGGTTCAACTTTAGCCGTCTCGATGTGGACAATGCTCGTTACCAAAAGTGCAATAAGAGTTTAGCATGTAAAGGCGGTAACACGAGCAATTTGTCTAAACATTTAGCAAAAGTGCACCACATCCAGACGGAGAAATGCACCGGGTTCCACTGTCTTTCTAGTAGCTCTGTAGCCCCATCCACGAGTAACTTTTTCACGTCAGGTGTTATGTATGCTAGCAGCAACACACAGAGTTAACTCGGTTATAAAAACATAGGTTAATGATTAGAGGTAACCGAGTTATTTATTTTGTTAAAGTTTCAGCTATTCTGTTTACAGTTCTGTCATCAGATTATTTAATATGATTTGTTAAAACATTGTTGTTTCTTTTGATGTGAAATATTATGCATTTAATTAAAATAAAAAGCAATGTTAGTTTTGTTCACAATTTGTTTAGTTAGTTTACCTTATTTCTTGTCAAAAGAACCGTTAATACTATCGTTAAAAGGACCGGATCGATAAGCAGTATCGATATAAGTAGTAGTACAGTTAAAACCTTAACGATCCGAATAATCGATTCATTAGTCGTTTGTTGCAGCCCTATTGCCACTTAATAAATCCGTATCGGTTTAATTGTTGGCTCGATTAAGAATGTTTTCACTGATCGACCTTTCCTTTGGACAGCCCTTTCCTACGGGGAACTGACGCTGTTATAATCCGTGTGCTCTCTTTTAAGCCACCAGACTCCATTGGCAAAACACATGTTTACAACACGGTACACAGTTTACACAGTGTTTGTTTTTATTGTGGGACTTTGGTGTATAAATGCTTGGTTAAGAATCATGAAAGTCACGCAAAAGTTGGTTCCCTTGGTGAGAGCATACATTGATTATACCAGCCTTAGTTCCCCGTAGGTTTAGGGTTCTCTTAAGGTGGCTTAAATAAGTACTTTGCTTTGCTACCGTGCCCATACTCTTGTATGGTTCTTTTAATGGGGGCTGTGCTGTGCGTCATCTACCATGGACCTTGGTGAACCACACCTATCCCTTTAACACATTTAAGGCATTTCCTGTTAAAAGTGTACATTTTACCCTTCCATAAAAATATAACCCCTGAAGTGATGAGAATTACTCTATCAGACTGTATTTTGAAGTATAACAAGTCTTGGGACTTATAACTTATAGTATTTGTACTATGGGTTATAGTATTTGAATGCATAATTTACACAATAGTCGCAATTTTTTCAAATATTTCTGCATCCATTGCTTGACAAAGAGTGATATAACATTCACCGAAAGTCTCCCTGAGGGCAGGAAAGTGAAAATGAGATCTTATTGGAATTGAGAAACCTTGAGTTATCCTCTGTGTCTAAGACTTGGGAGCTGTTTTCAGACTTTCGTCAGTATCCAGTAGTCAAATGCTATCAGCTCTTTATGAGCAGCAGAGGGTTTATGAACAACACACCATGCTACATTGGCCTGCAGAATTATCAAACAGCTTTTAAATCCCATCGGTTTCTCCCCTTTTGGTAATGTCTGTAGACTGCTCTTTGAACTGTGCGGGTATGTGAAGGTGTGTAGTACATAACCATGGTGTGTTTCCTTGTCTTCCAGTGGCGCTCAGGGTGAATATGCTGGCTTGGCTGCCATAAAAGCCTACCTGAACTCAAAGGGGGAGCGTTCAAGAAGTGTAAGTGTGCTGCCTGAGTGGACTGCACTCATACTATAAAACCGTCAGAATAAATAAGTGTTGTGTGTAGGTTAATTAGGATATATTAGCACTGGAGGTTTTTATATAATTCTGCTACCTTATAACAAAGCTGATTGATTTAATTAAGCTTCAATGTCCAGATGATCTGCACTACAAGGAATTGATACACATTACAAGCAAAGCCATATTCAGCGTCCCACAGCAATTTACAAAACATCTATCTACCTAGAAATGAATCAGAAATCCAGAATTATAAATTGTTTATTAGTCGGACAGCGGGGAAATGTACATTGTTACAGCAAAACAAAGGCTTGCAATGATACAGAATAAGCTAACATATTAATATATTGAAGAAAATGACACATTAGTTATACTAGTTAAAAATAAAGACAAATAAATAGTTGGGTATATGCTTGCAAATTTAGGTAAATACTCTAATTTGCCATTTTGTCAAAGCTTGAGCAAACTAAAGCAAGCAGCCGGTTATCTTAGTTTATCATTAAGATTAAACAAATTATTAATAAATAGTTAATTAGGCAGATAAATTGTAAAGATGCTGGTAGGCAGTTTGTGTTACCTTTGGACCGGGTGATTAGACTTTATGCTAAGATAAGCTAACCCTCTGCTGGCTGTAGCTTCAATGTTAATGCAAATAAATGATATCAGTGATATCAGTCTGATCATTAAACTCGAAGGGACAGGAACATTCTATTAAAGGTGGGGTAGGTAATTCACTTCAGAAACACTTTTTGTTATATTCCATGGAATGCTCTTACACCCCGATTAGCCGGCCCGGCTAAAATAACTGGATGGTCTACCTGCCTGTCAGCCTTCCATCTGTGCACAAACTTATCTCGTGCCCTCATTGGTCATGTGAGCGTTCGTGTGTGTTGGAGGAGGGGCTCTGTAAGGAAGTCTGAAGGAAGGCAAGGCAAGTTTATTTATAGAGCACTTTTCAACACAAGGCAATTCAAAGTGCTTTACAACAAATGAAAGACATTAAGAAAATGGCATTTAAAATCAGTCATTAAAAAGAAAAGCTAATAAAATAAACATTAAAAGAAGAAATACATGGATAAACATTAAAAGAAAAATACATGGATAAAGGTTACAGTGCAGTTTAAGATGTGAATAGTTCAATTAAAAGCAGCGACAAAAAGAAAAGTCTTCAGCCTGGATTTAAAAGTAGTCAGAGTTGCAGCGGACCTGCAGGTTTCTGGGAGTTTGTTCCAGATATTTGGAGCATAATAACTGAACGCTGCTTTACCATGTTTAGTTCTGACTCTGGGGACAGAAAGCTGACCAGTCCCTGAAGACCTGAGAGATCTGGATGGTTCATAATTTAGCAGTAGATCAGAAATGTATTTTGGGCCTAAACCATTCAAAGCTTTATAAACCAGCAGCAGTATTTTGAAATCTATTCTTTGACACACAGGAAGCCAGTGTAAAGACTTCAGAACAGGAGTGATGTGATCCACTTTCTTAGTGTTAGTGAGGACTCGAGCAGCAGCGTTCTGAATCAGCTGCAGCTTCCGAATAGATTTTTTTTAGTGAGACCTGTGAAGACACCATTGCAGTAGTCGAGTCTACTGAAGATAAAAGCATGGACAAGTTTTTCCAAATCCTGCTGCGACATTAGTCTTTTAATCCTAGATATGTTCTTTAGGTGATAGTAGGCTGATTTAGTAACTGTTTTAATGTGGCTGTTGAAACTCAGGTCAGAGTCCATGACTACACCTAGATTTCTGGCTTTATCTGTTGTTTTGAACATTGCAGACTGAAGCTCAGCGCTAACTTTTATACGTTCTGCCTTGGCTCCAAAAACCATTACCTCAGTTTTATCTTTGTTTAATTGGAGAAAGTTCTGACACATCCAGTCATTGATTTGTTCAATGCACTTACTCAGTGTTTGAATTGGAGCATAGTCTCCTGTTGCAACTGTTACGTAAATGTGTGTGTCATCTGCATAGCTATGGTAACTTATGTTGTTGTTTTTCATTATCTGAGCCAGTGGTAGCATGTAGATGTTAAAGAGAAGAGGCCCCAAGATGGAGCCTTGAGGAACCCCACATGTCATATTTGTCAACTCAGATGTGTATTTACCAATAGAAACAAAGTTGTTTCTGTCCTTTAAGTAGGATTCAAACCAATTTAGGACGGTTTCCGAAAGTCCCACCCAGTTTTCTAGTCGGTCTAGTAATATGCTGTGGTCAACAGTGTCAAACGAAGCACTGAGATCTAATAATACTAACACTGAAGTTCTGCCACTGTCTGTGTTTAAGTGGATGTCATTAAAGACCTTTACAAGAGCAGTCTCAGTGCTGTGGACGAAAGCCTGACTGGAACACATCGAAACAGTCATTTAAATGCAAAAAATTACTTTTTCAATGATTTTACCTAGAAATGGCAGGTTTGATATGGGCCTGTAATTGTTCATTACTGAAGCATCTAGATTATTCTTTTTTAAGAGCGGTTTAATGACTGCAGTTTTCAGGGCCTGTGGAAAAATACCTGAGTGAAGTGATTTGTTTACTATATGAAGTAGATCTGAGGCCATGCAAGGCAAAACCTCTTTAAAAAATCCCGTTGGAATAATATCAAGGCAGCAGGAGGAGGATTTCAGAAGTTGAATAATGTCCTCTAGGTTTTTATCATTAATCTGATGGAATTGTGTCATGGTGTTTGAATTGATGTTAAGTGGACACAGAGACAACACATTTGCTGTTCCTGATGCAGAGGCACTGACTGCTTGTCTGATTTTCTGAATTTTGTCAGTGAAAAAGGAGGCAAAATCATTGCACGCCCTGGTGGATAGAAATTCAGAGGCTACTGACACTGGGGGGTTAGTTAGTCTGTCGACGGTAGCAAACAATGCACGTGCGTTGTTTTTGTTTTCGGTAATGATGTCAGAGAAGAACGATTGTCGTGCGTTTTTCAATTCCAAATTATAAAGGCCAAGTCTCTCTTTATAGATTTCAAAGTGAACCTGGAGATTTGTTTTTCGCCACCTGCGTTCAGCTTTTCGACACTCTTTTTTTTAGGGAGGGGCAGATTTTTTTCGGCTGCGTACTTTCAAATTCTAGCGCACTCGAACTGGTTTCTCCATTCTTACCTACCCTCAGTGGCTGAGCCAGGACATTTTCAGTGGGGTGGCCAGGATGGAACCAGTGATCATTTTGGGGTGGCATTGAAATCACTATTATATGAACATAAAAATACATCTCACTAGAAAATAAGGGGTTATTTAAGGCACCTACAACACACCTGTACATTATTTGGGATTAAGTGGTGGAATAGATCAAATAATATTCAGTATATCTAACTATTTTTTTCGTATTCCTGCAGGCAAAGTATCAACGAAGCTTAGATTATACAAATGTAATGCAATATCGAGACTGTTTAGCTTATGGTGATCAGCAGCCCTATGAGCTCATTCTCTGTGTGTTCTCGTATCATCAGGAATACAGAGACACACACACATCATTTAAATAAGATTTTTTAAATTAAATGATGGGTTAAGAATAAACATCTTAAAGTAAATAACAATAGCCCTTAACCCTGTAAGGCCCCTGGTTGTAATTTTACAACATTACTTGAAGCTATCCTTGAAAAAGTCAGTAAATGTTTTGTTTTTTTAAAAGACCACATTTACATAGTCAAAAGGTCCTTTTGTTCAGCCTCACAATGCTATTGGGTAGTATATGTGTTATAGGTCCTGCCCTCTTGCCCTCTTCCCACCAGGCCCAGGCTACACCAACCAAGCACAATTGCTGTAACCACACCTCCAGAACCCAACCCACTCATTTATGCTTTAAATAACTCTACCTGTACAGGCTTGCATCTATCTTGTAGTCCAATACTAACTGCACAATATTTACTGAGCTGTGCAAATATAACACTTATGGGGGGACAGGGCTGCGAAGTCTAGAGATGGATCTGTTGGTCCTGGCACCAGGGGGAGGGACAACTGATTTAGTATGAATAGCTGCTAAAAATGTATCTGCATTTACTAAATGTCAGCTAAAAGAGGAGTGAAATTAAAAACCTGTATAGATATTAACAGTACTTAATGTCAGCTTAGTAAAAAAAAAAACATAACAATTATTATTTGCAATGGACTACGCGTAGCTAACAGACACATTTCCACCACTCATAGACCACACCCACCTTTTCTTTGAAAAACTGGGTGACATACTGTCGTCCTTTAGTCCCTCTCTTGTCTTTCTCTCCTTTCTTTTCTCTTTTGAAAGCCTGACTTTGTGAGTCGTTAAGACATGGTTCACACGTAAGTACTAGCATCCCTGCTCCTAACATGCTCTCACTCTCTGCTAGAAAGTGCCGTGGCCACTCCCAGCCACCCCCCAGCTCCGCCACTGCCTACCCTACCTTTAAGCCTCAATTTGCATGCAAACTTTTTATTCCAAATAACACTAAAAAGCAGAAGATTTAAGTACTTCTAAAGCAATAAAGCAATTATGTCATTGCTATTCTTACATGAATGATCCTTCATTATGACCGTAGTTAGAGCGCTGATATCTCAGATTGATTTATCACCAATGGTTCCTTTGATCATGCTGACTGAGGTTAATAAAGAGCAAAAGTACATGAGCCACAGGTTGTAAGCCCTATCAAAGTCCCCGACAGTGGTATTGTTCCCATGTTACGACATGTCCCTTTGACACCACAGATTAACATGTTTAAAGTATTCAGAAATTCCTCCAGTATCCTGACTTTCTGATTGGCAGGATCTGGAGGACAAGGAGAGATAAGACACACTCCTCAGACTAAAGACTGGCTGACTGAAGTATATTTTCTTCACTGTAAATTGGCCTTTGTTTTTTAACTGCTCCCTCGTGAGTACATCTTAGATAGTGGCCTGATCCCTTGTCAAGGTCCAAAGTAACAACCGTTTGAGCAAACAAAGGGGCAGAAAACGCTGTGATCCCACTATAGGCTAGTTGCTCTCAAGATGCCATATTTGGAGGTTTTAAGACTTTGGGAACTGCGACACACTGGGGAGACATGCTCGGCCTTGTGTTCCCAGTCACTCATTTGTCAATGTTATCAAACCCAAAGGTCTTAGTGCCCCAGTTTCCAGAAGTGGAAATGTCGAAGTGGAAATGTCGCCATAACAATTACTGACCTTCTGTCAGTTTACACATACGTGTCAGTGGTGGGTGTTGGCTAATTCAAGCATTGCAACATTTCCCACACAGCCTTAACCATGAATAGTCCTGCTCTTTTTGTACAAAGAAATTATCATTTAATATTCATTTTACAGTATTACAACAATAATACAACAAAATATGTATTTATTTCCTGTAAATACTTTGGCTTAATCTGATTCACGCTTAATGAGATACATTATAATACTGTTCCTCTCTTGTAGTCTTAATATAAGAATGATGTTACCTGCTGTTAGTTGATATTGAAGAGTCATCCTGCAATCATAGCCTGAATATCACTTATCAAAAATCAAATTTTACATACACTGATAAAAGCATACTTTGCATTCAGGCTGCAAATGTGTCCCAACTTTATGTCTTGCTAAATGACTTTTTTTCCACGTCCAGGTGTGTCTGATCCCCAAGTCTGCCCACGGCACCAACCCAGCGAGCGCTCAGATGGCTGGCTTGAAGGTCCAGGTGGTGGAGGTGGACAGAGACGGAAACATCGACATGGCACACCTCACAGCTCTGGTGAGTTTGCATTGGTGACATCTCATCAAAACATGTTGAGGCTTTTAATTACAGAAAGTCTAAGACAATTTTGCGAGGCACTGTTCGTAAATGTCTGACAGAAAATAAAAGTAATGTTTATGAGTCGCCCAACTTTGCATTAATAGTGTAGTGCTAAATTGTTGAAATACCTTTTTTTTTTTTTTTTGTAACTCAATATGGGTCAACTGTCACACTAACTAATCAGGATACGTTTTTACATTTTAAATGATCAAGTTATGGTTTTGCAATCCTGCATTGGAGTGCTCACTCACTCTGTGGATAACAAAAATAGTTTATACATCACCATGGCTGTTTGAATTAAAGCAAAAATAAGAAACCACCAGGAGATATTGATATGGGTCAACACTATAATATAAGTACCAACGATGTTTCCCCTGTCCTCTCTTCCAGGTGGATAAACACAAGGCGAATCTGGCCGCCATGATGATCACCTACCCTTCCACCTTTGGTGTGTTTGAGGAGAAGATCCGCGACGTATGTGATCTTATTCACAATAACGGAGGGCAGGTGTACCTGGATGGTGCCAACATGAACGCCCAGGTGAGAGAGGAAATATGAAAATATATTTAGGGCCCGAGCACGGAGCGCTAGGACCCAACGGCGTTCTAGCACGAAGTGCGAGGAAACCTATTGTTATTGGTGGAATTATTCTTAGTAGTCGCCATCATTCCTGCTTTTGAGGGCTTTAGGATGCTTAAAAGGTTGTATAATTTTGCACGGACGCCCGAACCGGTAAAAATTACAACATTCTGGAGTCAATGGGTTAAAATATTTCAACTGGCTCGCTAGCGCCACCTATCAAAATCCCAATTCGGAATACATTTACAAAGTCGCACCGTAACTCCGAATGACCTGAAATTTTGCACACATATCCGGGAGGACCTGCTCTAGAAATAATACTCTTGGAACCCTAAGCTCCGCCTACATATATATTTTTTTTAATTAGCATAATTTACAGAAACAGTTAAATATTCACTTAAATTTCAGTTTTTCAACACCAAACTTCGCAAACGGCATCGGTGGAGGGTCAGACACATTAACGTAGAAAATGAGTATGTTAGGACGATAAATATTGCCGCCGTCAATCAAAACGTACTCGCAAAAAGGCGGGGCTTAGAAAGAAATGCTCATAACTCATCAACAATGTATCCAAACATCACAGATTTTGGTAAATAGGTTCAATCTGTCTTGGGGAATAGGCACACCAAAGCATTTTCATTTTGGACAATAGGGGGCGCCAAGAACACCACCAACTCGAGAGCGGATGGACGAATTTTTTTATTTTTTACACATACTCTGGGGGTGACTACGAACTAAGATTTTAAAGCGTCGCAACCAAGCGGCAAACTCTGGGGAAGAGCCGGGACGCCAATACGGAAGTGCCACACACTGCAGTTCATCTAGTGGCCAGTAGGAGCAGGCTGCAGAAGGGAGCAATTTCCATAGACGCCCATGTTAAAATGCCCAACTTTACAGCAGAAATAAACATGTTTACATCCTGGTTCAAAAAACCATATTCTCTGTATAGTTAGATTCCCCCTTCATGACTACTGTGTGTGGGGTGAATTTTTTTTTTCTCAACTCATCTGTTTAATTAATATTAAGCCTTAAAGTGTTTGCATAAATTAGGGCGTGGTCACTTTGATGGACATGTACATGCCTCACTGTCGGCTAACAGCAACTTGTCCACTCTGCTAGGCAACAACCATAGAGGCTACAACGTTAGTTAGTCATAGTACTGTACTTGACCCTTTAGCCGTGTTCGTGGTGATTGTGCCTTTTTAGGGAATATTGTTACAAATACCAGACAATTAAAATGTCATGCTGTGCGCTTGAATGTACTAACAGAACTTCCAAGAAATCTAAAATTATAATATTATACATGCAGGGCTCGACATTATAATTGGCCCGCTGGCCCGGAAGCACTATTTAGACACCCCGGGCCAGCATAACGTACTTTCCACTTGCCCGCTCGGGCCACTACAAATATTGTTTAAAAAAAAATGTTTCCTGTGGTATTGGTATTTTGACAAGCAATTTAGTTAAATTGTTTCGTTTATTAACGCTACAACATAGCGTTTCGTGAGTCGCTTGTCGTTGTTGGGTGAAAAGCAAACAGCTGTTTGCTGCGGAGCGCAGCGCGAGCAGGCTCCCGTGAGCGCGCTCCTTCACGACAGACTATCGCGCCACCTAACCATTCGCCAACATGTTTTTAATACCAGCGGTAACCGGCCAAGCGCCGGCCAAAAAACAATTTTCAAATAAAAGAAAGTCACCGGAGGAGTTAAAGGAGAGTGACAGGGAGCATGAGAAGAAGAGGGAGAGAAAGTTTCAGCTTGATCGATGGAGTTGGCTTCTATGGTGCAGTGACGCGTCCTAAAACCCTTTTATAATCTATCGATTAGATTTATGATTCCAAAATTAGAAAAGTAGGGTAGACATGTGGAGATTATCCGGCAGAACAAAACGTGCATTTATCAAACAGGTTTGTTTCCCACAGACCTGATTTCCAGCTATTTTCAAAACGCTGTGGAGAAATCCCGTTGCTTTTTGTCGAGGGAACCAGCAGCTTACTTCCTGGTTTTAGGACGCGTCACTGGCTGCACCTCTCAATATGATGCCAATATAAACAAGGTCTGTCGGCTCTGTACATCAATGCCGACCTATGCTGACAAGCAAGTGAAGAGTAGAACATATAAAGGTATTGGCTCTAGAGAAATGTCCCAGCAGTTTAGGATAATGAAGGTTCTAATCTATAGCCATTACATTTCTAACTCCTAATGACAGGAAGGCAGAAAGTGCATTATACAAATAATAATACTCATAATAGCAGACATTTTTTAACAATGACCACAATATCATTATTTTAATAAACCAAATATGAACAATTGAGGAAAATGAGGAAGAACTGATTGTTCAAATGTTGTAGTACAGGTAGTAATGTAGTTAGTGCATAAATTACTATAGCAACAAATGTGTTAATTTTCTTCATTATTAGTCGATTTTTTTTTTTGGACGAATGCTCCGGGCCAGTGGTTACAATGGTGGGGCCAGTGATAATACAATTCCACCGGCCAGGCGGGCCAGTGGCTTTTTACCCTTAATGTCTACCCCTGACATGTTAACCCCGTTCACAGGTGTTTGTGTGCTTGGTAGCTTAGCTTGCTACTTATTAGCCAGCTAAGGACGTAACCCTTTATACATACATATACATTTTAGTTTATGATTCAGCCTTGGGTAAGACTTTTATAGTCTATGGCTATGACGCCCATAATGCTAAACGGGAGCAAATGTTAATAGGGGACCCAATTATCCCAGTGGTGGCCGCCGGAGCTAACGGAGCCGCAGGGGGCTAGCTCCGGGACGCCGGCTGGAGCGGCTCCGTTAGGTCCGGGCGGTGGAGTCCGTCTTTTCTCAACGTGTGAATGACAAGCATTAAGAATAACAAAATATAGCTAATTCTCTTGCAGATTGTCTCATTTGATTATGAATGTAACGTTTATATAGGGGAACTACACTGTTAGCAGTAACTTGGTATTCATGTATTTCATGTTAGCTTAGCTTCTTAGCCTGAGCTAGCTCTGTTTACTTCCAGTTCGGAGGCAGCAGGTCCCGCCTCGGCTCCGCCTCTTTGCCCTTATTTGGAGCAGGCGGGATTAGACTCTGACATCACAGTCGAGCCGTTAGTGGCCGACTCCGCCTACTAAGGGCTTCATGGCAACTCTGCAGAATCCTATGGGTGACGTCACGGACCCTACGTCCATTTATATATACAGTCTATTCCATTTTTTTAAAATTGCGATAGCATAAAATGAGTTTCGGACGCCAAACTTGGAACACACGTCGGAGCCCACGACCTTTTCGAGAATGTAAAAAAAACCCCGTAATTTAAAAAAAAAAACTGCTCACTAGCGCCCCCTATTGTGTGGTAGTCACATATAGTTTCTCAGAACTTCACGAATGTTGGCACAGACATTCCTAATGGAATTGCGGACACATTTGTAAATAGAATCCATTAGCCCCACCGCCGACAAAGTCGGCCATTTTGAAAAATGTGCATTTTTCATACATTTTAAGCACATTCTATTCAACAGCGAATACACAATTTTTGACGATTTACATGTCGCAAATTACTCCAAACTACTCGGCTATAGTTATTCCGATATTCACGAAACGCTGTATACATATTGCTATTATGATTGCACACATATTTCAAATTGCCTTCCATTAGCCCCGCCTCCCAGGAAGTCGGCCATTTTGAAAAATGTGCCTTTTTCATGCATTTTAAGCACATTCTTGCGAACTCCTCCTAGTGGAATGATCGGAAAAATTCCAATGCATGACAGGTTCAGCCCCTATCCAATATGATACTTAATTGCGGAGCACATTTTTGAAAAATCACTCGTGGAGGTCGTAAGCTAACAGCGAATACACCATTTTTGACGATTTACATGTCCCAAATTACTCCAAACTACTCTCATATAGTTTTTCCGATATTCACGAAACGCTGTATACACATTACTATTATGATTGTTGCACACATATTTCAAATTGCCTTCCATTAGCCCCG
This sequence comes from Harpagifer antarcticus, assembly GCA_902827135.1. NCBI lineage: Eukaryota > Metazoa > Chordata > Actinopteri > Perciformes > Harpagiferidae > Harpagifer > Harpagifer antarcticus. Next base: position 5,686,631 of record CADEHL010001172.1, read on the forward strand.
CCCCCCAGGAAGACGGCCATTTTGAAAAATGTGCCTTTTTCATGCATTTTAAGCACATTCTTGCAAACTCCTCCTAGGGGAATCATCGGAAAAATTCCAATCCAGGACAAGTTCAGCCCCTATCCAATATGATGATAAATTGCGAAGAAAATAGTTGCTAGCTCAAACGGGGAGCTCGTAAGCTAACGGAGAATGTACCATTTTTACATGTCACAAATGAATCCAAACTACTACATTTCCGGAAACCTTTACAAAGTTGCACCGTAACTCCAAATGACCTGACATTTTGCCCACTTATTGGGGTGGACCTACTCTACATATTATGTCCTTCAACCCCAAAGCTCCACCTACTTCATTTTTTTAAAATTAGCATAATGTTAAAAACAGTGAAATATTACCTTAAATTTCCATGTTTTCTTTTTCAACGCCAAACTTAGTATACAGCATTGGTGGAGGGTCAGACACATTACCGTAGAAAATGAGCATGTTCAGTCGATAAATATGCCCGTCATTAATCTAAACCTGTTTGCAAAAAGGCGGGGCTTACAAAGAAATGCTCATAACTGGTCAGGGCTAGGGTTAGGGGTAACCCTAACCCTAGCCCTGACCACACACACACACCGGCTCTGTTGGCAGCAAATTCAATTACAACAGACACCTATACACTCCACAACAGACACCTACTGACTGTACAACACACACATACAGCTCCTAAAGCATATAATGTATATCAGGCTACAGCCCTTGTATATTTTATTATGTGAAGCACTATATGGTTTCATGAAAAATATCTACTGTTTACTTGTAGATATCTACTAAAGCATACAAATAAAGTGTGTAATGTAGGCATGTTACATATATTATTGCTGTTCTCACTGTAAACATCGCCTCACAATGAAAGCAGTTGTATTAAAATAAATAGCCTAACATCCAGGGGAGATGTGATTAGTGAGTAAACAAACGGTAAAGGGTAGGGGTGTAACGGTATCCGTATTCGTCACGGTTCGGACGTCACGGTTCGGCACATGCAGTCACACGGCGAATACGCCTTTTTTTACGAGTGGGAAAAAAGTCTGTTATTCAGGGCAGTATCCACTACACTATTTATAATCCAGGGGGCGGTATTGCGCCTAAAAGCTGTTTGCCAGCCGCCCTTAAACAACAAATGAAGAACAAGAAGAAACAACAACAAAACGAACAAAATACAAGAAGAAGAAAAGTTAGTATGGCGATTTCAGATAACACACAGGAGCCAGAACCCACCTGCTTCTTTTAAATCAGCTGTGTGGGAACATTTCGGGTTCCCTGTGGACTACAATAACGATGAAGTGCGCGAGTGGTGGATCGGACGAGGACGGTGTGTCGGCGTTGTTCTACAGTGGTGCGGTATGCTAATGGAAACACACGCCAACCATGCTAAATCATATCAGAAGGCATCACCCAGATTTGCCAATCACCGGAGCCCGGCAAAAGACAACAGCAGTTCAACAGCTTATCCCCGCTGTTTTCAAGAAGCCAATAGACATGAAAGCCGAGAGACCAAAATAAATAACGGAAGCTTTTGGCATATGTCTTTCAACGACTTTGCGCTCTTGAAACACTTTCTTATTATTTATTTTGTAATATTTTCAAGACATTCTTTTTAGTTTTACAGCTTGATGAAACCTTTTTGTTTGACATCAGGCATTATAGATAATCTGGCCGTCTGAGTGTGTGTGGTACTTTGTGGTTTGTTTTTATCTGTGTAATACAGTTAATTATTCAAAATGTTAGAGTTCCTTATTTTTAAACTGAAACTTGCACTACTGTTCAAAATAAATAAAAAACAAACCTGGAATTATGCATTTGGGACTTTTTTTTGCTTTTTCTTGTTGAACCGAACCGTACCGAACCGTGACCTCCAAACCGAGGTACGAACCGAACCGTGACTTCTGTGAACCGTTGCACACCTAGTAAAGGGCGGAAAGTCTGATTTACATTTCATCATCTTGAATAACTTATAATCACAATGGGAACAGTTTGCAGAGCTGTGCTTCGTTGACATAAGTCCAGCCATGCGTCACGCCTCTTTTAAACATCCCTGTTGGCTGAAATCCACTCCGGAGAATACATCACTGTACCCTCGGTTATAGCTCCTCCAGAGAGACTTCTCTCTCCTCTAAATCAGTGTATCCTCGGTTACGGCTCCTCCAGACAGCCTCCTCGATAATCGATCCTCGACAACCCTTTAGTGAAATTTGTTTTCCTTCGAGACGGCGCGCCGACATCCGTTTCCGGGTCGCTGCCGGAGGACCTGGGAGTCTGGGACGCGAAAATTATAGAAATGAGAAACGGCTGATTTCCCAGGACTCGCGCGCGTCTGCTTGATGCCGGGACGACCGGCTGCCCTCCCCGACAGGCGGACGGACGCGAGGGCCCGCTCATCACTGCGCGCACAAGTGCGACCACAGTTTTAATTTTGTTTGTTCTTTGGAGTCCACATTTCGTAGAGTGAAAACTAAAGGCTAATCGAATGAAGGTTAATAGGTATCTGTTATCATGCTGTAAATAGTTAACCTTTGGACTCTATAATATGCAGATTATGATTTTCAAGCTAATATCACCTCAACCAATCACTGACATTGTATAATGCACACTTACTTACTCTTACTGGTCTTTTTTTTCAGATCAAATGAGGATAAATCTAAGATAGCAAGATAACGTTTTTATTTGACCTTCTTTGTGCTTAGTGAATTATGATCAAAATAATCCAAAATAAATTTCGGGTCAGATACAAAAAGTTAAACGTATGCCCTAAGTTAGCTTAAATAGTTATTATATTATTATTTGTTGTCAACTAATGTTTCCATAAGAGATTGGATTTAAGGTGCATACTATAGTATCAGTCAATAAAGTTGAGTTAAGACCTTTTTCTTACATATCCACCATCCACATTATCTGTCTAAATGTCTACTTACAATTAGCCAAAGGTTGGTAGTAAAAGTAGCATTTGTGTTGTTCTTCTATTCAGTCATTTGACTTGAAAGTGGAAACTGTAACCATTATGGAAGAATTTCTTGGCCATATTGCACACAGTTAATTTTCCTTCCACGCTCCGTTTCCCAGGTGGGCCTGTGTCGTCCTGGAGACTATGGCTCTGACGTGTCTCATCTTAACCTCCACAAGACCTTCTGCATCCCTCATGGTGGAGGAGGACCTGGCATGGGGCCAATTGGAGTGTGAGTCTGAATTTAAGATTATAATCCAGAAGTGGACAATAATACATTAATTTGTGTGTATAATAATGCTCTTACATTTATTCTAGGGTGCTAAATGTACTGTCTACCAGTTCAGTGTTTGTGCCCAATCCTGCATGTTTTATTCTGTGAAAGCAATGAGAGGCTTTGATCACCATCAACCAGAATCACATTTTATTTGTCAGTCTGTTCTAATTAAATGCATCTCCTCTCTATCAGGAAGTCCCACCTCGCCCCCTTCCTCCCGAGCCACCCGGTGGTTCCCATGTACTCAACGAACAACGAGAGCTCGCTGGGCACCATCAGTGCCGCGCCCTGGGGCTCCAGCGCCATCCTGCCCATCTCCTGGGCCTACATCAAGGTCAGCTCATGAAACCAGAGATGCCAGCTTGACAAAACAACTCAAAATGTTTCACAAAGTTTGATCACAGAAAGCAAGAAGGACACGAGACATGAAGTATACAAAAAATTAAGCTAAAGAACACTGACAGAGGGGGGCGGAGAAATATTTGGATGCAAGAACAAATTGGAAAGTTGGAGATGTTTTCCTCGAGGCGACAGGCTTCGCAGCATCATGTGACCTCGTTTGGCAAAAGCTTAAACCAAACGCACAGTTATTTATATAGTAAATAGTTTAAAGGTCACCTTTTATGAAAAATCCACTTTTTCATGTCTTTTACACATAAACATGTGTCCCCTCTTTGTAAATAGATTCTGAAAGTTTCAGGAACAAAGACCTCTCTTTTTGTCCTGATCCATTTATATAAAAACCTGTCTGAAAATGAGCTGACCAGATTCAGATTTTATCACCTGAATCTCCTCCTAGAGCACCATTGTGTTCTTTTTAACCAAATATTATAGTTTTTAAATAAAACTCTTCATGTGAACAAACACTAACAGCCAGTGGCGGCTGGTGGAAAATATTTTTGGTGGGGCTGTTGATATAGTGAGTAAAACATTTTTTTGGGGGAGAAATGACTCCTTAAATTAGGACTTCTGGTGATGTAATGGCGCGTTTCCAGTGCAGCGCGGAGCTTGCTATAATGCTGCGTTCAGACCGGACGCAATGCGAATATTCGCTTCGCTCTAAACGCTCCTATCGCATCACTCGAGTTTCACCGCGGCTGCCAGCTGCGTTTACTCGCATCATTCAAACAAGACGCACTGGCTCGGGAGCTACAACTACAACAAAATGAACATATTTTAACGTGATTAAATTGTAATACACGTTTCTAAATGATGCCGACGTAACAACATACTGATACCGGTTAGTAAAAACCATGAATTAATGCTTTGACAAGTCTGCAGATAAGACGGCAGGCGAAAAACCCTTTAGAATGCTTGTTTTCTGAATGGAGCTTGGCTAAGCTAACGTTATATATGCTCCGACCGTCCACACTCACAACAACGGCCTATACAGACATAAATAAACCAGCGACTGTATTCTCCATGACACAGACAGTCTGTGGTTTGTACTTGTTTAACTTTTGTCTAGTTTCTGAACAGATCGTATCTCTCCCCGGCTGTTTGAAGAGCAAGCATGGGAAACAAAAGATAGCATTTACCTGTTTGCATCCAGCTAGCCATGCCTTACTGGTGTACCAGCTACGTGAGAAGCCTTGTTGATACGTTTTGTCTTTTTCACGAGCTTGCTGTGATGTATACAAATCGGGTTGGTCCGGTCCAAGGTCTTTAAGTATCAATTTATCTCCCAAACTTCTCCTTTCGAAAGGATTGGAGAGTAGCTCTTGCACGGTATTGGGTGCGGACCGAGGTCCGGCGACTCCACCTGCACACCATTCTCATCCAACTACTGCGTCACCTTGGTCACTCACAAGTCTAAAAAACAACTCACGTCAACGCACGTAAGCAACGTGGGCGCCAACGTGGGCGCCAACGTGAGCAAAATATTTGACTGCGCTGATTGGCTGAAATTATTTAAAATTATGAAATTATGTTTCGGCGGCACAGTTTACTATTGAGACTTTTGCAACGTGCTGGTTGCTGCTGTTTGGCTCGGGGGCTCCGCCCGGTAATGATAAACTAATGCCATGGGCAAGGCCAGGCAGGAAACTTGACTTATCAGTAACACAATTTTAAACGAGATTTTATTGTAGATTATACATTTTACTGATACCAATTGTATGATATTTACCTTGTTCATTAAAAATAAAAATATATATATTTTTTAATTTAATATTTTTTTTAATATTTTTTTTTGTATGTGGGAAGAGGTGGGGCGGCGCCCCTATGGGCGGGCCACCACTGCTAACAGCACTCCTGCGTTCTGTGTTTAGATGATGGGATCCAAAGGACTGGTTCATGCTTCAGAGGTAGCCATCCTCAACGCCAACTACATGGCCAAGAGGCTGGAAGAACACTATAAGATCCTATTCAGAGGCAGCAAAGGTACTACTGGGAGAAGCATGTTCACCGAATCACTGCAAATCAATTTTCAAAGAAAAACAAATCTTATGTCACTTTTTAAAATGTTCCTTCTTGGGTTTGAACAGGTTTTGTAGCCCACGAGTTCATTCTAGATGTGAGGCCATTCAAGAAGACGGCCAACATTGAAGCTGTTGACGTGGCCAAGAGGCTGCAAGATTATGGTAGGCTGAATTATATACAGTCCTCAATTAAAATGTAATTATGTAGAAGCACTTTTTGTTTTGCCTTTGAATAAACAGGATCATACACTTTCTTTGATTTATTAAAACCAAGAGAAGTTGGTTCTTTATTAGGATCCCCATTAGCACTAGCATGAGCATTGGCTATTCTTCCTGGGGTCCTCACACACACTGTCAAACATACATAAAACAAAACGGCTAATTTCATTGCAATTTACAATGCTATATGAAATGAAAACTAAAATGGTCATCTAATTTTAGCCATCATAAGGCCGAACCAAAAAATAATTGTACATAAACATACATAGCCACAGGCACAGTTAAATTATACTTTATAATACTGAGATGCATGTTTAGCAACCTTTTGAATTGTACGTGAGATTTTTTATGAATGAATGTGGTTTTATTTCGTTCTGGTGTTCAGGTTTCCATGCGCCCACCATGTCCTGGCCGGTGGCTGGGACCCTGATGATCGAGCCCACGGAGTCAGAGGACAAGGCTGAGATGGACCGGTACTGTGACGCGCTGCTCGGTATCCGACAGGAGATCGCAGACATCGAGGAGGGAAGGATGGACTCCCGCATCAACCCGCTCAAGGTACACTGTGGTAGCCTTCATTTGTCTCTTTAGTTTGAGGTGAAAGAGTCCTTCCATCAGCTGACAGAAAGCTCTCTGTGTTTGCAGATGGCCCCTCACTCTCTGGCCTGCATCTCGTCCTCCAACTGGGACAGACCCTACACCAGGGAGCACGCTGCCTTCCCCTTGGTGAGTTCACTCATTCCTGCAGCTTCATTACACACAACTTTCTTAAGTGCTGACGATAATGTGTTGACTGTGTCGACCTCTATTGGTCAGGATTGTATATAACAATAGCTTTAAAACCTAGAGGAAAATGTTTTTGTTTTTTTGTAGCAACGGGAAACGCTTCAATTAACTGTTTCATCTATGGGTTGTTTTATTCTGTTAACAGCCTCCAAAAGCTGCAGCATTTTAATCTAGTGTACAAATATTTGATTGAAACTAGTTTAAGTAGTTGAATTATTTTCCATCTTAAAGGTTTATTCAGGTGTTGTTCTGAACTTTTTATTTTTTATTTAAACAAACATTAAACCACCCATATGTATTCATTAGATAATATGGGTAAAGAGAAACCTTTGTCGGCACAGATTAAGACATTTCTTTTTTATTTCACAGCCCACCTTCACAACCATTTAGTTGGATTGATTTACTTTTTATTTTTTTTTATTTCAATTGAATTAATGTATCTATTTTTAAATGACTTGAAGTGAATCACTTAGTTTTAGTAGTATCGGCATCCATTATTAAGCCCCATTAAATTACAATTGTTCTCACAATAAACCTTCCCTTCTTCCTTTTCAGCCCTTCATTAGGCCAGAGACCAAATTCTGGCCGAGCATCTCCAGGATTGACGACATCTACGGCGACCAGCACCTCGTGTGCACCTGCCCCCCCATGGAGGCCTACGAGTCCCCGTACGAGGAGAAGAGAGCCTCTTCATAGACGCTCCCAACGTCCGGCTGGATCTCTCACACCTCACAGACTTTAACACTGGAAGGTATAACGGCTCAAAACAATAGGCTGTATATTAATATAGTATGTTCCAGGAAATCAGGCAAAAACCAATCAAAACTGTCAGGCTCTCAATGGGACAAAAAACTGGATGGTGCTGCTCTTGCTTGCTTCAAAGTTTGTACATTTGAATATGTCAGTATTTTCCTGGTCCTCTCTTTACATTACTGCCCTATAAATTGAGGTTAATTAACTAAAGCAGAGCAAAAAGTGTCCGCTCTATATCCCTTGTGGATTTCACAATGAAAAAGCATACCGCTTATCACAGATAAGTGTTAAAGTCTGTGAGGTAGACGTTGGGATCTGGCTTCTTTTCTGATCTCAACCCTTTTACAGGGGTCACAGGGTTCCCCCCTACTCGAACTCTTCCAATGGACCAAAGGTGCAACATACGCTTTTCCGAGTCGCAAAATATGTGCACCCTTGGATACCAAGCCGCTCTGTAACACACTTCTGAATTACTGTATTGTAAGTTAAGTAGGCTACAGATAATTTCTAGACTCCTATATATTCTAGACTATATATAAGAAATGCCCTTGGTGCCTCAATTCTGTTTTGTAAAATAGCTGCCTTGACTTTCCCTTTTTTCAAATACTATGGTTAAACATAGGAGGTAGTTTATTGTAGTCTTTTGTTAATATGCATCCGTTGTATGAAAATGTTTTATTGTGATATTTGTTGACCAAGTAGATGGATAGTGGTAATTTTTAATTGAATATTTTCTAATCTAAAATGTTTTGTCTGTAGAAAAAAAAGGTGTAATAAACATTTTTGTCTTTAACTGTTTACATGTTTTGTTTGAAGACTGGTAGGATTAAATACGGCAACGAAGAAACCTGATTTTATATTCTCACTTTAGTCAACACTGCCACCCAGTGGTGATTTGTGGAACACTCCTGATAAACTGCATCTCAAAAGGTTGAAAGTTCCTACAAATCAAAGCACTTCCCCTACTCACCTGTTTATTAGGGCTTTTTTTTATTATCCCAAATGTAGTTATGTTCAAACTTTATTAAACATATGTTTATTGACTGTTTATGAATCATTGTAGGTAATACCATAATATCATACTTAATGTATGATTGAGACCTGTATGACCTATTCTCAACCGAGAAATTACGTTTTCTTCCCTTCTTTTAAATCCCACCTTCCTTCCATCCCCCACATACCTTTGCATTTTATAAAGATGTCTTCCTGTATCACTAAGGTCCCAATGTTCTTGCCATGTTGTTTGTGCATATTTCTGTATGAATGTTTTAACCTCCGCTTTGCTGATTGGAACTTCTATGTCTGTGTTTGTAATTCTGAGTGTTTGTTTGGCCAGAATATCCACCTGTTCATTACCCTCCACACCAACATGAGCAGGAACCCAGATGAAACGAGTTGCTATGCCTTTGATTTGCATTTTATATCAAATTAGAAATATTTCATTTATTATGTCCATTCTAGATGAAGATCTGCCTAATCGTATACTCGATAATGCTGAAAAGCTGTCAGATACAATTACACTGTTATGTATTTATTTCTCCTCTATCCATTTCAATGGCAATACCAATGCCAACAACTCTGTGGTGTATACTGACACATGGCCTGTTACCCTTTTCTTTATATGTGTATTACTCACTGGGATATAAACTGCTGCCCCTGCATGCCCTGTCTCTGGATCTTTGGAGCCATCTATGATAGTTCTGTCTTTTCCTTCAACTATTTTTGTATATCGAGGTCTACACTTGGCATTGGGAATAACCAGGGTGAAATTGGAGCAGTGGGGCAATACTATATTTGATTTAAACTTATACTTGCTGCTTTAACATCACCAATCCATCCCAAACTTGTTAAATGTGACTCATTGTGCTCCCAGCAGTCTTCAAAAATACTCTCCTGAAAAACGCGGGCAAAAACCCTTGATTATGCGGGCTAAAATCCTTGATTATGCGATTAAACATGCAGGGTTTTTATGTGATTGTATGTGGTGAAATATGCGGAAAGTTGTGAAATATGCTTAAAACATTTTTTTAAATATTGGGCTGTCTTATTTATTCTCTGCCACTAACGTTAAACCTCTTTACTATTCAATTAAACACATTCAATGTTTATTTATTGTAAAAGCAATTGGGCTATTGTAATCACACTCTCTCTCACACACACACACACACACACACTTCTCCGCCTCATTCTGTTTTCATTTACTTGTTCATTATCTGACCAGTATGGGCATAATTATTGGTGTGAACATAAAAATAATTTGTGTGTAAATGTGATTTGTAAATGTAAAACACCATCCACACATGCATTTAAAAGATTTGCAAACTCACAAATACATTTGCAAGTGTAAAACGGATCTGCAAATACGCTAAATATTTTCACAAATAAAAAAAATAAATCTGTGAACATCTCTTTAACATTTACAACTTTCGATCAGGCATTTGTGAATCCATTTTGTATTTGTCGACCAAAAATGCGCTTGCGGATCTCAAATCTCTGCTCGTGGATCTCACATTTCTGCTTGTGGATCGTCTTTTTACACACACAGAATTTTGAGACATATTTTCCGCCGGTCTCGGCTAAAATCTACTAATGTCACTCGGTTATTTTCGGAAACCATCAACGCCACCGCCACCGCCACCGCCGCCAGGACCACTTTGACTAGTGGGACAATGCTTGGTCTTCTGTTTTCTAAACATGTTTTTGTCCATAGCACGAGTGATTACACAAGATGACGTGACGTCTGCCAACACTGTAGAGCTCTCCTCAGACCTTGACTCAATCGGACCGCCAGTCACTAAAAGCACAGGGGGAACATCAGTCCAGACTCTGCTACCTGCCAAACCGTTGCCCAGGATTAACTGTATCCCCTCGATTGGCAAAGCTGGACGTACACCAACAGCCACTTCACCCTTAACAAGACCACAGTCAATATACATCCTATGAACAGGAATAGGAAGAATTTTTAATCCCATTCCCCAACTCAGAAGGGTGTCACCAGTGTCACTTTCATAAAACAGAGGCAAAACAGAGTCAACAATATAGGAGTCAAAAGCCCCTGTGTCTCGCAAGATTTTGATTGGAACTCTGACATTACTACCTACCAATGACACCAAGCCGTCTCGTATAAATGGAGCATAAGATGCCAAAACCTCAGATCCACCTAAGTGGGATGTAAGCACATCGGCAACACAACAGCTTTTCACAGGCGCAGCCAACGCAACAGGCCCAACAAAATATTTTCCTCCCTCAGATTTGGCTCTAAGCGCAGGACAGTCTGCCTTCCAATGGCCTTTTTCGCGACAGTAGTGGCAAATATCATTATTATCCCCCTCAGATTTGACCAAACCCAATTTCCTTGGCTCCATCCCAAATGAACCAACCTTTCTACTTCCCTCAAAAACAGCCAGGGCCCCAGAGCGCCCTCCGAACCTGCTCTTATTTGTTTGCAAATCTTTTAAATGCATTTGTGGATGGTGTTTTACATTTACAAATCACATATTTACACACATTTTTTTTATGTTCACACAAATAATTATGAGACATATCTATGCCCATAGACCAGCTTCAATCTTGTAGGCTTCTCACCTCGTTTCTTGTAGCCCTCGAAAGGGTTTTGGAGGTCGATGCCTCGGTGAACGTGAGTTGTTTGGCTTTCTTGTCCGCAGCAGCAGAAAGCATTTTCGAATGTTTGAATGAATCAAAGTGGGTCGTCACCGTAGATTTTCTCTTATGCTCCAACACAGTTGCACGGCGTGCAGAATAGTTTCCCCCCACTTTCGTGCAAGACATCGGGGTACTGCTTTGCCCGGTCTTTCGCAGAAATGTTCGTCGGTAAATTAAATGGATTAGATTTTTTCATCTTGGTGTTTTCTCTCTTGTGTGAGTTCCACACGTTCACTACGGTGTTGTTTACCTTATGTGATGCGCGAGCTGATGACATTGCGTCATCTACATCATCATCATCATCATCATCACTACTTCACGTCAAGACGAGTTAACTTTTTTTTCTTCTCAACTTTGTGTGGAAAAATGCAGGGATAATGCACCCTTTTGATAAATATGCAGCTTTTAAAAAATCTGCGCCATTTTGATGATTATGCGGTAAATTCTGCGATCGCAGAATCGCGTTTTTGTGGAGGGTCTAGTGTACCCAGTAAGCCAACATTAACTTCACTCTTCTATAGCTACTTGCCACTCTCTGTGAGATCAAAGAGAAGATGTAAGTTGGTAGTTTACCCAACATGGCTTTACAGATAAACATGTACCAATGACTGAGCCTCCGTACAGTTGGTGAAGGCAAACCTGCCCTGGCATACAGGGTACAGTGATGAGTAAGTGCTTTACAGTTAGTAACAAATCTCAGAGCACTGTGATAGGCGGCATCTAACTTGAGCAGGCAATGGGCAGGTGCATTCATATCTAGATCAGATCACCATAGTCCAGCACAGGTAAAAAGGTCACAGAAATCTAGTTTCACCCTTAGCTTTCAAAGCGGATTATTGACCTGAAGTTTAAAAGAGAGGCAATCATCAAACCAGTTACCAAGGTATTATAACAGACAACCACTTCAATTACTTTTCCTTGCGTAGTAACAATATCCAAAGTGGTCTCCGGTGATTTTTTTACTTTTGAAAATAGCGTTATCTTAGTTTTATCAACATTTAAACGATGCTTAAGCTCAGCGAGCTGAGTCTGAATAATATTAAAAAACAGCCTGTAATTTAACAACAGAGGGATTAAGGGACCTTAATGGAGGGACCTGCATAATACATCACGGTATCATCAGCATAAAAATGTAAGGTTGCTGCATCCACATTTTGACCTAAGCTGTTGATATAGATGGAGAATAAAAGTGGACCTAAAACAGAACCTTGTGGTACACCATTTGTAATGTTTAACCACTCAGAAGTGAGCCCATTAAATTGAACACATTGGGACCTTTCAGAGAGGTAGTTCACAAACCACCCCACTGCATGGTTGGATATGCCAATACTGAGTAGCCTCTGTTTCAAGATATGATGATCAACGGTATCGAAAGCTTTGGAAAGATCAATAAACAGAGCTGCACAACTCTGCTTTTTGTCTAAGATATTATATACAATATCATTCACTACTTTCATTGAGGCAGTGATGGTGCTATGTTGCTTTCTGAAGCCTGGCTGATGTTTACATAGGATGTCATTTTTACATAAAAACTCCTTTACCTGCTCACTCACTAGGCTTTCAAGAACCTTGGCCAGAACTGATCATTTAGAGATGGGCCTATAATTATTTAATAAAGTGGCCTCCTCACCTTTTAGTAGAGGAAGGACGTAAGCTGACTTCCATACTTTTGGAATTGTGTTCGTGCTGAGGGAGAGGTTAAAAAGAGAAGTAAGAGGTGGTGCAATAAAATCTGCTGCTATCTTTAAGAAGAAAGGTTCTACGTTGTCCGGACCAGCCGGCATCTTAGGATCTAACTTGGTTAAGGCTTCATGAACAACATCAATAGTGAAAGGAATAAAACTGAGAGGGTTTTCCAGACCACATTGTTCAGAGTCACGGATTGAGGTGTTCACAGAAGCAGAGTTAGAAACAGAATCAAACAGAGAGCCACAGGACACAAAATGCTCATTAAAGCAATTTAACTTAGTAGCCCTGTCCGATATAGAGCCAGATGCTGTGGTAAAGCAAGGAGGTAGCTCATTGCGGATTTCACCGGTGGATAACGATTTTGTAGCTTTCCAAAATGTTCTAGGATTATTCAGGTTCCTTGTGGTAACTGACAGATAATACTTAGACGTAGCACTTTTTATTTGAGATGTAAAGCTATTCCTTAGCTGCCTAAAAGCAAGCCATTCTGCCTCTAAGCCTGATTGCCTAGCCTTTGCCCAGGCCTTGTTTCTCTCATGTAGGAGACTAGACTGTTCAGCAGAAAACCAAGGATTGTCTCGTCCCTTCACTCTAAATTTACGCAGGGGTGCATGTGTTATCTGTGTTGGTTATTCTCGCGTCCAGCAGAGAAGCTTAAAAAAGGAGACTAAATGGAGTCTCTGAGATGGTTTCAAATTGGTACTTTAATTTGAAATAAAGGCGCGCTTATGTTACAAACAGAATATTGTTCGACAGAAAAGCAGCTGTGTCTCTGGCTCTGGCAGGTGAAGAAAGAGGCCGAACCCCTCAAGTCCCGCTGTTTATATATCCTCTGCTGGCAATAATAATAATAATAATAATAATAATAATAATTCTGTACTACCAGCAGAGTGCGCTATTGTAATTTCCAGCTTAATCCTCTAGGGCAGCGATACTCAACCCGCGGCTCGCGAGCCGCATGCGGCTCCTTTAAGACTAGTTGCGGCTCTTTTAAGTCCTACTTAAAAAAAAAAAAATCTAAAACAATCTTTAAAAAACGAAAAACAAAAACATTGTCAGCAGAATTCATCAACATTTCATTATCACTCACAAGTCACACATCAGTCATCACACACATCAGTCTATTAAGCCGCCCCCCAATCCCTCTGAACAACCAATCACAAATTATTTCAGGTTTCGCGCTCTGGTTGCAGGTGCGCGAGATAATTGCTCCGTCACACTGGGAAAATTAGCTTACAGCACTATGTAAAAATGACAAAGGAATATAGGAAACGAAAATATGAAGAGGAATATCGAACATTTAAAGAGGACTGGGAACTCGAGTGTTTCTTCGTCTCCACCGGTTCAGGAAAATGCATCTGCCTGCTTTGTGACAACGTCATTTCACAATTTAAAAGGTCCAATTTGCAGCGCCATCACGACACAAAACACCCGAAGTTCAGTACCGACTTTCCGAAAGGTGGAGAGCTGAGGGTGGAAAAGCTGGCGAGACTCAAACAGAACCGAACTGCTCAAAAAAACTTATTCCACACTAATACGAGTGAAAGAGCGACAGAGGCATCCTACAAAATCACACATGAACTGATGAAAAAGATGAAGCCATATACTGATGGAGAAATGGTGAAGGATTGCATACTGCTGGCTTGTTCAACGTTGTTTCCTGAGAAAAAAGACCTGGAACGAGAGGTAAAAAAAATGCAACTGTCGGATTCTATTGTAGCTAGGAGGGCATCAGACATTTCAGAGAACATTGCACATACTCTTAAGGACAAACTGTCATCCGCTGAGTTTGTCAGCCTTGCAATGGACGAAAGCTTGGATATCAATGACACGCCACAATTACTCATCTTTATCCGAGCGATCAACAGTAAGTTTGACATTACAGAAGAACTGCTTGACATGGTTTCACTGAAAAATGGAACAACGGGCATTGAAATAAAAAACGCTGTGCTGTAAACATTAGAAAAGTTTAACATTGGACCAGAAAAAATCACAGCATTCACAACAGATGGCGCACCGGCGATGCTTGGTAAGAGGAACGGAGCCGTGGCTTTGCTGAAAGAAACGCTGAAAAACGGCGGGGTTGCTGCGGAGGGTATTTTC